>JAQQAC010008880.1:45014229-45285963 GCA_029783875.1 Phataginus tricuspis | reverse complement strand
CAAAATGTTAAACAGAAGACCTTTTGTTTTTAACAACCATTTTAATAATTAATAAATTATGGCTACTATTTCCTGGCTTTTTTTTTCCTTATCTCTCAGAAGACTTCTTACTTCTATCAAAAAACAGACAAAAACAAAACACAATGCATCCTACAAAAATTTCAACTGATACCCTCCACCACCACCATCCTTAATGTCTGCTCCACTTCTGATCCCAGCTTGTAGAACTTGGTTACCACACAAACTTTAATGAATTAGTTACTGCTCTTCCAGAAGCCTACCCTTTCACTCCGTGTTAAAATGCCCACAGTCAGTAGTGTGTCTGTGGTGAGCTACATAGTGTTACACTTGCTCATTCCCAGCGCTCAGGACAGTGTGAGTCACAGAAGTGGCCTGCTGGGTTAGTACCTGCCATTGGCCAATTAAACCCATGTAATCGGGAGACCTACTCTTCTTAAAATTGAAGTCCTGACATTGACAAAAGCTTTTTTTAAAGTAATAACCTCTATCATGAGATACTGAGGTATGGATAATGCATGTTAATGTATCCATGCTTTATAGCAGTTGAACTCATGGTAAACAAAGTAGGAGGAAATAGGAGGTATTCCAGGGAACATGCATTCAAATGAGCATTTCCCTTTGATACACATTTTCATCCTTATTCTTAGGACCTATAGGTCTTCTCCATCATGACAGGTTGGATTGATCAGTTATGGCTAAGTGTAACAATAGTGATGACAATGGCTAATATATATTGGGTGCTTATTCTACATGAAGCACTTCTCAGTGTTTTTGGTATATTATTTACTTAATCCTCTCAATAGTCCCTTTGAGACCTAATATGTATCATTATTAACACCAACTTACAGAAGAGAAAACAGAGGTACTGAGAATTAGATCATTCGCTTAAAGTCACAATGAAGCTGAAGGACGCACTTGAACCTGAGCAGCTGATCCTCAGAACTAGTGTTCTTCACCTTAGGCTATACTGGGTCCCCATGTGAAATAGTACACCAACTTCTTAACTTGCTTTTCTGTTTATAAGAACGTAACATCTATCAACACTACACATCAGCAATGGGTTATTTTGACAATTCTAGTAGATATTCTAACTTTATTTGAAAAAAGACAATATCTTATAATGACATATAAATTTTTAGGTGTGTATGACAAAACAGTCAGTGTTGGGCTTTTATCAGTGTGAGTTTAACCAAGAAAACAAACCACTTTGAGTATTTATGATTCAGGCATTTTGATGTAGCTTTAATAGGTAGGGAGGAGATGAGAAGCCAAGCAGGGGATGGGTGGTGAGGTAACCTAGAGAGCAGCAATAGCAGGAATTGACTACCGCCTCAGGGGCTAGAGGTGACAGAGATATCGGACCCCAGGGATCCAAGATCCCCTGACAGAACAGAACAAGAGCAGGCTTGTTCAGAGGGAGCCAGACCCCTCAAGGAAATGCAGCCACTAAGGAGTTGCTGCCCAAGCCAGATGAGGGGCAAGAATGCTGACATCAGAATTCCTTCTGTCTTCAGGCATCCTTCCAGTGCCTCCCAGCCGACAGGGAGCCTGAGACGCAGCGCAACCCCCCATTGGCACAGAGCAGCTGGAGACGGGTAAGGAAGGGCTCAGGAAGCACACAAGTTTCCACCATGGCTTTGTGACCTACATAAACAGTTCTACTCCAGATAATATCCAACAGGAAAGACTTCCTAAGCAAAAGGCCCACAAATTCACCAAAAACAGAATTTTAACATTTTAACTATATAAAATAGAAAGCACCTTATTGTCTGTTAATGTTCCTTTTGAAACGCTAACAAAATCTTATAAACATAATATCAACTCCTTTATGAAAGAATTTGCATGAAAAACATCCAATAAGAACCAAATAATAGATGCCACCTTTAACAAAAGTTTTGTTGATGGAATGTTGTCCTTAACAGAATGTTTTAATTATTTGTCCACTACTCTGTATTTATTGCCAGAATCTCTGTAAAGTTCCTTCAATTATGCAGATTCTGTACTTAAGAAAATCTTTTAAAAAATGGATATTCTTGTCCATTTATGGAATATTTTGGCCACTGAGGTCTTTTTTCCTCAGGAGTTATGATGTGATGAGCAGTAAACACTACCAGTCACCTATCCAATGATCATTTCTCTCCCTTCTTTCCTTGCAGAATAGTGACACCCCTCCTCCAAATGTTGCAAGGAAGGGTCACCCTGTTGCCGATCCAGGGGATAGATATGAATAGTCTAAATCTACGGGGGAGGAAGAATCAGAGATTTGCCCCCTGGGGCAACATTTGGCAATATTCCAGACATTTCTGGTCAACATACTAGAGGAGAATCTAATGAATAGAGCCCACGGATGCTCTTAAACATCTTACCATGCATAGGATAGCCCATGCACATGACAATGAGGTATCTGAAAACCCTGGTCTAAGCCATTGGTTCTGAAAGTAATGTTCTTGAACCAGTATCAACTTGATCTTGAACCCAGTATCAATGGGGAATTTATTAGAAATGCAAATTCTCTGGCTCTACCCCAAATCTGCTGAATCAAAAACTCTGTGTGTGGGACCTTAAAGTTTAACAAGTTCTCATTTAACATGATCCTGATACATGTTAATGTTTCAGAGTTACGGTCTAAGGCTCCAGAAGTTGGCTATCAATGGCCTAGTGGCCTGCCACCTGTTTCTGTAAATTAAGTTTTATAGAAACACAGCCAGACCCATTTGTTTACTTCTTTCTATTGTTGCTATAACAGCAGAGTTGAATAGTTGTGACAGAGACCAGACGGACTGCAAAACCTGAAATATTTACTATCTAGCCCCTTCCAAAAAAGCATGCCAACCCCTGAAGGCAGTCATGGTAATTTTATTATTCTTGCCAGTTATTGGCTTAGGAATGGACTGCTCAGGGAAGCATAAGATCATGAAGATCAATAGGATGGGAGAGGATTATTACTGGACATGAAGGTGAAGCAGTATAGAAAACATACCTTTTTTTATTAAGGAGGAGAGACAGAAAGGGATGTCCTCTTTTTTCCTCGGGATATTATATTGTCTGGATGTGATAGCTAATATTACAGCTGCCATCTTGCAACCAAGAGGAAAGCCAGGCTAAGGGCAAGAACAATATTCCAAGAAGTGAGAGATGGAAAGAGCCTGATTTCTATATGTTAAGGATTTTTCTTCCACAGTGAGGCTGTACTACATTAGTAATAAGAAAAAAAAGTTAAAATCGAGAAGCAAAAAGACTGGAAAAGAAGCCAAAAAATAAAAATAAAAAATAAAGACTGAACCCAAAGAAACACATAAGTTTTTAATTACCTTAAGTCTATGTTTTAGTGTATGTATGTTTAGATCCATAATCCATACAAATTCTAAAGTAAAACAATTCTGGTTTGAAGCAAATTAAAATTTTCCCCCAACAATAGTGAAGAATAACTATTTCCTTTTCTATTGTAACCAGAGCAATTTAAACTAACAGGTCACATTTGCAGAAATATAATCAAAGGTTTACCACAGGGAGCACAAGCTCATTCTACCTCCCATCATTTTCTCTAGGAAATCAACAGCAACAAAAGAGATGCCCACTTGGATTTTAATCAATTCAAATTTGTGATGCACCAAATCTTTGAAGATTTTAAGTATCTTCAAAGTGTAAAGAACCTCATTTTCCACAGAATACGATGTAGCCCAGCTCACAATTACTTAATATATAATGTACCTAATATCTAACAGTGTTGTGCTAGGTTCAAGAACATAGAAGACATAGTCCCCTGCTTTCAAGTAGCTTTCCGTCTGGTGGGAAAAACGATAAATATAAACAGAGAATTGTAAGACAACGAATCATAGTATAGAAGTTTACACAGTGTTAATGGGAACACTGAGGAGGAGCAGATATTCTAGTTAGAATCAAAGTCATGAGTAAGAAAATATGGAAACTATAATTTACCACACAAATACAAAGATTTTAGGAGTTGCTATTTAGAAAACTACGAATACAGAATACTGTAACACTTGTATTGCAAAGTAATTTGAATATGATTACTTAAAACACATTAGTCTGCAGGCAACATTTTTGATGTGCAAATCATTATTCTTTCTAAAAGTTCACTGCACTTGGAGATATATCTTCATTAATTTCTTAGTGTACACCTAGTAGGGAAAGACATCATCTTTCAAGACTGACAAGGATGATCCCAGTTTCCTGAATGACAAAGTCTTCCCAAGTACAAAGAAGGTCCATCCCAGAGCCAGGACTCAGCAGGGCCATCCAGGGTCCACAAGGACAAATTAGTGCCTAGAATTAGATAGAATCCAAAACCCTATGGAACCAGGAAATAAATCAATACCCAGTGAAGTCACCATGAAGAAGACATCTGGGATGAATCATTTCATTACATGTTTGACCAACTAGAAAAAATATTTGTTATGTGGTTATGGTCACTGACAATATTGACAAAGTTTATCATGTGATGAGTTCACAAAAAATCATCTAATGTTCATCAGAAGAGAAAAGTAAGTGTGGTTAAGAGGATGGGGCTAATACTACTATATGTGAGGAACTCAGGAGCCATAGGAGAAGAAGAGGTCATTTGGTCCAAATAGTTCACACAATTTACTATGCCATTAACTTCAACTATAAACTCCACTTGTCAATGTATCCTGCAATTACTTCTTTGCTAAAGAAATGCTCAAGCAGTTGACTAATGCCATATCTGCTAGGGACAGTCTGTCCATAAATACTTGTCAACCCCAATGTTATTTAACATCATGCCCTCATCTTATTAGATCTGAGAGGTCACCCAGCATCAAGTTTACTTATTACATCTGTCCCATTTACTAGAATTAGATCCAGAATCTTCTCTGGGAGATATGTTCTCAAGAACTGCATAAGAAATCAGTGCTACATTTTTTCCTACTTATGAATCTTGGGATTCTGGGAAATGAAAATTTTCCTCCTTATGAATTTTGCTTTGCTATTATCCACTCTAAATATCAAAAAATAAATAAAATTCTCCATGATCAAGGTCTAGGCCTTCATCCAAGATTCTCATCTGCCTCTCATCTTTTCTTTCAGTACTTAATAAACTCACCTGGACATCTTTACAGTGTTTTAAATATACCTATTGCCTCTGAAGAACAAAAATATAATATCTCTGTATATGTCATTATTTATCATTGAGCAATCACTCCTACACACTCTTGCTTACTTCACTAGTTCTGAGATAAATAAGATGGATAAATTTCTCTCTAGAAGTTGCTCTATGAGTCAATAGGCCTTAGAGAGAAAATGGGTTTTTGTCCTAAGAAATAATGAGGAAAGCAATCCCTGTGAGTGGATGATTTTAGGTACTTGTGGTCAGAAGCAATCCTGCCCAATAGAGGTCTTCAGCCTGAGCCACCATTACCAGTCTTCCCTACCAGCTGTGCAGAACCCTGCTTCCCATCAAATCAACTTCACTGACCTGGTGGCAGTTCATGGTTTTGAAAATTCCACTTTAACTGGAAATTTTCTAAAACGATTTTGTAACTCTGGTTTGCTGAAAACTAACATTTGCCAATCTGGCAAGAGACCCCCTCTCACCCCAGCTGCCTCCCATTTCCTGTCCCTGGACACAGTCTCCAGCTTGGCTGTTGGGCTCTCCACAGCTCACACTGCCATTGCCTCTGACAACTCAGTGCGGTGGAAAGCATGGTGGATGGAAGGTAAGGAGACCTGGGACCAGTCCTGCCTCTGTTGCTAATGAGAATGCCCTTAAATGTCCTGGATATTGGCTTCCGCATCCCCAAGCTCCCTTCTAGTTCTAGTCAGACAGTTACTCCACGCAGTTCATGAGCACAGAGTATGGGCTAGATGTATAATAAAGGATGTAAGCAACGACCTCACCCTTCAGGGGTTCATTGTCTGAACAATTCTCTGACTCCATACCCAGCCAACTTGCCATCTTTTATGCTTAAAAAAGAAATGCTGATTATAAACCCAGAATCAATTCCAACATCTCATTTTGGCCAACTCTGATAACTTTTTCTACACTAACTTCTACATAGGTGACAAATTTAAAATAAATGAAAGACCATTACTTCCACTTTCTTCCCTTGTCCCACTAGGATTATCAATTTAAAAATCAAGTATGATGAGGGTGAAATAGGAGAAACAAGCTTGGATAAGCCAATAGTTAGATAATTAGCCACTGGAACATTGCTTGAATTGATGCTAAAGGAAAACATACTTTTTAGTGAAAACAGCTAAAAAAAATATCTCAGATTTTTCCACATGTGAGGTTGTCACAGTGGAAACTGGTTAATGAATAAGGCACAGGAATGACAACCTATGCCAGTATGCAGCATGGTGATATTATAGAACTTCTAAGAACTGTCTTCATCTATTTCTCAGCTGTCTTCTCTTGTGAAAAGCTCCAAAACTCACCATCCTATGAGCCCTGATTGGTTTCCTTCTATATGTGCATTGAGCTGCCTAGATCTCCGTAGGACCCAGCTGACCCAAGGATTCTCTTGCATTCTTCATGTATTGCCTTGTAAGCTTGTGTGTGACCTCTCTTCCACGGATTTAAAATTCTTCAGGGGTAGTATATTATCACAGCCCAGGGTGAGTACATACTATTTTCCGTCTCCCTTGGCTTTTTATCTTCCAAGGCCTGTTATGCTAAAACAGGGGTCCAGTGCCACTTTGAAAAGAGGGAATTCACTGAGCATTGGCATCATACATATCAGTACAGGAAAAAAGCTTGCCATTTTCTTGGAAAACTGCAGATGATCTATAGGAGAGCAATAAATAGGAGGGGTACAAAAACAAAGGAAAAAAATGGAATTTACAGTAGGAGATTAGGGAGAGTGCCTGAATATCAATAGAGAAGGATTATCTTTTAGAAGGTCTGGACATGATTTAAAAAAAAAATCTAGGTTCTAACTTTCCACTACAGAAACAATTAGTTGAGTGACCTGTATCAAATCATTTATCTGAGAAAAAGGATGCTGGTATTCACTATTTACAAAAATCTAGGAAGCTTATACTAAAATAAATCTGAAACTCTGGGGAGAAAAGTTATGTAATTCTAAATTGTTATGAAAGGGAAAAGTAATACCACATATCAATTTAGCAAAATAAGCATTTCTTGAGGGCCCACCAGGGTCCCAGATACTGTGCTGTGTCCTCAGTTCCAAAGAGGAACAAGACATGGCCTCTATCCTCAAGGAGCTTACATTCTAGTTCCAAGCTCAACAAAAGCTTTCTCGGAACTTGTCCAATCTAACACACCAATATCTGCTACTTCAGTAATTAAAATAAAGCCTCCTCAAATATTCTCACAAGTATATACTCTTGAGAAAAAGAAACTATTGTAAGAAAATCGAGACATCATAGCCAGCTAGTTTGTTCAAGGTCACACAATTAGGAAAAGTGAAAGCAATCCGAGGGCACGTTGAGTTATTAACCAGGGTTACATGCTTTCTGGAGCCATAAAGAGCCAGACATGTTTTCTTTTCTTTTATTCTTTTTTGACAGCTTGGGTAAGTTGTGGGTTAAGGTCCCCACAAGTTTGGCCCAAAGAAGTTACTCTTTTGGCTTTGCTAGTTTTGCAAAACTAAAAAGGGTTTCAAATAGACTTCACATTTTTGTAGTTCATTCAAACCTCCAGATATTTTCCCATTTTGTCAACCATTTCATTTTGCATCTCAGCTGAGAAAAATTTTTATCCCTTTTATCAATTTCTTTATTATTCCATTTAATTTGATAATGATATCCCTTCTGTTTGTAAAGAGATAGGATTTTGTGATACTGTACATACCAAAGATATTTAGTCCAATAAAATTAATTGATGTGTAGGAAAAGCAGACTTTAAAACAAAGTCCAAGATCTTGTTATCCAAAAATGTACATGTTTGCCTGCACATACTGACTCTACTGACTGCCCCACAAGGTCTGTCCGAAATGGAATGTGATAAAAGATAGACTGCCCTTGTCTGGGATGCCATAAACAGTAACTTATATTGTTTTTTTCACCCCTTGCTGGAGAGATCTGTGTGCTAAACAGCTTGAAAACAGTCTAACAGTTCACCAGTCCTTCTGTTCTGCTTCAGATTCTATCAATGAATCATTGGAAGAGGTGATGACCAGCTGATATGACTTAATAATACACAATCTATTCTACTGTAATAAGTGGTTATAATACAACCTCCAAAAGTGTGTTATCTGGATTCAGGTAAGAAATAAATAATTCAAGCATTTGGCACTATTTAATGGAGTCAGCCTTCAGAGTGAAGTTGATCTACTAGAAGTTTTCAGAAAGTATTGAAAAATATCTTGTCTTGAAACAACTTGAGTTGATCCGTATGTCCACATTGGCCCCAATTAGTACTAGGTGAATCTTTTTTTCCTGCTTTTCTTAGTTATTTTATCCAATCCCGGACCTCTCTCTTTTCATCTTCCTCCTCCTACTATTTTCTGTATCATCAGAGTTAAAGAACACATGTATCTTCCTGTAGCTACATTTTCCCCCAAAATTAAATCACTTGAACAGTTAATTCAAGTCTGAAGTTTGATCACTTATCAGCAAAGTAATGGGCAAAATCTTTTTCAAGGTGACCGTGTTGTCTTCAGCCAGGAATGTAGCCAATTCAGTGAGGTAGCTATACATTTAGATTTCAGCCCCAGGACACATTTGCTTTCTCTTGTCACTCGCCTCCTTCTGCCATGCACAGAAGCTGTCACATTTTCTCTTCACCACTTTTTTCCCCTAGGTACCCTGACTACTCAGAATCTGTTAGAATTTCTGCACATTAAAAGATTCACATCATCTATTATCTTTCAGCACAAGACATATCTATTTATTCACTGCTGATTCTGGTCTTCAGTTTGATTTCAAGCTATACCTATTTATTCACTGCTGATTCTGGTCTTCAGTTTGATTTCTAACACCTATGGATGATAAAATGTTACACGTAATGTGTGTTCTGATGCTTGTTTGTGTGTATGTAACAGAAACCCCAAAATTGAAACAGCTTAATATCTTGAACAAATTAAATTAAACATCTCTTGGATTTTGTTCTATTGATTGAATTACCCTCTTTGATAAAAAACTAGAAAACAGAGCAGTTTTCTGGGCAGCTGGGCCTTTGTTTAGGATCTGTAAGAGATGAACATGGTAGGAATACAGCATTTGGGTTTTAAACATGGTGAGTCCTAGTCTAGGACATAATTTTCAGTCTAGGACATAATGATCAAAAAAGTTAAAGAATCGTAACAGTGGTTTGGAATAGGAGAAAACTTTGTCGTACCTTAAAGTCATAGCTATTGCCCTGTGTCGCCAGAAGCCAGAAATCTCAAAATAGCTAAAGATTACATTAAATTCCCACAGGCATAACACTGAAATAATCCAATGCAAATTAGATGGCAAAATGTTGTTAATGGATTCTGTCACCCATGATACCTGTACTAAGTTAGAAAAAAAAAGCAAAATGTCTTCAGCCAGTATAATGATAAATATTTAAATGAAAAATAAAGACAAACAAAAGAGTCATGCTTAAAAGAGAGATGAAAAATGGAGAGAAGATAATGAATTCTAAGAATAAATGGCTTTTAAACCACTACTCCAGCAAGATTCTTTCATATAGAAAAGCAAATTCCACTAATGAAGCCCAGCACACTTTATCAAGAATACTTTACTGTTAATATTAATCAAGAAGATTAACACATTATATCTAGAGTACTAGAAGTTATAAAACAATTACAATAGTGGAAGGGTGGAGGGGCTTGTTCCATAGCACAACTAGATCAGTGATGGAGAAATTTTAAAAAGAAAGGGCCATGAAAGGAGGCCACAGAGCAAGAAATATACAGATGAGCTGGTAGTGTTATTTGTGTGAGCTGGAATAGGAAAGCACAAATTGACTGAAGTTAATGATCTTGTCCAAACTCAAAGAAAATACAAAAGAAATTTAACCCAGGGTTTGGGATCTCTACTGATTTTTTAACAGAGCTGGAAGGTAACATAAACCCAGAAGACAACAGCATATCATTCTGGGTCTAGCACACAAACTGAAATGGAAGGAGGTATTTTGCTGATACGAGTAACTGAGCAAGCAGACAACTTGGAGATACTGCATGGAATCTTCCCTAGAAAACCATCTTGTCAGTATCAAGCAGCCCCCCAACCTTCTCATCCCCATTCCATCTCTAAGGATGCATGCACCAAGTGTCTTTGGGCCATCTTCAATTACAGCCCCCAACCCTACAAAAAAGGAAACCGATGTTATCTTAATGGTCACCAGCCCTTGAATTATTGTTATGCAAGGTTTTCATAATGAGAGTTGGGGTCCTAAAAAGCTTCACCAGAGGACAGCTCACCCTTGATCTCTGCTTACAACCCCACACACCAACCTTTTCACACTGAAGCAGAACACCTGACAGGCCCATGTTGGTGACATACTCCATAGGCCAAGCTTGCTGGGCTTTCCTCTTGTGTGCCCTCTCTGATTTATATCTGATCCACAACTGGCATTGTCCTGTTTCTTCCTGAATATGAAATTACTCTTTCTCTTTAACTGGCATTGATCATTCTTTTTCTTAGTAATTTTTTTTAAGGATCTCAGATGTAATGTCATGATTCCTACTCTTTTACTCAGTAATCAATTAGTGTCTTTCAAGAATACAATTATTCCTAATTAAATGATCTTCCTTGATTTATATCATCTTGATTTATTTTTATAGTTTATTAAACATAGTAAGAAATTAAGTTACTACTTTCATTGCTAGAAAGAGTATTCTTTAAAGTTACTACTTCAGTGAACTATGAGCAACAAAGGAGGAATATAATAACAATAATAATATTTAAAGCACCTAACATTTATTGAGCATTTACTGTGTACCATGCACTCTTAAGTGCTTCATATATATCAACTCAATCCTACAACAACATTAAGAGGTAAGGTTATTATTACCCCACTTAAATACAAGAAAGCAGAGGTACAGACAGTAACATGTCTAAGGACACACAGCTAGTAAGTGAGGGTCAGGGTTCAAACCCACACAGGTTCCAGAAAGAGATTTTGAATTCAAAACGGGTCATTTTGGATAGAATTAACAGTAACTTGATGGTTACTATTAATGGAGTGTTCATTTTTATCTTTTCAATATCAGAAAGAGCCAAAGTCAGAAGTATCCTTCGCTTTATTACCTGAATACTTTCAGCATAATAGCATTCATGTTTCCCACTGCTGGCCTTCCTCTGCAAGCGCACCATTCACAGTGCCCCATCCCTGATGAGCATCACTCTGGGAATGGTATTCAAAAGAATCATAAAATGAATATTCCAGGGGTGGCAAAATATGCCTGAGTAGGATGGCAAGGTGAAAACCTCCTCCCACATACATACCAAGGAAGCAACTACAGCAAATACAACTAATGCTAAAAACAATGAAGACTGCAGAACAGACCATCTACACCTGGAGAAGAAAAGATGACCACACTGAGAAGGGTAAAGGGGAAGAGCCATGATCTATCAGGACCCAAGCCCTTCCGCCACCCCAGCGCACAAGCAAGAGGGAGAACGGTGCAGGGAGGTGATAAATGCTCAGGAATCTAGTACACCTGGCCCTGGAGATCTGCCTGGAATACAAGTCTACATTGTATTGGGCTTTGGTGATGAAAGGGGCTGTACACCAGGAAAAGCTGGAGCAGTGTGGAAGGCTGGGACTCCTTCCTGTCGCTTGTGGAGGACAGGCAAGCTCTGTTGGTACCACTGAGATCCACAGAGAGGCAGCAGTTTGAAAGATTTACTAGCAGTGGCAAGTGTGCCAGAGAGAGGGGAGTCAGAGGGAGCTCTCTGTGGAAAAAAGGCAAGCGGACAACACTTTCCCAGCCCTTCCTCAGTCCAACTGATTAGGCACATGTGGAAAAGCCAGCTCCAAAAAGCTCCATCTTCCTCACTGGCAGATCAGCCCCAAACACGTGCTTCCCTGTGCATCCACCCCATCCAGCCCACTTGACAAGCAATGGTCCAAATTTGCTGATTGGCAGGAGGAGGGCTGACAATACTTTCCTGGCTTTCCCAGCCCTCCCTCAGTCCAAAAGGCCAGGGGTTTGTGGAAGCCAGCTCTAAACTCTCCATCTGCCCCTGTGACTCAACACCAGCACCACACAGTATGCCCACCCTGCCCGGCACACTTGGCCCAGCCGCAGTCTGCCAGTTTTGACCAGCAAGCCAAAGATGGCCTCGCCAAAATGGGTCCCAACAGAGCACCTCACATCACACAAAAGGCAAAAGACGCCAGATGCAGGGATATGCACCCCTATGTTTATTGCTACATTATTTACAAGAGCCAAGATATGGAAGCAACCTAAACGTCCATCACTAGATGAGTGGATAAAGAAGATGTGGTACATATACACAATGGAATATTATTCAGTCATAAGAAAGAAAGAAATCCTGTCATTTGTGACAACAGGGATCGACTTAGAGGGTATTATGCTAAGTGAAATAAGCCAGTGGAGAAAGACAAATAGCATATAATTTCACTTACATGTGGAATCCAAAAACAAAGCAAAATGAACAAAACAGCAGTAGACTCTTAGACACTGAGAAGTGATTGGTGGTTACCATGGGGGAGAGGAGTGGGTGAGTAAAGGGGATAGAGGCACAAAATCTCAGTCATAATAAAATTAGTCATGGGGATGAAAGTACAGCATAGAGAATATAGTCAATAGTTCTGTAACATCTTTCTGTGTTGATAGTAACTACACTAGGGGTGAGTATTTAATAATGTATATAACTGTCAAATCACTGTTTTATACTTGAAACCAAAATAATATTGTATTATCAACTGTACTTCAATAAAAAATATTTAAAAAAATGAATATGTCTCACTGAAGCATTAATGGGAAAAAGTTGAAGAATGCAGAACCATCCATACTATTTCCACATAGACTTAGCCTTTATTGTACCAAAAGTATTTATTATCTCTGAAGCAAAATTACAGGCAATAACCACACATCTCCATCTACGCATGGAGCTGCCACCAAGCAACTGAGAAACACACAGGAGTTCTGGCTTTTATGGAAGAACTGGCTATTGCAAGATTGAAAAGAACAACATAATTAACTAATAAACTATGAAGTCTGATCAACTGACCCACAACATCAGAAGCTTGTGGGGTTGGTAGAGAAAGCGATAGCCAGAAAGTCTGAGTTTCTAAGCCTCAGTTTCATCACTTGTAAAATGTAATCACAATAACTATATTATGGGCTTATTAAGAAAGTTAAATAAAAGTAAGAAAGAACTGGTAAATGTGCTTTATTATAATTAAATATTAATTAAACATGTAATATGAAAACTGAGAATGAAATCAATAGCACTACATATTTATATGCTATCAGAGCAATCTGAAAAATGTTAAAATATCCTCCTGTATTCCAATGCAGAAAAATTGTCAAACAGATGTTATATTTTCAGTTGGATCACCTAAGTAGAGACCTTTAAAAGTTCTGGGGAAATGAGGCCGTGGCTCCTGTGGCCATGTTGGGGTCCCGCCTTTCCATGCCCACGGCTCCTCTCTCCACAGCCACTGGAGATCACCTACCCTTTGGTGCCGACCAGAAAACAAGTAGTAATTAGACAGGAACTAATTCTTCAGAAATTAATGAGATTAATCTTCACTACTAGGGGAAGAATGGCATTGAAACAGATTTCCAGCAACAAGTGTTTTGGGGGATAGCAGAAAGTTTTTGAACATGACAGTATTGAACTGAACTGCAAGATGAAATTTGCTATCTACTTACCACCAAAGGCAGAAACTGGAAAATGTCCTGCACTGTATTGGCTCTCTGGTTTAACTTGCACAGAACAAAATTTTATATCAAAATCTGGTTATCATCAAGCTGCCTCAGAACATGGCCTTGTTATCATTGCTCCAGATACCAGCCCCTGTGGCTGCAGTATTAAAGGAGATGAGAGCTGGGACTTTGGCACTGGTGCTGGGTTTTATGTGGATGCCACTGAAGATCCTTAGAAAACCAACTACAGAATGTACTCTTACGTAAGGAAGGAGCTTCCCCAACTCATAAATACCAGTTTTCCAGTAGACCCTCAAAAGATGTCTATTTTTGGCCACTCCATGGGAGGCCAGAGAGCTCTGATTTGTGCTTTGAAGAATCCTGGAAAATACAAATCTGGGCCAGCATTTGCTCCAATTTGCAGCCCAGTGCTCTGTCCTTAGGACAAAAAAGCCTTTAGTGGATATTTGGGAACAGATCAAAATACGTGGAAGGCTCATGATGCTACTCATCTTGTGAAGGCCTATCCAGCTTCTCAGCTGGACATACTAATTGATCAAGGAAAGATGACAAGTGTCTTTCTGATGGACAATTATTGCGTGATAACTTCATAGCTGCTTGTACAGAAAAGAAAATCCCTGTTGTTTTTAGATTACAAGAGGGTTACAATCATAGCTATTACTTCACTGCAACCTTTATTACTGATCACATCAGACATCATGCAAAATACCTGACATAAAAAAACGTGAGATAAGAGAGTCCCTTCAGGATTATAAAACTATAAAAAATAAAATTTCAGGGAAAAAAGATTTCAAACATTAGATTTCATAATGCTAAAATGCTTCACTGAGATTTGAATCACCTTCTGAATAAATATATAAACCTGAAAAAAAAAAAGTTCTGGGGAAAGACTGAAGTCCAAGAAAACTATTCCTAGCACCTCCCAAAAAGTCTTTATATGATTATAAAGAAGTCTTTTGGTTTCATATCCATTGCATATTTATTATTCTCATTCTATGTACTATGAAGGAAATATATTATTATTCCTATTTTGCTGAAGAGGAAACTGAGTCAGGGAGCAAGTGGAAAAACATGAGCTCATCTTCTAAGCTACACTTCTTATTTTTTAATTTTACTCCCCAGGCTGTCTAAAAATTAGCTCCCTCATTTTCATAAGGTTCATCTTTGTTTTATCTTGACCTACTTTTTCTGATAATGATGTCTGCCTCTAGTTAAACAAAATTAAAGTCATGTTTTTCAAATAGTATAGGCTTTTAAGAAACTCTATTAGCCAAAACACATAGCCAAACTTAGAGAATGAATCCCATGAGACATTATATAAATTGTGGTATGTCATAGATGGGCGTAATTTTAATTTAAGAAAACAAGATAACTTGTCATTTAAAAGCATGAAACATTTAAAAATTAGCACATTGAAAAATACTTGAAGATATTATACCATTTGTCAACTTCATTGAACAAGCAATAGATATTACCTAGAAAAATATTACATGATTTAAAAGTAAAACTTTTCATGTAGTTGCACAAAATATAAATGACAACTCATAGCATTTCAGAGAGGGCTAGGAGATCAAAATTAAAATTCTAAGTTTAATCTTTCCATAAGTGAATTGAGCATCTTTACATTTGTATGATAATTAAATGGGTCTCATTCTATAAATTCAGTTCTGCTTTGGCTTAGAGAATAGCTTAAAAGCCTAAATTACTTGAAAACCATTACACTAACTTTATTTACATCCTGTTGCAATAGCCCCATTTCATTAGCTGAAGTTTGTTCCAGTGTAGAGGAATTTGATTTTGTTATTTCAAACAAAAATAAAAAATTAAGGGCAACAGTAAGAGCACATCATGGTTCCCAGAGAGAATGTATAAACTCACAGTCCAGAATCTCAAAAATTTTAGAACTGGAAGGAATCACTGTAGCAAGAAAATACTTTGGAACCCATTTCACCCACTGCTCCAAACAACGCAATTGCTTTTCTTTCCCCAAATTCCTAACTGAAACTGGATTTGTGAGCAAGATACAGGCATGGCCCTGTCTGAAAGTTTAAGTAGAAACTCCCTTTGCCATTTCCCTTCTGAATCTACAATACCAGCACAACGGACTGTAGAGGGAAATTTTAAGCCTTTGCACATCTGTGTTTTGGTCGATGTGACTGCAGCCCATCAGTTTAGTTTGGTTTTGTCAATTAATTGATGGGCTGTTCACTGCACAACAGTCTCAATATTTTGGCCAGTGACAAACACACGGGAAGCACTCTCTTCCCTTTAGGGGCACACCACTCCTATTAAGAAATCTTGGAAAATCCAGCAAGCTGTAAGTCCATTACTCCTTATGCAGACCCCTCCTGGCTCCTCCTCACACACAAGCACACACCCTTCTATCACCCATATGCTCTTGGGTTGTTGCTATAGTTCTAAATCCTAAAAATGTTTAACACACAAAGTGACTTTTGACCCAATTTCCTATTTAAAAAAAAATGTTTTAAAAAATGGACAGAGCAGGGGCTTTTCATGGGTGTTTCTTGAACCAAATCCCCAAGAGCACTTCCACAGTGCAAGAGCTGCACATGCCCTTCTGCTTGCCCTGGGTGACCTCATTCTGACTTGTTCCAAGTAATATCTTCACTTGTGCGGGGTTCTCATTTTTTTTTTTTTTTTTACTCAAGTGGATGCATTTTTTTTTTTACAATTTATTTTATTTTAGTATCATTAACCTACAATTACATGAGCAATATTGTGATGATTAAACTACCCCCTTCATCAGGTCCCCCCCACCAACCCTATTACAGTCACTGTCCATCAGTGTAGTGAGATGAGAATCACTACTTGTCTTCTCTGAGCTGTACAGTCCCCCCCCGTGCCCCCCCACCCTATGTCTGCTAATTGTAATACCCCTTTTACCCTCTTATCCCTCCCTTCCCGCCCTTCTTCCCCAGTCCCTTTCCCTTTGGTAACTATTAGTCCGTTCTTGGGTTCTGTGAGTCTGCTGCTGTTTTGTTCCTTCAGTTTTTTTTTTCTTTGTTCTTATACGGTGTTCTCATTTTGAAGAACCCATGCAGAACCTTTAAATGTTTGTCCTTAAGTATGTGCCTAAGCACAGATTTTCTTTTAAAGTTTACATAAAGACAAGTAGAACTCATCATTTTCTTGCCAGTTCCAGAAATAATGTGAAGAGTACTTCAAACTTCATAGTTTCAAATTAAACTACTGCAATTTCCATGTCAATATACTGTAATAACTTTTACTGTCACATTTTCAGAGAAGTGTAGTCATCCATTAGAGAATATCTCTGGTATGTAATAATTGTGGTAAGTTAGAGTTAAATTTACTATGTGTCATCTTGCAACACGAAGCCTTGAGGGAACCATACGACCTCATTTCCTACAATGACACTATTTCTTGTCAAAGAACTTTATGCACTTCCTTGATTGCAAGAAAAGATTTGATTGACTCCAAATGTAAATGCAAAACATGTTTGGGATAGAAAAGACAGCCACATTATGGATACAAATTTGGAGTATTTTGTGTATTTAATAGAATGGAAGCATTTCACAACAGGAGAAGCAAACAAATAACCAAATATGATCCCAGTAAAATGTTCTGTGTAATCAAACTAGAGTTAAGGTTTTAAATTTATATTGACTTTTATTATTTAACAATTAACTAGTACAGCTACCTCCAAGGAAAAATTATATATCTTCATATTTAATATCTACATGCCAAGTAGAGAAATAAAATTTAAGTGGCCTTCGATATGGGTAGAATTAGCTTCAAAAACCTGCCCTTAAAAAATATTTTAGTACTTAAAAAATATTTATGTTATACATTAGAGTTCCTTTGTTCATTCATCCAATAAACACTGATTATGTAGAAGAGACAATGTTAGGTGTTGGCAGTATTCGTATGAACCAGACAGGTATGCTTTCCACATTCATGAAGTCTCTTGATTGGAGAATTTATGAGCAATTCAGTTCAACAAAGTATTATCAAGTATCTGTAACAAAGTACTGTGTTGATTCACTTAGGACACAAGAAAGCTAACATAGGATTGCTGACTCCCTTTCTATGTCTTTGGAAATAAAAAGCTCCTTTAAATGGAGTGTTTAGAAATCAATGCAAACTATTAGTTGCTAATAATAAATACCACAGAATGCACACACTATTTCTGAATCCACTTGGTAACGGCATATGTTGTATGAAGTTACAAGAGTCCAATGCAAAAGAATATCTTTTTAGGAAAAATTTTTAAATTCCAGCAAGATGGCAAAGAAGAAAAAATTAGCAATATTATGTAAAAGATTATTGAACATGACTTTAGTTTTGTTTAACTAGAGGCAGACATCATCATCAGAATAACCAATTAAGCCCTGGGAAGAGTTAGCTAATTGTCTTAGAGCAGAAGACTAGCAATTAAAAGCCTTGCATCTTTGAGAGTCTTCCAAACTCTCCTGAGAGGAACATGGAAATTATACAAAAATTTTTTTTTTCTTTTCTTTGAGTAGGTTTGGGGGAAAAAGTGGTGGATATGTTAAAGAATAATCTATTTTTTAATAATAAAATCACGCATTGGAGAGAGTATGCTTCCAAACTGAGCATTGTGATTTCAATAAGAGATATAAAGTTAAGAATAATTTTAAAAAATCATTCCACTACTGTGGAAAACAGTTTGCTGGTTCCTCAAAAAGTTAAACAGAGAATGACTACATGAGCCCATAATCCCACTCATAACGTTCGCCCAAAAGAACTGACAACAGGTACCTAAACAGTACACAGACACACACATTCACAGCTACCACTCACGGTAGCCCAGAAGCAGAAACAACCCAGACATCCATTAAGAAACTGAATGGGTAAACAAATTGCTATATCCACAAAGTGGAATATTATGGAGCCATAAAAATGAATGAAGTACTGATATATGCTCTAATGTGGATGGACCTCCAAAATACTATGCTAAGTGAAAAACACCAGACACAAATGTCATATATTGTATGATTACATTTTTATGACATATCCAGAATAGATAAATCTGGAGAAACAGAACTCAGATTGGTGGTTGTGAGGGGACAGGGGAAGAGGCAATGAAAGAAATGGCTTTATGGGAAGAAGTTTTACTTTGGAATGACAGAATTTTCTGTGAACTAGATAGAGGTGATAGTTAAAAAATATTGTGAATGTATGAAATGCCAATGACATGTTCACTTTAAAATGGCTCATTTTATGTCATGTGAATTTCACCTCAATAAATTAACTTATAATGATGCTCTATAAAACTTCTGATAACACAGAGGACAATATTATTTGGACAAATGCAGATATTGACAACTCTAATATAAAAGTGATCCCAAATAGACCCCAAATGTGAAAAAGTTTTAAGAATATATTAAACAATTTATTTTGTTTATTTTTTGTTTATTAGTTTTATTTTTTATTTTATTTGTGTGTAATACTTAAGTGTGATAAATTATAAATTTTGCATCTAAGTAAATCTCAGAGAGTTCTCTCAATACATAGAAAATAAGCATTTAAGTAACAAAAAAATCATTGCATTGTTTTGTTTTAAAACCAAAATTATTTTCACTTGTACCTGAAATGCTTTCAAAGTCAATGATGCCACTTAAAGAGAAAACCCTGATGAGTTATATATATCAATCACACATATAGATGGCAAAACAGTTAAAGGCAAAGCCAGGAAATTTTAGAAATCATCTTATAAGAATTTAAAACTTAAATTTCTACAGAGAGATGAAAATTGACTATTAGAAGACTAAGTACTTCAATAAATTTAACTTAATCATACTAGAACTTTCAGAGCAAGTTTCACCATCATGTAGTTTTTCAGTGCTACAGAACAAATCATTTGTATGTAGACAGAGCAGGACTAAGCACCTTCTAGCTGTAGGATGCTATGAAATAAAACTACATGTGCTAAATGTTCAATAACAAAAGGTGGCAAAGCAACAGTAGCCTCTAATGCCACCAATATGTTATAAAAGAAGAAATATATTTTACAAATTGCATTATTAGAGATTTTTATATATATAAATGTCATTTCAAATTTCAATATTACTTGGGTAATCTGCATGCTCCATATGAGCTCAAACATCAGAAAAGTATTTTAAAGTACACTTATGTATATGGGAAAGACAAAGGTTTAAAAACTGACCTAATGAACAAAGTTTAGAATACAGAGTTCAAAAACTGGGCCAGTGAGATTCTAAATGGCGGTGAGAGGTGACAATGGAGAACTCCTCCCAAAACCACAAATATTACAAAAATATACTTAATTAATACAACTAACTCTAAAACAGCAAGAAGAAAAAAGGCTGAACCAGACTGCATACAGACCTCATGAAACAGAGTAACATGAAAGCCTTAATCCGGCAGGACCCAAGCCCTTCCCCCACCCCAGCTCATTGTCAGGAGGAAGAGAAACAGAGTGGGGTGGTGGGGAAGCTTGGGACTGCTGAACACCTGGCGCTGGAATCTGCTTTCTGAGAGGAAGCCTATATTCTCTGGTGCACTGGACGTTGGGGCACTTGGACGAGTGGAGGGCCTGGGAGACTGACATTCCGGCCATTTGTGGAGGACGGGATACACACCCGGCCCCTCTGTGTTACAGGAAGGGCGGGCAGTCAGAGAGGCTTCCTAGCAGTGAGATGGCTGCTGAAGGGGTGGGGTTGGCAAGGAGCCTGCTACATGGGAGAAGGGAGAGCTGGACAAGGTTGCCTGGGTGCGCTCTGCCCAACAGGTGGGAAACTTTGAGGAGCTTCAGGTGCTCCATCCCCCTGGCTGCCTACTCAGTTCTGAGGCGCCCCACTGTGACACACAGCTTGCCGAGCCTTCCTCCTAGCCTCCAGCACCTGCTAGCAAACCAGCAGTCACTGCGCTGGTGTCAGGATAGCCAGAGAGAGGGGCCGCCTACAACAGCTAGAGATGCAAAGCACAGAAACTTAAATGTGTGTGCTTGGCCCACTGGCTCTGACACTGGAGACAGACACTGCAGACGGGAAACAGGAAATAGATCTTTCCTCCCCCCAGGTACCAGCGCTGCTCTCCTACAACCGCCCACCTCACTTTAGGGTCTGAGCAACTCCAGAGACTGGAGTTTCTGCACACTAGTGGGCACCAAACAGAACTATGAAACGTCAAAAGAACATGGTTCAGACCAAAATCTCACAAACCCCAGAAAAAGGGCGAAATGAAACTGAACTCACCAATCTTCCTGAAACACACTTCAAAATAAAAATAATAAACATGCTGATGGAGGTACAGAAAAATATTCAAGAACTCAGGAGTGAATTTAAGTCAGAGATTCAATTATTAAGAAATTCCATATCTGAAATGAAACATACAATGGAGGGATTTTAAAGCAGATTAGATGTAGTAGAAGAGATGGTAAATGGAATAGAAGTTAGAGAAGAGGAATACAAAGAAGCTGAGGCACAGAGAGAAAAAAAGAATCTCTAAGAATGAAAGAATTTGAGAGAACTGTGTGACCAATCCAAACAAAACAATATTCGCATTACAGGGGTAACAGAAGAAGAAGAGAGAGAAAAAGGGATAGAAGGTATCATTGAGGAGGTAATTGCTGAAAACTTCCCCAATCTGGGGAAGGAGATAGTCTCGCAAGCCATGGAGGTGCACAGATCTCCCAATACAAGGGACCCAAGGAAGACAAAATCAAGAAATATAATAATTAAAATGGCAAAAGCAAAGGATAAAGACAGACTTTTAAAAGGAGCTAGAGAGAGAAAAAAGATCACATACAAAGGAAAACCCATCAGGCTATCATCAGACTTCTCAATAGAAACCTTACAGGCCAGAAGGGAGTGGCATGATACATTTAATGCAATGAAGCAGAAGGGCCTCGAACAAAGAATGCTCTACCCGGCAAGGTTATCATTTAAATTTGAAGGAGAGATTAAACAATTTTCAGATAAGGAAAATCTGAGAGAATTTACCTCCCACAAACCACCTCTACAGTGCACAGTGCATTTTGGAGGGACTCCTACAGATGGAAGTATTCCTAAGGCTAAACAGATGGCACCCAAGGGATAGACAAAGAGTACAGAATATGATTCATAACATACAAAGAATGGAGGAGGAAGAAAAAGGAGGAAAAAGAAAATGAAGCTTTAGGTTGTGTTTGTAATAGCATATGAAGTGAGTTAAATTTGACTGTTAGATAGAAAGGGAATTACCTTGAACCTTTGGTAACCACGATTCTAAAGCCTGCAATGGCAATAAGTACATACCTATCGATAATCACCCTAAATGTAAATGGTCTCAATGCACCAATCAAAAAACATAGAGTTAGTGAATGGATAAAAAACAACACCCATCTATATGCTGCCTACAAGAGACTGACTTCAAACCCAAAGACATACACAGTCTGAAAGTAAAGGGGTGAAAAAAGTTATTTCATGTAACTAATATGGAGAAAAAAGCAGGAATTGCAGTACTTGTATCAGACAAAATAGATTTCAAAACAAAGAAAGTCACAAGAGACAAAGAAGGACATTACATAATGATAAAAGGGTCAGTCCAACAAGAGGATATAACTGTTATAAACATCTCTGCACCCAACACAGAATCACCTACATATGTGAAACCAATACTAAGAGAATTAAAGGGGGAAACAGAATGCAATGCATTCATTTTAGGAGACATCAACACACAACTCACTCCAAAGGACAGATCAACCAGACAGCAAATACATAGATCAACCAGACAGCAAATACATAAAGA
Organism: Phataginus tricuspis; assembly: GCA_029783875.1. NCBI lineage: Eukaryota > Metazoa > Chordata > Mammalia > Pholidota > Manidae > Phataginus > Phataginus tricuspis. Next base: position 45,263,392 of record JAQQAC010008880.1, on the reverse strand, counting down.
GACAGAGGCACTAAACAATATACTAGAACAGATGGACCTAACGGACATCTACAGAACACTCCACCCAAAGGCAACAGGATACACATTCTTCTCAAGTGCACATGGAACATCTTCAAGAACAGATCGATCATACACTAGGCCACAAGAAGAACCTCAGTAAATTTAAAAAGACTGAAATTGCGCCAATGAGCTTCTCAGATCACAAAGGTATGAAACTAGAAATAAATTACATAAAGAAAACGAAAAAGCCCACAAACACACGGAGGCTTAATAACATGCTCCTAAATAATCAATGGATCAATGACCAAATAAAAACAGAGATCAAGCAATATATGGAGACAAATGACAACAATAATTCAACACTGCATAATCTGTAGGATGAAGTGAAGGCCGTGCTAAGAGGGAAATATATTGCAATATAGGCCTACCTCAGGAAAGAAGAACAATCACAAATGAACAGTCTACACTCACAATTAGTGAAACTAGAAAAGGAAAAACAAATGAGGCCCAAAGTCAGTAGAAGGAGGGACATAATAAAGATTAAAGCAGAAATAAATAAAATTGAGAAGAATAAAACAATACAAAGAATCAATGAAAGCAGGAGCTGGTTCTTCGAGAAAATAAACAAAATACATAAACCCTTAGCCGGACTTATCAAGAAAAAAAGAGAGTCTACACACATAAACAAAATCAGAAACGAGAAAGGAAAAATCACTACAGACAACACAGAAATACAAAGAATTATGAGAGAATACTATGAAAAATTATATGCTAACAAACTGGATAACCTAGAAGAAATGAATAACTTTCTAGAAAAATACAACCTTCCCAGGCTGATTCAGGAAGAAACAGAAAATCTGAATACACCAATTACCAGCAAAGATATTGATTTCGTAATCAAAAAACTACCTAAGAACAAAACCCCTGAACCAGATGGTTTCACTGCTGAATTTTATCAAACATTTACTGAAGACCTAATACCCATCCTCCTTAAAGTTTTCCAAAAAGTAGAAGAGGAGGAATACTCCCAAATGCATTCTATGAGACTAACATCACTCTAAACCAAAACCAGGCAAAGACACCACAAAAAAAGGAAATTACACGCCAATATCCACGATGAACACAGTTGCAAAAATACTCAACAAAATACTGGCAAACCGAATTCAAAAACACACCAAAAAGATCATCCATCATGATCAGGTGGTATTCAACCCAGGGATGCAAGGATGGTACAACATTCAAAAATCCATCAACATCATCCACCACATCAACAAAAAGAACAAAAACCACATGATTATCTCTATAGATGCTGAAAAACCATTTGACAAAATTCAACATACATTCATGACTAAAACTCTCAATAAAATGGGTATACAGGGCAAGTACCTCAACATAATAAAGGCCATATATGATAAACACACAGCCAACATTATACATAACAGCGAGAAGCTGAAAGCTTTTCTTTTAAGATCGGGAAAAAGACAAGGATGCCCACTATCCCCATTTTTATTCAACATAGTTCTGGAGGTCCTAGCCATGGCAATCAGACAACACAAAGAAATAAAAGGCATCCATATTGGTAAGGAAGAAGTCAAACTGTCCCAGTATGCAGATGACATGATAGTGTACATAAAAAACGCTAAAGAATCCACTCCAAAACTACTAGATCCAATATCTGAATTCAGCAAAGTTGTGGGATACAAAATTAATACACAGAAATCTGTTGCATTCCTATATACTAATGCTGAACTAGCAGAAAGAGAAATCAGGAAAACAATTCCATTCACAATTGCATCAAAAAGAATAAAATACCTAGGAATAAACCTAACCAAGGAAGTGAAAGACCTATACCCTGAAAACTACAAGACACTCTTAAAAGAAATTAAAGAGGACACTAATAAATGGAAATTCATCCCGTGCTCTTGGCTAGGAAGAATTAATATTGTCAAAATGGCCATTCTGCCTAAAGCAACCTACAGATTCAATGCAATCCCTACCAAAATACCAACAGCATTCTTCAATGAACTAGAGCAAATAGTTCTAAAATTCATATGGAACCACAAAAGACCCCGAAGAGCCAAAGCTATCCTGAGAAGGAAGAATAAAGCAGGGGGAATTATGCTCCCTGACTTCAAGTTCTACTACAAAGGCACAGTAATCAAGACAATATGGTACTGGTAGAAGAACAGACCCATATACCAGTGGAACAGAATTGAAAGCCCAGATATAAACCCAATCATATATGGTCAATTAATATATGATAAATGAGCCATGGATATACAGTGGGGAAATGACAGCCTCTTCAACAGCTCGTGTTGGCAAAACTGGACAGCTATATGTAAGAGAATGAAACTGGATTACTGTCTAACCCCATTCACAAAAGTAAACTCAAAATGGACCAAAGACCTGAATGTAAGTCATGACAACATAAAACTCTTAGAAAAAAATATAGGCAAAAATCTCTTGGACATAAACATGAGCAACTTCTTCATGAACATATCTCCCCAGGTAAGGGAAACAAAAGAAAAAATGAACAAGTGGGACTATATCAAACTAAAAAGCTTCTGTACAGCAAAGGACACCATCAGTAGAACAAAAAGACATCCTACAGTATGGGAGAATATATTCATAAATGACATATCCGATAAGGGGTTGACATCCAAAATATATAAAGAGCTCACGTGCCCCAACAAAGAAGAAGCAAATAAGCCAATTAAAAAATGGGCAGAGGATCTGAACAGACACTTCTCCAAAGAAGAAATTCAGATGGCCAACAGGCACATGAAAAGATGCTCCACATCACTAATCATCAGAGAAATGCAGATTAAAACCACAATGAGATATCACCTCACACCAGTTAGGATGGCCGCCATCCAAAAGACAAACAACAACAAATGTTGGCGAGGATGTGGAGAAAGGTGAACCCTCCTACACTGCTGGTGGGAATGTAGACTAGTTCAACCATTGTGGAAAGCAGTATGGAGGTTCCTCAAAAAACTCAAAATAGAAATACCATTTGACCCAGGAATCCCACTCCTAGGAATTTACCCTAAGAATGCAGCAGCCCAGTTTGAAAAAGACATATGCACCCCTATGTTTATCGCACCACTATTTACAATAGCCAAGAAATGGAAGCAACCTAAGTGTCCATCAGTAGATGAATGGATAAAGAAGAGGTGGTACATATACACAATGGAATATTATTCAGCCATAAGAAGAAAACAAATCCATTTGCAACAACATGGATGGAGCTAGAGGGTGTTATGCTCAGTGAAATAAGCCAAGCAGAGAAAGACAAGTATCAAATGATTTCACTCATCTGTGAAGTAAAAGAACAAAGAAAAACTGAAGGAACAAAACAGCAGCAGACTCACAGAACCCAAGAATGGACTAACAGTTACCAAAGGGAAAGGGACTGGGGAAGATGGGTGGGAAGGGAGGGATAAGGGGGAAAAGGGGCATTATGATTAGCACATGTAATGCAGTGGCGGGGGACACAGGAAAGGCATTATTTATAGAGGAGACAAGTAATGATTCTATAGCATCTTACTACGCTGACCAACAGTGAATGTGGTGAGGTTTGTGGCAGGGACTTGATAACAGGGGGTCTAGTAACCATAATGTTGTTCACGTTATCGTACATTAATAATACCAAAATTTAAAAAAATATATATATATAATCCTTATGATGTCACTCTGAACTGCATGTGTTAATTGAGCAAAAGGCTCTTATGCTTTAAGAAATTATTTAAAAGTTTAAATTGTAAAAAAAAAAAAAAAATACTGGGCCAGCAATCACACCCAGCACCCAGCCCTGGGTTTCTAACACTACTCTCTAACAGAAAGAACCATAATTCCTTGGAGAAGTAACAGATTTTAGGCTGAGGAAGGAAAGGAAATATACAGGATGAGCCTGAAGCATCTTGTAGTACTAGGAAGTAAGGACATTCTGAAAAGAAAAACAAAGCTCAGCGCCTTCTCTAACCAGAGCAGGGTCTTTAGAATATCTGCTTGCACGGATTGGACATAAATTAGGAAAGGCAGTTCTTTCAAAAGTCTTTTAACTTCTCCATCTACTGTAGTTTGTCAGCGTCAGCACTACTGACATCTTGTGCCTGATACTTGTGTGAGGACTGTCCCCTGCACTGTATGAAGTCTAGCAGCATTCCTGGCCTCCATCCACCAGATGCCAATAGCATCGGACCCCTCCTCCCAATTGTCTTGGGGCAGGGGAACAAAATACCGTCCCCATATTGAGAACCACTGCTCTACAGAAACTTCCAAAAGGATGAACTAAATAAAACTTGAGAGTTAAACAAACACGCTGATAGAACAATGCTGTGAGACTCTGGTCTGTGTAAAGAGCCAATATAGCAACAGAAGAGGGATTTCAGGGGAGAGGAACTGGATTTTTTTTCTTAATCTTTCTCTTCTTCTTTCCCCCTCAGCAAAAAGCAGCAGGAAGGCCTTTTGAATGGCTGTTTCAGCACCGTATTCCTGATGCCCTAACTTCATCCCGGCTGCTGCTAAAAAGCCTTGTGGCAGAAAAGAGTAAAAGCCCTACCACTTGACACATTTCACAAAAGATGTGTTTGAAAGACCCTGGGTTGAGGAGCAGTTTAATTAAGGACAGGGCCAACTGCCTTCCAGTTAAACTCAGGAACACCATGTAAGGAGGGTGCTACAGTTTCTGGAATCCCGTCTTTTCCAATGCTAGCAAAAGCTTGTGGAACCCAGGGCACTGAAAGAATTGCCATAACATATTCAAGGTGTGAAATGAGAAATGTGCAACTATTTCAGTGAATCACTCTTCCACCACATTTGCAAAGAAATGCAAGTATACTCCCCTTGGGCAAACACCTGTTTGTGTACAAGAACGTGTCATTAACAGAGACCTGTTTCTTTTACACCCAGTGCCAAATTCAGTGTAACGCCTTTGACTTCTGTCAGAACTGGATTTCTAATCCTGTTGTATAGACAATTAGCTACAATCCTTAGCTTCTTGTTACTTATTTTAGCCTAAAAGCAAAGAAGGATTTTCCACAAAGAGAAATGGGTTCAAAATAGTTCCTGTAAACACTCTCTCCAAAAACGGCAAGCTAATTCTACAAATTCTTAAATTGGGCTAGAACTTCAAGCAGAAGTCTAATTATGTATACTGGTGTTAAATGCTCTCAAGAAAGAAACTTACAGATCAAATGAATAAATAGGTACACTGGCACAATGTTCTGAGAGCTATGTTTTTAAAGGTAAAGGAAGTTTGTTTTCTCTTTCATTTTTTCTTTTATTCAGAAAATCAACTTTAGAGATGTGTTGCATTCACCTTTTCCTCAGCTGAGTTTTATACCCCTTCATAGATAAAGACCGACATTAACAGTTTATCCAAAACCAGACATTTTCTATAACATGTACTATTCAAAACACACAGATTCATCCAGGTAAAATAACTGTCCCTTTTATACAGCACCTGGAAGCTCCATTTAAATTGTCTTGAGGTGAGCTCAGGGGAGAACTACCTAATTGTCTTAGAGCAAAAGACTAGAAATTAAAAGCCTCAGATCTGATTCTGCCGCTTGCTGTGTTATTTTGACAGGTCACTTAACCTCCTTGGACTTTTATTGATCTATAAACAGCAACTATTTGGCAAATGATAGGGTAATTTATAGAAGGGACACTTTAAAGAGCATTGGCTAAGAGTTGTTAAATAAAAGTTAAACTGTATTTTTAGACACTAAATAAAGATATCGGGGTCTTTACATACTCTTTTCAGACACAATTTCATTAAAGTTTTTCCACAAATAAACTGATCACATTTCCAGACAAATTAATCTTCAGTTCAAAATTACAAGATGGCCAAGGGAAATGCAGAAGACTATCCTAAAATACATGCTTTCTATATATTCTGTATAACATTTTGAGTACAAAACTTGTATTTTTTCTTTCAACAAATAACTTTCAGGAGGCATCTGATCTTATACTGCATAGAAATGAGCTTGGTGACATTTCTCATCCATTAACTATAGTGGAAGGGCTTATTAAAACAGTAATGTTAGCCAAGATTCATGAATCCTTATTTGTTGTTCCAGAGAGTCAAAATCTTATCCTCTGGGCAAGTGGAAGAATGCCCAGCGAGCTGCCCCACCCCAATTCTCAAAGTGTATCAATAATAAGAGACTAGTTTTGTGAAGGCAGAAACTTCACTGAGCAAGCATAAGCTAATTAATTTCATTCTTGATGTTCTTCTCGTACCTTAGGAAAATATGTGGCCTCTTACCAATAACTCTCAGTATTATGAAGCTAATTGCTTCTGTAACTCGTTAATCAGTGCATCCCATGGATTTTCCAGAAAGAGGACCCTGTGTGTAAACAATGTCTGAAGAGGGCCTCAGAAGCCAGAAAAGAGGGCAAAGGGATAAATCCTAATCTCTCTTCCAAAAGACTAGCTTTCAAATTGTTCTGGAGTACACCTATGGCTCCCTCTTAGGGGCTACATACACATTCTCCACCACACCATGGAGACCAAGTCTCAGCCCTACTTACTAGTCAATTTACTAATTAATAGTGATGACGTGTTTGCTCTATTTTTAATAAAACATATTTTATTAAGAAAAATCATCTCATAATCAGAATTAGTTTTAAAGATAATTGGTAATCCTTCTGTTTATGGCCTATTTGTCCTATTTAAAAACTTGAACATTTTGAATGATGTTACATCTTGCCTCTTTTTAATCAAAGCTCCACCTGACACTCTAGGAAATGCAGGGACATTATTTAGTGAGATCCTACGTTCACAGTTTTGTTATCTAGGGCAGCAATCCTAAATTTTCCATTTTATCAAGAAGAGATATTTATTTACCCATATCTAAGATACAGAAAATGTATAACTTAGGTAAAAGAGAGAAACAACAAGGATGTCCTGGTTCTAACTCAAGTTTTGCTCTCTTAACTCTAAAAATTAAAGTCATAAAACCCACCTAAACAAAGTAAACTAGTCTTCAAATTACAACTAAAAATAACTCTTCGTATTAGACTAAAATAGAAATTAGTACAGGAACATGTTTAAGACAAAAGGTTCTTAGGTAAAGATACTATCTTATTTCTTTTATTATATATCTTTCTTTCCATTCATAATTGCAGCAATATAGCTGCTGCTGTGAAAATGTTTTCTTAATTAAATTTATATATTTTCATTTAATATGGAATTAATTCCAGTACCTACATTCAAATACAAAGCCTGGGGAAATTTGAAGTTACCTAATAGTTTAAAGGATTTAAACATAAAACTTATATTTTTAATGAGAAGATGCCAAGAGAGCTATGTGACAACTCCAAACAAACAATAGTCACATAATAGGGATCCAAGAAGGAGGAGAGAGAGAGAGACAAAGGAGTAGAAAATGTATTTGAAAAATTATAGCTGAAAATTTCCCCAATAGGGCAAGGAAATAGACACCCAGGTCCTGGAAGCACAGAGAATGCCTAATTCAAGAAACCCAAGGCAGACAAAAAATCAAGACACACAGTTATTAAAATGGCAAAGATTAAAAAAAAAGAAAGAAAAAGAGAGAATCTTAAAAGCAGCAATTGAGAGGCAGACAGTTTTCTCTAAGGAAAACTCCATAAAGCCATCAGCACATGTCTCAGCAGAAACATTACAAGCCAGAAGGGAGTGGCATGAAATATTCAAAGTATTGAAAGGGAAGAACCTACAACCAAGAATCCTCTACCCAGCAAGGTTAGCATTCAGAATTGAAAAAGAGATTAAAAGTGTCCCAGATAAAGAAAAATTCACCACCAGTAAACCAGCCATATAGGAAATGTTAAAGGGACTTCTGTAGATGGGAATGTTCTTAAGCCTAAATATTTTTCATTAGTGAAAATAAACCAAAGCAAGTATGAAATTAAAGCACGTACAATGTATTCTACAAGTACATAACAATTTACAAGTAAATTGCAAAAGTAGTAAAATTAGCTATATACAAAATCAGTCAAGGGATACACAAAAGATGTGGATTATGACATTCATAAAGTGTGGAGGAAGATAAGAACAGAAAAATAGATACCCAAAAAATTTTTTAAAGAAATAGAAGCATAACACTAAAGAAAACCATTAAATAACAAGAGGAGAGCATAACAGAGGAAGAAAGGAACAAAGAGGAATTACAAAAACAACCAGAAAACGATTAATAAAATGGCAATAAGTGCATACCTATTAATAATTACCTTAAATGTAAATGGACTAAATGCACTAATCAAAAGACACAGGGTGACAGAATGGATAAAGACACAAGACCCCTCTATATGCTGCCTACAAGAGACTCATTTCAGACCTAAAGACATACACAGACCGAAAGTGAAGGGATGGAAAAAGTTATTTCATGCAAATAAAAGGGAGAAAAAAGCAGGTGCAGCAGTATTTATATCACACAAAATAGACTTCAAAACAAAGAAATTAACAAGCAACAAAGAAGTACATTACATAATGATCCACAAGAAAGCATAACAATTGTAAATATCCATGCACCCAACATAAGAGCACCTAAAAATACAAAACAAATACTAACAGACCTAAAGGGAGAAACAGACAACACAATTATATCAGTGGATTTTAACACCCCACTTACATCAGTGGACAGATCATCAAGACAGAAAATAAATAAGGAAACAGAGGCATTGAACGACACGTTAGACCAGATGGACATAACAGATACATACAGAACTTTCCAGCAGCAGGAAACACATTTTTCTCAAGTGCACATCGAGCATTCTCCAGAATAAATCACATATTAGAGCACAAAAAGAACCTCAATACAGTCAAAAAGACTGAAATTGCTATTATCATCTTTTCAGAGCACAATGGTATGAAACTAGAAATCAAATGAAGAAAACAAAACCCCCCCACATACAAAAAGGCTACACACGTTTCTAAATAACCAGTGGATCAATGAACAAATCAAAGGGGAAATCAAGCAATACATGGAGACAAATGAAAACAGAAACACAAAGGTTCAAAATATGTGGAATGCCGCAAAAATAGTTCTAGGAGGGAAGTAAATGGCAATACAGGCCTACCTCAAGAAACAAGAACAATTCCAAATAAACAATCTAAATTCACAACTAAAGAAACTAGAAAAAGAAGAACAAATGAAATCCAAAGTGACAGGTCAGAGAGAAATTAGGAAAAGTTTGCTGGATGCTTTTTGGAGTTTATTTCCTCCAAGTCGAAAGCCTGTCAATGTCATGTGCAGCGGTGGGACCTGGCACTGCTGTGGACATCTCCCTACTAGGTGGCCTGAGGATGAAACCAAAACACAGAGGAAGGCAAAGCCAGGCAAGTCACAGGGTAACAGGACGAAACCTCTGGACAGACAGCCCTGGATCCTCTGGACTTTCAGCTATATGGACCCATACATTGCCTTAGTATTTAGGCCAGTCTGAGTTGGATTTCAGTTACTTACAAACCAAAGCATCCCTAACAGGTAGATCTCAAAGCCCACACTCTTGGTCACTATACAATACTGCTTCCCATGCAGAAGAAGGCTTGAGGAGCAGCCCTGACCTCCAGTGAAGAACCAAGAAGCCCTAAATTCTGCTTATGTCCAGGGTAATACGTGTTTAGATTCAGCCTGGCACTGTCTGTACAGCCAGGGCCATTTAGCCCTTTTCCCTTTAGCTCAGCGGCTTCGTGAATGCAGTTAGAGCATGTGAATCCTCTAGAACATAACAGCATATGAAAAGCAATAAAGAGCATGTCTTATCTAAAAACACCACCATTCTTATATCAGCACTGCAGCTGAGATTTAGTTGGATTTTCAGTTCTTTAAAATCTCAGTCACATGGAATATCAGGAATTTTTAGATAAGCTGAGGGTTTATACAGACACAGTAAAACAGGCACTATTTTGAAGGGAAAACCTTCCTAAATTATGCTCCAGCCCCAATGCCTTCTTAAACAGAGTGCACTTCATATAATATAATCTTTTCCTGATGACTCAAAGAAGTCACTATTATGAACATCAATTGCTGCCTTAGGCTGTACATTTATTCAGCTGGAAGAAATTACAGAGAGGTGGAAAGCTCTTTTGATCCTGTACTACATAGCTATAATATTGCACAATTGTAGCTCTTGTATCTAATTTTATAATTTCAGCCTTCTTTCTTCCAATCACACAATTGGTCTTACTTCCCACTGTTGCTAGAGTGTCTTCCTATGACAATCCTCATACCTTCATAGTTTGTTAAGTTACTCTGTGTTTTTTTGAAATACATAAACATTAAGAATGCTTTATTTCTAATATTTAATAACAAATATTATTTACTGGGCACTTGGTATGTTCCATGAATTATATTCAGAGTTCTGTGTCCATTATCTCATTTTATACTCAAACAACTTGTAAGGGAGATATTATTCCCACTAAAGAATGAGAATTCTGAGGCACAGAGGGCAGGGTAACTTCTCCAAGGTGAGATGGTGGGTATGAGCAAAAGTTCGATTTTTCATCATTTCCTGTAAGTAAAGTACAAGGATTTTGTGAACAATATTTTGACTGTTCAAAGGACTGTGCTTCTTGGTGAGGGAAAAGAGAACTACATTTTCAAAAAGACAGTGTTACTGTGAAAGGAGAAATTTAGAAATAAACTCAACTCCATAAACTAGTTTTTAAAAAGAGGTGCTTCCATTATTGGCCACACATGATACAATTTGTTTTCTTAATTCCTATGGTAAAAAGGAGACAGGCAGAACACATGCAGTTGGATGGGTTGGCTTACTCCACCTTGAATATGTTTTATTTACAGAGTATTAATGGAAAAATATGTCCAGAAAAATGTCTTTGTGCTCTAACACAGGCACATACTATGTCCTCCATAATATAAAATCTTGTTAACTAAAACATAGAATTTTTCAAAAATACTAAATTTCTCAAATGTAATAAAATCTTAGGCCTTTTAAGCCTTCACTGCTGGCTTCCTGTCATGGAGGCCTCTCTCCACCCAACCCTCAATGCTTTTCCAGGTCCCTAGGCCCTACAACTATTCTTACTCTATTGGGTAACTTAGCTATTTATTGGTGAAGCATGCTGAGTTTCAAACAGTGAAATTGCATGTTTTGAAAAACCAACATGCCCATAAATTGGAAACTGCCTATAAGCCAGCTCTGTTTTCTTAGTCATCTATTTGCTATGGGTGGTAATTCATGCACCCCTCCTTTACTGTGACCTTACAGAAGCCCCAGGGACTAAGTAATGTATTATGGTTCCCCACAAAGTCAATCATTCAAGGCTGAGACCCCTTGCTAAAGTAGTGTCAAAACCCAGTTCTACAGAGCAACAACCACAATCAACCCTGAATACAGGAGTCAAGGTATAGGATTTCATACTTTCCTCCCTCCCTTCCTTCCCTGAGGCATCCAACAAATATTTATTGAAAGGCCACAGAACTCTGGAACCAAAACAAACTACTGCCATTCTGCTTGGTCATTTGAGATATGTGACCTTGGGCTAGTTACTTATATTCTCTGGACTTGAGTTTATCTCCAAAATGGGGGTAATAATAATACCTACCCTCATTGTTCTTTGGAAGGAAATGAGTTAATATATGTAAAGCACTTCAAACAGACTGATAAAAATAAGTATTCACTAAATGTTAGCTGTTTTTTTCTACTATTCTATGCCAGGCCCTATGTCAGATACTAGGGAGACAGGAGTGAATAAAACTAACCTGGGTCCTGCCCCATGGAGCCCTCAGACTCACAGATTTCCCACCAGTTCTGACACAAATAACCAAACTGTCTTAGATTCCTACTCTTTAAAAGAAAGAAAATAATACTGTTCAGTGTTTGGTTTTGGTTTAGCATAATCATCATTATCATATAAAATTAGTCCAACTTAATACTGAGTGCTTGCTACATGATCAGGCACTGGACCAATTGCTTTACAAGTATTACTACCTCATTCAATCCTTACAACATCATGAGATAGAGCCTATCATCCTCATTTTACAGCTCAGTAAACTAAGGAACAGGGGGATTAAGTAACTCCCAAGATTCAATTCTAGGTCAGTCTGACCCTAGAGCTGCTGTTCTGGACCCCTATCCCATTCCTGCCTTCATGGGACAGGGAAACTACATACAAGAGCCCTTGAATGGAAAACGGCCAAGACAAAGGGAAAGCACTCAGAGTAGACCTCGGTCTCAAAAACCAGCTCCAGCCTAAAAGAATGTGTGCTGGACACCAGAATGGCTAAGAAACAAAAGAGGGGAGAGAGGGCTGAGCTGGGAAAATATCTGGAGGTCTGAGCAGAGGTGAGATCGGGATGTTTGGGGACCAAAGGAACAATCTAGCACTGGCACACACTCCCATCAGAACAAGTCCTTGTTTTCCCATATGGCGGGCCATGTTGCAGCTATCAGGGCCAGCAGACACCAGAAATCTGGCAGTCAGGAATCAAAGGAATTGGAACATCAAAGACGTCAGGAGGCCAGAACTCATTGGCCAGAACTGCAGAACATGTCTACTCTGAGCTGAAAAAGAGCCTAGAAAATGGACGGTATTTTTTTTAACTAGGTACCACTAAAACTTTGCTCACCCATTCCTTTCCTCGACCCCCACATAAAATTGGACTTCTACTAAGAAAAGAGGTGCTAGATACCATATAAGAAACCTAAAGTCTCTGGACAACATATATCCATCCACCTTTCCTTCTTCCTTAAAATCAGCTGTGATCCTTTTTTTTTTTTTTTGAAACTTCCCAAAATAATGTATATTTCGTGCCTAGGGCGAAAGCTCCAAAGTCAGCATTGGCTTAAAAACCACAGAAGGTCTCTAGTAGGCACAAAACCCACAGCAGCCACCGCAGATCACCAGCCTAATCACTCCACAGACACAAAAAAAGATATTTAACACATCAATGGTAAACTTCTGTAAAATAACAGTTAACATATCCAGAAGCAAGTTAAGATACTTATGAGAGAAATCTTTTTAGAAATAATTAGATGACTAACCTTCTCAGCATCCAAAGCAGATCTAAGTTTTCTATATGAAATTTTTTTCATGTCAGGACAATATTCAGTCCAGCCATCACTACTGAAAATGTAGATTTTATTTATGATTATTATTTAATTTATTAAATATTACAAATGCAAGTTGTAATGAGGTTTGTCCTCTGAAATACTCGGTCTGAGGACTATCTTTCTCTGAAGTCTGTTTGTGAGGTGCCCACTACGATTGCTTCCCCGCAGCTTTAAAATTAATTATGGGTCTCAGGCCTCTCATTACAGTATCAGTCTCTGGCCATCTGGCCTTGAAGTGAAGGGAGAAGACTGCCAACTAGGAATAAAGTAGAATTTCTGGTTTGTCTCTTCTTGCACATCTTTAGCAATCTTTGTTTTGCTGTTTCTTCCTCCATGATAAAGTGTTAAGGAACACAATCCTAAAAATACTTGCATGGTCTTTGGATAGATGCTTCTGAAGGTTAATCCGGCCTTTGATAATGTGATATGCTTCTTTACTTATAAATTCACTAGTTTCTTAACTGCCCATGTTTGGCTTTTTCTCCCCTTTAAACCAGTAAGCAGCCTTCACTTTGAGGCAGGGCTTTCCACCGTTGGCCTAATGTAGGGGTACAATGAGCCTCACAGTTGACTCAAACTAAATCTGCTCTCCACATGTTCAGGCCTTGTCCAGATGCCTGCTGGAAGACCTCTGATGCATCCCTCTGTCTGGGGACTGGTGTGCTTTACACCAAGGGAATGGAAAGGCAAGCAATCCAAGTCTTTCACTAGTAGAGCTCACCACTCACCCCAATAGCATGAGAGGAAGTGGCTGATCCTGGAAAATGTGGTACTGTTTGATGGAACAGGAGAAATACACACAAGACAATGGAGAAGGCAGGAATAAGCCACTTTTTCACTTAACCATTTCTGCCTTTTCTTGGCCAACACCAGGTTTCCAACTCCAAATAAAGCTTAAGCTTAATATTCTCTTAATAAGGCTGTTCATCAGATATGATCATGGTACCGAGCAGATACCCAATCAATAACTAACATTTGCCTGGTTTTACATTTGACAGGATAGCTGTGACATCTAATATTGTAAGGAAATTTTGAGCTCTTTCAAGAAAATGGCTTAAATATTTAATTATTAAGTATTAAAATTGTTAAATATTACTACTTAAATATTGCTTTGATATTTAATTCGATATGTTAACCCACTGGCAATACTGTGGACTCAGAATTGTACCCTAATATTGGACATAGGAAGACAGGCACTTTTGGCTTATGTAAGTTATTCTCTTTGCTTACAAAGAGAGAGCCTCCTTCCTTTACTTATAAAGTATGTGACTTTGTCTCTGTGACTAAAGGCTTTGTTGCGGCTGTTTTCATCTCAACCACATCCCGTAAGCCCTACTCTCACAGCAAATACATTTAAATTTGAGGTTTGCAGTCTTAACACATTATTTAAAAGAATGATGAGGGAACATCTCTCTGCTTGCTAGATGGGATGCTGCCCGATACATGAATCGCTTACTAAAGCTAATTAAATCTCTGGGGAGGAAAAGGATACAATTATACATTATCTGCTTCAAAAATATATTAGTACCATTTAGATGGGTAAAACAGTTTCAATGAAGTGATGAATAATTTGATAACACAGAACATTCCAATTATACGATAACAGCATAAATTGTTTATGTAGCTTCTAAATCTTATTACAGAGGTTTTACAACAAAATTTAACTTTTTACATCAACATGCAAGTAGTTTACTAAGTAGATACTTACCATGGTATATCAGCATTTCTGATACAATGCAACACATGTGTTTCTGCAAAACTGCCTACTGAAAACAACAGGGTTTATGGGAAGAAAGGGATTATGGGCAGACCACTCAAAACTTATGAAATTGGGTAATCAGAGCACCAACTAAATAATAAGAGTTGTATAGTAATATTAGCACAGTAATATTAACCTCCACTGGCATTTGCACCCAGCAATCAGTCAGTCGATGCTTCACAGCCCTAAAACCCAGGCTCATGCTTCCTCAGGATTTAGGTCCTTCCATGGATTCATTTCCTGTAGGGACCAGATTCATCAAAATTCAAAATGCAACCTAGAGATATGACTCATATCCAAGCATTTCACTAGTAGAGCTCACCCCTCACCCCCAATAGAGGAAGTGGCTGATCCTGGAAAATGTGGTACTGTCATTTTGATGGAACAGGAGAAATACACACAAGACAATGGACAAGGCAGGAATAAGCCACTTTTTGGCTCTCCCTCCTCCCACTCACTTTCCCACAAAACACACATTATTTTTTTAAACACAGGAAAAGATGCACTGTATACCCTCAGCTTCCTGATAACTAAATATTGTGGAAAATGCAGCAGTTCTTGATAACTAAACAGCAACTATTTGCCCTAAAGTAAAAATATTCTGCAAGATTTTCAACCTATATCTTAAGATCTTCATGTCCTGAGAACGCTTTGTCTATAGTTGTAAGAGAGCTTGGAGTACATTATGGATCAGACTGTACTGGGTGACCACCCTCCACAGAGCATGGACGAGAACTCCCACCACAAGATGTTCTGGGCTCTAATGTAAGATCACTAAGTCTCAACCCTGGCATAAATCCAAGCCAGCACTCATTTATAATACACGTGTTCTTAGAGCCAAGACATCTGTGTGTTGTAATGACATGCAAGTTACAAAGGACTGTTTATATCTCACTTTAGTATAATGTGAACATTTAGCTACTGCAAATCAGCTTTCCATAATGACTAGTCCTACTTCAAGGATTATTATATTTGCAAATAAAGTCCTTAGCAATGCACAATAAATTATATGACCTGAATAAGCTGTTCAGTACTGCAGCTCTTGAAATGCTATGAAGATAAGACAGTAGCTATACATGTTGAAAACAAGAAACTTTAAAATAATCTATATCATATAAAACAATTATGTCATATTAGACCACTTTCAAATAACTTATTCCATTTTTATCCCCTTGAAAAATAGTTACTGTTCTCTAAAATTGACAATGAAAAAATTAATTTTAGGGCAGAATAGAATGATCCTCATATTATCAGAAGCTATCAAGATGCACACTTGTTTGGACTGGGGGAGGCATTTCCCTCAGCCCACATCCAAATGCAGCAACGGTGGTGGCCATCTCTATTCAGGGGTCCTAGTAAAATACAGATGTGCGTGGTCATATCCTGACCTAACACACTGCACCACGATATTACCCTTCAAAAGGAAGAGTAGCAATTCCGGCCAGGGTTGCCTTAGGGGGAAAGAAGAGGAGAGCAATTACCTTTCAAACCTGAGGAGGTAATGGGAAAGGCAATTTCAGAGGTCAGAGAAACAATTCAAACACCTTCTCTACTTTTTTTACTACTACTTGTGGTGAGCACCAGTTTAAACTCTACTTTGGAAACTCATAAAACTCTGCAGAAGACTTCTTTTCTCAGGCATTCACTTTATTGCCCTAAACTTGTCTCAAGTAAAGATACTTTTTTTTTTGTTACCGCTAATGTACAATCACTTGAACAACATTATGGTTACTAGACCCCCTATTATCAAGTCCCCCCCACATACCCAACTATAGTCACTGTCCATCAGCATAGTAAGATGCTATAGAATCATTATTACTTGTCTTCTCTATAAATACTGCCTTTCCCGTGTCCTCTGCCACTGCATTACATGTGCTAATCGTAATGCCCCTTTCCCCCTTTATCCCTCCCTTCCCACCCATCCTCCCCAGTCCCTTTCCCTTTGGTAACTGTTAGTCCATTCTTGGGTTCTGTGAGTCTGCTGCTGTTTTGTTACTTCAGTTTTTTCTTTGTTCTTATACTCCACAGATGAATGAAATCATTTGATACTTGTCTTTCTCTGCCTGGCTTATTTCTGTGTATTAATTTTGTATCCTGCAACTTTGCTGAATTCAGATATTAGATCTAATAGTTTTGGAGTGGATTCTTTAGGGTTTTTTATGTACACTATCATGTCATCTGCAAACAGGCAGAGTTTAACTTCTTCCTTACAAATCTGGATGCCTTGTATTTCTTTGTGTTGTCTGATTGCCATGGCTAGGACCTCCAGAACTATGTTGAATAAAAATGGGGAGAGTGGGCATCCTTGTCTTGTTCCTGATCTTAAAGGAAAAGCTTTCAGCTTCTCGCTGTTAAGTATAATGTTGACTGTGTGTTTGTCATTTATGGCCTTTATTATGTTGAGGTACTTGTTGAGAGTTTTTATCATGAACGGATGTTGAATTTTGTTGAATGCTTTTTCAGCATCTATGGAGATGATCATGTGGTTTTTGTCCTTCTTTTTGTTGATGTGGTGGATGATGTTGATGGATTTTTGAATGTTGTACCATCCTTGCATCCCTGGGATCAATCCCACTTGATCATGGTGTAGGATCCTATCAATGTATTTTTGAATTTGGTTTGCTAATATTTTGTTGAGTATTTTTGCATCTATGTTCATCAGGGATACTGGTCTGTAATTTTCTTTTTTTGTGGTGTCTTTGCCTGGTTTGGGTATTAGAGTGATGTTGGTCTCATAGAATGAGTTTGGGAGTATTCCTTCCTCTTCTACTTTTTGGAAACTTTAAGGAGGATGGGTATTAGGTCTTCACTAAATATTTGATAAAATTCAGCAGTGAAACCATCTGGAGTTTTGTTCTTAGGTAGTTTTTTGATTACCAATTTAATTTCGTTGCTGGTAATTGGTCTATTCAGTTTTTGTGTTTCTTCCTGGGTCAGCCTTGGAAGGTTGTATTTTTCTAGAAAGTTGTCCATTTCTTCTAGGTTATCCAGTTTGTTAGCATATAATTTTTCATAATATTCTCTCATAATTCTTTGTATTTCTGTTGTGTCTGTAGTGACTTTTCCTTTCTCATTTCTGATTCTGTTTATGTGTGTAGACTCTCTTTTTTTCTTGATAAGTCTGGCTAGGGGTTTATCTATTTTGTTTATTTCTCAAAGAACCAGCTAAGTAAAGGTACTTTTAAAAAGTTAACAATTCATGTTCACATACAGGGGTCTGGTGTCAGATGTACCCTATTTTGGCTTGATAATAGATCGATGCTTGCTAAAAGGACCATGAGAAAGAGCCTCCAAACTCCTTATAGGTCAAAATGGAGAACCAATAAGTTATTTTCAATATTTTTTAAAAATGGAATGTGCATGTTTATATATAATATGGCTTCCAAAATGGAGTCAAATGTTAAGTCTTTTTGTAGCAATATAGATTATTTTACACTGATTAGAAACTTTTATATGTAGTTCTATGTGGTATAAATAAAAAAATATATAAAATGATATAATACCCTTAGGGCAAACAATATTTAAATCATGGAGCCCACAGGGAAGGATAATACATGGGTTCCCAGGGTGGGTGTGAAGGTCACAGAAGACAGGATACCTAGATTTAAGAGAATCCTAGTGACAAAACTAGTCCTCTACCAGCCAAGGATCAGAATATGCAGGATTAAATTTTCCATATTTCTGTTCATGAACCAGCAGACATAATGACAAGCAAGTCTCCTTTCCCATCTCCATCTTTTTATCAAACCCAAATAAAGTAATTCTGGTGAAGACTGAAAGGTTTGGTTACTAAGGCTTTTGGCTTAAGATAAAGTCCGTTTTTACCAAAACCAATTCCAATTCATAAATGCTTGATAATACTGCCAATTCTACTACAAAGTAATCATAATTTTTCACAAAAATGAGTATATGATATACCCATTTACCCTTATACAAGGTGTGACAGTAGAATATGAGACCAATTCTATAAGCCAATCATAAAAACCAATTCCATTAACTTTTACACATGACATATAAGACGCCAAAAATGTTTTATGTTTCTAATGGACTTCCTTAGTTTAAAAACTATTTCTTAGGGATTTTTTTTTTTGAATTTCTGCCTGTATTGACAAGTGTGAAAGTTGGACAAGGACCAATCAGGTGAAAGTAGCTTATAACTCTAGCCAGACCTGGGTTAACAACAGAAATTGAATAAACATCAAGCTAATGAGACAAATAGGAATGATCATGTCATCTTTAAAGCATTCCTTCTTTGAGGGACAATAATTGTTAATATTGGTGAATTTACAGTGGACCTTCCATCATTGCTATGGATTTCAGAGGTGCTAATTACCTTTTCCTTCTCAACCAAAAGAAAGCAGTAATTTTTCAGATGAAAATGGAATTGCTTCCATTTTAATAAAATATAATACTTCAGCTGCTGATTTTTAAAAAAGAACTTCTAAAATTGTTAATTTTCATTCACTCTAATTCCACTACAAGTTTAATAATTTAGTGAAATATTTCCAAAATACTTCAAATGCATGCCACTGATACTTTTTGGGAACATTCTCATTTTAAAAAGTTCATACTTGTACTCTGCATACAGATTACACAGCAGAAACCACACGGCTCCTTTTTCTATGCTTTATATTACAACCTGAATTATGCAAACTATTGTTATCTTAATCTCTTTCCCGTGCCTTGATGAACATAAGGCAATAATTACTGTTAAGGGCTTTTAGACCAAGAGCTCATGGATTCACCTGTCAGACTGACTGAATGTGGAAACTTCTGAACATATATGCCAGGGATGGTTGAAAACATTCCTATAATTGTCAAGCAATTTTAATGGGTTGTCAAGATAATCTATAAAAGGAATGTCTTTAACACAACTTTCTGACCATCACAAAAGATGAGTTGAAATCCTCATAATGGAATCTTAGAAAACAAACCAAACCAAAAGGTAATAAGTAAAACAAAAGTCATCAAAGTGCACACTAGTTCCAATTAAAAGGCATAATAACCATG
Source organism: Phataginus tricuspis (assembly GCA_029783875.1). NCBI lineage: Eukaryota > Metazoa > Chordata > Mammalia > Pholidota > Manidae > Phataginus > Phataginus tricuspis. Next base: position 45,243,555 of record JAQQAC010008880.1, on the reverse strand, counting down.
TGAATATTAATCTCCTGGTACAATAGGGTCTGAGCGATATAAACGCAAAAAAAAGTGGGTGTTGAAGCTTCAGACTTTACTCCAAGAATATAAGTTCTCAAAGAGAACATTCTATTTTATGTAGTATTAATCCAAAATGTCACTGAATGACTAAATATTAAGTTTCCACAAGCTGTTATCAGGATTCTCCTTTTATGAACAGACGGATTAAAGAATTGCTACTATATCAAAAACTATTTGAAAATCAATCTGCTGTCCTGCCTCAGTTTGCACCTTTCTCCCTCTGAGCCCTTGTGCATATGGGTTTCCAGGATTTGAAAGACCTGCCCTTTCCCACATCATTGAAGGGGCCCTGAAAAAAGAAAAAGAAAGGCAGTCCTTTCCCTTCTTTTTACAATCTACAGCTCATCCTTTCCTTAAAACCCAATTTAAGAACTCACCAGATAGGCAGGGAGCATCCTCAATTAACTCTACTCCAGCCTATTTTGATGATTCTTTCACTCTGTTTCCCATCAAAATTAGATGTTATACTATGATAATCTGTATCCACTTGATTACTGCTTTCATACCTAGTAATATTTCCACTTAAACATCTTCTGCTTTTATTATTTTTGTTGGAGCATAATTACATGCAGAAAATATACAATTTTTAAGTGTCAGTTCAATGACTTTTGACAAGTGAACACACCTGGATAATCAACACCCTACCCAGAACACAGAACATTTCTATCATCCTAGAATTAGAAAGTTCTTTTTCCAGCTAATTCCCCCCTCCCCCAAAGCAGACATTCTTCTGATTTCTGTTCCTGTAGAGCATGTCCACTTACTAAATTGTAAGTTATATTGCTGTCATATTAGTATTTTATACCATTCCACAAGTCCTTGGATGCTGTTAATATACTTTTATTGTTCAAATTTCATCTACGTCTCTGGCTCTCAGATTTTTATTCTTTAGAGTCAAGACTGCTTGTTGATCTACTGCTCTAACACACAGCCTATTTGAACAAAAGATGTACTAACACAAAAGGTCACACTTTTCTAGTTTTTTGAGAAATAATTGACATACATCACTGTATAAATTTAAGGTATACAGCATGATAGTTTGATTTACATATATTATGAAATTATTACTGGAATAGGTTCAGCTAACATCCATCATCTCATAAAGATATAATAAAAGCAAGAAACAAAGAAAAGTTTTCTCCTTGTGATGAGAACTCTTAGAATTAACTCTCTTAACACCTTTCTATATATCATGTAGCAGTGTCAGATTTGGTCATCATGTTGTGCATTACATCCCTAGTACTTATTTATTTTGAAACTGTAAGTTTGTACCTTTTCATCACCTTCAAATTCCCCCCTTCCCTACTTTCCATCTCTTGTAACTACAAGTCTGATCTTTTTTTCTATGAGTTTAGGGATTTTTTGTTTTTGTTCTGTTTTGCTTTTAGATTCCACATATAAGAAAGATTATACAGTATTTGTTTTTCTATGACTTATTTCAATGGTGCTGCAATCATTAGACATTCATAGGTAAAAGAATGAAATTGGACTATCTTACACCACTCACAAAAGTTAACTTTAAATGGATTAAACACTTAAATGGAAGATATGAAACTCCTAGAAGAAACCTTAGGAATAAAGGTCCTTTACATGAATATTGGTAATGATTTTTTGGATATGACACCTAAAACACAAGTGACACAATAAAAAATAAACAATTGGGACTACATCAAGCTAAAAACCTTCTGTACAGCAAGAGAAATGATCAACAAAATGAAAACAACCTATGGAATGGGAAAAAATATTTGCAAACTATTTATCTGATGAGGGGTTAATATCCAAAGTATATAAAGAACTCATACAACTCAATAGCAGAAAAAACAAATAACCTAATTAAAAATGGACAAAGGACCTGAATAGATATTTTTCAAAACAAAGATTATGAAAAGCCAACAAGTACATGAATAGATATTCAACATCACTTGTCATTAGAGGAATTCAAATTAAAACCACACTTTTCAATTAGGTAACACAGGAAACCTGGTCTTTCAGAATACTATTCAACTATTCTAAACTACGTAAAAATTAAGTCCTAAAACCCTACTCTGTATATTCCCAAGCCAAATAATATACATCATCTTAATTAATCTTTAACAGCCTTTCAAAGTAGGCAGGGGCAAGTGGTAGTCTTAATTTATCAATGATGAGAAGATTCAAGTAGTAACTTGACTTGCTCAGAATTATCCTACAAATTAAGTGGTGGCACCACCATTAGATTTTTTTCTTAGTCCACTATCTCAGGCTCCATGTATATAAAGAAAGAGCTGACATGTGTTCAAAATTCAATTTCCTTGTTTATTCTCTGAAAAATCGTATGTTGTTTACTTTTCCCAGCATAGTGCTGAGCAGTTTTAAAGCCCACAGATATTGACTGCTGTGCCCAAAATCTTTTTTCATCTTTCTCATACAGCTAAATAAGAAAACACTAGACTGCCAGATTTGGATGGTTTTGTACTTCAAAATATCATGAGTTCATATGACCTTGTCCCCCCTCATCTAATGGTATATTGATGGACCCTGGAATTTTTCCATGTTCAAGAATTTCCAGTGTCTAACATCAATTAATATAATGTTTTATAATCCGGCAGGTTTTTAGGTTCTTGATGAGTTCTTTAGGAAGGAACACCAAAATTCTGGCAGCTTCTCTTTATTGGCCTCAAATCCTTAAGCACAATGTCCGAAGACTGGAGGGCAGCATTCCCAAACTGAGAACTGTGGCTCAGAACCCTGCATGTAGCACTAGCCCATGTTTGGTAATTGTTATGTGTTAAAAGGGTTGCCCCCAGCTGCAATTCATCTATGAATAAATAATCTACCCTTTCTTTATAAAACAAAGCCACTAAGAAACGAGGAATGAAAGCTACTTCACGTTGCACTATGAGCACACTGGCATCATGTATTGATGAGGCCAAAAAAGGCCAAAGGAATGTTAGGCATTCCTTAGAAGAATATTGATAACACTAATATTTCATATCGTATGGTATTTTATAATTTAAAATAAATTAAACTACACAATTCTATGAGATGTTTTATTATTTCTATCCTTCTATGGATGAAACTATGGTTTAGAGATACTAAGATTCTTTTCTAAGATTACATAGCTAGAAAACTTCCAGTCCTAAATTTCAAACATTTGCACTGTACCACCAGAAAACATGTTCTGATTTCGTATCAAATTGCCCATGGGATACCATGTGCTGTCCCAGATAAGCACCTTGTGCAAAACCTAATCACTAAGATTGACCTCATCTGCTTTGCCCATCTCAGTTGCCTCATGCCCCACCTCTAGTTATCAGAAAAGACTAGAGAGGAAGATGCTCCTTTAAGAAGCAATATGAAAGAGGGAAAGTGAGTGTGGGTACAGCTTTATGGAAATAGAAATGCTGCAGTCTGGAATAGTGAAAGCTGGAAAACAAAATGTAGAAATCTATGAAATCATGAATGGCACAGAAAATAGCATTCACCACCACCCCCAAAAAATAGAGTAAAAAGGCATTCTTTGAAACTCAGATTAAGTTCGTTTGATAAATGTAAAACATGGTAAGAGCTCACACAGGCAGTCACTCAAAAATCAAAACACTCCACTCCAGAACAGCCCAAGAGAAAGTTCTTGCAAGAAATAAATGTATTGAAAAAGAGTAAAACAAAAAAATGAATGGCAGAGCCATGTGAGTGGCAGTAAGAAAAGATGAAACTGCCCCTTCCCAGCTGGCCCAGGGAAGAAAACCAGGGCCATGCTTAGCATGTCCCTTGGACCTGAGCTGGCCCCAGGCTTTAGTACTGGATGTCCCATAAAGCTTGCTCAACAGGTATTTTGGCTGTTTGTAAATCAATTCAAAGGCTGAAAGTTCTGTTTTCCTTCTTGGTTGCCTATCTTTCAAGACACCAGTAGAGTTCTCGCAACGCTCGGAGCGCCCACCAACTGTTATGAACTAAGGTCATGAGAGTCTTCTTTGGGAGCTGTCATCACCATACCTCAATGAACCGAGTGTCCCAACCGAAGTGAAGAATAGCAGTGTATGAGAAATTTTACCTGCTTTGGGAAGTGAATGTACTGTTAAGTCTAATCCCTGGCTCATTCTCTAGGCTCATCTCTATATACCCTTCCTGTTTTCTCATCCCATCCACACTCCAGTCATGGAACTTCAGAAATAACAAACTGCACATAGGTCACTGAACACAAAATACTATTTCATAACTCTGTGTCTTTCTACACACTGTACCACTTTTCCAAAACAGCCTAAAGGTCATTTATTCCAGATAGCCCTCCTTTACCTTTTCTCAGAAATTTAATTCTCCAGTGTACTTTTTCTCCCTTTCCTTTTGGTATGAAATAGTCAAAACATACAAGGAGTCATAGGAAATACTACAGCAAACACCTGGCATTTATAAGTCTTATATTATCCCATATTTTCCACAGATTTTAAGAAATTAAACATTTTAGGTACAAAGTCCCTTCAGGGCCTTGCTCCCATCATGCTACCTTCCCCTGGAGGTAACCAGTATCCTGAATAGAATTCTTGGATAATTTTATTACATATGTGTCCCTAAACAATACATAAGATTGTTCTGCATGTTGTTAAACTCTGATATCACACCATAGATTTTCCTCTGCATTATTTTTTCTCAACATTGTAGTTTTGAGATTGTTTTAAATGTTTAAATTTAATTATGTAGCCCTAGTTAATTCATTTTAAGTGCTCTCCAAATATTGTACTAATTTGTACTCCTACTAGTAAGTATATGGGAAGTTCTCCTCACTCCATATACTTGCCAACACTTTATCCTATCAGACCTTTTAATATTTTTTCAGTTTGGTATGTGCAAAATGGAATTTCACCGTGGTTTTAATTTATATTTCTTTGATTACTACCAAGACTAAGCATCTTTTTATATGTTTTTTAGCTACTTATATTTCCTTTTTTGGAATTTTCTTGGCATAACCATTGCCCATTTTTCTACTGGGTTTGTTTTTCTTACTTGCATATAGTTCTTTACATATTCATTTGTTAATAAAATGAACTAAAAGAATTCTTGACAATTTTGTCTTAATTTTGTTTATAGTTTCCTTTGTTGCACAAAAATTTTATATTTTAATGTAGTCAAATTTATTAATTTTTTAAGGAATAGTTATGCTTTTTGTAGCTTCTTTAGAAAATCCTTTCCAAGCTGAGGTTACAAAGGTATTCATCTCTCTTCTCTTGTAAAAGCTATACCTTTCACATAGTTATTTAATTCACTTAGAATTTACTTTTGTTTGTAGTGTGAAGTGAGGATCCAATCGTGTTTTATAAAAAAAATATATAAATATGCATAGCTTAGTTCTACAGTATTTTAAAAATACAAAACAACACAAAACTTTTATTGTGGCCTTTATCACAACATAGTACAATGCCCTTTTAATTTTTAATTTTATCTTATTTTATTTGCCTGTGGATTAGAATTGCTAAAAAAGACAGTTTGTGTCTTTTTCATTTCTGTATTTCAGAACCTAACACCATGCTCAGCAAAAATACTGATTTGTTATTTGTTAAAGTACAAAAGCTATTCTTAAAGACACACTGAAAACATATAAGCACTATTATATAAGAAGGTCTCACTTCTTGTATGTAGTAATCCTCAACAGAAATCAGTTTGTGTTTCTATTTAAAGAACTAATATGAAATTCAAGAGAATTTTCTCAAAGCGATTGGACGTAAGTCTTACAGATACCACTCTGATATATCTCTAAAATTCAGTAATTAATACTAATAGTTTGACAAACATCCCTCTATAGCCACTAGAAATGCCCTGGAGTAAGCTGATGTAGACTTGGCTTTGTTGGTGACCACTCGCCAGCCACTGTTTGGAAGAAGAGTGGTGCGGCTGCTGAGGGATCAGCTGCACAGCCTTTTACAATGGCAAGGCTAGCTCCAACATTAACAAGGGTAATGCCAAGGCAAATTTCAGTTTATTCTGATTCATTTTCCCTCAACAGAAATGACATTAAATTAGGTGGTTTCTAACATTCTAGACAAGGATGAAATGTTTGAGATGGGCCTAAAGAAGAGACAAAATTGTGATGGACAGAGATGGATTCCGGATGGCTGGTCCAAAAGACACTTAAAAGCTATAGGTTATTGTTTTTGTTGTTTAATTCCTGATATTTTGAGTCATTTATTAACATTTCCTCACTCATGTACAAACATCACCACCAAAATTTATGTTACGTAAATCACGTCACAGTTTCAAGTTACACAAAAATGATCTCAGACTGCTAATGCTTTATAACTTGAGTGCTTTATCCAGGATCCCAAGTGTAAGTTATTTCAAGATCACGTGGAAAACATTTATCTGGCACTTATTAACAGTGGGGACACTTACTAACTCTTAGGGATATCACTGGAAATAGGCCACCTCCCCTTAAACAGATCACAGCTTTGTTACCAAAACAGATGTGTCATCAAATAGTTGCAAAAAAATGTCAAAAATGCTAGTAGAGGTTGATCTAAAAAGCTGTGATAGCACATTGGGAGTTAACAACAGATCGGAGTCTTAAATGAACAGATCACATTTTTGTTAACAAAACAGATGTGTAATCAAATGGTTACAAAACATTGTCAAAAACGCTCATAGAGGTGGATCTAAAAAGCTGTGATGGCAACCTGGGAGTTAATAGTAGATCTGAGTCTTAAAGGAATAAATTTTAAATAATTTCAGTGGACTTGATGCATTTGGTTTATTTAGACTTAAAAAAATGCTCTTATTCATTATTTCTGGTATGAGAGGTTGAGATTATATAATTACAAGTGTCAATTACATATTCCTTAAGAAACTAGCTTTCTGAGCAATGATCATCTGAAGTTAGAGGATTCAAAGTTGACATACTGATCCAAAGAATATTAAACCAATAATTAATAATACAAAGTACATTTTTAACTAATGGACATCTTTCATCAAGTACACTATAACATAATTATTCCATAACGTGCAACAATATGATCTAAGTTCACATCAGCAGTGATAGCAGTGGTCATGTGTTTGTTAACAGGGTTCCCACATGTCTAGGATTCAGGAAAGAATTAAGAGGGATCATTGTTGATGGCAAACCAACAATTATTGCTTAAATCGGGCAGACCCAAATTGTAATGGCTCTAGCTCCGGTGTAGCGATCTGCTTGGAAGTTAAGGGGCTGACTTACCTTGAAGCTGCACTTGCGCAGCACTAAAGCCACCTGCCCCAGTTGAACATTCGGTGCCCCCTCTGGCCCCAGGAACACCCTCATCACTCCTCATAGTACCCTTGCTTCAGTGTTCAGAGAGGCCAAACTATACTGGTGATTCTGACCTCTTAAGTTTTCACACATAAGAAAGGGAAGGGACCAAAAACTCAGTGTCACAAGAGAACAGACTAAATCCTCTTGGTACCAATTTAATGACTTTTATGGAAAACATGTCTCTATAATGAACATGCATTGCCATTTTGTGAATAACATATTTATAATTATGATTCATACAAATTGGACAAACTGGTTCCAATAACTGTTGCAAACACAGGATGTTGTCAACCCACATACCAAGCTTGGCATTTAATTCAGTATCTATGGATGCATCTGTATTGCAAAGAAAGGACAAAAAACATTTTTGAAGGTATTACTTTTCTAAGTGCTGCACAATGCATGCTTTATGGTTTGATTCTTTTCAACAGAGTCATTGGTCTAGCCCTAAACTTCCATATATTTTACATAGAAGGACAAGAAAAGGACAAACTTTCATTAAGGAGCTTCTACAAATGGGGCATTTCACTATCTATTTAAATTTTTGAGGTAATGTCATCCCTCATTAACAGATGAGAAAAACAGGGCTTAGAAAGTATCAAGATATTGACAAAGGTCATACGGCCAATAAATGTTACAGACAGAATTTTTAAATGACTCCAAGTGTCTTGATAATTCCAGTGCTTCCTTTCTTCCCCATCATTAAGAGGTCTCCTGATGCAGGACCTGAAGAGAGGTGTTCAAATAGAAAGAGCACCAAAAATGACCTTCCCAAAATGCGGGATTTATATTACACCCAAGTTTTAGGGTAGCTTTATGATGAAATAAAAACAGTGTTGCCACCAGCTTGGACAGAGGAACAGAAACCATTGTTCATTTCACATAGCTTTTAGAGAGGATGTGAGATTTCCTAATACACTTTAAAATATCTCGTGATAGAGGCTAGAAGGAAGTAATAGTCACACACTCTAATTAAAACATTTCCTTTGAACTTAGTATTTTCTACATATTTTATGAGGTCAAAGACACAATATAACCTTAAATTCACATATTATGTCACAACCATCACTGCACATTTTGGACTCCATTACTTAAAATCCAATAAATAAATGAGCAGGGATGTAATTACATATGTAACCTGTTTTGATTAATTACCTAAACTTTCTACTAATTTTGATGTATTTATAAATAGAAAACTAGGTCACTAAATGATCCTATGAACTAGGTAAAACACAATAAAAGCTCAGTTATTCATGAAGCAGTAGATGGCAGCTCTCACTTTCCACAGTAAACTAATAGAACAGTTGTTATATGAATGCTCAGACCCATGCCATATTTCTGTTCATACATTTAGCTACAGGATCTAAAAATTTAAGTCATCAAAAAATCACATGCTAAGAAAAAATGGTCCACCAAAATGTGAGGCAGCTTTTAGCATTAGGAAGCTATCCATCAAGTTGCTGTGGTTATTTTAGCAATCTAAGAATATCCTGATTTGTCTATTTTAATGACTATATACCAAAAAGAAAGAAATATGCACTGTTACATCAAAAATGACTAGAACAACATAAGCTAAAAGAGGAGACAAGACAGTGGTTCAGAGTTTTTGGAAAGTTGCTTGGCAATCTGTATCAAGAATTTTTTAAATATTTGTATTCTTTGGCCCAAAAATTTCACTTCTAGACATCTATCCTAAGGAAATAACCAGAGATTTGATCAAAGATTTATGAACAAGGATGTGCATTATTATTGATAAAAATAAAACCAAGGAAAAATACAAATATTTAAAAATTAAGAAAGTTTCAAAGTGATACATGAACAGTCATTACATCAAAAATCAAGTTTTCCAAAATGTTATTACATATAGTTCTAAAGAAAAAAAATCAGTATTCAAAACTGTATATGCAACATGTCCTTAACATTATTTTTTTTTAAAGGAGAGTTGAAGGAAGGCATTGGATCAACAGGTGAAAAAGGAAAAAGGTAATGAAATTATGGATGCTTTTATTTTCATCCTTATATGATTCTAAATCTTCCAAATTTGGTACAATGCTTATTTGTAAACTAAAAAAAATATTAAGAGGTTACATTTACACCAGCCTCAGATTAGCTTCTCATACGATTTCAATTGGCACCAACAAAATAGAAAGATCTATGATACAAAAGAAGTTTCTTTTAAGAATGTGAAACAAATGCAAAACAGGACAAGCTGATGCAGAGAGCTCTTGACATAATTGTATCTCTTTAGACGGAATACTAATGCTGATAGCACTAATGGCATGAAACCAGAATGGCATGAATAATACATTACTTGCACCAATCGATGTTACAATGTTACAAGCTGATGGAAACTAAATACTCAGAGTAAAAACAGAGTAAGAAATTTCAAATGCAAGTACAGTATAGCAATTCATCTAATATCTCTACTGGATCAGGGTAAGGGAGAATTGTTGCAACTCTGCCAAAAGAATACAAAATCAATAACAACTGTGGCTTTCTCACTGCCAAATTGTATTCTACCAGTGATTTATCAGAGGAAAGACACCATACAGATGACTGTTACTGATGGTAAATTGTTAATTAATATACATGTGTTTTTATGTAACTACGTACCCATCAACAAAAGACTCATTATGATGATAGAAAATGCAAATTGTTAATCCCCATCTCTGCAATTAATATAAAACTATATGCTGTATGTTAAAACAAAGAACAGAAATAAAACAGATATAAAAGAGTTAACTGTAGCACATATGATCCTTATTCCTAAATCAAGGGTCTTCTAGAATGTAGCACTAGAGGAAATGATTCACAGTTTTCAGTCTCTAGGTAAAGTGGCTAGGTGATTGATGGAACATGCCTCAAAGAATACATAAACCCTCTCTTATTCACATATATATCAGCTCCTTTTCAACAGAGGATGTGAATTATAGAATACATCAGTGCTTTAAAAGAGTGAAGGAGAGAGGAGAGTAGCTGGTAAATGAATCCTTAACTCTAATTTCCTACAGGGGAAACTCATAGGGCATAATGTTCCACATACAATAAAATGGGGTAAAATATCTTGGGAAAAAGGAAAAGCATGTTTATCATACTGTTTAGAGATACTCATAATAACTCTCCTACAGCTCTAATTAAAAATTATATGGTTTTCATTTCAAATCATCCTCCATTTTGAATAACAAAACATACAAATTTGATTTCCAAGAGCATTTTTTGGCTAAATTCTTTCTTGTAAAATGGGAAAGAAAAGAAGCAAAGCTATCTTAGCAGTTTAACACTTCAGCACAATGAGAAAAAAAAAAGAACACTGTGAATTGGATGTTAGCTACTTTTCCGTGTCTGGCTGACAAAGTAGCTAGCAGGCAATATTTGATTTGTCCTTTTCTTCTATTTCAGAGTTAATCCTCTTGAAAATACATAAGAAGAAGCCCAGTTTTAAAACAGTGCCAAGTAAGAATGTTCATCAACTATCTACCATACATTAGGAGCAATTTCAACTAAACATGTGGCTCTACTTCTGAACAGAAAAGCCAGGTTAAGCGAAGAGAGCTGGACATTCAAAAAAGATTTCCACCATAATCCAGAGCTAGCCCTTGCCTAAGTAAGTCTAGTTATATAAAAATTTAAAGACCACATGTTCTTACCTGCTTATAAAAAGCTAAAAATTAAGAAAACTATGCTTTTAAATCTTGTTATTTGACAAGTAAAATCAATTTCCTAAGCAGCTACTATACAACTACTATATCAAAGGGAAATCAAAATTGAAATTATAGAGTATTTGTAAAATCATAAAAGTAATATAGGCACCTGTTGGTCAACAATCTACCTTCCAGGTACTATGCTATGAACTCTACAGACAAAATTCAATTATATTTTTTAAACCTGAAAGTAGTAATAGTCCCATTTCATAATAACAGACCCTGAAGCTCAAGGTCATCTAGTAAGTGGCAGGATCCTAATAAGGACTAGCTCACTTCTAAGCCTATGCCATTCTCACCAAGACATACTGCATCATCACTGCATCTAAATGTGTATATTGGCAAAGCTGTACTCAGAGACACATTCATAGCCTTAAATGCTTTCAGTGTTCTAAAAGAGAAAAATTAATGATATAAACATTCAAGTAAAAGTTTGAAAAAGGAACTAAACAAACCACAGTAGGCAGGAAAAGGGGATTAAGAGATTCAGAGCATAATGAAGTAGAGTAAATTTGATGACTATATAATAGTCCTGTTTGAATGATGTTTTAAATCCCAGGGCAAAAAAAAAAAAGTAGGGAGTTGAGGGAAACACAAAACTGGGAAAGAAAATGAGATGTAACAACAAATAAGAGTGACATATAAAGAAAAATAGGGTAAGTATCTATATGCCAATGTATTCCAAAGTATGCTTCTAGTATTCTATAGAAAGCTAATAGGTCATCCACACACACACACACACACACAAAAGGGGGGAAGATTAAGTGTCTATATTTGGAAAATGTGGGCTAAACAAAATCAACACATTATTTCCAGCATTTCTCCTAGTCTTTAGCATGTTAAGTGTATTGTTAATCTCTAAAAGATACATTACTTGAGGTCATTTCACAGAATATACTTTTTAAAATAAATATTTCAGCATGGAAAAAACACACTAAATGTATTTACAAAGCTAGCCCAACGCTGATATAAAAAAAATCTAACTAGTAGTACAATACCTAAAAATCAATTGGAAGCCAATGTAATACCCTGTAGAGGCTAATTAAACAACTGTATAAGCTATAACAAGAAAACTACCATAGTTATTATAAATCTGTATGTTAAGTATTATTCTCTCTTTGTTTTAATCCCTGCTGAAAATGATGTCCAGGGAAGTGAAGTATTTTATCCTTTGTCAGTTGACATTGGGAGGACAAGATAGTGTTGCAATTTTCCATCCTCAGCTGGGTTTCATTAAGAGGAGAAATGTGGACCCTATAAAGCCAATCATGTTCCTCAGTTTGAGGGGGTGGAGAAAGAGAAAGGAAAGTAATTCTCTCCTGTTTTGCTTTAGAAATGTCATAAATATTCCCTCTATTTTGGGCTGCACTTAATTCTGGAAACCCATAAAACACTGAGGTGTGAGAAAGGATGTGCAGTAATCCATTTTATCTATATTGGAACTGTCAATAAGGGTGGATCTACCTTGGCAATAAAACACTTTTAAAAGCACAATAAAATATTTAAAACTATTTGAATTCAACATACTGACTCAATGGGAGATAACACCCTAAAACCACAACTGTCAAAAATCAATAGTGCAAATATGACTGCAATCCATCCCAGGATTTATTTGCATGTTTTATTTGCATGGTAGAGTGACCGCACACCCTGCTTTTCCATGACAGTCTGGGCTCATACCTGTTGTCCTGGTGCCATTATTAAGACTGTCCCCTTCCTCTGCCAAATGTCTAGTCTGGACTATAACTACACAGCCACCCTAAGCTCACATCATATAGTACTGTTATCTTCATAAAACCTCAAGTCAGGGGTTGGGGGAACAACCTGATATTGAAGTCATACACATGTATCTGCATTCAAATCACAGCTCTGCTAATTATGTGATCTGGGTGAGATCACTTCCTGTCTGATCCTCAGTTTCTTCTGCATAAGATAGGATAATAATAGCACTATTTCAGGGTCATTTTGGGGATCAAATAAGAAAATATCCTATGTTTAGCATAGCAGCTGGTGTCTATTAAGTGCTCTAAAAATATTAGCTATGAATATTACAACCCTCACACAGCCCCAAGTTTCTTCACATATGAATTGAATATAATAATAACACCAAAATCCTGAGTGATACAGATTGTATTAAAAAACTCATACAATATGCCTAGCAGAGTGTCAGATATACAATACACAGGCTCAGTAAGTGTGTGTTTCCTTCATTTTCCTAAATCTCTAAGGGTTGCAGTACTCATGATTCACCACCACTTTATGTTTCATTGTACAAATAGAAATTCCACACCTGGAAAAATAAAGCACAGAACGGTAGCAAAATACAACTTATGTCTAGATAATAAAACTAAAAGGAAAGCAACAGGAGCTGAAATGAGTCTTCTCAGAGGAGCAGAATTATAAGGAGATTCAACATTCTGGAATGCTTGGAAGGTGCTTAAATTCTGGAGATACACATTGTTGAACCTCTGTTTCTTTCACATTCTTCATTGCTTTCCCCAGCCACTGCACCTCATCCCACCCTAGTTTGCTCAACCAAAAGTAGACCCATTTACTGCCAATGACATTATTTTAACATTTCCTAACTGTCAAGAATTGTGAAGGGTCCAAGATTTTACCCTACTAGCAAGCTAACAAGTTTATCTGCCATAGTTTTATGGATGCTTACAGAAGATTCAAGACTCCTGGTCAGAGGCAAAGGGTTCTATTACTTATACCAACAGCAATAGCCAGAATATCAGCATTTGAGTCCAAATTCCCCCAGGTGATGTGAAAAGGGCCAAGGTGACATTTACACATATAACAGGTTGAGTTCTAGGAGAAAAACGGAGTTTTGCAAACCCAAATATTTTGTAATGGTCAGTAAGTGGGCCTGGCTAGGAGCAAATGACCTTTATTATACTAGACAATAAACAACCTACACTTTGCTCTAAAGGGACCTACCTCTATCATCCAAAGCTATTCCTTGTAAAAAATACATTTTAAAAGATAGTTCAGAGCAAAGGTAGGCAATGCCTGTTTATAAGATGTGCAGAAACATAATACACCACATAGAATTTTCTCCCAACACTAAGCAAGCACTCATGGAATGTGGCCCCCCTTGCCCCACACAGTGTTCTGTGTTTAGATAAGTTAGAGAAATATTAACACAGGATTGGTTTTTTTTTAAGTTTCTTTAGAGCAGAACTTCTCAGAGCCTTTAATAACCCAATGTGGCTTAGTGAGCCCCCAACAGGAAGATACAGAAGGCAATGTTTTAAAACCATTTTTCACAAAACACCTATTAACATCTCCAAAAGGAATATTCCTTGGATCACTGTTTGGGAAAACTGGGGAGAGTTTATACCATGTGCCCAATATCATCATTCTGTCTTGTACAAAGTTAGCTAAAATTTTCCCATTTATTTCCTAAAGTCCCAAATCCACAGGGAAGTATTTACATAAAGAAATGCTTTTTTAAAGTATTAAAATATTGAGAGTAAAAAGTTGCAGAGTGCCTCTCTGCAAAAGAACCCTTAAAAATAATTGGGATAATGTAGGTAAAATACTTAGTCCCAGCTTGCACACAGTAAGTGCTCAAAAAATAACAGCTATTATAAGTATTAGCCATTTTTATCATGGTGCATTTACAGAACCCTCTTTGTATAGCACACTGAATTCTTATTATAAGTAAGCTGGTGTGGCTGTAGTAACATCGGGTCATGACTAGTGATTTTTTCCTTCTCTAATTCTACTACCTTACATTTTCCTACATGCAATGTTTCCATTCTCCTCATGCCAATCTTTTACTCCACAAACTGGACCTTACAAACCTCTAAGTTTATTTTAGTCTAAATTTGATAAATGCTACTCAAAGCCAGTCTTCCTTTTTGTTTCCTCTTAATGTAAAAAATTAGATCCCCGTTTGTTTAAAAGAACGAATTCAAAACTCTGTTTGTGCTTTCATCAGTTTTTTTCCCTTAACAGGGTTGCCACTGAAAGGTTAAGCTGCACCTCATGAGCAAGTGGCAAAAAGACACCGGCTTACTTATCTGAAGCTCAACACCAAAATAAAATACAGTGAGGCCTGCTTGGTGTTTCAAAGAGAAGGGAAGGTCAACTTAGCTTGAGTGGGTCCCAAAAGAGATTTTTTAATTCTTCCAGCTTCTTCCAGTTCCTCTCATGACTGTACCTTCTTTTTTCGTAGCGTTTGAGGAGGGGAGATTTGGCAGGTAAGCTGGCATCCATTTCTACAAGATAGCCATCACCTAACCAGAGTGTCTCTTAAAAATGTGCCTATTTGTATTATCATAATGCTTTGAATTAATTAATGAGAAACCACTAGATAAAGTAAGGTCTAGGAAGAAAAACTTTAGAATTGGATCTATAACCAGCTCTAAGTTGAGACATGGGGTAGGGAAAGGAGGAGGAGAGTGGCTAACAAAATGACATGGGAATCAAAACAACCTAGTATTCTGGGCATGTAGAGTGTGTTACAATGTCCTTAGATAAATGTTTTGCCTCGGTGCTCAATTTCTTGTCTGTAAACTAGAATGTCACTTCCCTCCTTTATTTCATAGTTTAGAGGAAAGATGAACATCTATAATTTTATGCCAAATAAATCATAAATGATTTTTTATATTTTATTGTAACATGACGGTGAATAGCAATTTGTACAGCTGTTACTCTCAGAGTGATCCAATCTCTGAGTTATAAAAAGGAACTTCTGTACTCTGGCATTCTAGCACTTTCTTGAACAGCAGCTAATAAGAGAATACATTTCATTTTCAAAAGTCAAAAAAAAAATCTTATATAGCCATCCTTGTGAAGAAGCCCCCAAATAAGAAATTTCATTAAAATGTGGTCTACATACTGAAAGTTTCTACAAAACTGTCTTAAAACCTCAGCCTAAAACCTTATGACATGTACTACTTATAGATATTTTTAAATACCTATTTCCAATAATTCAAACTTTTGAAGAAGTTATTTCTGAGGATCCTACTAATGTAGTTCTCACAAGTCACAAGAGAAAAAGTTGCCAGGCATTTTCCTGGACTTTGCATCAGAATCACCAGGAAACCTTTTTAAAAAAAAACATCCCCTTGAAATTTATTGAATCTAGGGTGGGGCTCAGGAATCTGTATTTTTAAATGTTCCCCTCTAGATTCAACCCAAGGCAAATTTTAGAACTATTAAAAGATCAAGATTGTACATTTCAAGCAGCATCCAGTTGGCAGCAGAAAATTGGGCTTTGGAAAAGCGGTGTTTCTCTCTTTCATAAGAAGAATAGAGAGCAGTCTTCTCTCTCTTCTTTGAAATAAGCCAAGGATCTGGCTTTCTTGTGTTCCTCCCTAGATCACCTTGCTGTAACAACTTACTCTTCAAGCAAGATACTGTTATGCTTTTGATATTTTTTTATATTCTTTATACACCATATAAAAGGCCCCTTTAATTTTAGCTTCTGCTAACACCCAGAAGCAGAGCATGTCCACCTGTGGCCCTGACTCTGCACGCCTCCCCACTGTGTTCCTACAAGCCCAGAGCTGTTCCTGCCCCTAAAAGTGAGGAAGATGTTCTCTGCTGTGGACTGGGGTCCATGCCTGTGCTTCCACAACCAGTCTTATTCCACAGCCAGGCCTGTTAAATCCTCGCCCCTCGGTGGGTGGCTTCCATAATCTCTCTGACTTGGGCCTACTTTGCTGATCTCCTGCTCTACGGTCACCAAGTGTCAGGATCCCACACACTCACTGTGACCACTACCCTAGCCAGTTGAGGAAGTGACACCCCTATTTGATGGGAGGGTCCTCAAGTTGGATCACCCCAAGTTCTCTCCCAGTCAGGATTTCTTTAGGAATATTCATATGCCAGACATAATTCAAACAGATGTGCTCATACACAAACTGAATAGTTAACATTTATTAACTAAACCTTTTAAAAGCTTGAAAGTTCTTTTCTCTGGTAATCAGTTCTTTTCTCTTTGTGGAAAGCCAAATACAATCTTCTATGCTTCTTGAAAAATTATACTGTGAACATAAGGTATTATTATTTTTAAAGTGGGAATTTATGTAGAACAATCAAAAGTAATAGAATTTTGGTAGATGGAAGGTAGGAAAAGTTGGACATCTATTTTCCTATTTAATCAATATATCTTAAATCACCAAAATTAAGGTATTATCACTATGTAATCACATTATAGTACAAAAACATCACACTATCTAAAAATGGGCTAGAAATTTGAAAAAGAAGCTTCTTAAAGTAAATCATCAGAAGAAAGGAAAATGAACTTATCTGCAATAGTAAATATTTATTCCTTGTTGTGTAGATCAAATATACTGTGATCTGCATCAGAATATTTATTTACAAAGTGAAATGAATTATTTACATGTTACTGTGAAGCCTAGTGCCACAAGTTTTCAAAAGGTAGAAACATACCATACAAGTGTTATTGAAAATAGCAGCTAGAGTAACTATTTATTAAAAGCTATAGTAGCTACAATTACATATATTGACATGGAACATGTTAATGATTCATTTTTACATGAAAAAAAAAGAATTTTCCACACAGTATGTACCTTATGAGTCCATTTAAAAATATTCTATTCTTTTTTTATATTTACACAATACAACACATTCACAAATCTGGAATGGTGTATACTAAATTTAAAATATGATTTCTTCCTGTGTGGTAGGATTAGGCTAATTTTTATTTTCATTTCCTTCTCTTTACTTACCTATATTTTCTGATGAAGAATTCTATTATGTAGCAGTGGTGGCTTTTTGAAAAGTTATATTTAAAGAAAAGAAAGTAAAACTATGCCATGCTACCACCAGGTCCGCTCTTTAAGAAAGATCAGTATTTATAAGCAAGTAAGAGAAAGCTTTTCTTCTCTGAGACCTACTCTCAGGGTAGGGGAACAGAGCACTGTCCCAGGGTCTCTATTGTTTTTCATCATTTTTTGAATCTAAAATTCTTCTGTTTCCACATTCCAGACTAGCTGAGAAACAAGAGTATATTTTGCAATAACTGGCTTTTGCTGCACTCTGCTGGAACATTCTCTAGTGTTTCACACAAAATGATCAATAAAGACTGCTTAGGTCTTTGCCACATCTGGTAAAAATATTCTCATGGAGGTTCAGACATTTCATGGATAAATGAGAATATTCTTTTTTTAACAAAAGGGATATATATAGTTTACAAACATACACACCAAGGATCACAATGCTCAGATATTAGTAAATGGTTATCGATGCAATAGTTGTTTATGGTTTATCAGTGGTAATATTTTATAAATGTATATTTTGTAACCCCTCAAAGATAGCTTTCTCATCCCTTCTAAACAAATTCCAAGATCTATTTTCAGTCTTGTCAATTGCCTGAATGTACCTAACTGGACTCAGATTTTGTAGAATTATTTGTTATATTTAAATAAATAAATAAATAACCTTATCAAATTAAAGCAGTTTTGCAGATTGTTGGGAAACAGTCTATGATATACACCTGCTCTAACTACCAACCCCTTGGTTTTTACTCTTTTACCCCTTCCCCAAAAACACACCTGCAGTCAACATTCAGCATGCAGCTCTTTTGGTGAAAAGTTTTGTGTTGGCCCAAGATTCCACAAAACAGTGTCTTGAGAGGCCTCAGTAACACAGATGCATTGAAAAGAATCATGGCAGGCTTGTTTCAGCAATCTTCTGAGGGCTGTGAGGAAAAACTTTCACCTTAGCCCTGTCTTGGAAGTTGCAAACACAGATGTTGGCAAGAATCCCAGCATACCCAAAATACTTCTCAATTTTTACTAATACCTGCTAAAATTATGTTCTGGCCTCTTTGCCTGGAAAGTGGAATGACGCTGTCTTTTGACTTTATAATCTGCATAAATCTCTTGAAGAGGGTTCACGGAAAAGTTTCCGTGGAACATTTCTATGAAAATAAAAGCAGTGGCCTCCTCAGCATCCTCTCCCTTGCTATGGACTTCTCTGTTGCACTATCAAGTGCGAGCGGGGCAATCAGGAGGTCATGGGCCATAGAACAAACATGTGGGATGGCGTCAGTGTGGATCCCTGCCCAAACCTTCCAGCAGTATCGGCAAAAGCTGAGTGCATACTAGTGCCCCCATATGTCTCCTGCCAGGCCAGCAGCAAACTCAGAGCTCAAGGCCAAAATAGCCAGGGTGTCATTTTGTATAAATGACCGCTATATGATAACCATGTATTAAAGGGAAAAATACTGATCTGGTAAAGGGGAAAGAGCCCATACTGACTAAGCAGAAGGGCAAGGCCCTGAAACAGCCCCGCAAATCCATTATCTCATGAAATCACCCAATGCCCCTAAAATGGAAAATTATCCCCATTCACAAAAGAGGAAACTGAGGCTAAGAGAGCTTCAATAATCTGCCCATGGTCACACATATGGTTAATGGTGAAGCTGGAGTTGAAACCCAGATCTGTTTGACCCCAAAATCCTCTTTCAAGTGCACCAAACTGCCTTAGAGACCTCAGTTCTGGTGCCATCTCAGCTACTTACACTTGGAGGACTTTGGGCAGGTCATTGAATCTTTGGGACTTGTTCTTATTCTTTTTTGAAATGAAGTAACTTAGCCTAATTTCCAATACCCTTAAACATCAATATTCTCAGGAACTACTCATCTCTTTCTCTGCTCACCTCCTCACCATTTTTATTTTTTATATTATATATGGATGTAAATTCTCCATGCTAAGAAAATACAGGAAATCCTAAGGACTTCATAACCAGCCTCTCTACTGCTGAATATAGGTTGCAATGGTCAGTTATGAACCTGCTCATGTTTAACAGTGTATACTGGTTATCAAATAAAAGCAAAGCCAGATAGAGCACCAAGTGCTATGGAAATATTTAGCATATCTCAGGAAATTTCAATCCCTAAAGTTGTTTATTATTTATTCACTACAGAATTGTAAAAATATATATATAAAAAGACAAATTATAACATATTTGGAATTAACTAAGATATTTCATCAAATAATGAAAGGTGTTTTTACCATACCACCTTTACTGGTTTCACAACATATTATTACTGTATCATAATCACTAAGCATATTTATATAAGGTGACAATGAACTTAACTGGAAAATTATTACAGTTAAAAAGAAAATGTTTTAATTTTTTTTTATGATAAGCTTCCCATTTCCATCAACTGTTTAATCAATTGTCTGGCTTTAACCAAAGCATAGTTATTTTAAAAAGTAAGCAATACTTTTAAAGTCTCTTTTCCTCAATAAAAGGTGCATTTCACTTCATTATTGAAGTACATTTTTAATTAAAACTGCAAGACCACGTTTTGCATTGTCAATGACAGACATTTTCATTAACTAACAAATGGTTAACTCATTGCCACAATCTCCCTGAAATAATGTGTGTGATGAAGAATGATTAAGGTAGCAAGGGCAAAAGGTTACTTAAGACTTTACTACGGTGTGAGCTTAAATTATAGGTTTCAAACAAGATGTAAGGACCAATGCACATTTTTTAAAAAAGTGCAATTTTAATGGAATGCAGAACAAATTAACTTTTTAACATTTAATAATACCCAATTGCATAATGGGATTTTGCTAAGTGCTACAGGCAGGAGAAAATAAAAGTAACACTGTAAGGTATGCTTGTTAACTACTTCAAGCTAAAGGCATTATTGGCCTACTAAATGCTGTAGTAAATGGACACATTGTGACATGAAAGACTGGATTCTGCTATCTGATTGGCATGTTTTGTTTGCTGTTTCCCTTTAAAAGAGGGAGAAAGATCAAAAACCTTTAAGGAGTTTTGTTAGCATGTTCCCAGAATTTCTTCTTAACACTTTCCTAGGCTGGGAAAAGCTTCTCCTGGTTACCTTCTCCCCTACTAAGTCAACCAGAAAGGTGGCTACAAGAAGCTTTTAAAACCCAGCTTTCTCTGCAGGGGCAGAGCCACCCCAGCATTCCCGTCCAGGACCTAGGGAGCTGGCAATTCAATAATATGTGCCTCTTGCTTGTAAAGCAATAACCATGCGGCATGGGGCCAGTCTTTGTTTTCATCCAATTAATTGAGTGAAAATGGTTTCCACTGTGAAAAGACCCCCATGACCTAGCTCCAAAGCTTGACAAAAGAGGAATGGAACATGTGTTCAAGTTTCAGAACTGCATTGCAAGAAATCACTGTGCTATAGCGGTCACACACTCTGTCTCCCAAGGGAGAGGGTCAGTGACATGTCAGTTCTTGTTCTTCATCATCAGGGGTGAAAATATACCCACCACCCTTCTTCTAACCACATTTGTAATTAAAAAAAAAACTGCATAAGCATCTAGAGGAACCAGTACCATTTAACTTCCCAAGAGCACTAGAGCTAATCTTAAATTTCCTCCAAAGATAACAGGAGGTATATTCATTCATTCACTCTATAAACTCTGAAGTACCTACAATATGCTAGGCAATGTGCTTGACAGTGAACAAGACAGACACAGTCCCTGTCCACACAGGACCTAGGACTCAGTAGCTCCACACTCCACAGATAGGCTCAGTCAACCAGGCTTCAACCTTGGCAGAGAGGAAGGTGTCCAAACTCAAAAAGTGAACACAGTGAGTCTGCAGAAACACTATTTCTATTCATCTTCACTATGTATCCTCTTTTCTGCGCTTTACTCTTTTGGTGAAGTCCCTAAAGTATTTGGCTGAATGAAAGTTTGTACATTAAAAAGAGAAAATGGCACTAAGACTTCTGTTTCTAAAGCTTGACAGTGAAAACTTATTCCAACTAGCCAGATAATCTCCTTTATTATAGTGAGGCATACACTAAAGCATTCTTAATTCCCATCCCCTTGACTGACTCTGCTTAACAGTTATGTAAACATTTGCCATAGAGCCCAAATAAAACCTCAGAATCCTTCTCACCTCAGCACTTTAGGCAGCTACCACCAACTGTTCAGAATTGGCATAGTATATGAAAATTATTTGCCAATGCAATCTTAGATTGTACTAAAAGAAAGAGTTTCTACATAATAGAAGGTTAGAGTACATGGCTAAGCTCAGTTGCAATGCCAAGAATCTAGGAATCTAGAAATTCTAAAATAGGAAGTATCCAACTTAAATTAATCACAATGTCCCAAAAGTGTGTTTATTAGTAGGGTATTTAAACCCAGTGAAGGATTTCCCCAGTGAGACTATACTATAAGTTGTTTATTTCACAAACCAGTCCTCAAAAGACTCTTTTAGTCTATTATGTGCCAAAATGGAACTGAACCAGTAAACATTTGAAATGAAAAACTAATAGAAAATAATAGACTTGTGGTGGTGGTGGGGGGGATTAGTATACTATCCACAATAAAAGTTCAAAACAGTTTTGTGGACTAGACCCAAAATCAAACAACTACTCAAACTGTTAAAATGTCATGTCCACTGCAGCTGTTCTGGTGCCTATCTCGTCTCCCTGGTGAGACTGGAAACAACCTGAGGAGAGCAACCACGTCTAGCACATGTGGTATCCCACCCCATCTTCCCCACCCAGTGTCCCTAATAAATACTGAGCAAGTACAGGTAAATGACAGGTTTTCCTAGTAGGAAGCCTACCAGCATCAGGGAAGCAAATTCCCCTACTCTTTTCTATCTACATAAAAGGAAAAAAAGACAATAGGACTTCAGCATAATTGTTTTCTCACTAAAAGGAGACAACTGGCTACCTCCTCCAATGCTTCATGTGACTCAGAATGGTCACTTATACCTGTCAGATGTTTATAAGCTATAGATTAAGAATAATGTAGAAAACCCAGCTAGACTGTAAACTCTATAATGGTGGGGACCACGACTATCTTATGAACTACTGAGGCCTTGATGAGTAGCTCAGTGAGTTAGCACATAGAAGGCACTAGGACGGCTTTGGCTGAATGAATGAGGGACGACAGTGTCCAGGCAATAGCCTTCACCAGGCCCCTGGGATCGTGCTGGTCACCACAGTGCTTTGAACCCTAAAATGTACATAACTTCTCTGCTATCATTAATTTCTCTAATTTTATAAATGTGGGTAAAAAAACAATTTCTCCTTCCTTCAAACTTTACAACATGAAAAAAAAAGGCAGTATAAACTTGATGATAAAAGTCAGCTGACCCTTTGACTCAGTGACAGAAGACAATACCAGTGGTAGAGGCTACCATGCAGAAAGTACCCCCACATGAAAGGGACAGCTAGAATGCAGGCCCAGTGAAGGCACGGTTTCTGATTTTTCAAGGGAAGCCAGAAGTCACATTTTTAAATGTAAAATCTCCTAGTTTTTAATTTTGGCAGCTAATAAATGTTTTAATGAAAACACAGTGTTAGCCAATTCTAATATCTGATCAAGCAGATGATTTATTCCTATGCTGACCCTAAAGGCAAAAGAAAGAAAAGTGGGAGACAGCACTCGGCTTCCTTTGGAGTATTTAAGCAAAACTAAGAAGGCTGAAAAAGAGGAATACAATGAGCAGGAGGCTAAACAGGCAGCTTCAAAGGCCCCTTCCAACCTGGAAAAACTCTAAGGAGCAGCAGTTTTTTAACTTCAAAGAATCTAAATCTTAAGGGAAGCCCAATACCTAAAAGAAATAAAATTGAGGTGCTTCAATGAAGGCTGACTTCCCACCTGTTACCCTGATGGCCCCCAAGAGTCTCCACTAAGGACCTAGGATCCCACTGAAACCCATCCTGGAAAACCAGTGACTGTGGTGGTGGGCTTCTTGGGGTGAGAGGAAAGAGACAAAGTCTAAGGTAAATCCAAGACAGAGGTAAGGATTTGGAATCACAGTCCAAAATAAAAATATGCTTTTGTAAAATGTTCCATTATAAAGTGATGTGGGTAAGAGCCAAAGGCAGGAAGAAACCCTTCAGTAGCACAAGCCAGGAGTTACAGTTTTTCCCATATCCCTTGAGTTCAAAAAGCACATGTAAGAGAAGATGCCACTGCAAGGCCCAGAGACAAACTAGATAAAACCATTTAGACGCTGGGTATTGGGTGGGAGTTCTGTTCATTAGTCTCCACATCCAATATCAGACCTCAGAGAGGAACTAGCTCGTCCTAAATGCTGACCAAGATAAGGACAAAGGCCTAGCCACACTACAAACTCACATTAAAACTCTAAGACACCGTTTTCATTTATAAAACTGGCAAGGATTTTTTGCTTTTCCATGATAATTCACAGTGTTGACAGAAATGTCAAGAAGTGGACTTTACCATGTGCTGTTGGTGGACCAGTGAAGGGACAGATACTCTTTCTGAAGAGAAACATGTTATTAGGAGCCTTTACAAATATGGACCTTGGCCCAGGAATTCCACATGTATGAATTTATTCCGAGAAAATGCTCATAAATGTACCAGGTTTTACCTCCAAATATGTTCACTGCAGCATTATTGATAAAAATAAGGTCATCAAAGAGACCAAATGATCCATCACTGGGAAACTGGTTAAATGGATTTTGACACAGCCACTCTGTAGCATTAAATACAATGTTATAATAATATTTGTAGTGACATGAAAAACATTACTAAGATGAAACTAGGAAGAAAAATAGAACTACAAACACATCTTTTATATAATGATCCCAATTTTTAAAATAAGGCACAATGTATACACACAGAGAAAAAGAATGACTCACAATGAATTATGGGTGTTTTTTATTTTAATTTTTGTGTTTTGCATTTGTTGGAATTCTACAAATATTTTTTTACCATAACAGTATGTAATATAGCTCTTAATTTTTTTAAGGTAATAAAATGACAGTGTTTTCTATTGTTTTTAAGGAAGACTTTTGTAAAATGCTCTGTGGGTATAATTTAAACTCATTTCACTATATAATCTAATCAAAAGCCAGTCATTGCTTACCACCTTTCAGTAATTTCCTCCTTTCTCCCCTGTCTCTCCTAGCAAATAGAGATATTTGTAGGCCTGAAGCTGTCAGAGAAATTGCTACTAATTGATCTAAATCTCAAAATAAGGTAAGACTACAGAGGTACTCATGTGCTGCCTCCTTCTCAGTCTACTCTGGGAAGTTGGATTTTGTTTGGCTTAGTGTTTTAATTTACTGTACATAAGGAGCCATGCCCAGACCAGGTCTTTAGTTACTCATGCCAGTATTCTATGTCTGGTTCCATATGCAGCTCTTTGCTGTCTCCAGTTGGGCTGGGTGGTCTTCTGAGACAGGAGCACGTAGACACATTCTTTTGGTGATTCCATGTAAGGTGCTTTCCAAACAGTGATGTCAATGTACCACTAGTGAACACGTTGTCAGGGAATAATTAAAGAATCACCCTTGTACTTTCTATGCTGCTCGTGCTACGATCAACTCATAAAATTAACAGTAATCTGCTCATTTGACCTGGTAATTATTTTATGGAGTCTATCTTAAGAAAATTAACTTATATTTAGAAAAAAGATATTCAAAACAAAAAAATCCCAACTCAACAGAAGTCTTAATAAAAGAGTATGGTTAAGCAAAACATCAGTCATGGCCCCAATAGTCTCCACTTTGACAAAGCTGAAAGTTACAATGGCTCAGAGTAGAAGTGAGCATATGAGGTTTCTCAGGCACCAAGAGTTGTAGGAATACCTGGTTCTTCACACATTTACTATTGAAACATATTTTATCTGGACCAGTACTTGATCAGCTAAAAGAACTGTCATTTAATTCATCACCTAGTGTTGACTCTGAGAAATCCAGAAAAACTAATTCATAGTAAAAAAATGAGTTAGCTCTTTTACTAGGTCTTGGGTATACAATTATTACAGAACATTTCCTATTAAACTATATCAAACAATGACATCACCAGCTTTCAAAGTGCTATGGAAAATAATTTTTTTTAAGAATAAAGGCCCAGCTCAAATTCAAGTGCTATCAAACTAGAAACCAAATTACGGAAAGATGAAGTACCTCATATGAATCTATGACTTAGGCTCATGGAAAACATGTTTTAAAAAGAACTGTAAACCTAATTGCAATGTAAAAAATGATTTACTTCATATGATATATAACATAAACTTTTCACATACTTGCAACTTAACACCAGAAAGATTATGGAGCCTATTCTTGTTCCAAGATGATAATTGCTTTTTAAACACAAAGGGATCATAAAAATTCTACAGTGACAAAATTGAAAGTCCATAAACAACTCAATAGTTGTTTATAGCAAAGGATTAGTAGCATTGCCCATAGTATCTGTAATGACTGCCCAGCTCCAGGAGTGGGAATGCTAAATGGAGGTCTAATGATGCAAATAGAGAAGTGCATGTCTCACTGACAAAACAACATCGTGCTTCCAGTGGAAATTATTGGCAGTGACAGAAGGTATGCCTTCAGAAGTTCCTTGAAGAAGTGCCAACAGCCATTGGGGCAGGACCATTGAGTTCAACAAAAACACACTGAGCACCTACTACGTGCCACACCAGGCTCTGTGCTAGGCAGTGGGGCGCAGTAGTGAACACTGGGTCTGGCAGTTAATTCCACCCTGGAGACAGACTAAAAACAGACTGAAAATCCATGTCAACTAAAAAATACAACACTTATCTTCTAAATAAGCTTAGGATTCTGGAAAAAAACAACATTGAAACATGGCTATACATTTTTTGTAACAAGATGGGTCCTAGTACAAAAAATACATTAGAATAATCTATTATTAAACTATATAGCTCCTATTAGTCAATACTATCAACTAAAATGAGTTCCATCTGATAATATATTTTAATTAAAAAATTATGGATGATGCATCTGCTCGTATTTCACTTAAGAAGCACCATTTTATCTTTACAAATATTTAAGCCAATATCATCCTTAATGGCAAAAGACTAAGCTAAGAGGTAATATTCATCTATCTTTATTATTATCAATATAAGAAAGTCATGCTTTTGCTCTTTGAGGTTATAGACCATGTCATAAACACCTTTATATATCTCCTGCAATTTCAAAGAAACCTATACATAGTAGTTGCTCAATAAATATGATAAGGCAATGCCTCAAATAAACTCTATTAATCCCTGAATTTCAATGATCAAATACACTGTTCTTTTTTAAAAACTATTTCCAAATATTTCACACATTAAACATTTGTAGATTGAATAATGCTTTCAGTATTCAAGAACCACCATAAAATGCATTTCCTAGGCTAAATCTAAAGGAGCTAAATTAAGCACACACGTAAGTTTATATGAAAAGTGATAAGAAATACAGCATTTTTGTGTTGTTTCTTGAAATCTGATCAGAATCTGAGTTTAAGTTTAAATGTATAGGAAAAAAGAATGAATTGGTTTATTTCAAAAAGACAGTTTTGCAAAGTTGTAAAACTACTTCCACAGAACCAAAGATTTCATCTATCATTAGTGAACCTAACAGCAAGATTTGTGGACAAGCAACAGTGTTGAAACCTTGTCAGGAAATATTTTAAATATTAAAAAACTATGTCAAAACTGGTTCTGTTCATGACTAAACTTGATACAATCAAGAAAAAATTAGTTTCGGATGTGGGATACTTCAGGGATTTGAAGTAGTTTGCTAAATAGGAAGCTAAATCCAATTACTTTTCTGAAGATTTGGCATCCTCAACTGAAAACCAATATTCCAATTAACATTAGACAAATATCCAAGCTTATCCACATGTTCCAGGCATCCTTTCTGGCTAACAAGTAGGCTGCATTTTTGTATTTAATGATTCCCTTATGGATACATAGTGCTTGCATTATACTAAAGGTATATGGGGAACAAAAAAAAAAGGAAAATTTTAAATTCTCCTGTGATCCACTTCTGTATGTGCACAACACAAACTTAGCCTCCTGTAAAATTCTATCTTCTTTTCTAAACTAAAAATATGGTAACACAGTCTTCTTTCAAGGATGTGATGTTTCAAACTACCTAAATGGTAGTAATTCAAAGGCATGCCCTAAATCACTTCTCTCTACCCAAAAATTACAAAAATTACAAACAAACAAAAAACATCTTATCATCAAATACTGCCACTAACTAGCCTGAAGCTGAAAAGCAATGCAGATATTCTGAGTTAAATTATTTATCTACATGGCTCCCTGAACTTCAAGAGAAACTTCTAAGCCAGGCTAACTTCAAGGAGAGGTGATTCAGTGCATTGTCAATCAGTAGAAGCTCTTCACAAATGGAAAAAATCCCCCGCATAGGAAACTTGGTTACTGCAGCATTTATGCCTGTGGCTCTAGGTTGTTATAACTTATTTCACCTTGTGTCAGCTAAATCAAGTGTCAAGTCTTATAGTAATGCTATGTTATTTAACACAGCATACATTTTTTTCTGAATAGGACTTGTAGAGCAAGTGATACTTATTCGGTACCCACAAAGAATATCATTATGGCAGCAGTAGAGTATCACACGGTGTCTAGCTTTGGAAATTGCTTTCAGTCTATCTTCTAAGGCTAAAGACCTTTGTAACAAACTAAAAGAATGCATATATGCATATAGACGTGTGTGAAGGTTTTACATTCAATAAAATACCAGCTATCTAGATCTCGATTGTCTAGTAATGTCAACCTTGAAACAGTAAGAATTGTGAGGGGATAGTAGAGAGATTGAGGGGGGAACATGCCTGAACTCCCAGACTGGATTTATAAAGTCCATACCCTAAAACAAATTCATATAAAAGCACTAACAAGAACTCAGGCCCCTGCTTAGCACTCACTCTATTCTTAATTTACGTATCAAACAAACTTGGTAACTTGTTTGCTAAACCTCTAGAACCAGTAAATTAGGAATCAGCAGGGCTATTACAAACCAGGAAAAGAAAGAAACAGCAATACTACCCCAAAAATTCAACAGAAGCAAGAAGTCGATTTTTACATACCCACACACACATTTTTTTTTTAAGTAGAGAAATGGCTTTTAAATAGCTTTTTGTCTAGACCACTCACTGGAGGAACAAACAATACTTAATGGGCTTTAAACGTTGGAGGACCACTGGGCTCAGTCCTCAAACTTGTTTTCTGTTCTATTCCCAGAGCTTCTCAAACATCTGATTACACACACCATTGACGTGTCATGACTCATTGTTTGAGAGTTGAAATATATATTTGCCACAACACTAGTTGAAATATATATTCACTGGATGTGGAAATAGTTAATTTTTATCACCACTCCCCATGCAATGCCTAACATAGGGTTTTATATATAAGTAAACATCAAAATGTCTCATAAAGGAATATATGAATGCCAAAGAAATCATCTAAATAGTGATAGCAAGTCAAGAGAGAAAATCAGCAGGTCAGGTGGAACATTAAAGGTAGGAGAAGGAACAGTATAGCCTGTGAGGAGAGCAAAGAAGAAATGGTCAAAGGAATGGCTACACATTTAAGGAAGCCAGGGAAGATTTCAAAATGTAGGAATGGACAAAAGAGTTAAATATAATAGAAAGACCATGTAATATTGTAACTAAAAAGAAATATTTAATGGATTTGGCAATCAGCAGGTCAAGGGTAACAGTGGCAGAAGCATAAGCCACATTAAAAGTAGATGGATAATTAAAGAAGACACAAATAATTGGAAAGACATCCTACATTCATGGACTGGAAGACTTAATATTTTAAAATGTCTATACTACCCAAAGTGATCTACAGTGTCAATGCATTTCTTATCATAACATCAGTCTTGGGAATAATTTCCTGGATATGACACCAATAGCATAGGTAATAAAAGCAAAAATAGATGAGCAGGACTACATCAAAGTAAAAAGCTTCTGCACAGCAAAGGAATCAACAGAGGGAAAATGCACCTACAGAATGGAAGAAAATATTTGTAAACCATATATACAGTAAAGGACTAATATCCAAAATATGTAAGGAACTCCTACAATTCAATAATAAACACTAGTTAGTATGGCCATTACTGAAAAAGAATAAAGAAAATAACATTGTTGGCACGGATGTAAATTGGAATCCTTGTACTCTGTAGGCGGGAATGAAAAATTACACAGCCACTATGGAAAACAGTATAGAGGTTCCTCAAAAGATTAAAAATAGAACTATCATATGATCCAGCTGTCTCACTTCTGAATATTTATCCAAAAGAACTGAAATCACTCAGAGAGATAGGCCTGCTTTCCCATGTTCACTGAAACTTTATTCATTGTAGCCAAGATACAGAAATAATCTAAATGTCTGTTGACAGAGGAATGGATAAAGAAAATGTCATGTGTGTGTATGTGTATGCATATGTGTGTGTGTGTTTGTACACAATGAAATATTATTCAGTCATAGAAAAGAAGGAAATTCTGCCATTTGCAACATCATGGATGAACTTTGAGGACATTAGGCTAAGTGAAATAAGCCAATCACTGAAGGACAAATACTGCATGATTCCACTTATATGAGGTATAAGATATGTAAATCAATCAAACTCATGAAAGCAGAAAGTAGAATGGTGGGAGGGGTATGGAATGAGGACTTGCTGGGCAATGAGTATAGAGTTTCAGTCATGCAAAATGATGAAGTTCTAGAGATCTATTGTGCATACAGTTAACAAAACTATAATGTATAATTCAAATATGTTAATAAAGTAGTTATGAAATGGGAGGTGAGAGAGCAGAGAAAAAAAAAGTAGATAGTCCTTATGAGACATGTGTGAAAGGGAAAAAGAAGGGAAGAGCTACATCTAGAAGAGAAACCACAAACCACAAAGAAAAGTTGCAGGAGGCAGAAATATGTTGGGATAAACTTCAGTATGTTTATAGGCTGTAGGGAAGAAACAGAGAGGAAGAGATCAAAAATATAAAAGCCAGAATAAATAACTAATAAATTAGTATTCCAGAAGCTAGTGGAAAGTCAAAAGGGTCACATGAAGACCTAATCTTGACAAAGAGGAAGGAACCCTCACACACTGCAGGTAGGAATATGATAAAACTGAGAAAACAGTTTGTCAATTTCATAAAAAGTTAAACATAAGTTTACCATATGACCCTGCAATTCCACTCCTAATAATCTACCAAGAGAAAACAAAACATGTCCACATAAAGTCATGTACATGAATGTTCATAGCAGCATTATTCATTTATTGGTAAAATTGGAAACAATTCAAATGTCTATCAACTAATAAAAACAAAAGTGGTATATCCATACAATGGAAGACTATTCAGCAATTTTAAAAAGGAACAAACTCCTGACACAAACTACAATATGGATAAACCTAAAAAAGATTATGTTAGGTAAAAGAACCCAGATCCAAAACACTACATGTTGTATGATTCTTCATATGAAATATCCAGCTTAAAGGGATAGAAAGTAGATCAGTAGTTTCTTGGCGTTAGGGGGGTACAAAAGGGATTAAGTGTAAATGGGCTCAAAAGAGCTTTGGGGGACAATGGTAATATTCTAAAATTAGATTGTGGTGATGGTTGTGCAACTCTATAAATTAACTAAAAAAAATCAATAAATAGTACATTTAGAATGGGTAACTTTTGCAGTATGCAAAGTATACATCAATAAAACTTTTTTCTAAGAGAATAGGCTAGCTTGACTGGCATCTAGACTTTGTAGAAGTAGGACTTAAGATAAGAAGGAGTTGGATTCCACTCTTCAGAGATCCTTGAATGTCAGAGTGAGAGGACTCAACACAGTCGGATAGACAAGAGGAATCCCCTCAGGGTCTTGGAATAGGATAGGACAAAGAAAAAAAATTACAGGTAATTACATTCAGAAGATTAGTCTTATCAAATATGTCAGACAAGTAGTTGACACATTAGATCATAAGGACCAGGACCTGTGGGCTTCCTTGAGCTCCTGACCTCAATTTAGCAAGGGCCAACCCTATTACATAACTTTATCTCGAATAACAAAGGTGGAATAAAAGACAGAGGGAAATGACCCCATGAAACATATCATTTCTATGGAAAAAACATCTTCAAGAATACATCTGAGCCCATCATTCTAATTGGGAAATCAACTGAATAAGAATTTTAAGTGCTGGCCAAAAGCCAGTCCTAGATGGGGTAGAGGGAGGCAGAGAATCAATATTTGGGTGGGAGAGATGGTTGGATTTCCCTGAAATTTAATATCCTGCTATAAGAGATTTAGAAATCCTATAAAAGGAAACTTAAAAACAACAATATAGAGTAGTCCATCAGGGAAAATAATGAAATTAAATATCTTCTGATTTTACTGTACAAGATTCTATAAATGATTCCCAGGTAGAGTGACAATATATTTAAATCCACTTATAGTCCAATGTTCAAAGTTCATTTCTTCTAATTAAATTAAATTGCTTTTACCTATTACTACTTTGTTCCTGGATATACAGTTGGGTCTCACAAAAATGTCTTTTTAAAAATACATCACCTCAATTTATCCTTCATTACATTTGGTGCTTTCAAGCAACACTCAGGGTACTATTAACCCTCTGTATATTAATACATAGAGAAACAAGTATCAGGACTGATATAACTGCTCAGCTGTTCACAGATACTCCTATAAAGACTATATATCTTTTTCTTTTAAGAAAGATTATAAACTATCTAGGCAACTGGCTTTGTTTCCCTTCATTTAAAGAGAGAGAGAAAGTGGGGGGACAAAAGGAAAGTAGAGAGAAGAATTGTGAGGATTGTTATCATTGTTAATTCACAATTCAAACCATTCAGAACTCCACTTACAGAAAACTAATACAAAAGGACTAATTGTGCTAGATAGGATTAAACAGGAAGATAGATAACATAAATGAAAGAAAACCTCATACAATTACAGATAATTGGAGGCCACTTATATATTCTTCTCTCATCACTGACACAAAAAGATAAGATTTTCATCTCCTTATAATGGGCCCCATTAATAGTTTTATTGTAATATTAGAAACATCTTACTTCTGAGTATATCTCAAAGGGCTAATTTTTTTTTAAGATCAAACAAGAAATAGAATTAAATTTTAGCAGAAGGCACCTCTGATTACTATGGGTTTAGAGTGCTTTATATAAGACAGATCATTGAAATTCTGAATCTGATACATTTGCCAAAATTAAATCCTGATACTGAATTTACAATTAAGAAGTTGTTCAAACTAACACTAGCAAACAGAAAACTCAAATACTGATTGAAGAACATGCAGATAAAGAAGTATGCATTCAATTTATTTAAAGAAACACATATGCCCCAGGGAAGTAAAGCATACCAGATGGATAAGTAGAATGTTTTTTATACACTAATAGGTCTGTTCTCCCCTTGATTTATGTGTAATCCCCATTAATGTCAATTACTGTTACATACCTAAACACAGGGAAGCATAACTCCAGTGTTACAATAATACTTTGTGTTCATATATCCTGTTTGAAAACTAATTCAGTCTCCTGAAGCCCTGTCGCTTAGATCGTTATCATGAGAGTCCACCAAACAACTGGCCAACGACCACACCCCAGACCTGGGGCTAGCACTAGGTGGCTCCCAAAGGCCCCATTTGTTTCTGAAATTCTGAACTGATGGAAAATTTAAAATTCTAAGTCCCTTTCCCTAACCATTATACAGATACAATAAGTTTTATTGAGAATTTTACTAGAAAATAAGCACCAAGCTGGATGTTGCTCAGATAAGTTCTAAGGGGTCCAGATATGAAAGGGAAAAAGCCAAGGTTCAGAGGTTAAGTGACAAAGTCAAAGAGCCAGAAAGAGCTGGAACTAGGACCCAAATCTGTTGACACAAGATTTGATTCTTTTAACAATGCTGAAGGCCTGGTTTATGTGAGTAAAGGTTCCTGGTAGTCACCTAACCATCTAGCAGCACTGCCCACTGCCCCCTATTCACATCCAGTGAGTGAAAATCATTGCAGCAGCGATAGTCCTATCATGAGCAAGAATCTTTAAGGTCTAAAAGAATTAAAAACTCCAGAAAAGAGACATTGCAATAAACAGTATAAAATTATGAGTTGACAATTACCTGTAGCTAGAACTGTAATGTGCCCTAAGGTAGCCACTAGCTGCATGTGGCTGTTCAGCATTCAGAATGTGCTGCAAGTGTAAAATAAACCATGTTTTGGAGACTTGTTCTGAAAAAATATATAAATACCACATTAATAATTTTTATGTGGTTACATGTTGAAATGATAGTGCTCTAGATACCTAGGGTTAAATAAAACACATTATCAAAACTTCACTTATTTCATTTTACTATTTTAATGTGGCTACTAGACAACTTAAAACTACATATATAGCTCATATTTGTGGCTTGAAGTATATTTCTGTTAGGCTAGACCTTGTATGGATGCACTAAATGTATCAGTGATGTACTTCCAAGAAACACACTTTAGAGATTGCATTCTTGATTGCATTCCTACCTGGATGAAGAAAAATTAACCATTTTGAAAGGGCCATGTATACTTCTCTAGTTTAGCTGAGAGACTACTGAGGTTACAGTCAGAGCAAGACAACACCCACCCTTCTTCATATATTCAATTCAAGCATATCATTCAGTTATTTGACTGCTCTCTTTTGAGTGAATAGGAATAAATAACACATATATGGAATGACAATCCAAAGTCTTAAACATTCTAAGGACTAAAGAAATGAGTTTACAGGAGATATACAGGACAGAGAAAATAATTCCTTCAGAAAATACCAATGAAGACCAAAAGTTTGCGACCACATCCCATTTTTCAAAAAGTTGGTTTTTTTTAATTATGGTAAAATATAGAGAATATAAAATTTACCATCTTAACTATCTTTAAGTGTACAGTCCAGTAGTGTTAAATACATTCACATATTGTGAAAAAAATCATTTTCATGCTTATCAACTTACAATCAATATTAAAGGAAATTGTTTAAGAATTTAAAGTCATCTAAAACAAATGTATACCACTTTCAATTTTTTTATGCCTTCCAAATCTTTGCACATTCATCTACTATAGAAACATCTATTTCACTGTTTGAAACTTAACCACATACTAATCTTTTTTCAGTTTTGTGCAATGTTTATTATTCCAGTTTTTAAAATAATGAAATGAAATATTATATGAAATGGTAGCACTATAATAAGCATAATCATTTTATAGCTATGGGTAGCTGGTTTATAATTTCTTAAAAAAGTGATTAATATTGCAAATGAACAACTTGATGAATGTGTTTTTTTTCTTTGTGATTTATTTTCTTAGATAAAAAATCCAAGAGTAAGATTATGGGATTAAAAACACTCAAACTCCAATTTTTTACCTCTAGCTATTATTTTACCTTTTTCTTTTCACTTACCACTCCCATTCATCCCCAAACATATGGTTGCAAATTTCTGTGCCCACCTTTCTCAGCTTTTTATTGTCTCTCCTTCAGAGGAGAAAGAACTTCATAGCCCTTAAGTGGTTATGAGGAAAACAGTGCAGCACGACCACCACATCCCTGGCACCTCCTCAGTCGATCGGCATGCTGTTTTTACTCACTGGTGACAGAGGCAACTAGGCCTCTGAGTGGTTTCATCATATATTCCTTTGTGTTATCAGCCAAAATCACTCTCATTAAAAAGTCATGTACCAAAAGGCTCTTAGACTTCTGCATGACTTAAAATAATTTTTATACATCAATACCATACAAATAAACAGAATGGAAGGAAATTTTAAGTACAGAAAAAGTAACAAAAAGCAAACTCCAAACCACAGGATTTCTGTTTAAAATTATGCCTAATACAATCTCTGTTTTGTAGAGGAGGAAAATAAGCCAAGTGCCTTTCTAGGACATTAATGACTATCAGTCATTACATCACGCATATGTCAACTGACACAAACTTTTAGGTTAGTAAACATTTTTCCTCTGCTACAACAGAGGGTTAGTTTCCAAGTGGTGAAAAAAATCTCAGTACATAAAAGCATCAAAACACAAGCCAAACCATAGAATAAGTCTAAATTTCCCCTATTTCAATACAACCAATCAGTCCTGCCTTGACTAACAAATGTACATGAAAATTTTACAACATTAAAGAGAACTTATTTTCCAAAACTTTCCTGCCAAGTGCAATAAGCATTAGCATTTGATGGCAAAGAAAGTGAACTTCAGTGTAAGTTAACAAATTAACAAAGTTGCCTCTTCTGATACTCAAGTTTCAGATGTAATATATACTTTGGGGCACTCTCCAGAAGGATTTGCTACCTTTCTGATAGGTGTATATATATATGATGAATATTAGGTAATCATGAATATATCCATGTACACACCATGAATATGTAGAAATAGTTTGCATGAATCTCCTTTTTCTTTAACTTGACTAGTTTTGCTAAAGAAAACCTAAGATGTCTATGTCCCACCTGGAAATGATTAAAGTAAAAATGCCACATGATACATTAAAGCATGGACTGTGGAAAATTGCTTAATGTCTGTGTAACACTGAGCAAGCCGCTTAACCCTGCTTGGAGTCTGAAGTCCTGCATCCATAGAATGGGAATAAAACTACTACCCTCACAAGATAATTGTATTATTAAATGAAGTAATAAGTAAGATTTACCTTAAATGAAACAGATGCTCAATAAACATGAATTTTCCTTCTCTTCCCTTGTTTCCTTTCTTAGGTTCTCCAAAAACATACTCAGGTGGTTGATAAATTAGTATTGCATTTACACAAATGAGGAAATTTAGGTTGCTAACTACTAAAAAAAAATTCTTGACACAGTTACTTACTTTCAACACTCCTCTAGAGCCATATATAAAGGTGAAAGTTCTTTCCAAAAGGAAGACTTTTTGCCAAAATTCTAGACATGCTAGTAAGAGTAAAATGCTAATGTGGGGATGTAAGTTTGGGAATTCCTATCCAATTAAAGGTATAGGAAATAGGAAATGACTTGCAGTTGAAAACAGGACAAAAGTGGTTGGCTGACGACCCCCTTGTGCACCAAAACTTTCACCTCATAACTCATAACTGCATCTTAAAGCCAGTGACCCACCTGTTGGAAATCTAAAAAGGAGGCTGCCACTCACAATATGCCTAGAGACAACTAATTGCAGGATGATGTTCCTAAATAAGATAACCCTTGTCCCTTCAGTGTCAGTTCCTTGAGATGCCTTTCCTAGTGAAAGCCCTTGAGTTGTCCAGAGGAGCTCTCACTGGTGCCTACTGCATCTCTTTTTCTTCATCTTTGGAGCAATGTTCAGGTGGCTTTGGGATAATGGTAATAAATCCATTCTGTCTTTGATTTCTGTTCTGAACTTCCAGTTGTCTTGTTCTACTCATCAGGAACTAGTTAGCAGGGGCCCACAGCAAAATGAAAATACAGGGGCCTCTTGTTCAAAAGTATTAAGAATTTTAATATGGCTACCACAAAGCATTAAACCAAACACAAGACTGTGTGACCGTGCAGGTCACATGCCCATGATGCCTGCCCTAGGTCTTCCAAGGTGTGGACCTACAAGGAAACTGGATAACAGGCTCCATCCCCAAAACAACTGACCCTAACTGAGCACAGTTTCAGACAGTCTTACTAATCTGAAAACAGCACAGATGTTCCATTTGCTTTAAATAAGCAAACCTAATTAACTGTAAGATAAATTATCTTCAGAGTTCATAGACCACAACTGATTAAGAATGAATGAGATTTTAATGACAAAATTTTAGGTTTGAAAGTCAGAAGTATAGAAAACCTCAGTGCAAGGGTGAGGATAGGTTGAAAAAAATTGTCTTCTAAAAAATTTTACTGATTTAGTATATGTTAAAAGAAGTATGGTAGATTGTAAAAATGTCCACAATTCTCCATTCATCTAATTAAGAAGCAGAGTCCACCTCTCCACCATTCTGATCTGGATTGGTCAAAACTAATGGGGAATTAGAAGCAAGCACAGGAAGAGGCTTGATGAGTACTTGTGCATTGGTACCACGTGAACAAGCCCAGCTAGCCTGCTGAGCAGGAGAGACATGTGGTGCAATCATCCCACCTAACTGTGAGTCAACTGCCAAATGTGTCAGTAAGTACATTCCAGGCCATCCAATCCCCAGCTGAGCCAGCACCTGACCAGAGACACATGTGTGAGCCCAGCTGAGATCAGCCAAGCATGGCCCATATCAACAGAATTGCACAGCTGATCCAGAGACTCATGAAAATAATGAATGACATTGCTTTAAGCCACTAAGGTTTGGGGTGGTTTGCAATACAGTAAATAGTTAAATGATATATAAAGGTAGTATTTTAGTTCAGTAGGAGAAAAATGGGTTATGCAATAAACAGAGGCTAAGACAACTATTTCACCACTTTTGGCAGGGAGATTAGATTCCCAGTAAATTGCAAGACATTCCAGACGGATTTTTAAAGTATGTATAAGAATGATAGCATAAAAATGGTAGAATAAATTATAGTACTCTTGGCATGGAAAAGGCTTTCCTATGCAGAGAAATAGAAAGGAAAAAGATAGATTTTACTACATAAATATATTTTTAACCTTACATGTCAAAAAACACTACAAATAAAGGCAAATAAAAATTGGTAAAAATTTGTTTCATCTACAAAAAGAGACTACATCTCTTTATACATAAAGTATTGATATGCACAATAAAAGGTTGCTGCGTTTTGTATATCCAAAATACCACACACACACACACAAAATATTGACTACCTGATAGATTATTGAACAAAAAGGGCACACATACGTACAAGAAAAGGAATACAACTGGTCAGTTAACATTTTTTAAATGCTCAACGTCAATGATAAGCAATGACAGAAAGAGTAAAACAACAATCAGATTCTTTTCAGTTCAAAATTGTACAGATAAAAACAGTAAGACCTAGAGATTCAAGATGGCAGCATGAGAGGTGAGACAGAGAACTCCTCCCAAAATCATAGATAGTGTGAAAATATAGTTAATGCAACTAACCCTAAAAAAGCAACAGGAAAGAAGGCTGCACCAGACTGCATACAGACTTCTCGAACAGAGTAGACCTCAAAAAACAGGGTAACATACGAAAGCCTTGATCCAGGGGGACCCAAGCCCTTCCCCACCCCAGCTCACAGTCAGGAGGAAGAGAAATGGACTGGGGGAGGGGGTGGAAGACTGGGACTGCTGAACACCTTGCCCTGGAGATCTGCTTTGAGAGAAGAAATCTACATTGTGTGGTGCTCTGGAGGATGGGGAGCTGGGACAGGCAGAGTGCCTGAGAGACAGATTCCAGTCATTTGTGGAGGACGGGATCCACACCCAGACGCTCTGAGAAAAGGGAAAGGCAGGCGGTCTGACAGGCTTCCTAGCAGTGAGAGGGCTGCTGAAGGGGCAGGGTTTGCAAGAAGCTTGCTGTGTGGGAGAAGGGATAGGGGGACAACGTTGTCTGGGTGCGCTCTGCCCAGCAGATTGGGAATGTTGGGGAGCTTCAGGCACTCCATCCCCCTGGCTGGCTACTAAGCTCCAAAGGCCCTCCACTGTGATACACAGCCTGCTGAGCCTTCCTCCTGGCCTAACAGTACTGGCTCGCAAGGTGGGGGTTACTGCTCTGGCGTCAGGCCAGCCAGAGAGAGGCCTTACCTACAACAGCTAAAGACGCCAAGCACAGAGGCTTACACCTGTGTGCTCAGCCCACTGGCTGTGATACTGGAGACAAGCAGGGCAGACGGGAGTCAGGAAAGAGATCTGTCCCCCCCCCCAAGGCACCAGCTCCACTCCCCTATGACCTGCAACCTCACTCTAGGGGCTGAGCAGCTCCAGAGACTGGAGCTTCTGGGCAACAGAGGGCACCACACAGAAATATGAAACATCAAAAGAACATTGTACAAACCAAAATGTCACAAACCCTAGAAAAAGGGAGAAATGAAACTGAACTCACCAATCATCCTGAAACAGAGTTCAAAATAAAAATCATAAACATGCTTATGGAGGTAAATATTCAAGAACACAGGAATGAATTTAAGATGGAGATTCAATCACTAAAAAATTCGATATCTGAAATGTAACATACAATGGAGGGATTTAAAAGCAGATTGGATATAGGAGAAGAGATAGTAAATGGAATAGAAATTAGAGAAGAGGAATACAAAGAAGCTGAGGCACAGAGAGAAAAAAGAATCTCTAAGAATGAAAGAACAATATTCACAGAATAGGGGTACCAGAAGAAGAAGAGAGAGAAAAAGGGATAGAATGTGTCTATAAGGAGGTAATTGCTGAAACTTCCCCAATCTGGGGAAGGAGATAGTCTCTCAAGCCATGGAGATGCACAGTTCTCCCAACACAAAGGACCCAAGGAAGACAACATCAAGACATATAATAATTAAAATGGCAAAGATCAAGGATAAAGACAGACTTTTAAAAGCAGCTAGAGAGAGAAAAAAGATCACATACAAAGGAAAACCCATGGGGCTATCATCAGATTTCTCAACAGAAACCAGGCCAGAAGGGAGTGGCATGATATATTTATTGCAACAAAGCAGAAGGGTCTCCAACCAAGAATACTATACCCAGCAAGGTTATCATTTAAATTTGAAGAAGGGATTAAACAATTTTCAGATAAGCAAAAGCTGAGAGAATTTACCTTCCACAAACCATCTCTACAGTGCATTTTGGAGGGACTCCTATAGATGGAAGTATTCCTAACTCTAAATAGATGTCACCCAAAGGATAGACAAAGACTACAGAATATGATTCACAACATACAAAGCATGGAGGAGGAAGAAAAAGGAGGGAAAAAAAAGAAGCTTTAGGTTGTGTTTGTAATAGCATATGAAGTGAGTTAAATTTGACTGTTAGATAGTAAGGGAATTACCCTGGAACCTTTGGAACAACAAATCTAAAGCCTGCAATGGCAATAAGTACATACCTATAGATAATCACCCTAAATGTAAATGGTCTGAATACACCAATCAAAAGATGTAGAGTCACTGAATAGATAAAAAAACAAGACCCATCTATATGCTGCCTACAAGAGACTCACTTCAAACCCAAAGACATACACAGACTGAAAGTAAAGGGATGGAAAAAGATATTTCATGCAACTAATAGGGAGAAAAAAACAGGAGTTGCAGTACTTGTATCAGACAAAATAGCCTTCAAAACAAAGAAAATCACAAGAGACAAAGAAGGACATTACATAATGATAAAAGGGTCATTCCAACAAGAGGATATAACTACTATAAACATTTATGCACACAACACAGGATCACCTATGTATGTCAAACAAATACTAACAGAATTAAAGGGGAAAATAGAATGCAGTGCATTCATTTTGGGAGACTTCAATCCACCACTCATTCCAAAGGACAGATCAACCAGACAGAAAATAAATAAAGAGACAGAGGCACTGAACAATGTATTACAACAGATGGACCTAGCGGACATCTACAGAACACTCCATCCAAAAGCAAAAGGATACACATTCTTCTCAAGTACACATGGAACATTTTCAAGAATAGATCATATACTAGGACACAAAAAGAGCCTCAGTAAATTTGGAAACATTTAAATTGTACCAACCAGCTTCTCATATCACAAAGGCATGAAACTAGAAGTAAATTACTCAAAGAAAATGAAAAATACCACAAATGCATGGAAGGTTAATACCATGCTCCTAAATAATCAATGGATCTATGACCAAATAAAAACAGATATCAAGCATATATGGAGACAAATAACAACAATAATTCAAAACCGCAAAATCTGTGGGATGCAGCAAAGGCCATGCTAAGAGGGAAATATATTGCAATACAGGCCTACCTCAGGAAAGAAGAACAATCCCAAATGAACAGTCTAAACTCACAATTAATGAAACTAGAAAAGAAAGAACAAATGAGGCCCAAAGTCAGTAGAAGGATTTGTTATTACTAAAGATTAAAGCAGAAATAAATAAAATTGAGAAGAATAAAACAATAGAAATAATCAACGAATGGAGAAACTTGTTTTGGAGAAAATAAACAAAATAGATAAACCCCTAGCCAGACTTATCAAGAAAAAAAGAGAATCTACACACATAAACAGAATCAAAAATGAGAAAGTAAAAATCACTACAGACACAACAGAAATACAAAGAATTATGAGAGAATACTATGAGAAATTATATGCTAACAAACTGGATAACCTAGAAGAAATGCACAACTTTCTAGAAAAATACAACCTTCCAAGGCTGACCCAGGAAGAAACAGAAAATCTGAATAGACAAATTACCAGCAAAGAAATTGAATTGGTAATCAAAAACTACCTAAGAACAAAACTTCTGGGCCAGATGGTTTCACTGATGAATTTTATCAAAGTGATAAATTTTATTTAGTGAAGACCTAATACCCATCCTCCTTAAAGTTTTCCAAAAAGTAGAAGAGGAGGGAATACTCCCAAACTCATTATGAGGCCAACATCATTCTAAGACCCAAACGTGGCAAAGACACCAAAAAAAAAAAAAAGAAAATTACAGACCAATATCCCTGATGAACATAGATGCAAAAATACTCAACAAAATATTAGCAAACCGAATTCAAAAATACATCAAAAAGATCATCCATCATGATCAAGTGGGATTCATCCCAGGGATGCAAGGATGGTACAACATTCGAAAATCCATCAACATCATCTACTACATCAACAAAAAAAAACAAAACCACATAATCATCTCCATAGATGCTGAAAAAGCATTTGACAAAATTCAACATCCATTCATGATAAAAACTCTCAACAAAATAGGTATAGAGGGCAAGTACCTCAACATCATAAAGGCCATATATGACAAACCCACAGCCAACATAATACTTAACAGTGAGAAAGTGAAAGCTTTTCATCTAAGATCTGGAACAAGACAGGGATGCTCACTCTCCCCACTGTTATTCAACATAGTACTGGAGGTCCTAGCCATGGCAATCAGACAACACAAAGAAATAAAAGGCATCCAGGTTGGCAAGGAAGAAGTCAAACTGTCCCTGTTTGCAGATGACATGATAGTGTACATAAAAAACCCTAAAGAATCCACTCCAAAACTACTAGCTCTAATATCTGAATTCAGTAAAATTGCAGGACACAAAATTAATCCACAGAAATCTGTTGCATTCTATACACTAATGATGAACTAGCAGAAAGAGAAATCAGGAAAATAATTCCATTCACAGTTGCATCCAAAAGAATAAAATACCTAGGAGTAAACCTAACCAAGGAAGGGAAAGACCTATACTATGAAAACTACAAACACTCATGAGAGAAATTAAAGAAGATAACAATAAATGGAAACACATCCTGTGCTCATGGATAGGAAGAATTAATATTGTCAAAATGGCCATCCTACCTAAAGCAATCTACAGATTCAATGCAATCGCTATCAAAATACCAACAGCATTCTTCAATGAACCATAGCAAATAGTTCTAAAATTCATATGGAACCACAAAAGACCCCAAATAGCCAAAGCAATTCTGAGAAGGAAGAATATAGTGGGGGGAATTATGCTCCCTGACTTCAAGCTCTACTACAAAGTCACAGTAATCAAGACAATTTGGTACTGGCACAAGAACAGACCCATAGACCAATGGAACAGAATAGAGAGCCCAGATATAAACACAAGCATATATGGTCAATTAATGTACAACAAAGGAGCCATGGATATACAATGGGGAAATGACAGCCTCTTCAACAGCTGGTGTTGGCAAAACTGGACAGCTATATGTAAGAGAATTAAACTGGATTATTGTCTAACCCCATACACAAAAGTGAACTCAAAATGGATCAAAGACCTGAATGTAAATCATAAAACCATAAAACTCTTAGAAAAAAACTTAGGCAAAAATATCTTGGACATAAATATGAGCAACTTCTTCATGAACATATCTCTCCAGGCAAGGGAAACAAAAGCAAAAATGAACAAGTGGGGCTATACCAAACTAAAAAGCTTCTGTACAGCAAAGGACAC
Organism: Phataginus tricuspis; assembly: GCA_029783875.1. Classification (NCBI taxonomy): domain Eukaryota; kingdom Metazoa; phylum Chordata; class Mammalia; order Pholidota; family Manidae; genus Phataginus; species Phataginus tricuspis. The sequence continues at coordinate 45,199,779 of JAQQAC010008880.1, read as the reverse complement.
CATCAATAGAACAAAAAGACATTCAACTGTATGGGAGAATATATTTATAAATGACATATCCGATAAGGGGTTGACATCCAAATTATATAAAGAGCTGAGGCATCTCAACAAACAAAAAGCAAATGAGCCATTTAAAAAATGGGCAGAGGATCTGAACAGACACTTCTCCAAAGAAGAAATTCAGATGGCCAACAGGCACATGAAAAGATGCTCCACATCACTAATCATCAGAGAAATGCAGATTAAAACCACAATATCACCTCACACCAGTGAGGATGGCCAACATCCAAAACACAAACAACAACAAATGTTGGCGAGGATGTGGAGAAAGGCAAACCCTCCTACACTGCTGGTTGGAATGTAAATCTGTTCAACCATTGTGGAAAGCAGTATGGAGGTTCCTCAAAAAACTCAAAATAGAAATACCATTTGACCCAGGAATTCCACTCCTAGAAATTTACCCTAAGAATGCAGCAGCCCAGTTTGAAAAAGACATATGCACCCCTATGTTTATTGCAGCACTATTTACAATAGCCAAGAAATGGAAGCAACCTAAGTGTCCATCAGTACATGAATGGATAAAGAAGATGTGGTACATATACACAATGGAATATTATTCAGTCATAAGAAGAAAACAAATCCTACTATTTGCAACAACATGGATGGAGCTAGAGGGTATTATGCTCAGTGAAATAAGCCAGGTGGAGAGAGGCAAGTATCAAATGATTTCACTCATCTGTGGAGTATAAGAACAAAGAAAAAAACTGAAGGAACAAAACAGCAGCAGACTCACAGAACCCAAGAATGGACTAACAGTTACCAAAGGGAAAGGGACTGGGGAAGATGGGTGGGAAGGGAGGGATAAGGGGAAAAAAGGGCTATAACAATTAGCACACATAATGTAGTGGGGGGTTGGAGGGGTACGGGGAAGGCAGTATAACAGAGAAGACAAGAAGTGACTCTATAGCATCTTACTACACTGACGGACAGTGACTGTAATGGGGTATGTGGTGGGGACTTGATAATAGGGGGAGTCTAGTAACCAAAACGTTGCTCATGTAATTGTACATTAATAATAGCAAAAAAAAAGAAAAAAACAGTAAGACCAAGAAAACAGACATTTTTCATATACTGCTGGTGGAACTATAATTTGGAAGAACATTTCTGCTGGGCTGTATGTATGTGTACATGTGTGTATGTGTACGTATGTGTGTGAAGTATTTTTTTTTTGAGCAATTTTACTTCTAGGAATATATCCATATGAAACAATCAGGGAATCAGGGAAGATGGCCACCCTCTTGACCTCAAACCCTCATGCCCCTTCCCTTTTGCTCTCTTCTCTGGAATCAAACAGCCAAGGCAGGTAGGTGTTCTAAAAAAATCTGTGGATGCCTCTTGAGGGTACAGGATCTTCCTGAATCTTAGCTCAGCTCTAGATTTGTAAGGTTACCAGATAGCAAGACAGCAAAGTTTTAGAAAGATGATATATTATTATAACCTCTTTTGTCTGAACAATGAATAGCACCACTTTTAAGATGGCATAACTTATTATTCAAATAAAGATGAGGTATAGTCCCCAGAATTGTAGTTAACATCTGTTGAGAGTTTATTATATACCAAGCACTATTCTATGCACTGTATGTGTTTACACATTTCAACATTTCAATCTTCACAACAACCCCATGAAGAAGACACCATTCTACAGGTGGGAAAACTGAGGCTTAGTGGGGTTTTTTTCTCTTTTTCTAAGTTGCCCAAGGTCACAGAGCCAGAACTAGAATACAAGCAGACTCTAGACACAGAGTTCTTAATTATATTAAGATATATCCGATATGTCACTTCAAACCCTAGAGCATTTATTACCATATATTTGAAGGAAACAATGTTGGATGTCTTACTGAAACCTTAGAAGCAGTTGCTTTCCCTAATAGGCCTTGCTGGACCAGAATCAAAGGCATCTAATTGTCATTTGAATATTAAAGGCCCACTTCACTGGCTCATTGTGTAAGCTGGGGGTACCCAGAGTTTCTGCTACACACCAATGGCTCAAATCCTATGCTCCCTGCCCTTGATTTACCTAATTCTGTACCTGGTAAACTGATCTTTTGGAGCCTAAATAATAACAATAGCTACTATTATTGAGTGAGGAGCTTGTAAGCCAAACTGACCTCAGAACCTACAAGTGTAGCATAGCTAACTCTATTACATTAATGAGTAGACTGTACAAACTGCCTCACATTACAGCAAACCCAGCAAAGCCTAATCATTCATTTATGAAAGACCTTGGACTTCACTTTCAATTTGTCCGAAGTACTTTATTGGAATTCATAGTAGTTTCTAGACTATCTGGCACCCATAAGACCCCCAAACTTCCTCCAGTTCTATATTTCGAAATCCTATTCTGGCTGCTCAATGGGTGTGTTTTATGAAAGAAATTTTGCCTTCCAAGAGGAAGAACTCAGCAATTATGTAAATAGTAAGTGAAGAAAATCAAACTTCTCATGCTTCTGGACATATATTAATACTGAAAAAGCCCAGTTAATCTCCTGTCACTTAGAATACGATGGGATTCAATCCCAACAATGTCTATCTGTTTGGAGGTATTTTAACAGATGATTATTTCATATTTAACTCTGGCACACACATACTCACAGAAAAAGAAACGAAATTCTTGGTCAAGAATTTGTAGCTATAAAACATTCTGCACTAAGACAGTTTACCTGAGTCCTCCAGCTATATTATTTAGGAGGAGAGATGAGAGTTTCCATTTTTAGTGGCTTTTGAGGATTTTAGAATAAATCATTGCAATGACTCATAAGCTTGAACTGAAAGAATTCTCTGCTGCTCTGTTCTTTGTAGTGCTACCCTTATCAAAGACATAGTTTCAAGAAATCATCTTAGTGGTAATAAAGCATTCATTCATAGAACAAATATTTATTAAGCACCTATAGTGTGGCAAGAAATGTGTTGCACTGAGAATATAGTGGTGAATAATATCCAAAACCTCCCTGCCTCCAGAGTTTACACAGTAGTTTGTTTTAGGAGGACACTGGCTTCTGCTTCTATTTTCACGTAAGCCAATTATCACTGCTTCATTAAATGGTGACAATATAGCATCTTCCAGATGCATGGATAAACGGGACAGAGCATGAATCTTTCACTGCACAGCTCAGAGTCCTTATCTCAGTGCTCCTGGTGGAACTGAAGCGGCACCAAGATCCACAGAAGGACTAGAGAAAACTTCCTGCACGTGAGAAAACAGAGACTCCACATAGGTAGCAGATCTAATTTAAAACTGACAAATGAGGAAAATACTTTAAAAACCTAGTGACAATCATGCAATGGAGTTATACCATGTAGAGTAAGTTCAAGCTCTAGCACAGCTCATTATTTCGTAGGCTTGGCCCATCTGTCAAGTAAATCATGCACCTTACCCGGGAAAAGTATAAAGATAAGTAAACTTTACACTAAACAGAAGATAGGCAGGTATGATAGTGAGGTATGTCATATGCCTGTTTAAGATCTATCCTTCAATAAACTCTGGTTTGTCCATACTACAGAATGTCTGTATTACAGAACACAATGCAACCATTATGCATAGAGAAATAGATCTACACATTAAAAGGAAAGAATTCAGTAAATACTCTTAGAAGAAAAAGAAAAAAAGAGAGATAGGCTAATACATACAGTATGATACCATTTATGGAATTTTTAATATGGAAAACAATATTTCATTTTTGAATGCAAAAAGTCAGAAAAGACACAAGAACATGTCAAAGTGATTACATTTCTGAGGAGATGCTAAAGGACCACGATGGAGAATTTAACATACAATGTGAATATATACATATAATACATTGAGCAGTAACTTACATTAAAATTAAGTCATATTCTTTATAGTTCTCTAATTTTTCTTTCAAAAGTTTGTTCATTCTCTTTTTTATTCTAAAAAAAATGGAGACTTAAAAATATAGATTCAAGTGAAAACCCATGGTTTTGATCTTCTCCATAATATTACAAATCATGGAAAAACCCAACCCCGAGGCTAAGTGAAAAAAATTAAAAATGCCAGCATTATAAATATATAAAAGACAAAGGAAGTCTTTCTATATAGAAAATATGGAAAGCATTAACTCAAGCATCCTCATCAAACCCCTCGGAACACCCCTCAGTTGTTGTGTCCACAGAAAGAAACAGCATCACCAAAGGTAAGACGTAGCATATCTTCAGCCCTAAGAATGGCAGGCATGGCACGAGGCCTAAGAATGAGATAGACAAGTCATCAAAGAGATGTGAAGGTGGAGGAGGAAAAAAAGAAACAAACCCAAAGAAAGTATACTGAAGAGAGAACAGAAGTGTGGAACAGAAAGCGCATTAGTGCCTAGTGACCTAAGAGTCACACAATTGCTCCAGCTCAAAAGAAACTGGCAGAGGGTACCTGTAGGACAATTTAGCAAGCATTTCCACATACATTACGAAATGGAATCTTTGTAACAACATACAAGTATTTATCCCATTTTATGGAAAGAAACTTAAGTTCTGAGAGGATAAGGGAATTGCCAAAAGCCACACAGTTAATAAGTGACATAACTGGGATCTTTGGACTCCAAGCCCAGTGTTCCTTCTAAAGCCCTATTGCTGCTATAGACTGTCCCTCAAATTGCTAGTAATTTTCAAATAGCCATGAAAAGTTCAAGAAGCAAATGTATTAACACATTTATTGAAGCTTACATAGTAAGCTATTTCTCTTTCCTCTAGAGAAGCTAACTGAAAAAAAAATCTTCTGTGTCCTTTCACATCAACAGAATGTGCTAGAAGAGGGCCAGGAGGGCAGGGGAGTGTGATAATAAAGGGCATGAGGGAGTCTGGTGCTGATGGATCTGTTCAGTATCTTGAATGTGGTGGTGAAAACATGAACATGCAAATGTGGTAAAATTATATAAAACTTGATATACACATATGCACAAATAAGTTCAAGTAAAATTATGTAAATCTGAATAAAATCTGTGGATTTTATCAATGCCAATATTGATAAAATTGTGACATTATATTGTAGTTTGCAAAACATTGTTACTGGAGAAAAGCGGGTAAAGAATAGGTTGAAGAGGATGACACACAAACTTCTAATTACAATATAAATAAGTCTACAGGGATGAAAACTACAGCATAAGGAATATAATCAATAATAGTGTAATAATTTTGTATGGCAACTATACTTACCATACTGAGCATCTCCTAGCACATATAATTATTGAATCACTATATTATACTCTTGAACCTTATATAATATTATCAATTATACATCAACTTTAAAAAAAAATGACATCTATCATTTTTGTTATAACTACATGTGAATCAATAACTATCTCAATTAAAAAATTCAATTAAAAAACAATATTCATACAACACTGATTTTGAAACAGACTGGTGATACTGTATAGATAAATAAGAAGACATAGTCATTCAAAGCTGACTTCATTATAGTACAACTGACAGAGCTCTTATCCATGAAATTAAAATTTTAAAAACTACTATTTCAAGCCAGAGACAATAATTTTGAATAGTTTTTGGTGACATAATACCTCAAGAGTGACAGATTACCATAGCCATGCAAATGATAAACTATTGGAGGAAGGGAAGAATCAGGAAGAGAAAGAAAAAAGACTTTTTGAACTAAAACAAAAGGTTGTTTAAAAATTGTATCTCAAAACATCAACTGAAATAATACTAAACACGGTATTATTATGGTGATAATTATGGGATGCACCAAGAATCATCTCATAATAACACTAATCATAATAGCTACTATTTATCAAGCATATACTATGTGCCAGGTACTGTGCTGGTTACTTCATGTAAATGACTGAAAATCCTCACAACAACTCTGGGAGGTAAAATGTGGAAACTGATGGATCTTATGTAATTTACTCAAGGTTACACAGTTAAAAAGTGGCACAGTGTGACTTTAACCTAGGTTTTTCTGTTTCTAAAGCTTCTGTGCTATTTACTGCTCCACAGGAAAGAAATACCTTATCTCAATATTCTGGTACATGACTCCAGAGTGAGGGAAAAAATTATATCCAGTAATGGAAAACTATCACTGATATCACACTTACCTGCTTATAAGTTCCATCTAGCAAGGTGTCCAGGTGTTGGAGGGGCACAGGTGTTTTATCTTTGAACCTTGTTAATAGCCGGCGTTGAATGGCCCTAAATTGTACAGCTCTTTCAGATAAGAGTTCTTCTAATTTTTCACCATTTATCCGCAACTGCAATGAAGAATTTCTTAAATTCAGGTTAAATGTGCATGACAAAACATGTTTAAAGTAAAAGTACAAGGCCATGCCAATATAAGTTGGAAAAAGAATAATGAAGAAATTTAAACATATTATAGAGTTAAGAGAATTAAAACTGTGGTATTTGGTACATGAATACATAGAAAATATAGTGGAATAGGTCAAATGGAAATTTAGTAAAGACCCAGTATCACTGGAGAAAAGAGAGATTAATCAAAAAATGTTTTCTGATAACTAACTAAAAACATGGGAAAAAAGTAATAACTTCTCCCCAAGTCTTCACAGCAAAAGCAATTGCAGAAGAATCGAAAGTTTAGATACAACAAAACTACTAGGAAAATTAGAATTTTTTAATAATCTTGGCATGAGAAAGATCCTTATGAGTCAAAAACCAAGATATACACATACACACACACACACACACACCCTGATAAATTAAGTAAAAAAATTCTACATAGTTAAAAAAAAGAAAAACATTTAAGGTAAAGTGATAATACAAGCAGCAAACTTCAAAAAAATAATAGCAATAACCACAAAGAAAAATGTCATGACCATAATATCTAGAAAGCATCTACAAATCAATGATAAAAGGACCACACTCCCATACAAATCAGTTAAAAAAGTGCAACAATCCGATGGAAAAATGGGCAAAATTTACAGAAAACTTAAACAGCTCTCAAACATACAACCTCTGTCCTAGCAATCCCACTTCTAAGAATTTATGCTAGGGGTATGCTTACAAAAAATAATGTACATACAAGGATATTCTTTATAGGTTTTCTCTGTTGTTCTTATAGTAAAATATTATCAATAATCAAAATACTCATCAATAGGAGAACAGGTTAAATAAAGAAGACTACTTGGCAGGACTACTAAGTACTGATATGCATTGCTATCTAAAGATGCACTGAATGAAACAAAGCAAAAATACAGAATACTACGGATAATGTGCTACCATTCATGTATTTTTAAAAAATAAATCTGTATATTAACATAGTTGTGACTGCATAGGAAAAGTCCACAAGAAACTGGACACCAGAAGTTGTCACCAAAGATGAGACTGCATAGCTAGAGGAGTCAGAAATGACTCTTCTCACATAACTCTGCTCATAATTTTTTAATTCAATATTATTAAAATAAAAGGAAGCTAGTCAAAGCTATAGGGTAGAAGGAATACTTCATATAGTCATATCATGTGAACTGCTAATTCAACTTTAAAAAACAGTCATAAACTATTCTGAAATAAATATCATATTCAAAAATGTTCAGAAATCAAGCATACTATAGTTTACATTTCTGATATTAAACCAAACTTCCCTATATTTTCAGTGTGTGCATTCTCCAGATACATGATTTAAAAAACTTGGAATTTTATGAACTTTTTTTATTGAAGTATTGTTGATATACAATATTATATTGGTTTCAAGTATACAAGTTACCCACATTATTAAATCCTCACCCCAACTAGTAGTGCAGTCACTATCTGTCAACATAGAAAGATGTTACAGAGCCATTGACTATATTCTCCATGCTGCACTTCCATCCCCATGACCAATTTATGATTGAGGTTTTTGTGCTCTTTTACCCCTCTCATCCTCCGCATCCAACTCCACCAATCCCTCCTCCATGGTAATCACCAGTCACTTCTCAGTGTCTATGAGAATACTGCTGTTTTGTTCATTTTGTTTTGTTTGGCTTTTAGACCCCACATATAAGTGAAATCATATGGTATTTGTCTTTCTCCACCTAGCTTATTTCACTTAGCATAATATCCTCTAGGTCCATCCATGTTCTCACAAATAGCAGAATTTCTTTCTTTTTTATGGCTGAATAATATTCCATTATGTAAATATATACCATCTCTTCTTTATCCATTCATCTATTGACAGACACTTTGGTTGCTTCCATATATTGGCTATTGTAAATAATGTAGCAATGAATATTAGGGTAAATATATCCTTTTGAATCAGGCATTTTGTTTTCTTCAGATAAATTCCTAGAAGTGGAATTACTGGGTCCAATGGTATTTCTATTTTTAGTTTTATGAGGAACCTCCATATTGCTTTCCACAGTGGCTGCACCAATCTACATTCTCTTCAATAGTATAAAAGAATTCCTTTTCTCCACATCCTTGCCAATACTAGTTATTTCTTGTCTTTTGGATAGTGGCCATTCTAACTGGTGAGAGGTATCAAATAGTCCTGATGATAGCAGTGTGGAGCATCCTTCCACATGCCTGTTGGCCATCTGCATTTCTTCTTTGGAAAAATGCCTGTTTGGGTCCTCTGCCCATTTTTTAATCAGGTTGTTTGTTTTTCTGGTGTTTAGTCATATGAGTTCTCTTATATATTTTGGATGTTACCCTTATCGGATAAATCATTTACGATAATAAATGACAAGTAATGACAATGATGATGATAAATAAATGATATATCATCTCCCACACTGTAGGTTTTATTAACTTCTTTTAATCTCAATTTCAGAAGTACTAAATACTTACTTAAATCAAAGTCGTGAATGAAAATAAAACTTTCATGACCAAAAGTTGATATTTTTAATTACTGTATTTTTAATATTAGCCTACTCACCAAATTCTTTTAATTGTATAATTTCCTGCTACAGTATTTTATTTCCTGAATTCATTAAGCCCACACAAAAAACAAAGATGTTCTCAGTACTGAGACATCAGCCAGATTATCATCCTACTGAATGTGTAACAAAACTGCAGTGATTGAACGTTTTCGTGTGTTAGAATTTCAACATTTAACAAATATTTATTGATCCCAGGGCCAAGCACTGTTCTAGGCACTAGGAATTACAACAACAACAACAAAAAAGAACAGACAAAAATTCCTGCCTTCATGGAGCTTACACTAAGGGACACTTGGTTCCAAAAGCCATCTTCATTAAAAGTTTAAAATCATATTTTTTAAAAAAAGCAGAGAGGAGCCAGAGAGTAAAGGAAGTAAACTGTATCCTTTTAATTGTGTAACAAATGAAATTGCCTCTAGTTTACTCTATTCCCTAAGCCCCTCCCCAGAAAGGAAATATCCCTGATATAGAAACACAAGGGATTTATGAGCCAGCAAATAAGGGTGGGAAAATTATGTCAAATATATGGTCAATTAGAAACTGGTATTTTCTATTTTAAATATTATAAATATGTAACTAGTACAGTCTTTCAGTGGACTCTCTTCCATAAACCACTAGATCCCAGTTTTGTGCAGTGAAGCAGGAGTTTCTTAAAATATATCCTAAAGGGTTGCAAAGGTTCTCAATCCTTAAAATACCTAAATATATTCCCCCAGCTGTCCATTGTGGTACCACAATTTCATCAAAAGTGTACTGTTCTATCAAGTATTATCAGTACAGATAAGAGAAAACCCAAGTAAGTTCAATTTATTTGCTAATGGCATGTTATCTGTAATGGGATTGTATGCACTGAAATTTTCCCTTTATGTTTCTTCTGTACTCAGTCTTTATAGGTTAAAATCAGTGTTCTTAGAAGTTCAAGGGACTGAACATTAGGTAGAATCTCCATGTGACTGACAAATTACATGACATCTTTCTCTCTCTCTCTTATCATACACACACATACAAACACATACAACACACCACAGTTTCTAAACTGAAATGCAAAAAAACTATTTGTTCCTTAAAGTAGTCACTATAGGGAAGCAATGCTTCATTGAATGATGTTCAGAATTCTTTTTAAAAATTCCCCCTTGTAATTAATTGCCTACAGAGTCTATTTACAGGCAAATAAGTAGAGCCTGATTTTTTTTTTAACACATGGGACTTTTAAAACAATGGCTGTAATTGTCCAATTCATTTACAAAACATGACTCTTGACTATTTCTAAATATCAAATCAATCTTCAAAGGATTAAGATTTGACACTATCACTATACTCAAGAGAATCTAGCACAGGCTCTGAAGGTTCTCCCAAAGAAAAAGTGCAAAAACAAAAAAAACAGTAAGACAACAAAGTCACTGTCAGATCTCATTTATTTAGACATTTAACCATTTGGTATTTCCTAAGTGCCCATTGTGCCAGATACTGGAGATTATTTTATGTGTTTAACCCTTATTCAGGTGCAGGTGTTGGGTACGCTTGTTAAAAAAGAAAAGGAAAAATCACTTTATAATCACACTTCATTTATGGCCTGCTAGAATTAGTTAGCCAAATGGCTGCCGATAAACTCAAATAGTTTTAACACTGGGTTATTGGAGTCAAAGGTTAAGTCCCCATGTGGGAGAATTAAATCAGCTCTGTTCTGAAGCCAAACCAATGCCCAGCTCCAGGCAGCCACTCTGTAAATGTCTGCAACTGATCACAAACCGGGCAAGAGGGCAGACACAGATTCACAAAACCCACCATCCACATAAGGATAACAACCTGAATCACAGGGCCTAATAGCGTGTATTCCAGAACTCTTATAACATCTCTTTCTCTTGCATATATTGAAAAATTACAGATGATGTGGGTTATGATCATACACACCTCAAAATGATGATCGATCAACTCAAAATATTCTTGAAGGGGCAGAGACCCAGAAAAAGAACACATGAAATCTCTGATACCCTGTTTTTCAAAATATTCCTGAAGGCGGATAATAAGCTCATTTGTTATGAGCCAAAGATCTTCAAATTGTTCACTCTGAATGCGATATCGTTCTAAGAGAGAAAAAATAATTAAGGAAAAATGCTTATTAACACATAATCGCCAGCTGAAGCTACATGAATTATCACTAACTCTGACATAAATACCGAAATGAAAGGACAAAGATTTCTTTTTTGTAATATAGATATGATTACTACTGACTTGATAAAAATACTTGTGCATTATTACAGTTTTCTGTATCAACCTCTTAACATTTTCAAGGGTAATTCCAAAGGCATGTGGTCACAGTGGCAAGCTGTAGAGTATGGTCCTTTTTACTATGTATCTTATAATAGATTTCAGTACAATAAAAACACCCAATTTTGAGTCCTTCTGAAAAAAGACAAACTTTACTTAAAAGGCAATAAAATAGCCACTGCAAAAGCACAATCTGGTATCATTACTCTGTTTGAGAATATCAATGTGAAATAAAATTTATTCTATAGAAAGCCTCACATCCTGGACTCCATAGCCAACTTAAGTCTCTGTAAGCATCATCAAAGTTTTCTATTTTTCTAATAGTTCTTTTATTTGAAGAGATTTTTTGCAGCACACTCTTCTCTAAATACAAGTCTTGTTTGCTTCCATGCCCTGAAGCCTCAGCTCCAAAGAGCCATCTTCTTGTCCACCCCTATCCTGGTGATAGTGATGACAACCATGGTGACAAAGGTAGCAGGACTACACCTATGATGAGAGCAACTGCTGTTTCTTGAGCACCAACTATGTACCAAGCACTGTGATTACAACAAATCTGTTTTTATAAAAAGGAAACCTAGGGACAGAGAATTTCAGAGACCTGCCAAAGGTCACAAAGCAAATTACATGTCAGTGCTAGAATTCGTGATATATATGCCTCTTTCCTATCTGTCTAAATCCTACCTATTCTTCAGGACCCGGTTTCAAACTCACCTACCCCAAGAAACCTTAATGTGTACCAATCATAGCAACCTCATATGTGCTAGGCACTGTCTTAAGCCTCTTATTTAAATCTCTTATTCAAACCTCAACAGCCCTATGGGGGAAATGTTATCCCCATTTTACAGAAGAATAAATCCATTGACAGACGACTGAGTATCTGCAAGGTCATCTAGCCAGTTAGTAACAAAGCAGGGATAGGAATGTGAGCTATTAATCCAAAGATTAGTTATTAATCTTAACTACCTCACAATATTGTGTACCTCTGAATTTAAAGACTTAATATACCCACATACATCACATATTATTATTTAACTCTCCAGATGTTTATATTCAGTTTCCTCAAAGAAATTATATACTTATTGAGATCTAGGACAAAGTGCCCTACTCCATTTTATTCACTATTTATAGAGAATCTATTTTGTGCAATGTCATAAAGAAAATGTTAGGAGTACAAAGATGAAATGAGTCTTCCTGCTTAAAGAGGCCAAGGTCTAGATAAGGTAGCATGGCATATGAACACGTGAAATATTCATTCATATTCCCATGTTTCCTTGACAAATTTTATTAATATATTACATCTTTAAATTGGTTATTAGCAGTTCAATTTGTCATCTCAGTCAGAATTCAAGAATGTATCTGCTCTCATGTCCCCTGTTATCCTCCTTTTCAATTATACAAGAAATAAAATATACTGGGGATGCTGTGATGGTGCATGGCAAACACTCAGGTCTTCTCTGCAATCATATCATCCCCCATTGGAGCTTCTGTAGCCCTCTCCTCACTGCTGGCTTATTCTGAATGCTGGCTTTGGCCTATGGTGCTGACCAGATGTTTTACTCATTTCTCTCCATCAAAGATATTAGGACCAAGGTCAGATATAACAGCCTTTACCGTTCTTTGTAAATGTCACTGATGGTTTAATGCCTCAGAAGATTACAAAGAGCACAATTATGGTGGGTAGGAGTAGAGAGGTAGAGAAAATGATGATGACAAAATACAGTATTAAAATCCTCTAAATCCTAGGTCCTAACCAAGCTAAGCTTGGGACTCAACATATTAAATCCAGATTGGTATTTATTCACTCTTTCATTCATTGATAAACCTCAGTGCAAGATTTCTAGGGATAAAATCATGACTAAAGCAAGAGTCTCTGCCCTCAAGGAGTTCCCTCTGGATGTGGGAAGATGGAGTGGTGGGGAAAGAGTGAGCACTACCTCTGGTGCCACTGCTTCAAGGATACCCCACTAAGGCTGACCTTGCCACATAAATGCCAGAACTTCACCCCAGGGGACAGATTACTATTTTCAAGTATGTGAAAGCCTCTCACACAGCAAAATAATTAGACAACAGCAAGGAAGCTGCAAAGGGTAGATGGCACAATAAAAATTGTAAAATAAATATAGATATTCAGAGTTAGCAGCCTCAGAGGTCGGGAACTCTCTCACTCGACTGAAAGTGTTAAAGGCTCTGAACTCCTTGGTGTTTGGTGCTTTCTTGAAAGTATCCTTGTGAGTTATAGAAGTCAATGGGGAAGAAAGGTGGGTCATGTCCTGAGCTACAAACCTGTCTGTCTGTCTGTCCTGGGACAGATGTTTGCCGCCAGCTCAATGCTGCCCCCAGGTCCCAGCCATCCATCCCTCCTGGGCAGATGTTTGGCTTCTGACTCAGGGCTGGCCTGAGGACCCTTGTTTTTCTGTGTGTCTGTCCACCTTGGGACAGATGTTTGCTCCAGCCCCGAGCCCCCCTCCAGGCCTAGGCAGTGCCCTAGGTCTCCTAGTGGAAGGGGCTCAGCTGGGTCAGCTGCATCTTGTTTTGCAGCTTTATGATCTCCCAAAACTCTGGCTTCATATTCTGCTGGACCAGGCTTTGCTGGATGCAGCAGATATAGGTAATAAAGTTGTACACTGTAGTGAACCAGGCCCCAACAGGACAGCAAGATATAGTCACGGCCCTTGGAATGACAGAGCCAGAGGGACAGTGGCAGGTGTTGACACATATGTTGGCATTGCCACACTTGACTGCTGCCGCTCTTGCTGCAGAAAGCATCTGCACAGCCATAGCTGGATGATGAGTGTGTTTCCTCCAGAGTGGCCTGCACCAGAGGTCCCACATTATGAAGTCCAGGCAGGGGCCTACATCCTCCTGATACTCACTTCGCAGGAAAGAACAGGGCTTGTCTAGGGTGGGTGATTCCCTCCAGGCTTACAACTCTGCAAAAAGGGTCATGCCCACCTCCTTGTCCTCCTTATCCAGGGTGAGGGCATGTCCCAAGTGGAACACACAGCTGAGCAGAGGGAGCTGCAGGTGCTCTCTGCCCTTGTGGGGCCCAGTTGCTGCAGATAGAGCTCATGGTTGGGAGATGCTGGCGTGGGTATGATAACCATGTCTTCCTGACTGTCACTTCCACCTGCAGCACATGGATCCTGCCCTAAGCCTCCATCGGCAGCTCTGCTGACACCTTTCATGTGGACCTCTCACCCCATCTTGTGGGCTTCCTTGGACAAGCTGGCCATCAGCAAGTCCTCCACCTCCTGTTCCAGCAGTTCCCACACCTGGAATAGCTACTCATGATCCTGATCTTTCAGCTTCAGCTCCTTCCAGGCTGTGTGAGCTCTGCCTCAGGAGCTCAGAACCCTGCCTTTATGGCAAATCTCTGCGGAGATCCCATAGACATACTTGACAAGAGGATTAAAGAAGAGCTTCCTCCAGGGTTTATAATATTGAACAAGGTCCTTTGCCACTCCCAGAATCCAGAATTCTTAAGTTTATTTAATATGGGTATTTAATAAAATACCTAAAATTGTGCCTGACGCATACTAAGTGCTCAATGTTACCTATTATCATCGTCACCATTATTTCCCCAAGGATATTGTAAACTAAAGGGCATAACTTCATTAGGCCCACATAGAACCTAACTAACCCAGTAACTTTCAAAAAGCAAAAAATGCGTTTTCCTTAGCATAAAATTGTCATTCTAGATAGAGCTATAAGCTTTTACATAAATATTACAGTGCTAATATTTCAAAGGAAACTTAATTCATTCAGGTTTTAGAAAGATTTTGAGTAGGCTTCGACATGCATGTAGAAAAACCTGGGGGGTGGTCTAACTATACATAAATAATAAAATTTATTATCTATAAAATGAAATAAAACTGCATAAATTGTTCTATTCACAGTTAAAATATTTCAATACAAATGTGACATAATTTACATATCTTACAAGAGATGCACACAAATAACCAGGATTATTTTGACAAATTTAAAAGAACTTTATTATCTAGCCCAAGATATAAAAAATATACATTTTAAGGTACCTGAATGAAATGAAGGAGAAAGCCACGGAGATGTCTATGGGAAGAGCACTCCAAGCCAAGGGAACTGTGAGTACCAAGGCCCTGAGGCAGGACTGTGCTCTTAGGAACACTGAAGTTCAGGACGGCTGAGGCTGAGTGAGCAGTTTTTATGCTGCTCTGTAACAAGATATCACACTTGTTTCTGTTAATTCTCCATGTAGGTACTGCAAGAAAATCTGGAAACAAGGCATATTCAGAAATGCCAGGCAAATCTACTAAAGCTTAGTCTGAAAATTATCACTGGGGAAAACATAAAGAGAATTCTCGGCAGAATACCCATAGTACCCTTGAGCTCAGCTGGCCAGGAGCTGAGCTGTTGATGGGGAAAGACAAATCCAATTAGCGCCTATCCTAACCCCTCCTGGAAAGTGTTGGACTTAGTCCCCATTCACAGCTTACTGGGCATGGGTGTTCCATTAAGGAAAGTAGGGCATGTTGTGGCTAGCCAAGAAAGGCCACAGTACCCAGAACTCCTCCCCAGAGAGGTGGTGTCTTTGCTCTGCCACCTACACCTGGAGCTCCTTCCCTTCCCCTGTCAGACAAAAAAATCCCCACTCTGACAAAATGAAATGTGGGCAAGTCTAAGCATTTCCCTTTTTCTTTTATCAAGATTTGAATTATCTGAAATAAGGAACTCTGAACTCTCTGAGAAACCCACCTCAATCCCTCATAGTGGGCAAACAAAGACTTCTACTTGCTAAAGATAAAGGAACAGAGACAAGTCATGAGCAAGTAGGTTCAAAGGAAAAGGACAAGTTCGAGAAATGAACTGCAATTCCCTTTGTGAAAGAGTCATAACGCAAGACTATCTGTAGTCGATAGTCTCAAAAGGACTCAAGGTAACACTGTACCTATTCATTCATTCAAAAAATATTAAGTGATAAGTGCTGGGGAGAAAATGGGGAGCAACACACACTGGTCCTGGTTCTCATCTTAGTGAGAACACCAGAAAATAAATAATTAAATAACAAATAGATTGTCACAAGTTATGAAAGGACTTTGATGCACATAAAAAGGTTGCTGTGATGAAGAGTAATGGGTGTTCTTTCTTGAGATACTGTGGCCTGCGAAAGCCTCACTGAAGAGTTGATATCAATGATAGGACCAATAGTAACAATGATGAAAACAATACTAGCAGCTAAAATTTACCAAGTACTTACAATGTATCAGAAAATTACTATATGCTTTTTAGAAATCATCTCATTTGATTCTTACATATTATAATTGTACTATGACCCACATTTTGTAGATGAAAAAATAGGCAGAGTAATTTTTCCCAAGTCAATCAGACGAATTGAGCTTGGATTTAACCCAGCAATTTGAGTCTAGATCCCACATCTCTAATCATTTTGTACATAAAGCTTGGAACTTAAGGATGGGAAGAATAGTCCAAGTAGAGGGAATGGCAAGCTCAAAGACTTCAGGGCAAAAAAAGTCAGACACATACCAGGCTAGAGTGAGGGTGAGAGTGCCCTTAGATGATGTGGGATGTTAGGCTGGAGCCAGACATCCAGGAGAACTATAAGCATTTGTAAAGAGTTTGCATAGTATTATAAACACAAAAGAATTTAAGCAAGAGAGTGGCATGATATAATTTGTAATTGTTTCTTCATTTTTTTACAAGAACTGCCAAGTAAAAAATGGATTAGAAAGAGCAAAAATAGAATGATAGTTAGGACATTATAACCATGGTCCAGGCAACAGACAGTGGTGGCATATGTAGCAACTAAGGGCATCACATTAGAAAGGAAATCCTCAAGTTTCTCAAGTCTTATCTTCTAAGCAAAACCTTAAAATCTAGTAAATTTTTTAATCTATGACTTCCATACAAATAAGTTATATAATCTACAATTTCTTCATTTACACAAAGGGGAAATAAAACATACATCATGAGGTTGGTACGGAGAGCAAATAGAATGTTGTACTGAAAAGACTTATACAAATGCATTTATCTTTGTAATATAGAATTTAGATCAAGGAAAGTTAGATGTTCAAAAAATAATGGTTGAAAAAATTAAAACTATCTGACACAAAATATGTGGGGTAAAACAACGAAAAAATCTAAAACTCAATGAAAAATCCAAATATAAATAAAATTCTAAATACCCAGCAGGTACTTGCCATAGACAACATTTGTGGTCCCTCCAAAATTAATATGTTAAATGTTAACACCCAATGGGATGGTGTTAGGAGGTGGCACATTTGGGAGGTGATTAAGTCCTTAGGGTGGCACCCTCATGAAAGAAATTAGTAACCTTTAAAATGACCCCAGAGAGATACCTTGCCCCTTTTGCCAGGCGAAGGCACAGCAAAAAAACAGACATCTATGAACCAGGCCCTCAGCAGATACCGAATCTACCAGCATCTTGATCTTGGACTTTCCAGCCTCCATAAATGCGGGAAATAAATTTCTGTTGTTTAAAAGTTACCAGTCTAGGGTATTTTGTCATAGCAGCCCAAATGGACTAAGACAGTACTCTACTGTGACCAAGTGTACTACATGAATGTCACCAAATAATAGAGATGTAAAAATCATAACAAACATTTAAAAGCTGTGATATTTTCTGTAACTTCAAAATTTTGGCTTCAATTATTTTCTTATTCTCATTAATACATACAGGGGGAAAATTTTTTTTGCAATGAAAAAAATTTACAGTTACACTTGGAAGTTATAAATATAAACATAATATTTTTAGGTTGATTTGTTTTCAGATTACCAAAAATCGAGAATCAATGAGTCAAAGATTTACAAGGTATTATTTTGATTCTTCAGCATTTTCTCAAAATTAGTACTCCAAGATGGTTAACATTGCTCTGGAGACCTTCCAGAGTATACATTTCATGGAAAGGAGAAATGAAAATTTCTATTTATAATATAACATGAAAGAAGAAAGCTGTATTTTAAAATACACCCTTACAATACTGGTAATTAAAATAGCTGCCAAAATGAACATTCAAAACTTATTTTTTTATCTCTTTTCCTTAGCCAGCTCAGTGGAAATAGCCATTTCATCTTCCAAATGAAATAAATTTGGATGATTGGAGTTTAGTCAATTGCCATTCCAGTCGACTACAAATAGAGAAAATAATATATTTAAGCAGGGCACAAAAGTGCATCATGCTAGTCTCTATTCATGTCGAAACATCTGACATTCATCAATATAAACAATGTGTGTATTCATGTCATAAACAAAGCATCAATATAATTTATTTTAAACCAAAAGATTGGAGGAAATACAAATGATTTCAGTAGATATTAGCATAATAATCTAAATATACCACCTTTTCAATGTTAGTAGAAACTACAGATGGTTATCTAAGTTTACTTTTCAAAAGGCTTTTTCCAAGCTGAATTTATATAATATTTCCCATCTTTTGGTAATATTGCAAAGAAATTCTAAGATAAATATTAAAAATACTATATTGATGCATCATTGTACACATCATAGTGCTCACAGTGGCATGAGGGGACTTTAGGTTTGATCAGTATATTTGTCCCAAAGCTTTTTGGCTTCATTAAAGGACTATCACAGAGCCCCTACTATATGAACTTCCAGGCACAGAAATTAGTTCATGGATGTCCAAAACTTCCATGATTTATCAAGCATTTGAAGATACCTTTCCCTTTTTAGAATGCCCTCCACTTAATAATTTCCTATTCATTCCTCAAGATGCTTTACAAATAAAATCTCTAATGAAGGCTCATTCCTTTGGGCTCCAATAGCACCTGAAGTATGCTTCTCTAAGCGTATCAAGCGTTCTATTATCAGTTCTCCATCATCTCTCCCATTAGCCCAGGAACTCCACAAAAGCCACAGTAGTCTTTATAACTAATATATGCTGAATGAAAAATAAAGAGATGGAGTAGAGCAAAACTCTCTCTTTCATTGTTCTGAAGATGTTTTGGTCAAACATTCAAGATCACATGTACTTTCTTTTCATACATGCAAAAAAGAAAGCCTTTTTTAAGGCCCAATCTTTACATACGTAACTACAATTCTTTCACTTATACCTAAAGCAAAATAATCAAGTGGATAAGCAAAGGACTTTTAAATTTGGCCTTATTCAATTAAATCACTCTTTCTAGCATGTTAACATCTTTCAGGATATTGAAATATTTGGTGTTTTAATTATCTTTCCCATTTTCCAAAGGCCTACCTGGGGCTACATAAATTTACTATTTGAAACTGCTTAGCCCTACTTGTGACACTGAGAGAATGTATTTACTTAGCATTCATTGCCAATCACCAGTTTAGCAGGGTACAGAATTCTCAGTTGAAAATCATTTCCCTTGGATCTTGGAGAAAATTTTTCCATCATCGTCTAGCATCCAATGATTCTGATAAAAAGTTAAATGCCTTATTGATTCATATTCCTTGAGTAGCCTGCTTTTTTCATTTCTAACATTTGAGGATATGTTCCTGATCTTTAGTGCTCTAAAATTTCACAATGTATCTAAATGTGTTTCATTTTCTCATTCATAGTGCTAATATCAAACAGGCTCTTTCAATATCCAAACTGTCAGAGCTCATTTCCTTGAAATCTTGGTCTCCACCGGTCTTCTCTCCATCTTCTCAACCCACTCCCACAAGGTTACACATTCTTTGATAAACTTGTCATTAGAATTTTCAGTTCCTCTGAACTCTTGACATCAACATCTCATTCATTCTCTGACCACCACTTTTTGTTCTTCTACTTCATTTGCTCTTATAATTCACACTGCTTCGCTTTGTCAAGACTTGTGATCCACTGAACCCATTAAGTTTTCACCATGTATCACTTTCTCTACTCTTTATTTCTCTTATCAGCTTAGATTTGGTAGTCCATTATTACAATCATTCTCATAAAAATATTTAATCTTCAATTCTCCCTTTCTCAATATCCCAGCCTTGACTTTAGTTGCCTGTATGCTGATAAACAAATTACTGCTGGGAAAATCATCTAAGGATGACTGGTTTCACTTCAAAATTCAGTTTCTCAAACTTCAGATAGGAACTCAACATTGCCCTGTCCCTCATAAGTTTGCTTTCTTATTCTCCAAAACACAAATGTCATGACTTGCTCAAGATTAGACAACATCAAAGCTCCCTTATCTTTCTACCAACAAATCTACAAAGTCTCCCTGAACCTACAACCAATCTTTCCTGTCACAGTAAAGTTACAAAGACCTATCCTTCAATCTCCCCTGCCCCTCAAACTCTGCATCCCACTTCACCTCCTCTTCAAGGACTTCCTTGCTTGTGAAATCACCTTCTCTTTCCTGGTCATCAGCCTCTCCCACTGAACACAATCATTTCAATTAATATTCAAACATGTTCTAATATTGCTCATTTAAAAACAAAATAAAACAGACAACTCTTTCCAGATACATCTCACTTTGGAATTACTTAGTTTGATTGTCCAGTTCTTACTGAAAACTTGCAACACTAGATACTCTAAATTTATCCTTGGATTAAACTACACCTTGTACTGCACTGATCTGGGCTCAGATAGAATTATATTTAGTAAGCTGAGTTTTATCATTATTTTTAAAGCTCTATGAAATTTGTTACTCATAAATTACAATTATATAAGCTGTAGAGACATTTTTGAAGGGGTTGTCTTATTGAAGGGGTTGTCTTTGTGATATTCAAAAGAGAAATTTCATCCTGGACTCAGCACCAGTAATGGCTGTGCATCACCTAAACAACTGATTTGATTTTATCTTTTGAATATTCTGAAAATTGAAATAAATTGTTATTTGTAGGCTGCTAGTACCTTATCAATTATGTAGTATACATTTCTGAGTGTTAATCTTATTCTCATGCTTATTAATGATCTGATCTTATTTTCTGTTTCTTTCAACTATTTATTTTCTCCTTTCATATTTTGGAAATTTTTGTAAACTATTCTAACTCCTTTAAGAACCAAGTG
The DNA here is from genome assembly GCA_029783875.1 of Phataginus tricuspis. NCBI lineage: Eukaryota > Metazoa > Chordata > Mammalia > Pholidota > Manidae > Phataginus > Phataginus tricuspis. The sequence continues at coordinate 45,178,637 of JAQQAC010008880.1, read as the reverse complement.
GAACAAGGCATGGCACAAATAGGTATAATAGAAATAAAGAAAAAAACAGAAGTAGAGACAAGGAAGACCAAGAAGAGGAAAGAGACAGAAAGGGGAAGATGGAGCAAGAGGAGGCGGTGTTTGTTGTGTGAGGTAGTAAGTCACAAGGTGGATCTGGAGCTTAAGAAAGTGGCATGATTGGGATACATACATATTTAGGCAGCAGCATATTTCTTCTGAAATCCCACTGTTCTGCATCACTCAAAATAATTGACTCTCAGGTAGAAATATTTTATAATGCTAAACTATTTCATCTCATAAATTGACCTGTGTTGTTATTTTTTAACAACTTTATAGAGGTATAATTGATATACAAAAAACTGCAAATATTTAATGTACACAATCTGATGAATTTGGACATATGCATACACCTGTAAAACTATCACTACAATCAAGGTAATAGACATACCCATCACCTGTCTTCTTTTCAATTTAAGACTGCAGAAATCATTTTCAGAAATTTCACTAATGTACTTTTCCCAGATATTTTTATCTTCAGTGCTTTCTTTTTTCAGAATTCACATAATAAACTCTAATTGCTTGGAAGCACTATTGTACTTTTGAAAATAAAAACCCATTCAGTTCCCCAGAGAATGTGATTTGACATTTGAGACAATGACCTGGATTCACTTTTCTCATGTCTACTTTGGTTGAACTATAACAAATCAGGAAATTCAACTAAAATTACCATATAGCACACTTTAAGCTTAGGTTGATTATAAAACATGTTTTAAAAAGAGATGAATATGTGGAACCCACAAAAAAAAGTATCCAAGAACCAAGGGCAACTCCATGTGACTTATGAAGCAGTTGACTGTTTCCTAGGGAAGAAATACTAGATGCTTTTAAATGTAGGGTATTTCTGTCAATCCAGATTTCCAGACTAAAGATGTGCATTTCACAAAAAAGAAAATGCCACAGACTAAGCACAAATTACTTTATTCCTTTCTTGGAGATGAATGATTACTCTGATAGAGCAATAGAGAACATCAACATTTGCCTCAACCCCAGAAAACAATACTCTCTTCATAGCCATCATTACCAAGGGTATTCCTAGGTAGAATTCTGTGTATCACTGATGCCAAAAACCCTCAGGAATTTGTAATAGCTACTCGTCAGATTGCAGTTTACAGCTCATTTGGTTCCTTATTTAAAAAGTCCTACCTCCTACTCCTGTCTGCTCACACCACAGCTGGCTCATGGTATTGCCATATATTGAGAGGAGTGTGAATAAATCAGTTATATACCTGGATATTTGGTGAAATTTAGAAATGGTAAGGTAATTGTCGGCAACACCAATGCTCTAAGAGCTACTTTATCTAAAAAGAATACATATAATGCATTTGGACATAAAAATCCCCATTTGCACAAAGAATAACTTTTTGCCCTTTTTTAATGATCATACAGCATGATCAGCTGAAGTCTAACAGATGTGTACCATTTCCCAAAGAAATGTTGGCAACAATTTTTTGGTTTAACTAAAGAGAAATTTAACAAAGAGAAAGGTACTGAAATGATTCCATCATCCAACTGAATATTAAAGCTAATCAAAACAAAATGATGCCAATGTGAAGACTACAATCATAACCATTTACGAAGACCACGAAAAGTACAGAATCCTCATTCTTTTGAGAATTATCTTTGATTTCTGAGTGCTTTATTTAGAATTTTTAGTTGTATGCAAGTTTATTTCACCAGTCACCATCTGCATATTCCAGAGGCTGTCAGGATTTTAGCCACAGAAACATTGTTACAGTTTCTAAAATAAGAATGTGCATATGTTCTCCAACTGCTAACATCTTTATTTTCAAAAAGGATGTGTCCTTATTTTACTATATTTTCTGATTATAAAAGAAATAGCCAACTAAAACTATAAATGCATAAAATAGAAAGTAAGAGCACTTCACAAACTACAGAGATTGAAAGAATTGGAGCATACAGTTCACCCTTGAACACTGGATTATTGTAAGAATACAGTATATAATACACATAACATACAAAATATGTGTTAACCAACTGTTTATATTATCAGTAAGGCTTCCAGTCAACAAGAGGCTCTCAGTAGTCAAGTTTTTGGGGAGTCAAAAGTTATATGTAGATATTCAACAGCATGGGGAGTCAGTGTCGCTAACCCCCGTTATTCAAGGCTCAGCTATGTGTGTGTATATATATTTGTGCATGTGTATATGTAGATACACACACACATTCTATCCCCCCTAATACCCTTATTTTCCTAACATTTGTTAAAAATTTCCCTTAATATTTTACTTTATTTCCATAAAGGAGCATATGACTCAGTGAGTTTAGTAACTTCAGTATCCTACATACATCAGAAATCAGTTTTACAGAGTAGTTTCAACTATTTTTCATATATGCAGCAACAAAAACAATAAATCATATTTAAATGTGAAATTCAAACTAGACTATATAAAAGAACTACTTTTCATTCTACTGAGATTCATCTCAGCAAAAGTCATTCACATCCCTCATCTGTGCCTATGTCCAAAAGGAGGATAAAAGAATACACACACACAAATTAATTCCAGTTTCTCGCAGTTCCTAAGACCCAGTTCACCATATAATTATCTCAAAAATATTTTTCAATTCTTTAAATTTTCCCCTCTCAAGCTTTCCTCATCCCCCAAAACCAAAGTTACACATCTCCAATAAAACAGGATCGTATCTTCCTAACTTTTATGTCCTATGTACCTAAGACCATGGCTCTTAGTTTCCAATATCTAACTGAACAGCGCCCTTTGCAGAAATCCCTGATGTGGTGATGATTTATGATGTAGTGTCCTCAATAGAAAATTTCAAAAGCAATGCTACCATAGTTTTACTTACGAGAGGTTTTGGAAGCAAGAAGAGTAACTCGGGAACCTCCTAAAAAGCAAAATCCCATTACATTCACCTGATCATCTTCTGACTGATGGGCAAAGCCTACAAAGAAAAGAAAAAAATCACCTTACATAACCACAAGGTAACACACTTAATGTCTGAAATAGGAAGCTTAGTTGATGACAAGTATTTTTTATATCACTCGCCATATTTAAAGCTCACGTATGAACTATAATATGCGACCTGATTTCCATAATATAGCTTCCAGTTACTACTATCTCTGTCTCACAATGACACTCTGAAATAATTTAATTTCCTTTCTTCTACTGATTCATTCTAGGTTTGAGGGCAAGAAAAGCACAAGATGAACCTGGAACCCTTGTCACACCAGGAAGCACGGAACCTATCAGTGACCAGTACAGGTGCATGAAAAGGACATAAGATCCAACTCAAAGAGACTACCAGTGACCCAGGTGAGAATATTTGGGTATCAAAAAGGTAATAGCTACAGTGGAGTGCTACACATCAAATATTTTTAAAAGCATTTGTTCATATTGATACTCAACGCAAAACCAAAAAAGGTCAAGTGGTCACTCTTGGGAGATCCTAGATAATCAACTCATTATTCAAAAATCAGTAATAAAAACAAAGAACCAAGCATTTATCCAGATTATCCTACTTGAATTACATCACATAACCAATAGTAGATAAAGGAAATGTTCTCTGTGTCAAAATATTCCAGCTCAAAAACAAATAAAAATTATAACATTGGAGACTTTCACTATGGGCCAAGATGGAGACACTGAGGCCAAATTTACCCTTCTATCTGAAACAAATGAAAAATGGGACAAAATATATGAAACATTTTTTAAGGCAGTGGAGATAAGAAATGAACAACAGTGATCTCCGATAAAAAAGTAGCAAATAAAGTGAGCCTTATGATTGACCCAGCTTGTTGCCTAGAGAAAACTTCCAGGCTGCAACAGGAAGAGGAAAATTTCCAGGGAGGGGAAATCCAGGCACAACCCAGCATTCTCCCCAAGTTGAGGAGACAGAGTTGGGAATCTGGGAAGGCCAGTGGCAAAAGCTCAAAAGGCAGAATATCAGACAGAAGAACACTACAGAGAAAGAACTCCAGCGATCTGCAGAGCTCCCCTTTGAGTATTCAGCAGAACACTAATCAGTGCATGCCTGTGAGGGAACTACCTGAGGCTGGGAAAGCGATGCCCCCAAAAGATCACAGTGGATAATCCGTGAGCCCATGCAGTGCCAGGGATAATTCCCGTTCTCACTGGTCAGGATATACACCATCATAATTCACTAGATAGCATGGAATACATGGAAGAGTTTGGCCTCAGTAGTAGATGAAGTTTATCCTAGAATAAATGTTCTCATCCCACTTCGCAAAGCTTAAAAGCAATACCTGAAAACATCAAATGTTTTCAAGTAACTTTAATGTGTCCCAGAAAAAAAGGCTCAAGAATATGTGTAGGGCAATCAAAATACAAAATATACAACTAGATAAAATTTATAAGTTCTGTTCTTCAGTCAAAAATTATAGAATATGCAGAGGGGAAAAAAAATCACAATCCATAACAAGGAGAAACCTGAACCAAAACTAACTTGGAAATGACACAAATGATAGAATTAGTATACAAGGCATTTAAACAGTTATTATATAAATGTGTTCAAAGAAGTCAAAGAGAAAATTAAAAAGTGTTTTGAACTGAATGAAAATGAAAACACAAAATTCATGATTTGTAGGATGCAGCTAAAGCAGTGGAGAAAATTTTATAGAACTAACCAACTATATTTAAAAGAATGGCCTCTGGTTCCACCTTAAGAAATTGGAAAAAAGAAGATCAAATTAAACACAAAGTAAGCAGACAAAAGGAAAACCACAGAAAACCAAAGAAGCAGGAAACCAAAAAATAAAGAGAAAATTAATGAAACTCATTTTTTAATAAAAAGGCTGGTGCTTGAAAAAACATAAAATGGATAAACCAAAGGAAAGATTTAAAATCGTTTTCATCTACAGACAAAAAGTAGAAAAGAATAGCAGAATCAGTAAGTGGTTTTACAATGTTGCATGATACAAGATCAGTATACAAAAACCAATTGCACTGAATGTGTCATGAAACAATAAAACTCTTAGAAGAAAACATAGGCAAAAATCTCTTGAATATAAACATGAGCAACTTTTTCCTGAACGCATCTCCTTGGGCAAGTGAAACAAAATAAAAAAATGAACAAATGGGACTATATCATGCTAAAAAGCTTCTGTACAGCAAAGGACACTATCAGCAACAAAAAGGCATCCTATAGTGTGGGAGAATATATTTGTAAATGACATATCTGATAAGGGGCTAACATCCAAAATAAATAAAGAAATCATATGCCTCAACACCCAAAAAGGAAATAACCCTATTAAGAAATGGGCAGAGGATATGAACAGACAATTCTCCAAAGAAGAAATTCAGATGGCCAACAGGCACAAAAGATGCTCCACCTCGCTAATTATCGGGGAAATGCAAATTAAAACCACAATGAGATATCACCTCACACCAGTTAGGATGGCTAACATAGAAAATAGGAACAATAAATGTTGGCGAGGATGCGGAGAAAGGGGAACCCTCCTACACTGCTGGTAGGAATGTAAACTAGTTCAACCATTGTGGAAAGCAGTATGGAGGTTCCTCAAAAAACTCAAAATAGAAATACCATTTGACCCAGGAATTCCACTCCTAGGAATTTACCCTAAGAATGCAGCAGCCCAGGTTGAAAAAGACATATGCACCCCTTTGTTTATCGCAACGCTATTTACAATAGCCAAGAAATGGAGGCAACCCAAGTGTCCGTCAGTAGATGAATGGATAAAGAAGATGTGGTACATATACACAATGGAATATTATTCAGCCAATAAGAAGAAAACAAATCCTACCATTTGCAACAACATGGATGGAGCTAGAGGGTATTATGCTCAGTGAAATAAGCCAAGCCGAAAAAGACAAGTATCAAATGATTTCACTCATATGTGGAGTATAAGAACAAAGAAAAAACTGAAGGAACAAAACAGCAGCAGACTCACAGAACCCAAGAATGGACTAACAGTTGCCAAAGGGAGAGGGACTGGGGAAGGTTGGTGGGAAGGGAGGGATAAGGGGAATAAGGGGCATTATGATTAGCACACATAATGTAGCAGTGGGGAGGCACGGGGAAGGCAGTATAGCACAGAGAAGACAAGTAATGATTCTACAGAATCTTACTACACTGATGGACAGTGACTGTAATGGGGTATGTGGTGGGGAGTTGATAGTGGGGAGAATCTAGTAACCACAATGTTGTTCATGTAATTGTATACTAATGATACCAAAATTAAAAAAAAAAGAAGGTTGAATGTCAATATGATGTTAGTCCATATGCTATGTATCCCTATTTTAAGAAATCCCTTCTGAAATAAAGTGGATTTTTTCACATAAGTCAATAAAACTGCACCACTGTGTCTTATGTAAATAAATAAATAAATAAATAAAAACCAATTGCATTCCTATGTACTGGGAAAGAATAATTTGAAATTGAAATAAAACAATACAATTTGCAATAGAATCAAAATATATTAAGTATTTAGGGATAAATCTGACAAAATATTTGTAAGACCTACATTGAAAAGCATAAACTCTCACTGAGAAAAATTTTTTCAAAAGCCCTAAATAAGGAAGGTTTCTACTTTCACCTTAGGAATCTTGGAAAGTAGAGCAAACTGTACCATGTTTAATATCTCTACATGTTGTTTTCAAATTTATCTGTAGAATTAATGCAATCCCAATTCCTCAAAACCTCAGCAGGCTTTTTTTTTTCCATAAAAACTAACAAATTCATTCCAAGATTCGTATGAAAGGATCTAGAAGGTTCATATGAAAGGATCTATCCAAGACAACTTTGAAAAAAAGTTGGAGAAATTACACTAATTTCTAAATATATCTATTTATAGTAATTAAGACACTCTGCTATTGGTATACAGCAATATTGGTGGGCAAACACACATAGATCAATAGAACACACTGAAGAGATCAGAAATAAATCTTTTTTAGATGATTTATAGTTCTATGATACATAGTCAGATGATTTTCAACAAAGTTGCAAAGACAATTCAATGGAAAAGGACATTTTTTTTTAAGTAGTGCTGGACAATAATCTGCAATCACAATATAATTTGGTCGCAGGGGTGATAATACAGCATGAAGAATATAGCCAAGGATTCTGTAACTTCTTTCTATGTTGATAAACAGTAACTGCACTAGAGGAGGTGAGGATTTAATAATATGGGTAACTGCTGAACCACTTTATTGTACATTTGAAATCAATATAAGGTTGTATATCAATGCTACTTCAAAAAAAAAAACTGCTGGAACATTACTCATATGTAAAAATATGAATTTTATCAATATCTCACACCATACCTAAATATCAACTCAAAATAGTCAAGAGACATAAAAGTAAAATGTAAAACTAGAAAACTTCTAAACAAAAATATAGGAGAAAAACTTTGTAACCTTGAGTTAGGCAAAGGTTTCTTAGATATAATATTAAAATCATGATCCATAAAAGGAAAATTTGGCTTTATAAAAATTAAGAAATTCTGTTCTTCCAAAGACACTGTGAAAAGAATGAAAAGACATGCCAGAGACTGAGAAAATATTTTCAAATCACATAATCCAACAAAGGATTGAAAGAAGGCAAAAAGGAGCACATACTGAATAATTCTATTTCATAAAATCCTAGAAAATGCAAACTAATCTACAGTGCCAGAAAGCAAACCAATGATAGTCTGAGAATGGGGGGTAAGAGATTACAAAGGGGCACAGGAAACATTTGGGGGTGATGGATTTTTTCAGCATCATGATTGCGGGATGGTTTCACAGGTTTCACAAAAGCATCAAAACTCATCAAAGTGTACACTTTAAACAGGTGTATAGAGGTTATGCTCCAATAAAGGTTTAAAAATATATACATCCATATACACTGAAGTTGTGTTTGACAACTAAAGAATGTATGACAATATACCAGAAGAAAATATAAGTAAATATTTTATAATTTTAAATAGAGACCATTTTAAGCATAATATGAAAACTTGAAACTTTAAAGAAAGCAAATAATAAAATTAAATGTTACTATCTAAAAACATAAACCTTATATGTTAAAAGAATACAAGTAGTTAATAAAAATTACAAAATGTCAATGCCAACAAATAATTCAGAAATGCAAAAAGATGTAATTTTCTACTTGACCATCTAAAAAATTTATAAAGATAGAAATCCAGCTGCTACCCTGGGTATGAACCCTAATGTTGGGCATGTAACCTGATATTATTATTCTGGAAGGAAGTTTGACATTGAATAAAGTTTTCAAATGTGCATACTCTTTAACTCAGTCATTTATCTTTAAAGAATTTCTCCAAAGAGAAACAGAGAAGTACAGAGAAACTACATATGTAGCACCTCCAAACAAAGGAATATTATGTAAATCATTAAAATATAAATTTATGGACAAGGAAAGAGAGCCATATATTTGAGTAGCATAAAAGACTATTACAATTGAATGTTATTTGCTGTTACACATAAATACAATTTTTGTGAAAAAATTGTACTGGTATCATGGCACACACTGAACATTAGCTAATTTAACATCTATTCCCAACCCCCTTTCCCTAGCTCATCTGTCAGTTCTTAGATCCTTTTACAGGTAAGAAGAGGCCATGTGACACTATTATGACTACTGAGACTTAAGTAGAAATTTCCTAAGAACTTTATGAAAACATGACTTATTAATAAAAGTAACATTCATTATAGCTATGTCCTTCCCTACCTCCTGCCTTATAGTCTATTATGATGACTGAAGCTGAAGCAGCTATTTTACTCTCATGGAACAAGGCACTAGAGAATGCACATTATAAAGGGGAAAAAAGGCTTGATCTTTGATAACTTTCACAAACCATTATATCAGATTCCACTGCCCACTTCTGGACTTCTCTTTGGTGAGATTTTAAAAGTATCTTTAAGTAACATTTATCCAAAAACACCCCAGGCATAGAAAGACAAATACCATATGATTTCATTTGTATGTGGAATCTAAAAACAAAACACATAAACAGCACCAGACACACAGACACTGAGAAATGACATGTGTGAAGGGCTGGGGTGGGTGGGTAAATTGATGAAGGGGATAAAGAGGTACAAAATCTCAACTATAATATAAACTAGTCACAGGGATGAAAGTATAGCATAGAGTAGATAGTCAAGAGTTCTGAAACATCTTCCTATGTTGACAGATAGTAACTACACTACTTGGGATGAGGATTTAATAACGTATATAACTGTTGAATCATTACGTTGTATACTTGAAACCAATATAATATTGTATATCAACTAAACTACAATTTAAAAAGTCAAAAACAAGAACATCCTGGATAGCTATTTATACATACATATGTATATAAATATTTTACATAGCCACTAATCATATTAAAAGCTTTTTATAGTTATAACATTCTCCATCAGCAAGGATTTGGGGTACTAGACACCTCCATTCAAACACTGCTGATAGGATTAACTGGTATTGCTCTGCAGGAAGTCAGTTTCACATTATATTTAAAAACTTTAAAAAGTATTCCTATCCTCTGTTTGACTCAGTAATTCTATTTTTAGATAATCATCAAAGAAATAAATTTGGAAATGTATTGCTACAATGTATTAATAATATTAATAAACTTAAAACAACATGGAGAAAAGGATTAAAGATGGCAGCATGAGAGGTGAGACAGGCTCCCTCCTGAAACTGCATATAATACGAAAATATAATAATACACCTAATCCTGAAAGAGCAACAGGAAAGAGGACTGCACCAGACTGCATACACCTGGAGAAAAGAGCAGACCTCACAAAATAGGGTAACGTACCACAGCAGTGGCCCGGCAGGACCCAAGCCCTTCCCCCACCCCAGCTCACAGGCAGGAGGAAGAGAAACGGAGCAGGGAGGGAGTGGAAGCCAGGGACTGCTGAATACCTAACTCCGGAGATCTGCTCTGGGAGCACAAACCTACATTTCATGGTGCTTGCATGACACTCTCATGATTACAGGGTTGGAAAGCTAAGACAGGCAGAATTCCTGGAGAGACTGAGATTCCAGCCACTTGTGCAAACCAGGGATCCATATCTGGCTGCTCTGGGACAAAAGAAAAGTGGGCAGTCTGAAAGACTTCCTAACAAGGAAACCCTTAGCAATAGGGCTGCTCTGCTTGCACAGAGCTTACTGCTCAGAAGAGAGGATAGGTAGACAAAATTGTCTGGGAGCACTCTGCCCAGCAGGTTGGTAGCTTTGCCATATAGATTCTCATATTTAAGGAGGAAAAAGAAATCTTCCTCATTAGATGATCTTCAGGTGCTCCAGCTCCCTGGCTGAATACACAGCTCCAAGGACACCATCCATTATACGCAGCCTACTGCACCTTTCTCCCCGCCAGCCCCATCTGGCTCACAAACCGGCAAACCCTACCCTGGCGTTAGGCCAGCCAGAGGGAAGATCTGTCTACAGCAACTACAAACACAAAGCATAGAGGCTTATACCTGTGTGCTCAGCCTGCTGGTTCAGGCAGTGGAGTAAGGTGTAGCAGCCGGGAAGCAGGAAACACCTCTTTCCTCGCCCCAGGCACCAATGCCACTCCCCTGCAACCCCAGACATTGCTTCAGGGGTTGAGCAGCTCCAGGGAGTAGAGCTTCAGGTCACTAGAGGGTGCCATATGCAAATATGAAATGGCAAAGGAAACTGGTCGAGAGTAAACTTAATACAACTCCTGAGAAAGATTTAAATGACATAGACCTCATAAATCTTCCTGAAAGGGAGCCCAAAATAAAAATCATTAACATGTTCACTGAGGTATGGAAAGATATTCAAGAACTCAGGAATGAATTCCAGTCGGAGATCCAATCATGGAAAAGGACAATGGAGGGTATTAAAAGCAGATTGGATATGGTGGAGATGATAAATGAAATAGAAAATAGAGAAGAGGAATACAAAGAACTGAGGCACAGAGAGAAAAAAGGATCTTGAGAGAACTGTGTGACCAATCCAAATGGAGCAATATTCACATTATAGGGGTACCAGAAGAAGAGAGAGAAAAAGGGATAGAAAGTGTCTTTGAGGAGTCAATTGCTGAAAACTTCCCCAATCTGGGGAAGGAGATAGTCTCTCAGGCCATGGAGGTGCACAGATCTCCCAACACAAGGGACCCAAGGAAGACAACACCAAGACATATACTAATTAAAATAGCAAAGATCAAGGATAAGGACATACTATTAATAGTATCCACAGAGAGATATAAGATCACATACAAAGGAAAACCCATCAGGCTCTCATGAGACTTCTCAACAGAAACCTTACAGGCCAGAAGGGAGTGGCATGATGGATTTAATGCAATAAAGCAGAAGGGTCTTAAACCAAGAATACTTTATCCGGCAATATTATCATTTAAATTTGAAGGAGGGATTAAACAGTTTCCAGATAAGCAAAGGCTGAGAGAATTTACCTCCCACAAACCATCTATACAGTGTATTTTGGAGGGACTGATATAGATGGAAGTGTTCCTAAGGTTTAATAGCTGTCACCAGAGATAATAAATCCACAGTAAAGAAAGTAGAACAGCTAATTACTAAGAAAATGCAAAATTAAATTAACTATCCCCAAAGTCAATCAAGGGATAGACAAAGATTAGAGAATATGATACCTAATATATAAAGAATGGAGGAGGAAGAAAAAAGAGGAAGAAAAAAAAAAGAACCTTTAGATTCTGTTTGTAATAGCATATTAAGTGACTTAAGTTAGACTCTTAGATAGTAAGGAAGTTAACCTTGAAACTTTGGTAACCACAAATCTAAAGCCTGCAAAGCCAATAAGTACATACCTATCAATAATCACCCTAAATGTAAATGGACTGAATGCACCAATCAAAAAACAGAGCCACTGAATGGATAAAAAGACAAGACGCATCTATATGCTGCCTATAAGACACTAACTTTAAACCCAAAGACATACACAGACTAAAAGTGAAGGGATGGAAAAAGATACTTCATGCAACTAATAGGGAGAAAAAAGCAGGAGTTGCCGTACTTGTATCAGACAAAATAGACTTCCAAACAAAGAAAATCACAAGAGACAAAGAAGGACATTACATAATGATAAAAGGGTCAATCCAACAAGAAGATATAACCTTTATAAATATCTATGTATCCAACACAGGAGTACCTACATACGTGAAACAAATACTAACAGAATTAAAAGGAGAAATAGAATGCAATGCATTCATTCTAGGAGACTTCAACACTCCACTCGCTCTGAAGGACAGATTAACCAGACAGAAAATAAGAGACAGAGGCACTGAACAACACAGTAGAACAGATGGACCTAACAGACATCTACAGAACTCTATACCCGAAGGCCGCAGAATACACATTCTTCTCAAGTGCACATGGAACATTTTCAAGAATAGATCATAAACTAGGCCACAAAAAGAGCCTCAGTAAATTAAAAAACATTGAAATTGTACCAACCAGTTTCTCAGATGGAGGCTTCACAATATGCTCCTAAATAACCAATGGATCAATGACCAAATAAAACCAGAGATCAAGCAATATATGGAGACAAATGACAACAATAATTCAACACCACAAAATCTGTGGGACTCAGCGAAGGCAGTGCTAAGATGAAAGTATGTTGCAATACAGGCCTACCTCAGGAAAGAAAAATCCCATATGAGCGGTCTAAACTCACAAATAACGCAACTAGAAAAAGAAGAACAAATGAGGCCAAAAGTCAGTAGAAGGAGGGACATTATAAAGATTAGAGCATAAATAAATAAAATTGAGAAGAATAAAACAATAGAAAGAATCAATGAAAGCAAGAGCTGGTTCTTTAAGAAAATAAACAAAATAGATAAATCCCTAGCCAGACTTATCAAGAAAAACAAAGAGTCTACTCACATAAACAGAATCAGAAATGACAAAGGAAAAATCACCACGGATACCACAGAAATACTAGAGAATACTATGACAAATTATATGCTAACAAACTGGATAACCTAGAAGAAATGGACAACTTTCTAGAAAAATACAACCTTCCAAGACTGACACAGAAAGAAACAGAAAATCTGAAAAGACCAATTACCAGCAAAGAAATTGAACTGGTAATCAAAAACCTACCTAAGAACAAAACATGTGGACCATATGGCTTCACCGCTCAGTGTCAACAAACATTTAGTGAAGACCTAATACCCATCCTCCTTAAAGTTTTCCAAGGAGTTGAAGCAGAGGGAATACTTCCAAACTCATTCTATGAAGCCAGCATCCCTCTAATACCAAAACCAGGCAAAGACACCACAAAAAAGAAAATTACAGACCAATATCCCTAATGAATATAGATGCAAAAATACTCAACAAAATATTAGCAAAATGAATTCAAAAATACCTAAAAAAGATTATCCATCATAATCAAGTAGGATTTATTCCAGGGATGCAAAGATGGTACAACATTCAAAAATCCATCAACATCATCCACCACATCAACAAAAAGAAGGACAAAAACCACATGATCATCTCCATAAATGCTGAAAAAGCATTTGACAAAATTCAACATCCATTCATGATAAAAACTAACAACAAAATGGGTATAGAGGTCAAGTATCTCAACATAATAAAGGCCATATATGGCAAACCCATAGCCAACATTATACTTAACAGCGAGAAACTGAAAGCTTCTCCTTTAAGATCCGGAGCAAGACAAGATGCCCACTCTCCCCACTTCTACTCAACATAGTACTGGAGGTCCTAGTCACAGCAATCAGACAACACAAGGAAATGAAGGCATCCAGATTGGCAAGGAAGAAGTAAAACTGTCCCTGTTTATAGATGACAAGATATTGTACATAAAAAACCCTAAAGAATCTATTCCAAAACTACTAGATCGAATATCTGAATTCAGCAAAGTTGAAGGATACAAAATTAATACAAAGAAATCTGTTGTATTCCTATATACTAACGATGAACTAGCAGAAAGAGAAATCAGGAAAACAATGCCATTCACAGTTGCATCAAAAAGAATAAAATACCTAGGAATAAGCCTAACCAAGGAAGTGAAAGATCTGTACTCTGAAAACTACAAGACACTCATGAGAGAAATTAAAGAAGACACCAATAAAATGGAAACAATCCCATGCTCATGAATAGGAAGAATTAATAGTCAAAATGGCCATCCTGCCTAAAGAAATCTACAGATTCAATGCAATCCCTATCAAAATACCAACAGCATTCTTCAATAAACTAGAGAAAATCATTCTGAAATTCATATGGAACCACCAAAGACCCCAAATAGCCAAAGCAATCCTGAGAAGGAAGAATAAATATGGGGGGATTATGCTCCCCAACTTCAAGCTCTACTACAAAGCCACAGTAATCAAGACAATTTGGTACTGGCACAAGAACAGACCCATAGACCAATGGAACAGAATAGAGAGCCCAGATATAAACACAAGCATATATGGTCAATTAATGTACAACAAAGGAGCCATGGATATACAATGGGGAAATGACAGCCTCTTCAACAGCTGGTGTTGGCAAAACTGGACAGCTAGATGCAAGAGAATGAAAGTTGATTATTGTTTAACCCCATATGCAAAAGTAAACTCAAAATGGATCAAGGACATTAATGTAAGTCATGAAACCATAAAACTCTTAGAAGACAACGTAGGCAAAAATCTCCTGAATATAAGCATGAGCAACTTCTTCCTGAATGCATCTCCTTGAGCAAGGGAAACAAAAGAAAAAATGAACTCATGGGACTACATCAAACTAAAAAGTTTCTGTATGGCAAAGGACACCATCAACAGAACAAAAAGGCATCCTACAGTATAGGAGAATATATTTGTAAATGACATATCCAACAAGGGGTTAACATTGAAAGTATATAAAGAACTTACATGTCTCCACACCCAAAAAGCAAATAATCCAATTAAAAAATGGGCAGAGGATATGAAGAGTTCTCCAAAGAAGAAATTCAGATGGCCAACAGACACATGAAAAGATGCTCCACTTCACTAATCATCAGGGAAATGCAAATTAAAACCACAATGAGATATCACCTCACACCAGTAAGGATGGTCACCATCCAAAAGACTAAGAACAACAAATACTGGCGAGGATGCAGAGAAAGGGGAACCCTCCTACACTGCTGGTGGGAATGTAAGCTAGTTCAACCATTGTGTAAAGCAATATGGAGGTTCCTCAAAAAACTAAGAATAGAAAAACATTTGACCTGGGAATCCCACTCCTTGGAATTTACCCAAAGAATAGCTTCTCAGATTCAAAAAGACATATGCACCTGTATGTTTATTGCAGCACTTTTTACAATAACCAAGACATGGAAGCAACCTAAGTGTCCATCAGTGGACGAATGGATAAGGAAGATGTGGCACATATACACAATGGAATACTATTCAGCCATAAGAAAGAAACAAATCCTACCATTTGCAACAACATGATGGAGCTAGAGGGTAATATGCTCAGTGAAATAAGCCAGGCGGAGAAAGACAAGTGCCAAATGATTTCCCTCATTTGTGGAGTATAACTACGAAGCAGAACTGAAGGAACAAAATAGCAACAGACTCAGAGACTCCAAGAAGGAACTAATAGTTACCAAAGGGGAGGGGTGTGGAAGGGTGGGTGGGGAGGGTGGGAGAAGGGGATTGTGGGTATTATGTTTAGTACACATGTTGTGGGGGATCAAGGGGAAGAGGGCAAAGTAAAACCCTTTGAGGGATGAAATGCTTAGAAAAAACATTTTTTAAAAGATTTTAAAAATTTAATATAAGTACACATTGACAGAAGGTAGAGGTACCATTAACTCATTTTCTTCTTTCTAATTATCCATTTCTAAATTTCACATTTATTTTGTAATTTAAAAAATTATTTTAAATATACCTATATTTTTTCCCAAAGAAGAACTGAAATAAGCAGAGGAAAAGAGAGAGATTAAAAGTAGTTTTATTTCTTCTCTGTGAAGCTTATTAACTTTGTTATTTCAGTTAAAAAATAGGTTTGCAATAGCAACTTTATCTGATAGAAACATACAGTCTTATATATACCAACAGTAAAAAGTAATATTGAAAAGTGAAAAAGTAATAAGAGTCCCTATTTTAAACAATTATAGCATTCCAGCATGTTCAATATAAACACAAATCTAGGAACTCCACAAGAGAATGTGCTACATTATATACAGTGGACCTTAGGAGAAAACTTCTTATTTTGTCACTGAGTCCTATTTCTAAAGTAAGTAATAAGCAAATATATGCTGATGAGCCAAAGATACCTGTGACATCACAACTGAGTCCAAAATCAGGAGGAAAATTGATAAGTTATCTAAGCTTTCCTTAGTTCTTTTTGTCCAACCCATATCTTACAGAGATTACCTCTCAGATCAAATGCATGTATTTTTATTCAATCTCTGCGGATTTATATCCAACTACAGTAAAGATCAACCACTCACAGAAGCCAGGGTGTTAAACATTTTTTAAAGGTCCAATAAATATGGTGTGTAACATATAATTTCCAACTATACTATATTCCCAGGATAGCACAGGCGACCCAAGGAACTAATATTCTTTTTATAAGATGTATAGTGGCTCTTTTTGCTTTTTCTATACTCCAAATTTGTTGTAAGAAATTGACCAAGAAGAAAGGGAAAGGAAGGGAAGGCAGAAAAAAACCAATTTGCTATTTGCTAAGTGTATATATATACACACACCATCCGAAACTCAAAAAAGAATAGATTAACTATAATAAAGAGGATTTAATTTTGGAGGTTTTCCATAGAGTTATATATAGCATCTTAAAGCCCCCAAATTAATGAAAAATAATTTTTAAGCACTTTAAGTAGTTAATAACCCAAAAGTTGACTTACCACAAATTTCTAAACTTGTGGGAAATACTCTTTGTATTCTAAATCCTATCCACTAATGCAAGGGTGAGGATGCATCTGATAGTCCAACTGTGCAGATTTTTAATGAGGGATTTAAAAGGGCTGAGTTAACTCCCAGTTGTTTGTTTTTTTAATTCCACCCCATCACCAAGAAAGTTAATAGATGTAACACATTAGAAACCCTGGTTACCGTAAGAATGTTTTCTTCAATCAACACTTCTTTTTTCTAAGCCACTCAGAAAGAAAAACTAACCCCTGGAGAAAGTCACACTTTCACAAATTACCCCAAATGCTCACTGTGATATTCAGACAGTATATTTGAAGCCCCTTCTAAACCAGCAGAGCCAGAGAATGAACATTCATTCGCCCCCTCCAGCTGCTGGAGACAACAGAACCACTAATAGCACCTACTTATGAGATTACTTTTCAGGGGTATACAAATATACTTCTAAGATGTACATAGACAAAGACCTACAATAAAGATGAATAATAAATATTTACATCCAAGCCAAAAAATTCCACAGCCTAACAAGAAATATTTGATGTTTTCATTTCTGAATACTGAAGCAAAATAATGATTATAATAATAATTTTACTCAAACTTAAAAGGTACACCTTATTACCTTATTAATACAAGCTATTTGCCTTTGAATAGGCAAATGAGAGAAAAATCCTTGAGGCATTTCTATATTCTGATTTAACAATTATCTGACAATTGCCCCATCATTATATCTGCAGACAAAGAATTTCATTCTAAATTCTTAACATTTCTGATGTTCCAGGCAAGTTACTTCAAAATCCTACCTGGAAAGAGACTGAGAAGACTGACTGGGGATTTGTTGGTATCAATAGTTAGTTTGTGGCTTGCAGTTTTCGAAGGCTGACCTGGAAGGCATACTAGTTTCAGGGGAAGTCTAAATTTACACTGGATAACTCGAGGAATGCCTGAAATAAAGAAAGAGAAACACAGATCCATAGATTTGACAAATAATTTGACCAAGAAATTTTGTTCAGCTAATAGTTTGAGTACAACATATCTTAGGGTGACAGTTTGCTGCCTGCCCATTTTGTTTAGCATAACTGAAATTAACTGCAGTACATTATCATAATTTATATTTTTCTATTATTGTCAAAAATTGCAAGACAAAAATAAAATCTTAAAAAGGAGCAAAGGCATGAAGTCTGCCTTTAATAATAGTATCATATTTTAAAAATCACTGTAGTTGAACACCATATAAAACAAATTACTGAACTGTCTTTAAAGTAAGACCTTCAAACCTCTATCCCTAATCCAAGGGCAAATATATGAACTTTATATCAGAAAGACTCT
This sequence comes from Phataginus tricuspis, assembly GCA_029783875.1. Taxonomy (NCBI): domain Eukaryota; kingdom Metazoa; phylum Chordata; class Mammalia; order Pholidota; family Manidae; genus Phataginus; species Phataginus tricuspis. Next base: position 45,160,411 of record JAQQAC010008880.1, on the reverse strand, counting down.
ATATGACCATATCTAATAGCTTGTTTACCCCATATAATTTTTAAATCTTTAGCTTTTCTTACTTACTGAATATTGAAATTATAATCAACAAGTAAAATAAATCATGAGCATGAAAGCAGAATTTGCTCTACTGAGATTCCACTGAAGGTCATGTCATTTTATACACTAATATTAAGACTGTTACTTTCTTATGAATTAAATTTTTCTCAATCCATGTAATGTTACATATCACTGTCAAGTGACATTTTGAAAGGCTTACATAGTCATTCAACCATCAAACTTTTTCAGTACATGCACAGGCATACTGAAAGAGGAAAACTAATAAATAACAATTAAGAGGTTTTTGTCAGAATTAAAGTTTTTAAAAATTATTCTTTTCAAAATTTTTACAGAGAATGAAATTGAAACCAAACCAAATTAGGCTCTCTTCTTATGAAGCAATTCTACAACTTTAGTTTTCTCTCCTTGTAGTCTAGGACTCTATTTTTGACTGGATAAAAGATAACATACAAAGACCTGTATCTTAGTACACTTTGTAGAAAAATGGAAAACTTAAAATGTTCTATTCTACTTGATGGATCCACACATTGATTTCCTTAGTTCTTTATAGTAGAGTCACTATAAAGTGGGTAGCTTAAAAATAGCAAAAGTAGAGGCCAAGTTTGGGGACATGATCTCAAAGCAATATATTTTGTTAATGCCAGGTGGAGTTGTGCAGCTTACTCTACATCCAATTGCGGAGTACATGTTTCAGTACTATTTATTCACTAGGATAGTGAGAGATCAGAGATGCCAAGCACGTTGATACATGAGGTCAATTAAATACTTTTTCAGAGCATGTGGGGCATATTTGTCATTCTCTTCAACATAATATATTATCCATCAAATTTTACATAGCTCATTTTCTGCTCATAACCAACAGATGCTAAATTCAGTTCTCGTGGAATCCTAGATGCAAATTATAACTGGTGCCTCTTCAGAAAAGTCCCAGGGTATTACTTCCTCACATTCTCTGAGGTTTTAGAGGCATGTGTATTTGTACTTTACAATGATGAAATGTTTTGACCCAAAATATTATGGTAACATGATCTAAGCTACTACTCAAACCCCAACTATCAATATCACCACAAAAAAATTAGAAAGCATTATTTCTCCAACTTCATATATTCCATATACCCCCAAATTATGGAAATATACCTACTAATATGTTTCCTCCACAATACATAAATTATAGCCTCAATACTAGGTAAGTCTGGACAAAGCAAGGAAACTGAAACCAATTTCCATTTCCTTCATTCTTTAATGAATGAAAAACAGAAAAAAATGCTTCATCTTCTGACAATTCTGTATATGCCCAAAAAAGAAGCTATCTCCTATGGACTTTCAACCAAAATCTGAGCTAATTGTTCAAACAAAACTTGGCTGTAAATGTTCTTGTAAAATTGTACTGTTAAAACTGTGGCTCTTCACTTGGTCTAGGTACTGATTAAATTTGTGGGAAAAAAAGATTAATCATGATCAACAACACTGGCCTTATGTTACTGAGTCTATATATTTGGAGAGTATTACCTAAATCTCCAAGAACCCAAAGCTAAGAAACTGCTGGTGTATGTATGTTTTTAGAAACTGAAACAAATGGATCACAAGCACTAATAAACCCAAGAAGGGAAATACATTATAACTCAAATCACAATTCAGTTAGGTCAGTTAATGACAATATCACACACTAGGGCAATTGTCTGTAATTGCTAAGATTTGTAGAACTCCTCCAGAATTTCTCTTCTCTCCAAGAACTGTAAACCTGGTTCATAGGACATTTGGAAAGCATTACTTTGAAAAATGATGACACTCATACTTAATAAAATGATTATGGCTATTTTTTAAATGATGGCAGCTTTAAAAGTTTTACCATTAAGAGAAAAAAGAAATATGAAATCCTTTAGAAACCAATTTTAGGAAACCATATCTTCAAAAAGAAAAATGGAGAATGCCAGTATTTTATATTACTTCTGATCAAATTAAAACCCAAGCATTTGAAAATACAATCTCTAGTATTTAAACATGGGTTTATCAGAGACACATTTCTATTGAGATCTACATTTTCTTGAGAAGTTTGAAATGTAACTTGAAATGTAAATGTGGCTACCAATTACTCTTCAGGCCATGATTCTAAGAACGTGAAGCCAGAGACACATAGAGGTAAGTGTGAATATATACATGTGTGTATCTGTAATAAGGAGAGAATTACAGGTATTTAGAGTTTTCAAAGTTGCCAGTAGAATAGCTTTCAACTTAGTTGAAATAGCCTAATTGATCCTAACTTTGCCTACAATATTTTCTCTATGTAGTTGGTACAACATATGTGGCTTATTCAACTCTGAGTGTTAGTTATGCTGAGAGAAAAGAAAAAAATTGGTTATTTATAATACTCAGAATACTCCCCTATTTGTTCATCAGACTGACTCTGTTCTGCAGTTTTTTACTAAATATAATCACCTCTCCTTTAAACAGTTCCCTTTCCAGCCTACTAGAGGAAATGGAGAGTCACAACTACTATGGTGCAATTAATCACAAAATTATTTAACACTTAGAGAAAAAAATTCACATCAAAACTACTCCTGACAGAACAATTTCTCCAGGAAAAGAACCCTAACCACACCTGGCACACCCAAGAGTCCAGGATCACTGTCAGAGGGAAGCCAAAATGTGTTTCAAAAAAAAGAAAAAAGAACATATATATCAAAGTAGAATAACTACATCTATATATTATACATCCATATAATGCCTATAGAACTTTTTCCAGGGGCCTGCTAGAGTCATTTCACATTGAAAACAAGGAACCCCAAAGCAGTAGCAATGTCTGGTAGCCAGAACTTCCTCGATCCCTTCCTGTTATGTCTGGCTACGTACTGTGCTCCATCTGCAGTCATGTTTTACACTACCCATGTCATGTAACTTTAATGCAGAAATAATGGAGACTAACTCTTATGGGACAACATAAAATCTCGTTTGCTTCTCTTTTTCCACATGTAAAAGCAGGACTGCTTATCTGCAAAGAGCCTGAACAGATCAGGCCAATAAAACGGAATAGCCTTTGAAATATGAAGCCTTGTGGGTAAGTGAGATCTGAGTGGCAACATATTATTTTTCATGCCAACTAGGTGAAGCTGAATATTTCAACTCTACTCCCTAAAGCTTAATTATAATTTTAAAATATATCATGAGATTATTAAAACCAGCTTTAGCTTTGTATTGAAAGACTAAAATTTCCATATACTGTGACTTCTTTTCTCATGGTCTGGGCTGCATTTACAGTAAGAGGGAATACATTTCTTTCAATAACAACCTTTCCGATTTTTTAAAACTTAAATCATTTAAATGACAATATAGTATTTTATAAAGTGCAAAATCTCATCAATTACTACAATCCTGCAAAGTAAAATGTAATTATTTATTATGAATAATAGGTTATATTTTAATAGCCATTTGACAAATATGTTTTATGTTATTAAGGCTAAACACTTCTTTTAAAATATTTCTCATGTAAATACATTTTCATCTACCAGATACTGTGCAATTCAGGCTACCGGTATCCCGTGAAAGTATATTTAAGTATTTTATTTAATTACTACTCATTAATATGTTATCTAATATTTATCATAAAGTAGCTAATAAATTAAGATAAACCACCAAATTAGACTGTGTCTAGGAGAAAAATAAAATAGGAGATACTTTTAGAGTGCCTGTAAGAGTGCCCTGAAAATGTGCAACTCAAAGATGAGTTCTTGAGCCCTGCTCTCAAGGAATTCAAATTCTCCTAGGGGAACCTAGGGAACAAACTTCATAAAATTCGTATTGTGGTAAGTATTATAGCAGTCATAAACAAAGGATTTGGGGAAAACAAAGTAGGCAACAATTAACATTGATCCAGGCAAATTCAAGGGGTCAGACCCTTAATGACACTCCCCCACAAATTTCAAACAAGACAAGGAATAGGCCCACAGAATAAGGACTCGTGACATTCTGATTGGAGAAAGAGGTGGATCTTTTGGAGAATGCAGAAAAAAATGATTTAGAATTCAATGACAAACACTATTCTTCTCCCTACTCTTTAAGTAACATAAGATAAAGCACACAGGCAAATCACCAATGACTTACAAAAATAAGTAGTCAGTGACATATTTGGGGGTTTTTTGTTGTTTTTTTTTAGGGGGATGGGTTTTGGTTTTTTCCAAAAAAATCATGGAGCTTCAAACAACTAATAATGAATAATAAAGTTTCTATAAGAGAAAACACCCACAATCCTCTCCATAGCTAGATCAAGGCACTGAATCATACTAAAGAGGTTTCAATAGTTAAAATAGAAGTCCAAAGTTCATTTATGGTATAACGCCAATTTAAAACATTGACCAATTTCAGATCTGAAATTCACTTTGTTCTAAATTATGTTTTTACTTACCATCAGGATTTCGATCTACCCATCAGAGGCAATGCAAAAAGGGATAGAAGAGAAAGAATGCACAAATTATCTCTGGTAACATCACAAGATTCTTGCAGATATTTTAAATGACCCACCCATAAAAATAAGTCAGTTCCCAATTGAAGAATATAACATGAACAAGTCAAATCTAACAATATATTTGCATTTCTATTCTTAGAAGTCCATGAGTGTGTTATTCCAGTGTAAATGAGGTAAAGAAACATGACCTAGCCAAACAGCAAACCAGACTCAAATGTAAATGGAATCAAGAGCATTAATTGTTGAAAAAAAAGATGAGTGAAAGACCAAATACATAATATTAATATTTCTAGTTAGTCTTGCTTATAATTTCAGTCAGTAGATACTACCGTGGAGTAATGCCTTTTTTTAGATTTTTGGCTTCTCTTGCTTTTCTTCTATTTTTATAGACCTTTTTTTACTTTAATTTCTAATTAATTTGAACCAATTAATGCCTATGCTCTTAGGTTTATCAATAATTATAATCTACTTAATGTGGTAACTAAAAATGGTATGTGCAACAATAAACTCAGACTATTTTACATTATAATGAATTTTTATGCATTTTGTCCACTAGCTATAGTAGGCCATTTCTCTATTTTATTTTTGATCATTGTCTCTACTTTTCTTTGAAAATAAATGAAATTGTTGAGTTAAGGTATCAATACCTACAACTATATTTTCCAAGTGTAACAAGGATGAAAAGCATAAAAATGCCTACGGTTATTGAGATGTTCAATTCATGATAAATGACCTATACATTTCGGCCAAATATTTTTACTTTTTTATTTCACAACTTAAAATTAAAAGAACATTGAAAATGTCAATATTCTTTTCAGATATAAAACCAACTAAAAAGTCCATCATTCCTTGATCCCTTATGGAAGTTTTATATTTCTTTCTGAAGCCAGCTTTCTCAAAGCCATTTAAACATGAAATATTTATGTGACCCTAAATTTTAAAAATATAAGGAAATGGTTAAAGTGGTCACTTCTGGCTAAAAATGAATTTTTAAACAATTTAAAACAAAATAACTTACAAAGCAGAAGAAACAAATTTGAAAATGTACAAAAGTTATAAAATCATCTAAGAGCATAGAGTTGTCAATACAGAAGCCAGAAAAATTGCTTAGGCAAAATAAAAACTACAATTATTAAAAATATTGCTAAATAAGCAAATAGGGCATCAATAGAGGTGGAAAAAATATGACTACCACCTTAAAATCTTTTAAAACTATAGGAACGTTTTAAAAACAAATGCAATATTGCTGAAATACCCTGTAATCAGTTACACTTTTAATTCTTTTAAAGCAATGATTACTCTTATTCTATGAATCAATTGATTGACAAATTGTTACTATGAAAGATTCACTACAGAGGAAAAAATATATAAAATTTGACAAAACTAAGTTAAAATTTATAATAATTGAATCTCAACTGGACTAAAGATAACTTTTTTAAAAGAGTTTCCTAAAGAAATACAGATCAAATTTCAGTAGCTCTGTTCTTAAATATTTTAACACATGAGATACCGAGGAATTTTATTTGGTCACTGAAACAGTGTCTGAAACTCTGAATGTTGCCTTAATGTTAGAGTATCCATAATAGTCTTTTTCACTAATTCAGACTAGACTTTCATCCTTAGTTCAAATAAATGAAGTATGACTAGATACCATTCTTCTAGTGGGATTAAAATATATCATATTTGCCATTAATTGAAAAGTGAATCAAACATTATAGGTGGAAAGCAGCTAAATACACTTATCCTAATTATTTATAACACATAACAGTAATTTGGTTATACAATTTTACTTAATACTAGAAAAAATTTTTTCATCTAATATTTTACCCATCTTAAACATTTACACATTTAACTCATAACTCCAATAATTTAAGAGGAGTGATTAGGATTGTAAATTTGTGACAACTGTATGTTTACCTGTTGGTCTGGAATAAGAAACAACAGCATTTCCTTCCAATTCTGGTGGTGCATAATTTCCTTTTGGATAAATAGAAAAGGCTACTGCTCTAGTCATCTCTGGTGCTGCAAGCAGTGTAAAAGTAATATGTTACATTATATTGGACAGTGATTATAAACAACAGTTAAAATAGGCAAACACTGCATACCAGCTACCTTCCCAAGCATTTATGGATTAATATCTTCCATCTTCATAACAACACTGTAAGGCGGGTATTACTTTTGTCCCCATTTTTTGTGCATGAGGAAAATGGCGACAGAGAGATTATGAAGCTTGCCCAAAGTCATCTAGCTAATGCAGAACTGGAAACGGACTCCAGAACAAGAGTGCCTAACATTGTACACCACTGTTTCTCTTTACTCAGGTGAACTGGAAACATAAACAGAAAAAAGGTACCCAAAAGGGCAAGAGAGTTTGGGAGTGGGGATGGTACTTCATCATGGCCAGAGCAGAGACTCTAGGGGAAAATGGAAGTAGGGGATTAGACTGGAGATAACTATAATGGTAGTTACTTAGCATATTGTGCACAGCCTTTGGTACTCATGTATTTGACCTCCAATCTGCATTATAAAGCCATAAGAGGCTTTTAATTGGAAAAATAAAATTTTCAGAATGTGTTTTATAAAGACAAATTTGAAATACTATGGAAAATAAGAATATGAAGTGATAATCAAATGACTGAATATCATCTACCCACAAATTTACTTCAAACATTCAAACATTCATTAATTCATTCATTCAATGAATACTTATTGAGTCCCTACTATCTGCCAGGCACTCAGGTAAGGGTTGGTTATACAAAGGCAAGATAGAGAGATGTGTTCTTGGCTTCATGAATAAGATTTAGAATCTCCAGAGAACAGAAGCAATAAACAAAGAAAGAGATTTGAAAGATAACTTAGAAATCATTTTAGCAGGACTAATAATAATTTGGATGTAAGTGGAAGGGGATGAGAGAGTCTATGCAATGAATTACTAGGACTTGCATTTACAGCCCATCTACTATTTTAGGCATTATTACAGATATCTTACATAGATTCACCTCCCAATTAAATCCTCAAAACAGCCCTGCAAGATGGATATTATTAACCCTTTTCTGCAGATTAAAAAACTGAGGATCCAAGTAATTATTACTAAAATAGCTTGCTCAAAGTAACACGTCAAGTAAATATAGAGCCAGGATTCAAACTCAGGCCAGACTCCAAAGTCAATACTCTTTCTTCGAATATTACCCATTCAATAAACAGCTCACTAGAGCTTTCCTTATTTTTCCAATAAGGAAAAACTTCCAAATTATAGTATTTAAGTACAATTACAGGTCCATCTAGTTAAGGAAAACACTTGGAAATCTGTAACTACTTCAGCTCAACAACCATTCATTGAATTTTGCTATGAAAAAAAAAAGCATCACTCATGCTTGATGCTTGGAGCAAAAATATCAACAAAACAACACAATCATTGATTTTAAGAAGTTAACCAGTCTCGCTACTCAGAGAAGAAATAGAGCCATGAAACAAAGAAACTAATAACAAAACTTTTAAAGTAAGTTTCCCTTCATAACAGACTTTAGGTCAAAACAAAATACTTACCTATGTATTCAAACATGAACTGATCACTGGTCAGTACTAAAGGCGGCTGCACATAGACTGATAATTTGGCTTTTTGCAATGCCACTCGACTCTGCAATGTGACCTAGGGAAGCAGAAAGTGTTATGAATAGAAAATTACATTTTATCCAAATTGATAGAATATCACAGCCACTTTAAAAAATCACTAGCAAATAGTTACGAAATATCATCTGAGAAAAAATGAGTAGTCACAAAACATAACATGTAACATGAGTATTAGATCAAAATATTCTACCCAGTTAGAAATTGGGCAAAGGAGATAAACAGACTTTTCTCCATAGAAGATCTAGGAAAGGCCAAGTCTCACATGAAAAATTGTTCAATACCTTTAATCACTACTAAATATAAGTTAAAACCACAAGTACTACTACACATACACTAAAATGCTATAATCAAAAGAACAGACTAAATTAGGTGTTAGTAAGAATATGGAGAAACTAGAACCCTCACACATTGCTGATGGGAATGTAAAATGGTAGAGCTACTTGAGAAAACTGTTTTGACAGTTTCTTTAAAAATTAAATATAAATTTACCATGTGACCTCAAATCTATAGAGACAGAAAATAGATTGGTAGTTGCTGAGGGATGGGAGTGTGGGGTGGAAGAATGGAACAGGGAATGACAGTTAATGGGGGAACAAAAATGTTCTAAAATGAAATTGTGATGAAAGTTTCACAACTGCAGATATACTAAAAAATCACTGAATCGTACTCTTTAAGTGATTAAATTGTATGGTATGTGAATTATATCTCAACACACCTATTAAAGATGTTCATCAAAACATGTGCTTATTCTTCATGTATAGATGTGGCATGATGAATTATGGTTCTTATCCACCATATTATCTTTTGTACAAGTTGACTATTCTCTAAAGATTTCCTTACTAGGTAGATACTTACTAATCAAGATACATATCAAAGCACTACAGTTCCTTCCATGGCTTAATACAAAAATATATGATATAACTAACCCTAGAAAATATCAAAGAATCACACTCCTGACTGACGCATTTCTAAACTGGCTGCAGTTCCAAACTGGTGCTGTTGCATGATGCTAAGAAAAGCCTCCTACACCAATGAGAATCAATAGGTAAGAACTCTGGTGTAATAGTTTGCCTGGGAAATAAGGTGGATATGGTTAAAAAAAAAGGCCAGGAGTCCTCTCACTACCCCAAAGAGGAGCATCAGTAGAAACTATCAGGCCTAAGGATCCTTACTGGGCCACGGAGTTAAGGGACATCATTCTCAGGCTATTAAAGAAAAAGCTTAAAGAGCTGACTTCCACTGGGCATGTTTCCTCTTTGGATTTGTCTCCTAAAAGTCCAGGCCTCTTTGAACAGTCTTCTTGAGATGAGTTCGTCCACATGGCTGGCTTGTGTGGAAAGCAAGATTTATCAGTCAACTGCCCAGGAAGGGTTGGTACACCACCAACTGAGTCTCAATCTCTAGAGGTAGTGCTAGGTATTGATTTCTTTTTTTTTTTTTAGCTCCACAAGTGATAATTATATACAACCAGAGTTGAGAACCCTCTTCTATATTGCAACTTTAGTATGGAACAACTTGGTCTAGTTACTAGCATATGACACAGATACATTTCATTATTAATTGACATAATGCAAGGGCACACCTATTTTTGAGAAAAGTGGTTTTCAGGGCTCTCTTAAGTAAAAGGCATGCATCACCTATTCCTATATTTTCTTTTCCTATATATAAACACAGACACACACTTTAGAAACAATATACAGGAATATACAATTGACCCAAAAATGGTGTGTGTGTGTGTATGTGTATATATATATTTAGATTCAGTAAATGTCTCAGACTAAATTTGAATGATTTGGGTATTATGTGCAACTTAAAATTAAGTTAAACATAAAAATTATGGAAATTGCAAATAAAAATTTTAAAGGACAACTATTTATACAAAAAAATATAATAAACACAGCAAATAAACAATGAATCCAGTCTTTATAAGCCCTGGGAATACATGAAGGGAATCTGCATGCCACAAGTAAAGGTTCCTTAATGTCATCTGACCATTATAAATAACATATCTTTTTAGTAAATCCTAATGGCAATTATGAGAAAAGGAACCTATGCAAGCACCAGAGACAACACTCATTCAAATAGGCAGTGCACCAGGTGCAATAGGCAGGCACTGCACTAGTTGAGGTGAACATTCAATAATGTGTATAACTGTCAAGTCACTATGTTGTATACACTTGAAACCAATATAAAATTGTCTATCAACTATGTTTCAATAAAACACACGTGTGTGTGTGTGTATATATATATATATATATATATAAAATCAAAACTGCCTTAAGGTGGAGATCAGGACAGCTTTTTTTCTTCTCTTTCCTTATTTGTGTAATCTGATCTTTTTTTTACAATAAACATGTATTATTTCTACAATTTTTAAATTCAGTAAAATACAGACATAGATATAACATTCATTAAAAATAGCTAATCCACTAAATAAACAGAACACAATTTAAATATTTTACTGTTAATAATAAAATGCTAGTCTATACATATATTTTTATTAAGGTATTATAGATATACACTATTATGAAGGTTTCACATGAAAAACCAATGTGGTTACTACATTCACCCATGTTCTCATGTCCCCCCCCCACACCCCTTTGCAGTCACTGCCCAACAGTGTAGTAAGATGCCAGAGTCACTATTTGCCTTCTCTGCACTACACTGTCTTCCCCATGATCCCACACACACCACGTGTGCCAATCATAATACCCCTGAATCCCCTTCTCCCTACCTCCCTAGCCGCCCTCCACCACACCTCCCCCTTGGCAACCACTAGTCCTTTCTTGGGGTGAGTCTCTTGCAGTTTTGTTCCTTTAGTTTTGCTTCATTGTTATCCTCCACAAATGAGGGAAATCATTTGGTACTTGTCTTTCTCAGCCTGGCTTATTTCACTGAGCATAATATCCTCCAACTCCATCCATGTTGTTGCAAATGGTAGGATTTCTTTCTTTCTTATGGCTGAATAGTATTCTATTATATATATGTACCACCTCTTCTTTATCCAGCCATCTACTGATGGACACTTAGGTTGCTTCCATTATCTTAGCTACTGTAAATAGTGTGGTGATAAACACAGGGGTACATATGTCTTTTCAAATCTGATAAATTATACTTCTTGGGTAAATTCCTAGGAGTGGAATTCCCAGGTCAAATGGTATTTCTATTTTTAGTTTTTTGAGGAACCTCCATATTGCTTTCCACAATGGTTGAACTAATTTACATTCCCACCAGCAGTGTAGGAGGGTTCCCCTTTCTCCACATCCTCGCCAGCACTTGCTGTTCTTAGTCTTTTCGATACTGGCCATCCTAACTGCTGTGAGGTGGTATCTCATTGTGGTTATTTGCATTTCTCTGATAATTAGTGATGAAGAACATCTTTTCATGTGCCAGTTGGCCACTGAATTCCTTCTTTGGAGAATTGTCTGTTCATATCCTCCACCCATTTTTTTAATCAGGTTATTTCCTTTTGGGGTGTTGAGGCATGTGAGTTCTTTATATATTTTCGATGTTAACCACTTGTCAGGATATGTGGTTCACAAATATATTCTTCCATACTGTAGATGTCTTTTTGTTCTGTTGATGGTGTCCTTTGCCATACAGAAGCTTTTTAGTTTGATGTAGTCACATGTGTCCAGTTTTACTTTTGTTTCCCTTGCTTGAGGAGATGCATTCAGAAAAAGGTTGTTCATGTTTATATTCAGGAGATTTTTGCCTATGTTGTCTTCTAAGAGTTTTATGGTTTCATGACTTACATTCAGGTCTTTGATCCATTTCGAGTTTACTTTTGTGTATGGGGATAGACAATAATCCAGTTTCATTCTCTTGCATGTAGCTGTCCAGTTTTGCCAACACCAGTTGTTGAAGAGGCTGTCATTTCCCCATTGTATGTCCATGGATCCTTTATCGTATATTAACTGACCATATATGACTGGGTTTATATCTGGGCTCTCTAGTCTGTTCCATGGGTCTGTGGGTCTGTTCTTCTGCCAGCACCAAATTGTCTTGATTACTGTGGCTTTGTAGTAGAGCTTGAAGTTGGGAAGCAAGATCCCCCCTGCTTCATTCTTCCTTCTCAGGACTAATTTGGCTATTCAGGGTCTTTTGTGGTTCCAATTAATTTTAGAATTATTTTTCTCTAGTTCATTGAAGAATGCTGTTGGTATTGTGATTGTGATTGCATTGAATCTGTAGATTGCTTTAGACAGGATGGCCATTTTGACAATATTAATTCCTCCTATCTATGAGCACAGGATGTGCTTCCATTTATTGGTATCTTCTTTAATTTCTTTCATGAGTGTCTTGTAGTTTTCCGAGTATAGGTCTTTCACTTCTTTCATTAGGTTTATTCCTATGTATTTTATTCTTTTTGATGCAATTGTGAATGGAATTGTTTTCCTAATTTCTCTTTCTGCTAGTTCATCATTACTGTATAAGAATGCAACAGATTTCTGTGTATTAATTTTGTATCCTGCAACTTTGCTGAATTCAGATATTAGGTCTACTATTTTTGGAGTGGATTCTTTAGCGTTTTTTATATACAAAATTATGTCATCTTCAAACTGGGACAGTTTAACTTCTTCCTTACCAATCTGGATGCCTTTTATTTCTTTGTGTTGTCTGATTGCCATGGCTAGGACCTCCAGAACTATGTTGAATAGAAGTGGGGAGAGTGGGCATCCTTGTCTTGTTCCCGATCTTAAAGGAAAAGCTTTCAGCTTCTTGCTGTTAAGTATAATGTTGGCTGTGGGTTTGCCATATATGGCCTTTATTATGTTGAGGTACTTGACCTCTATACCCATTTTGTTGATAGTTTTTATTATGAATGGATGTTGAATTTTGGCAAATGCTTTTCTAGCATCTATGGAGGTGATCATGTGGTTTCTGTCCTTCTACTTGTTGATGTGGTGGATGATGTTGATCGATTTTCAAATATTGTACCATCCTTGCATTCCTGGAATAAATCCTACTTGATCATGATGGATGATTTTTTTATGTATTTTTTTAATTCAGTTGGCTAATATTTTGTTGATTATTTTTGCATTTATGCTCATGAGGGATATTGGTCTGCAATTTTCCTTTTTTGTGGTGTTGGTATTAGGGTGATGCTGGCCTCATAGAATGAGTTTGGAAGTATTCCCTCCTCTTCTACTTTTTGGAAAACTTTAAGGAGAATGGGTATTAGGTCTTCACTAAATGTTTGATAAAATTCAGTGGTGAAGCCTTCTGGTCCAGGTGTTTGTTTTTATGTATTTTTTTGATTACCAAATCAATTTTGTTGCTAGTAATTGGTCTGTTCAGATTTTCTGTTTCTATCTGGGTTAGCCTTGGAAGATTGTATTTTTCTAGAAAGTTGTCCATTTCTTCTAGGTTACCCAGTTTGTTAGCATATAATTTTTTATAGTATTCTCTCATAATTCTTTTTATTTCTGTGGTGCCCATAGTGATTTTTCCTTCCTCATTTCTGATTCTGTTTATGTGTGTAGACTCTTTTTTTCTTGATAAGTCTGGCTAGGGGTTTATCTATTTTGTTTATTTTCTCAAAGAACCAGCTCCTGCTTTCATTGATTCTCTCTGTTGCTTTACTCTTCTCGATTTTATCTATTTATGCTCTAATCTTTGTTATGTTCCTCCTGTTGACTTTAGGCCTCATTTGTTCTTCTTTTTCTAGTTCTGTTAATTGTGAGTTAAGACTGTTCATATGGGATTTTTCTTCTTTCCTAAGGTAGGCCTGTATTGCAATATACTAACCTTTTAGCAAAGGTGTAAGCCTCTATGCTTTGCATTTGTACCTACTGTAGCTCGGGCTTCCCTCTGGCTGGCCTGATGCCAGGCTAGGGATGGCCTGTTTGCAAGTCAGGTGTGGGCTGCCCAGGAGCAAGGTGCAGCAGGCTGTGTATCATGGTGGGGGGTTTTGGAGCTGCATAGACAGCCAGGGCAATGGAGTGCCTAAAGATCCTTTAAGTTCTCAACCTGCTGGGTATAGTGCACCAGGACAATTTTTTTTACCTGTCCTTTCTCCTGAGCAGTAAGCTTTGTTCAATCCTTGCCCCTTTAGCAGCCCTCTCACTTTAAGGAAGTCTCTTAGACTGCCTGCCCAGGTCAGCCAGATATGAATCCCTGCTTTTCACAAGCAGGTGGAATCTCAGTCTCTCCAGGTATTCCACCTGTCTTAGCTTTCCAACCCCACTAATCACCACAGCACCATGCAATGTAGGTTCATGCTCCCAGAGCAGATCCCAGGGCTCAGTGTTAAGCAGTCCCAGGCCTCCACTCCATCCCCACTCTGTTTCTCTTCCTCCCACTGGTGAGCTTGGGTTGGGGAAGGGCTTGGATCCCGCAGGGTCACAGCTTTGGTACATTACCCTGTTCCATAAGGTCTATTCTTTCCTCCAGGTTTATGTAGTCTGGCACAGCCTTCTTTCCTGTTGCTCTTTCAGGATTAATTGTATTAATTATATTTTCATATCATATGAGGTTTTAGGAGGAGGTCTCTGTCTCACCTCTCAACGCTGGCATATTTAATCCTCTCTCTTGAGCTTTCTATTTTTAATAGGTTAACTCTTTGAGTTCCTTCTAGTGGGCTTTACTGGCATTATTCTCTTTCCATGCTGCTCATATCTATTTTCATAACAATTTCACATTAAAAATCTTAAGATTTAAATACTACTGTCTCCACTTTATAGGTATGAATACTGTTGTTATGTACAGTTTATACAAAGGGATACTGAGGCACTGTGACCACCATAGCTCTTCTGTATCCCGTGAATCCTTCTAAGAGACTCATCTAATAGCTCGACAGTGATCTTGAGCACTGCTGCCCCACCAGCTCGCCCGTTCCCGGGTTGTCCTGCAGCTGTAGCCCACCTCCTAAAGGTTGCAGGGCATTTCTGCTGTATTACTAGTCTATACATATTTTTAAATAAAATTAATAATATCAATGACAGTAACCATTAGCAGCTTTGTATATTAAAGGAACTGTGCTAATGATTTATATGCAGTATCTCATTTAATCTTCAGAACATTTGAAATAGGTAATATCACTGTATGCCACTTTGCAGAAGAGAAAACTGTGGCTCACAGAGGCTGAATAATTGCCAAGGCTACGTTGGTTTTAAGTGGAAGAATCAGTTTAACTTCTGTCTGCCAGAATCCAGATGTCATGTTTTTTTTTTCAAAATCAAAAAGTGTTATTAATTCTGGTGTCTCCAAACAGATGTCATGTTCTTAACCAATTGTAGTTAAGTCTTAAAACAATTTTGCGAAAGAAAAAATATTCCCATTTTACAGTTTAAAAAAGAGGTTCAGAAAAGCTAAATAACATGCCCTTGACCATCAAGCCAGTACGTAGCGAGACAGCTGAAAACTGTGACCACAAATTTCTCTTGAGAACTTAGTTATAAAAGTCAAAATGAAAAATCCTTAAAGTAGTAAGTAATAAGTCGTTTGTAAGAGAGCAGACATTCTGACTCTGCCTGGCGTAACAATGTGTACTTAGACAAAGATCACACAATTTTACATTGTTACAAGAAATGTTTGCTTTGGTAGATGTAAGACTGCGATAGCTCTCATACACAAATTTATTGAACCCCAACAATGGGCTAGGCACTTTCAAATGTGAATCAAGGAGATGTGTGACAAAAATAACTACAGTAACAAAGAAGAGTTGTGCCTGAGCCAAAAAAAGAGTTAAAGACTTGGCTAGACCTCATATTTTAAGAGAAAAATAATTATAGAATATTAAGGGGAAAATATAAAATGTTAATACAAGAATTTTCCATGCTATTTTCTGCTTCTAACAAAATGAAATATGACCCTTAGGAAATATAATACCAAATTTTTATCCTAGATACATAAACATGACTCCAAAGGCCAGGAATAAACAACCACTCTGCTTAGTTGCCTGGAATAGATGGTCACACATCATGCACACATACGCAAGGTAGCCACATCTTCATTCACTTGGAACAGATGGAAAAAATTTCTCAATTAACAGGATTTATTATGATGGAAACTTGTATGGCTATATATCTTGGCTGCTGTTGTTATAAAAGGCTATAAGGAGCGATTTATAGCAGAAATTTGTATAGAAACTGTCAGACAGAATCAGGAAGTCATTGTGCCTGCAGTGTAAGCCCAGCTGACTTTATGCAACTCTTGTGTGTTACACTCTTTCTCATGCTCTTATAGTAGCAATAAGGAAGAGTTGTGACTTAATCATTCTCAAATATAAGGAGAATTTTCCAGTAGTAGCATGCCATCATTCTAAGGTGGCTATTACACATGGGAGCCTAACAACTGCCTGGCACAGAAAGGTGTTTACTTACAGCAATAACTAGTAGTTGGGGGGTGGGGGGCATTAACATGAGTAATGTTATCTGGTTTAGATACAAGATTTCTATTTGCAATTTATGTGTGCTCCTGAATTATTATGTATATATGTCTGAATAATATCAATAGATATCAAAGAGGTTTCCCTATACAAAAGTCTATAGATCATTCTTGGAACTCCACGGGTTTGTTTGTTAAGTATTTGATTTCTTGCCACTAATACTTTTCCAGACTCAGAAGTATTAATGAGATATACCTTTGATTGGATAGTGGGGAGGGAGGCTGGGAAAGACCACCCTTGTTTCCAATGGCAAGAATCCAAAAAAATTAGCTTAGGAAACTGTTATAAGATTGGGCTCCCTTTAACTCCTACCAAAGATCCCCACACTTGGGCCACCCGCTGGGTCCAGTGTAAGCGAACACAATTGGTAATGTCTGGTGCTCTGTCAAGCTTCTCCAAGGACAGCAACCCATAATCTAAGAAAATATAAAGCCCTGTCCAAGTTTTGACTAAATGAATCGCCAAGACCAACAACTTTCCCTGGCTCCAAAGTCTGGGAAGTGATAAATATTTTCAGCTTAATAATGTGCTGACTGATTACCACACTTTAATCTAAATGCCTTAAGAGGGTTCTACATATGAGTTCTAATTCTAAAATTCTACAATGACAGGACTAAAAATCTTAACCAAAACCACATCCTTCATATTCAATTTTTTTAGGACTATCAATTTGTCACTACTCTACTTTGTAGTGTCTTCATTTAATATTCTCTTGCTATAAATATAACCATTTAAAGCTAATGTTACAGCAGATAGGTCACTGGGAATTCTTTTTAAACATACACACAATCAATCATACACAGATGAAAGATATTATTAGCATTCATATGATTCATATGTATATATGATGCTGCAATCAACTGGTTGCTCTATTATGAATGGCGATGACATAATTCCTTTAGCATATTTAAAATGTTAATTTTGTTTCCAGAAAAAAGACCCTGGATCATACAACACATTTAAATAATGGTAGGCATAAGTCATAACAATTGTTTGTATTACATATGTACTACTATGAATGCAATTATCAGTTTTACATTTATAGGAAATAATAAAGGTTGTCTATTCATTACATATGGCAAAAGAAAACATACAAATTTCAAGTTTTTGTTTTACATTTCCATAGTTACTTATAGGGTGACAACAGTAACATATATGATGAAATGTATAATACTGTTTGCACATTACAGTCTAGAACATGGTACAATACCTTCACTGTGACTGAAGGGACAAGGTCAGTTCCCACTTCAGCATCAGTAGCTTGCTATAAACACACAGAATTGAGAAAAGAAAGAAGGAAAAAATGATTTCAATATTACACATCACTGAGTGAACACAATGAGTTCAATATATACTTCCCCCCACCAAAATAGAAAACTGACTGACTATGGATTTATCACTCTAATAACAGACTAAAAGAGTCAATATGGCTTCTGGGATGCCTTCATATGGAAAGGCATGAGCTAATATTCAAAACCCTATCCCCAAAAAGGGAAATAAAAGGTCACATATTGTATTATCAAACTACTCTATTGATAAATTTACTTCAATGTTTAAACCAATTAATTCTAATAACTCATTCTTTATATTACATAAAAGAAGGCTTCCTTGTATTTCTCAAATTAAAAATTATGCCATTCTTTTAGGTCCTTGTATTTTCAACTTGCCAAAGATACGTTTTATTCTGACAGTAATAAACTAGTGATATAAAGATTGGGTGACCCTACACCTGGAAAATAAAAGAGTGTTTTTTTTTTTAGTAGTTCATATTATAAACTAGTTTCCTCTTTGAGGACCAGCCTGGGTTACCTAGTCCTACCTCTTAAAGAATTCCGTATATAGTAGAGAAAACATTTCCTTATAATATATAACTTATTTTTTAGAATGATAGATTGAGAAGAAAAAATGCTCACTCTATGACTAAGACCAGGGGTAACATATTTTCAAATAGTAACCACATAAATTCCTGGGGAGCAGTTAAGAATAGATCCATTGTGTTTTAAGCTAACCTATATGAAATTTTTTTACTAAGAAAATCTAAGCCACTTCTAAGCAAAGGGGATCACTATGATGTAAGGGGCATTAGCATAATTAAGAGTTGAAGATTCATACTTTATTTATGACTCCTTAGGAAACCACATATGAACTCTGATCCAACTTACCAATCAAGAATACAGGATAACAGTGCTTTTCTCCTCTAAAAGATACCATTCTAATACAAATTACATCATTTTTTAGATGTGTGCTTTCATAATAATGATTTGAAATAAAATACTAAGTCAGGTTTTTTGCTGTAGTAAAACCTACAATCCAGGAAATGTTTTACATTTAGCTGCCTGCAGACCAAGAAGAGAAACCAACATCTTCTGTTTCCTGCTCTTTCAATCCATGTCTAAACACCTAGATACTTCAAGGATGGCAGTCATTTGGCAATATAAAATTATAGCCAGAGAGAAATGGCTATATAAAGATACCATGACACCATAGCCACATAAATCTCTGGGCTAGTGTTTTCCAATAGGATGAATACGATACTCTCAAGAATCTCTTAAGAAGGAAAAAAAATAGTAAGGGAAAATGAAGCTGGAAAGAGACACCTAGTTAAGAGGAAATAGCACTCCAGGTTACCAATAGGGACACATACATTATAATATCGTGTTATTACATAAGGCCTTTTCCTTACAAAGGTCAAAAGTTGCTAAAGAACAGAAAGGGTATTCCTCATTCCAAATAGCCTATGTTTAAGAGAAGCTAGAAAAAACTATATAGGTTGTCCAAAGGAAAAAAGAATCATTTCCAAGGCAAGAAAATGTGTGTACATTTGTCAGCTAACTAAGCAAAAATGTTCCACTCAGACTACTCCCTTCAGGTAGAGTGAGAAATGGTATGTGCTGAATGGCCAATGTTTAAAACAGTGTCTCTACTATGTGACTCAGCCGGGTTAATGTTTCTTTCACTTACAGTCCTGTTTTTTTAAGTATACCCAACTTACTATACTATGACAATGTTAACGTGATTTTTATCACAACTTGGCTTTGCTGTTTAAACTAAGATTAATCTTTGAAAGCTTATGACAACTACTTATTATATTATATTCTGACATCTAAATATCAAAGTCATTTCCTGGACAAAATTACATGACATGAACTCCAAACACAGTAAAACCAATGATTTTGATCACTTGCCTAAATCGATCAACTTTTAGCACAGAAATAAACTGAATAGCTTTTGCCCAAACTGCAGGCAGTGAGACATAACCAAACACCAAATAACAAGGGCTTACAGAAGACTAAACAAGGAGATGGGGCAACCCAACCAAAGACAGTCTCTTTCACCCTTTCATCCTTCCTTCATCTTTTATTTCATCCTTCTTGTTTCTCAGCTTTATTCATTCATTCATAAAGCAAATATATATTGAGCACCCATTATGTGACAGGCACTAAGGATATGGCAGTAAATAAGACGAGTATTGGAATATAGGTGGTCGTGGTGGTGGTGATCATGTTGGAAGAACTAAAATGTAATTTTATTTGATGATGATGATGGTTAACTATCATAACAAATCAACCAAGTAGATTCTGTATGATTCCCATTTTACAGATGAGAAAACTGAGACTAAGAAAATTAAATACCTTGTGCAGGGTCACACAGATAGAAATGATGGGGGGAATAATTCCTGGAACAACTGTTTACTCATGCTACTCCCCAACACTACCACCATAATGTATTAAAGACTATAAATTATCATAACCTGCACTAAGCCTTTCATAAACATTATCTCATTGAACCTTCAACAAAAATCTTGTGGGGTCAGTTATTCATCTGGGTTAGGATTATCTCAATAGTCTTGTACTGAAAAAGTTAAAAAAAAAAAAGAAAAGATTCAAAATAATGGTGGGAACCCATTCTACTATCCCTTCCCTCCCCTTTTTTAGACAGAAATCCGGCCTAAAGAACTCCTTACTATATTAAGAGGTTAGAAATGTTTTTTTCTAGAAAATAACAAAGACTAAAAGTTGTAATCCTCCCTAAAGTTTCTATTTGGAGGCCCAGAATTTACACCAATTTATTTTTATCCCATTTCATCCACCATTATTATCATAAACCCTTTTAAAGATTCAAATAAACCTACAGACACTGAGTCAAAGTTAGGAGAAACCATGGCAGATACTTTCAAGTCATCTTCCCTCTCAGTCATGGGCCAAATACCTATAATTTAAAGAGAAAAAAGGATATTTAATCACAAAGTAAACACTACTACATATAGTTCTTTAAGGTTTATCTATACTCTGTATCAAAAAACAACCCCATAAACATACTCACAAGTTGAAAAAACTAATGTATTACAGAATTAGAAGCTTGATACTAATTCTTCTCCCTCTACAATATTTTAAAGAACTCTCTTTATCTAAAGATATTAGCTAAAATGTGACCCACTGCTCAGTGTTAGGAATTTCAATGCCCTCTCCTTATGGCAGAAGCCCACATTAGTAAAAGCCTTTTGAAAGTAAGTTGACTATAACTATCAAAATGTAAAATGTACATATTTTGTGGCCTAACAGTTCTACTCCAAGCATTTATCCAATACTCACAAACATGCTCAAGGAGGGTCTCTGCTGTTGGTAGTTATTGAAAACAAAAACAGAACTGAAAACAATCTAAATTTCTATATTTCTACTAATAGGAAAATGGTTAACTAAATTATGGTACATCCATAGTATGCAATGGTACAAAGCCTGAAGCTGTAAATAAAGAGTGCTTCCATCTTTACATACTGATATGAAAAAAATTCCAAGATATGCCTATTAATTAAAAAGGGCAAGATGTAGAACAGTATGTCTAATATGTACATATTTGTGTAAAAACAATTACATAGACATGAAAATTTTCTTAAAGAACACACATTCTTGATAAAGTTTACCTTTAAATAATCTAGTGTAACTAATATCTGGATTTTACCCTTTTATAGTACTGTCTGAATTATTTTCACCACACTCATATTCTTTTCACAATTTAAAATTTCACAATTTAAAAAGTTTATAGTACATAATGGGATATGAACCTAAATAAAAAGAAACACAAATAATATTCATGTACACATATATTGTATATGATATATGTATGTGTGTATATATATATATATATACATATATATATACACACACACACATATACATATGACAGACTACTGACTGCCCAAGTAACATCCATTTTTCCCTTCTCCATCCATCTTTGTGGCAGAGCCCTAATTCTTCTAAGGCATTCACCTTCATCTCAAAGCGATTGGATTGATCAATTTCGACTATGGTGATTTCATTACCCTGACTATTTGTTGTTTTAGGCATGAGCATGGGACTTAATCCTGGCAGATGTGAGGTAAGGGAAGTTGGGAATGGTGGATCCTGGCACATGCTTCTAGAAAAACTATTTCTCCCTAATAAAGGGGAGAGTCAGGAGAAATCTCTCTCTTTTTCCCTGTAAATCATATTTGCTCATAATGCCTGGAATTACTAAAATCACCCTACAACCCTGAGAGGAAACACTCCCCGCACACTGAGGGTGGCTGACTGGAAATATGGAAAGCACTTGGAAGATACCAGCATGAATCAGCTGTTTCACAAAACTGCCTACAGTTGCCATCAAGCATTCCCACCAATACTGAAATATTTGGAACAGAAATTTTCACAACTTACTTAGTGATAACACAAAGACTGCTCATTAGTAAGAATGGCCAGCATCAAAAAGACTAAAAACAACAAATGCTGGCAAGGATACAGAGAAAGGGGAACCCTCCTACACTGCTGGTGGGAATGTAAGCTAGTTCAACTATTGTGGAAAGCAATATGGAGGTTCCTCAAAAAACTAAAAATAGAAATACCATTTGTTCCACTCCTTGGCATTTACCCAAAGAATATAAGTTCTCAAATTCAAAAAGACATATGCACCCCTATGTTTATCGCAGCACTATTTACAATAGCCAAGACATGGAAGCAACCTAAGTGTCCATCAGTAGATGAATGGATAAAGAAGATGTGGTACATATACACATCGAATACTATTCAGCCATAAGAAACAAACAAATCCTACCATTTGCAACAACATGGATGGAGCTAGAGGGTATTATGCTCAGTGAAATAAGCCAGGCAGAGAAAGATAAGTGCCAAATGATTTCCCTCATTTGTGGAGTATAGAAACAAAGCAAAACTGAAGGAACAAAACAGCAGCAGACTCATGGACTCCAAGAAGGAACTAGTGGTTACCAAAGGGAGGGGTGTGGGAGGGTGGGTGGGAAGGGAGTGAGATGGGGATTGAGGGGTATTATGTTTAGTACACACGGTGTGAGAGGTCATGGGGAAAACAGTGTAGCACAGAGAAAGCAAATAGTGAATCTGTAGCATCTTATTACACTGATGGACAGTGACTACAATGGGGTATGGGTGGGGACTTGATAATGTGGGTAAATTTAGTAACCACATTGTTTTTTCATGTGAAACCTTCATAAGAGTGTATATCAATAATACCTTAATAAAAAAATTTTTAAATAAAAAGAACAAAGACTGTTCATTGCCCACCCAATAAATATTCAACAGCTTTTCTTTACTAAAAGAAGTCCAATTTTATTCTAAGCAACAAACTACTCAGCTAAAACATTAAATTTCCCAGACTGCAGCTTGGATTGGCCCATGAGATTTGAGAAGACACTCATGGTGTGGCTTCCAAGATTCTTAAGTGGACTGACTCAGCTACAGATGTGAGGACAGAAGTTCCAGAAGCCATCCTACACCAAAAGATGACCCTGGGAGGTAAGGAACTGGAGTGTGAGGACAGTGCAACTGCCCAACCAACTATGGTCCGCCCATCGACTTGTTTTTCATGGTAAAGAAATAAACCTCTGCCTTGTTCAAGCCACCTTATTTGGAATTTCTGTTAAATGCAGCCAGACATAGCCCTAACCAACACATCTTCCAATGAAGTCACCAAGTACAAATGTTTCTAGTGCTCAATGGTAGAGGCAACTTTGTTATCTTAGACATTTCAAACAGGATATAGGCTTCCATTTATATGCTCCTGTCTTAATGTTCTTTCCCTTCCCAAAGACACAACTGTGTGGTAGTCTACCTCAGTATCAACCCATTCCCTTCATACCCAGCCCAGGCAGAGAACATGATTAACTGCCTAAATCATAAGGAAACTCCATCTTTGAAAGTGCCTGCCAACAGATGTTGCTGACTACTGATAACAGAAATGCTGGCAGAATTCACAGTAATGAGTAGAGTATGAAAAGCTTCAAAATCCATGAGCCATACACAAATTATTACTATAATTTCATGCTTACAACATACATTCCTCCCTATAAGTTACACACATAAAATCAGCTTCAAAAACACTTTTATTACTATAGATAATATACACCATGTGTACAACAAAATGTACTCCTTAAATTGGCTTTAAATTTGCTACAACTTTTGCTTTGAAGAAATAAAAAAAAAGCTTTAAGTATCGAACATAACCCAAAGACTGTGAACATTTTTTGCAAGTTAAAGTCACTATTCTAAAATAACTGGTATTTAAATGAATAATGAGGTCATCAAAAAGTTCAGGGTTTTAACTTCTCATAATCTTCTGAAATAAAATGATTTGATACTTTTATATAATTACAGGTATTTTAACAAACAAATATACCACAGTTTTATAAGGATACAGGATACTAAATTTTTTTCCATATCTAAAAATATTTTAAAAGTCTCCCTTTTTCACAAGTTTTTCTCTGTTTCTACTTCAGGAATAAAACTAAATGATGTGGCACAGAAGGGACAGGGAACTTCAAATATTAACTAAAACTTGAGGTTATGTAAATAATGAACTTTGCACTCAAATCTGTGGGCACATCTCTAGTTTAATTAGCAGTTATTGCAAGAAACACAAAAGGATCCATGACAAGCAAAAGAGTCTAACCCTTTTCACCCAAGGACATGGCGACAGCCGCTAAAAAATAACTCTCAGCTGTAAGGGGTTTTTCTGAGAAATGTTTTACACAATTAAGTATTAACCAAAATATCATTCGCACATTGTTTATGGAAAGGGCAAATCTAAGACACAAAATTTGGAATGAATAGACACATTGAATTTACTTAGCAAACTCTGGAAAGTTCATGCTTCATATATAAGCCATTCTTCTTCCCCAATTAAATTTTTAAAGAAAATGAGACTTATAATTCCATTAATTCTAAAAACATTAATATCAAAAATGGAAAAAA
Organism: Phataginus tricuspis; assembly: GCA_029783875.1. Taxonomy (NCBI): domain Eukaryota; kingdom Metazoa; phylum Chordata; class Mammalia; order Pholidota; family Manidae; genus Phataginus; species Phataginus tricuspis. The sequence goes on along the minus strand of JAQQAC010008880.1, from coordinate 45,135,612 downwards.
TTGTATATCGCAATACAATACATCCAATTTTAAACATTCTCTATATGAGGGGGTGCTGACAGCAAATAGATTTTTAAGTCAGTGGAGGTACTTAAAAGACCTAAGTTCACTGGTTTACTTTCAAAACTTTCTAAGAGAACGTGTGAAGCCAAAGCTTAATAATTTTATTTTAATATTCTTATTTTTAAAATATATTATCTAAATTCTTCTGAATGTCTTGGTAATATGGAGTCAAAAAACACATAAATCTAATAAAGTGATTGGACCAGGACTATGACTGGCTCTGTTGTTTTGGTTGGCTTTTGATGCTCTGCTTCTTTTATTATTCCTCCTTGTTTTAACATTTCTTTTATGTGAATATAGTTCATATTTTTTCTTATTAAAAAAATACTTTTACCTGACCCTGAGAAGGGAACTTAAAGTAATGCTTTTTACATGTCCAACTCAAACTGCAGGATTGGTGTTTTGTTTCTCCTTTTAATTTACAATAAAATTATACCCCTGTGAATCCCAAAGTAAGATAATATTGAGTTATTCAAACTCAGACACTGAAAATATCATCAGCGTCTGAGTCATTAGAAATCAGCATACCACAGGCTATATTCCATTTGGATGGCTAATTAACTATAAACATAAATTATATTGCTAAACTGCAAATGGCTACATTTTTTGTAACAGAGTGGTAACTCATATACTGCTTTCATTTTTTTGAAGAGAAGAAGTGAAAAGTTTTCTCGTTATGTTGGAAGTTAATAAATGACCACTCTACATTTTAATGCTCTTCTCAAGGCCTGAAAACACTATCCAAATAAGTACTTGTTCCTTTCTTAGAATTTAAAGAAAAAAACTAGATAACACTGTCCCTGAAACACACAACAAAAACATTATCTTAAATAGGACATATTTTGCAGAAGCTATAAATTACGAATTAAACACAAATACAAATTAAACACAAAGACCTTGTTGTTTAAGAACAACACAAATATGACTGTAATTAAATCTGGAGAGAAAATGAACTCTATCCATATACAAAACAAAGTTAATTTTACAATGAATACTAAAATCAATGAAAAGCTACAAATCAGCTACCTTGTGATTTATTAAAATCTTTGATGATTTTCTGAAGTTCTTTCAACTCTATATCGAGTTCATCATAGTTTGGGTCTCTAGATTCAACTTTTGGAGCGTGGAACAGAGAAGGGTCTGTCCCCAGGTATGAACACTGCAAGTGACCATCATCACTCAGCGTGACTATCACTCCTTTTAAATCACTACAATAGAGAAGAGAAATGAGACATGATTAAATTTTTTGGTGGATTTAGACTTCACCAAATACATTTTTATTCAATTCAGTTTCAATATACCATTAAGAAAATGACTATACAATATACCTATTTCTAAAGTTTTACATCTAAGATTCAATTTAAATGATTCAAACATGATTTATATTGATACAAGTACTCCCAATGTTATGATTTATTACAAGAGAAAAAAGTAACAATTTAAAAGCTGCCACTTTTGGGGACCTAACTAATGGCAAACTCTGCTCTAAGAGCTCTTCAATTACTGTGCATCATTTACACCTCACTCTGGCTCCCACTTGGCAGATTCCTAATAAGCATACGAACAACACTTGAGGAGCTACAATGGATCCCAAGCTGGGTTGCTGGCAGGCTGCACATCAAGGTTGAGGCACAGAACCAAAAACAGGACAATCCAGGGGAATAATGAAGGTTGGTGGAGAGGCCATGGGAGGCCTTGAAGAGAAGTATGTCCCTTTCTCTTTTCCTTTTCCTTCTCTCTACTTTTGAGACTGCCGTTCGCCCTCCTTCCCCAGGCACACCCCAACATGGCTCCCTTCACTCACACGCCAAGTCACGGAGCTCTCTGGTTTAGCTTGCTGTGCCCTTCACGCTCACATACAGGGATCCTATGTTTTTCTGTAGCTCTTTCTCTTTCACTCTTCTTATCCTGATTTTCTCTTTTCATCCCCATCCGTTTACTCTTCCTTCTCTCTTTGGCTCCCTTATCTTTGTTTTATTCTAGAAACTAGCCATAATATGTAAACAGTAGAAAATATTGATATCCCATTTTTTAAAATAAAAATTAATTTTTCTGAATGTGTTATAAAAAGTTGAGATGAACACTCTTTGCTTCTTTCCTAGCTTGCCCAGAAGAAAAAAAGAATTCAACATTGTCATAAGTCATTTTAAGCTGATACATAATGAATTTGCTTGTATGATTTCTATTTGTTATGTTTTCTAATGGTCTTTTATTTTTTTTTTAATGTTTCCAACCCAATTCTAAAGTTTAAATAATAATTTAAAATAATAGAAAATTTGAGAGAGAAAAGAACTGGAAAAAAAATGTTGCTATCATCTCAAGGAGGTAAGATATATAAGAGAGTAGGCCTCATTTAGAATGAGTAGGAATTTTTAAAACTTCCCAACTTTGGGTCAGTTCATTAATCCAAAAGCTCAACTAGGTTGAGAGCAGATATTACTGTTGTTCAACCGTTCCCATAAGGTGGCTACCAGCATCCACTTTATCACCTGTCTGCAACACAACATTCCTATACACACTTTCTCCAGGGCTTAGACACAGCCAGTGCCACATAACCTGTCGTGTGACTTCAGAGGAATAAAAAGCAGACTGATATTACTGATTCCATAGCTAAAGCACTAGATTATGAGTCAGGAGACTTGGGTCCTAACTCTGACTCTGCCCCTATATAACTGAGTCAACTTAGAGAGGTCTTCCTAAATGTTCTTTATCTCTAAAATGAAGTGAGACTAGATGATTCTCAAGTCTTTCAGTTCTATGATTTGGTTCTATCAATCCATCCCAGAAAACAAATACTCCCAGAATGAAATTATTTTCCTAAAATAAAGTATGAAAAGTAACCCTATAGTACCTGTGGGATTGACCATTTCTTTGGATGCAACTGAAGCCACCTAGTGGCCATGAAGATTCAACTTCCAGCTATGACAGGCCCATCTCGAGAGCACAAAACCTATAGTGTGTTCCCCATTCCACCCAGCCCCACTGGGGTCTGGGGACCCAGTGAGTCCTCTTTAAACTCCAGGGCAAATCTTTGGCTGGCTTCTCAGAGAATGTGGAGATCATCAGTTCTTTAAATCCAGAAGGGTATTTCTATTTCATCTTTACCCTTAGTGTGGTCCATAATATGTGCCTAGCATGAACCAGTACAAGTATCACTCACTATCCAAATTTATTTGGTCTTTGAGTTGGATAGCTTATTATTAAATCAGTTTTGTTCCATGTCTTAGACAGCAAATAGCAAGAATGTAGACAAAAGGGATTTATCTAAAATTTTATCTGAACCTATTAAGTTTCTGTTTTCAGACAGGAAGAGTTTGAATAGTAGTATATATTTGTATTTCTTCAGACTCTCCAAAAGAAATTCTTTACTGGTGCTTGAGGTGTCCAAATGGAAAAGGGATGAGCCAGGGTCTTCCCTCACTGAAAAAAACTTACCAAATGTCACCCAACTGTCTTGACTACACTACAAAACTTAAGCAATTCAGTTTTTCTTATCATAGGTATCAGAACCATTACATATAATTTAGATCAAATAACAGAAATTTTGGCTACAGATGAATTCATTTAGCATTGCATATTTTATCCCATAAGAACGCTAAGATAAGCCCTAAAAACTATAATAAATCAGTGGAATTTCTAAAATATCTATGATGGGGCAAGTACTTTGACTCAAACCTATAGCACTATTTAATAAATAAGAAATGTCATCACTTGCTATCTTAATGCAAAGGACAATATATATCATTCCTATAGTTAAGCCCAACTTAAGTATAAAGAGGAAAAGAAAAATACTATCAAGATTTTTTTATATCTCTCTACTTAAAGAATATTTTATTTAACAATATTGTCCATGTAAAATCTGTAAGGCTCTGTGAATGATAGAATTTTATGCTGGAAAAAGCCATCAGGTAAATTAAGTATTATGTACCATATTACTCACATCTTTAGAGTTAACAATGCCAAAATTAAGGTCTTTAGATTATTACTGGTCCTTGAGGAACATCAGCTAACCCAAGGCACCAGAATAATGTATTTTATGAAGAACAAGGTAAAAAATGTTATATTACTAGGACACATAATAATTTTGTGATTTTAGCAATGGGGCATGAAACTCAACAATAGTTTTCCCAGGAATCTGAAAGTAATTGTTTCATCACTTAGTAAACAGATCCCTGTCTTAAGAATACATTCAAACAAAATTCCAGATGGATGCTAAAAGCTAAATTTTAAAATATGAAACTATGAAAATATTTATCTGCCCTTGGGATAGAAAGAACTTTTGCTGCAAAAAAGCAATAGAGGAAACTACAAAGGAAAAGCTCTCTAAATTAAACCACAAAAAAATTTTAAACTTGTTATATGACTTAAAAAACATGGTAAAAACAACAAAAGACAAACGAACTGGGAAAACATTGGCAGCCAACATAAAATACATAATTTAAGTTGAACCATATGAAGTTGTGGATATTCAACTGTTTTCTGGCCTATAAAAACAGTTTTATATGTGTTTTATCTAATATATAAAGAACTCTTACAAATCAATGAAAATAAGATTATATCCCAAAAGACAAAGGTCAGAGGAAATATATAATTCATACACAAAAATAACAGTCAATAAATACATGATAATTTTCTTCAAAACCAAAGAAATTTATATTTTTAAAGCCTTTTAAAAGCTATAACTGATTATTTAATACATTAAACTAGCTAAAATTGTACTTAATAATTAGTCATCTTTTAGATAAGATACTTGGAGATAAAAACTCTCATACCCTTTCAATATGAATGTAAATATGTTAAAAATTCTTTTATAAAACATTTTAGAAATATATTTCAAAAGCCTAAAAATACGCATTGCCTTTTACACAGTAATATACTCCCACATTCAATTTAAAAAATTGGAAACAACCCAAATGATAAGAAAAAGGGGAAATATTTTAAATCATGGTACATCCATACAGAATGTTTAAAAGCCCTTAAAAATCATGTCTTACAAATATCTATCAGAAAAAAATAGCAAAAAAGTAAATATTAAATGTAAAACAAAATAAAAACTGCATATATATTTTATCCTAATTTTATAAAATACAGGTATATTAAACAGATTAGGAAAAAAATAACATAAATGCAAACAGAATGGTGACTATCTCTGGTTAGCAAGATTATGAACTTTTTAATCATGTCTTATGGTTACAAACCAAGATTTAAAAGAAAATTTGGCTTTTTTAAGAAGAAAAAAAAAATGTCCCATTTTCCATCCCCAGATACTGAATTTGAATCAGCAATTCAGAGGTTAATCTGTGGAATTAAAACATTTTCTAGTCTTTTTATGAAAGGCCAATCTATAAAATGTGCAATCGGAAATATTTGAAATACAGCTCACAAGTGATAGAAAATGGAAAGTTTCTTTCATTTGCTAATATAACAAATGAATAATAATTTTAAAAATAAATTAAAAGAACATGCACTGAATCTAGTGGTCTCTTGGCCAGCCACATTTTATGCAAAATAGAAATATTTTAAGTCATCAAATTGTCAGTCTGGTTCTTATTAATATAAACAGATATCAAAAAACATCTTAAAAATTAAACACTATATATAAACACTAAAAATGCCCCCAATTTTTACTCTGCCTCAGTAAGGAGCACATGATTTAAAGGCACTTGTCGGACAGATTTAGTGTGGGGAGCCCTTCCCCATTCCCAACAGGATGGACTTGGTCACTTGAACGTATTTTGAGTCACTTGGTCATCATTCATTTAAGACATGTTTATTGAGCATCTGCTACGCAACAGAAGCTACAAAGGTAAAAAAAAAAAAAAAAGCATGGAGCTTGCCCCATAAAAATGCTGGTCTAGTTGTAAAAAACTAATTTTTTAAAAAAGTAGCAATTCCATAAAAAAAAAAATACAAAGTAAGCTAAAAAAAAATAATAATATGCCCTATTTATGATGAAAGTTTCTTAGACTCATATGAGATCCCTCAACATCTCTTTGAGTCACACAGATAACTACTTGGAGATGAAAACAGGTAAAGATGTTGAAATCAACATTTCAGATATCTAGTCTAATAAATTCATAATTGAGTTCAGAGATTTGGCTGGCTTTTTTATACCCAAATGTGAATAAAATATGATCAAGGAAGAAAAAAAAAGTAGCAATTCCAGTATAACATTGCAGATGCTATAGCACAGTAGGATAAGAAAGCAGAACAAGGCTTCGCAGGGCAGAGGATGCAGAAGCTGAATCCTGACCTACAAGCAGATCCTCAGAGATGAAAAAAAGTGGACGGACAAAAGACAGATGACTCTGGCCTTAGTGAACTCATTCAGTCTTATGACTTTAAACACCTTTTTTGTGCCTGCTCCCCCACTTACATCTCCAGACAGACCTCCCTCAGAAAGTCCAGCCATGTACATCCAGCAGCCTACTTGATATCTCTATTTAGAAGTCCAACAGACATCTAAAGCTGAACGTGGCTACAACTGAGTTCATGATTGAGGCTCCTCTCCTCTAACTCACACCTGTCCCTCTTGTAGTCTTATGTATTTCTAAGTCAAGGAGATACATTAAACATTCAGTGAAATAAAGCCCAGAGTGGCTGAAACAAAGAAAGCTCAGAGGGTGATTAGGGCTCCAATGGGGCCAAGAAATTACATGCAGGGTCTTCTAGACTGTCTTAAAATTTGTGAATTTTTCCTTAAACAATAGTAAATCACAAAAGTATAAGAGTGTTTAAGTATAGGAGTGAGGAGTAACATGATCAGATTCATCTTTGCAAAGATCACTTCTGACAGCAATGTGGAGAGACTACTCTGGGTGGGGTTAATACAGAAATCCAGGTGAGGAAAGGCGGTGGCCCAGACAAGGATGATGGGAATGGAGAGAAGGGAACAGACCAAAACACATTAGGAGGTAGAACCACATTATTCATTTAATTCCCCCCACTAACCTTATGAGGAAAAGATACCGCCTCCTCTTTAGCAAAAAAAAAAAAAAAAAAAAAAAGAAACCCAGAGAGGAGGAAGTAATAGATTGTGGTTAATCTATCAGATAGATAATAACCAGAGTTGCAACAAACTGCTGGCATTCTGGCTTCAGTTCGGAAATTTTCTGCTGCCACATAGCTGCACTCAGAAGGCAGCAGATGACTCTTACTACAAAATGAGTTTTTTAAAGCACACTATGTATTCAGCAAAAATATAAATGCTAAACAACAGAATTTACAACTTAGCTGAAATTTACTTAAATAAAACTTTTTCATTATTTTTCTAAGCACAATGCCAATGTATTTAAGAAACAAAAATGGAAAAGCAAAGAGAAAAAAGAAACTAAATACATATATGATGTGAAATGATATAAAATGTCATGTGAATGATATCTGCCTTTACAAAATGATTATGGATATATCTCATGTTGACATAGGCTTGGAATTCAATAGTAAAGGCATATTTGATAGCCATTTAGAAGTTGCTATTGCCAGTAGGTTCCAACTTTGCATATTTAGAAAAAATTTAAAATCTCTCTTGATTAGAGTTGTCAATTCTTAAAATTATCTGAATTATAAAGTAGATTAATGAATATCTACAGAATCTAACAGGGATGTGGCTTTCTGGTTAGTTCTTGTGAAGACAAATATATCTTAAACAAAAGAAATAATTTTTATATTAGAAATACCTCAAATTATAATTGTTCTTATGGTTAAACCAGCTTTGGATTCTTTAGTGCCTTTAACAAACTAATACTGAAACAGAAAACAAAAATCCAGACTGCATAGTTTTGTTCTAGTCTCATTTTTATTTACTATTCACCTCTCATATCTCCACTGTATTTTATTCATTTGTTCACGCATTCATTTATTCATCAAATATTTTTAAACATTTGTTTTTTGCAGGATACCATTTGAAGCGCTATACGGCATATGCAGTTTAAATTAAAATCAGCATTCAAATCAAAGATATTGCAACCCCACAAAAAATAAGACATGCACCTTGATGAGTATAAGATGGTATAGAAGACATAAGTGACATAAGACAGTATAAAGCACTTTTGTCTTCAGAAGTAGGAATGTCATTTCTAGCCAGAGGGATCAGGGAAATTTTAATGGTGGAAATAAAGTCTTAAGCTGAACACTGAAATACAGTCTGTCCTTTAATGATTGCTTCTGAACTTGAATTAACCTGTATGCAATTCATTAGCAAGGAAATGACATCAACAGAACTTTGAAGTTGTTTCACACTCATTTTCCCAGTATGTGGATGATTTTAACCTTAAAGTAATGACAGTACCTGACTGTATACAAGGTGCCATTAATCCACTGTTCTTCACTGGGTCAGTTTGCATAGGTGTGTTTCAGTGAAAATATTTCTTACATGGTTCTCATGATCAATGTGCATTTTGCTCTTGTCTCCTCAACCCTTCCTTTGAGTCACCTTCATCTTTCTATTTAAAAGTAAGGTCCTAGTGACTCCAATGGGGTTTGGGGGGGCACTTGATGATGTGGGTGAATTTAGTCATCACAATGTTTTTCATGTGAAACTTTTGTAAGAGTGTATATGAATGATAATTTAATAAATAAATAAAAGTAAGGTCCTATTTCATCATGATTGTTATTGGAGTTTGTGGGGGGAGTTTGTTGTTGTTTAGTGGTTTTGGTTTTGTTTAATTTTTTGGTTCTCCAATTACAATATTGTATAAATGTTAAGTGACCCACCCAATGACAATTTCTTTTTTTTTTTATTTTCTTACTGTTAATGTGTAATTTATGACTTATAACACAAATATCTGTAATATTTTAGCTTTTTGGATTCAGAGAGTAGGTGTGAAGAACATCCAGTATCGAGGACATGAGAGAATAAAAGTATGAAGGGAGAAAAGTTTAGATTAGGTATGAGAAAGAACAAGCAGCCTGGATACAACATGTCACGAATAAACGAAGAAGAAAGAGACTGTTGGGAATAAAGCCACATAAAGATCTTAAGTATTATGCTATGTAATTGTGAAACCAGTGAAGGCTTTTGAGCTGGTAACATGAGAAGAAATATGCTTTATAAAATATACCTTGAAGACTCAATATTGTTTAAAATGTTGATTCTCACCAAAATGATCTAGAAATGCAACACAATCCAAACAAAAATCCCAAATGGCTCTTGTGTGTGTGTTTAGAAACTAACAAGCTGATTTCCACATTTATATGGAAATGCAAAAAACCTAGAATGGGAAAACAATCTTGGAAAAAGAAGAATAAGAGATGGAGGGCTTTCATAAACTGACTTTAAGACACACTATAAATCTATAGTAATCAAGACAGTGTGGTATTGGCATGAGGATAAATAGATCAATGGAACAGAACAAACTCCAGAAACAAACCCGTACTTGTACAGTCAATTAATTTTCAACTAAGATGCAAAAGCAATTCAATGGGGAAAGGAAAGTCTTCTTAACAAATGGTATTGGAACAACTGGATATCCATACAGAAAAAAAACTAAACCTCACACTATACACAAAAATTCATTTGAGATGCATTATTGACCTAAACATAACAACCAAACCTATGTTTTTTAAAGAAAACATAAGACAATATCTTCATGACTTGGGATAAAGTTTTTCAGGATGTGGAAAGCCAAAGTCATGTCAGATAAATGACTTCACACTTTAAAACTTCTCATTCAAAGGTACTGTTAAGAAAATGAATGGGCAAGCCAAAAACAGGGAAAATTTTTTCACAAAACAGATTTCTGACAAAGGACTGAGTCCTCTGCATATAAAGAACTGTTACAACAAATTGCAAAAAGACCCCAAACAATTTTTAACTAGGCCAACAACTTGAAGAGACATTTCAAGGTGGCCAATGAGCCAAGAAAAATAATTCTCAACATTACTTGTCATCAGAGAAGTGTAAATTAAAATCACAATTAGCTACCATTACACATATACTAGAATGTCTAAATTAAAAAGATTGACAGCACGAAATGCTGGAGAGGATGTGAAGCAACCAGAACTCTCATATATTGCTGGTGGGAATGTAAAATTGTTTAACTACTTTGCAAAAAGGTTTGGCAGTATCTCGTAAGATTAAGCAAATGTCAGCAATTTTGCTCCTAGCTATTTATCCTAAATAAAAACAACATGCACAAAAAGGCTTATAGAGAAGGGATAAACAAATTATGGTATATTCATTAAACAGAACACCACTCATCAATAAAAAATAACCACTGTTACATGCAACAAAAAAATGAATGTTGAAAAATATTATGCTGAAAAAAATAAGACAGACATGAAAAGTACATACTGTGTAATTCAACTTATATGAAATTCTAGAATAGGCAACATAAATCTATTATGAAAAAATATATAAACAGTGGTCACCTGGAAGCAAGAGAGAAGGGAGTTATTAACTGGAAAGGGACAAAAGGAAAACTTCTGGTGATAGCAATGTCCTATAATTTTGGAGAGTTATGGGGTGTATGGGTATATCCATCTGTCAAAAATGTACAGATAAGGTGTGCCAATGTATATAAGTTTTACCCTAAAAAGAGGAATAAAAACAGGTTATTTGGAGGTGTAGAAAATACAAGATGTTACAATGATGATAATTGTTGAAGTTGGGCATTGGGAACAAAGGAGTTCATTATACCATGCACTAACTTTTTATATATTTGAAATTTTCTGTCAAAGAAAAATCGGCAGAGGGAACAGCAAATAAAGTGCAAACATACATACACTAATATATATATATATATAAAATGACACCAACACACTACAGAGATGATGTACAAATTCTACCCTGACATAACCTGAGACTGCCTAACATTTTAGCTCCATCCTTATGCCATAAATGTTTTCTCTCCCAATTCCCACCCCCATTCAACCCTCTCCTCCACCCTACCCATTTCTCTTTATCAGTGTGATAGACTGTGAAGAATGCCAAAATTTTCTTCCCTGTGTATCCATGGCTCTTGCAATGTGACTTTACAACCCCTCTCATCAAGGGGTAAAGTCTATTCCTCTACCTCTTTAATCTGCCGTGGACTTGTGTCTTGCTTTGCCTAAGAGAAGGATGAGATCGTCCTGGATGAGGATGGGCTGTAAGTCTAATTATGCATGTCCTTATAAGAGATCAAAAAGAAGTCAGAGAGAAACATGGAGAAGGCCAGGTAAAGACAGAGAAAGGGTGGAGTGATGAGATGACTATAAGCCAAGGAACACCAAGGGTTTCCCAAAGCTACCAGAAGCTGGGAGAGAGGCACGGAATACATTCTCCCTCAAAGCCTCCAAAGAAAACCAGCTCTGTCACACTTTGATTTTTACCTTGCATTCTCTAATACTGTGAGAGACTAAATTTCTGTTGTTTTAGGGTATCAAGTTTACTGTAATTTGTTCCAGCAGCCCCTAGAAACCAACACACAAGCACAGAACCGAAGAATCATCCGGTTAAGCCCAACCCAAAATTGACAACCCACAGAATCATAACCAAAATAAACAGTTGTTGTTTTGAGCTACTAAGTTTTAATAAAGTCTGTTACATAGCAAAGCTAATTAACACAATCAACCTTGCTAATGCCCTTTTAAAAATACTCTTTTAAAAATTATCTCCTAAACAGTCAATCTTAATACCTTAAAATAAAATAGACCACCTCATTTTACCCACTAAACAGTACTTTTATAATAGCACCTATAAAATGTTACAGCATTTTTTAAATTTTTGCATGTTTATCACCTTTGACCAGGCTGTACATTCCCTCAGGGCAGGGTTTATATAACACTGAACTTATCTGTCAATGCCAGACACACTGATTTCATATACATGAAATACTCCAAAACAATTCACTCTGAATTCCTCTTTATCTATAGTACTTACTTATAAACAAATGAGAAGTACAACATTCCATGTGCCAATCACTACTTATAGACTAACAAGTAAATGTAGAAGACCTCTATAATTGCCCATAATACTTCAAATGGAACACCTGAGGTCCATATAGAATATATAGAATAATACCCAACTTTATTTATAGTTCTCTAATATCCTTTTCTTAGTCCTTCTAATCATCAAGTAATAAGGCATTGCCAAAAGTAGTGGGAAGATAGTATGAAGGTGGTAGCTCTAACACAGCACTACATCTTGAATGTATAAATGCTGAGAAAGCTATTATGCAAATATACTCTCTCCCAAGAAAAGAAAGTTTTCTAAAGAAGAAGTTCAAGGCAATGAATCATTCCATAAATAAAACTAGATGTTGGAGTCCTCTGATGCACAAAAAAAGACATGATTCTGCCTTAATTTTCTTTTGTTTTTAATTAAAGTATAGTTGATATACAATCTTACATTGGTTTGAAATATACAGCACAGTGGTTCAACAGTTACCCATATTATTAAACCCTCACCCCCACTAGTGCAGTTACTATCTGTCAACATAGAAAGATGTTAGAGAATCATTGACTATATTCTCCATGCTGCACTACTATCCCTATAACCAACATATATTATGATTGAGAACTTTTCTGTCCTTTTATCCCCCTCACCCTCCCCACCCATCCAACCCTTACCCCATAGTAACCACTAGTCACTTCTCAGTGTCTCTGAGTCTACTACCATTTTGGTCATTTTGTTTTGTTTTGTTTTTAGGTCCAACAAATAAGTGAAATCACATGGTATTTGTCTTTCTCCACCTGGCTTATTTCACTTAGCATAATACCCTCTAGGTCCACCCATGTTGTCAAAAATGGCAGAATATCTTTTTTATGGCTGAATAATATTCCATTGTGTATATATACCACCTCTTCATTATCCATTCATCTATTAATGGACACTTTAGTTGCTTCCATATCTTGGCTATTGTAAACAATGCAGTGATAAACATAGAGGTGCATATATCTTTTCGAACCAGGGATTTTGTTTCCTTCAGGTAAATTCCTAAAAGTGGAGTTACTAGGTTGGATGGTATTTCTATTTTCAGTTTTTTGAGGAACCTCCATACTGCTTTGTACAGTGTCTGCACCAAGTGACATCCCACCAACAGTGTGGGAGGGTTCCCTTTTCTCCACATCCTTGCCATCACTTGTCATTTCTTGTGTTCTGGATACTGGTCATTCTAACTGGTGTGAGGTGATATCACATTGTGGTTTTGATTTGCATTTCCCTAATGATTAGCAGTGTGGAGCATCTTTTCATCTTTTCATGGCCTGTTGGCCATCTGTATTTATTCTTTGCAAAAATGTCTGTTCAGGTCCTCTGCCCATTTTTAATTAGGTTATTTGGTTTTTTTTGTTGTTGAGGCACATGTCTCTATATAGTTTGGATGTAACCTCTTATCAGATAAATTGTTTATGAATATATTCTCCCATGCTGTAGTTTCCCTTTTTGTTCTGTTGATGGTGTCCTTTGCTGTACAGAGGCTTTTTAGTTTGATGTAGTACCACTTGCTCATTTTTTATTTTGTTTCCCTTGTCCAAGGAGATGTGTCCACATAATTTTCTAATGTATTAAGCCCTTACCAGAATTAAGTCAAGCATTAAGCAAGCCACCTGTGTATTTTTAGCACATTATGTATTGAGGAGTTACTTTTATAATTTTCTTTAAATACTTATGCTTTGTTTGTCCTTTCCTGCATGACAATCTATCAGGCAAAGCTTCATATCAATACGTTTGACATACACAGCTCATACTGAATACAAAAATCTGGGAGCCAGGAAGAATCAAGCATAGAATCTGTTTCCTGAGTCACGGTGAGGTATTTTTTGGCCCACCATTCCATGTTGACTTCCCAAGAATGGAAAATTTAAAACAAAATTTTAGGTGCAATTTGAGGTTTGTGTAAGTGGTTTTCAGTTATTATTGCTACCCATAATTAGCCTCAATAATCAAGAGCTGGATTATTTAATGAGAGAGACATGGTAATTAGAATGCCCAAGAAAAGGACAAATAAAATGGGGAAGCCAAGGCCAGTTTCCAAAGATATCAAAGTAGCAAGAACTGTGCAAAACGAAGTTGTCACAGCAAATTGCAAAAATTACAGAGGTTGTAGTGGGGAGACTGAACAAAATACCTTTTGTAGTAAAGAAACTTCTAACATCAAGAGCTCAGAGGTTAGCCTGTTCTTTCAAAACTAACTCTTACTAGACTTACTAGAAAGTCAACACAAGACCACTAAATCTGACTAATTATGTTCACGGATTAAACAAGTAAAGTGCTAACCAGAAAAAAAAAAAGTAACTTTTAGAAGTGCCTACTTTGTACTGGGAAAGCAAAATATATTTATAAGAGTTTGATTCAACTCTAACTTCTTTGATTATTGAAAAACATATATTTACTTAGCACCTACTGTATTCAGGCATCATTCTAGAGGTTAAAGATGGATAGTAGATTGCACTGGTCATTTTCCTCAAAGAATTTAAAGTACAGTCGATGGTACAGGTATGTGAATCAAACAAGAATGTATCAGGCTCTGATGAATGATGGACATAAGCAAGGCAGCCAATAGAAACAAAGTAAATCAAAATCAGATAGTGAGAGGAGAGAATGCTTCCTAGAAGAGATAACACAAGCAGGAGCTGGATAAGAGGAGGAGGAGCAGGGCATCCCAGCAAAGCGTTCCCATGAAGGACACACACACACAGAGCGCAGAGTACAGAGAATAGAACATTTAGCAAATCTGCTTTACTAAGGCCAGAGCTACTCATTCAAATATCTATTGACTATCAAAGATGTTTCAGACACAGTTCTCAGATTGAGACTCTCAGTGAAGAAATCACACAAAAATATCTATCCTCCAGGAGCTCACATTCTAGTAAGGAGAGAAACACAATGAACAAAGAAATAAATATATAGTATATCCAAAGGTAACCTGTGCTACAGAGAAAAGGCAAGCATGTAAAATAAGATTCAAACTGGACCTAGAAGGAAAGGGATGATTTGTACAGGTGTTAAGGCTGGGGAGGGCATTCTAGAAAAGTGGTACACCATAAGCAAAGGTATTAAGATACAAGTGTCTGTATCAGCCAGAAACTCTATTTCTCCCCAAGAGGACTCAGATGGAAAAATGGTTGTTGATATAAATTAAACATATACAAAGGCTTTAAATGTCTTCTCCTCAAAGAATTGTGGACTTACCCCACAGCCAGTGGGAAGCCTTTAAGAGATCCCAGTAAAGGAGGAACAATAAATATTCTCAGTCCTCCCCAATTTCTATGTAGTATTTGACAAATTGGTTATGCCCCTCCCATTTACTCATTCAGCACCACTCACTGTGTAGGTACATGATACTGTGTTAAAAATAGTATTTTTTAAAGTGATACTGTGTTATATGTCATACAAGTTTACAAAAGTGGGGGTCATCTCCAGTACTAAGGCAGATAGACACTTATATCCATTCTAGACAACACAAGATACTATGTATTAAGTATGTAATGGCTGAACAAAGTTCAGTAGAAACATACTTTATGTTAATCTGGTGAAACCAAGAAAAGCTTCATGGAGGGCTTGAAAAATAAGTAGAATTTAAACACAAAGAGGACAGAAAAAAAGGCATTTCAGGTGGAGAAGCAGCAAAAGAAGATTTAGAGGTACACAATCATATATCACTACAAGTGCAATATGGCTAAAGCATGGAATGAAACCCTTTTTTGCTTAAGAGTTAATTCAGAAAAAAATGTAAGTGTTTTTTCACTTTTCTTTCAAAATTAAAATAGCTTTTAATATGGGGGAAAGTATATTTCTTACTATTTAGATTAACATTCTACTGAATGGGAAAATGTCAGTGGGAAGAAATAACAGCCACTATTTTTAAGCTACTAAAATGTTTTTGAAAAAAAAAATCAAGGTTGCTTTCTAACATGCCATGCAGTAAACAAGGCAAGTATGTGAGGAAACTACAAAGTGAGAAATATGACTACTATGCAAATGGGCCAGACTGTGACTGATCTTGAATGCTGTGAGCACTCTCTTTTAAGTAGGGCCATAATGCAATTAGGCAATATTTTACAAATGGGATCTTCTTTAAAATGCAAATCTGGTCAGATCATTCCCTGGATGAGAAACCTGCAATGGTTTCCTTCGAACAAAGCTATGATCACACCCCTGCATCATCAGTCTCCTCTATCACCCACCTCCCCGATTGACTCGCTCCACCTCCCAGCCTACATCCTTCTCCCACACTAGCCCTCCTCCAGTTCTTTGGAAATGTCATTCTCCATACCCCTTTGGTGCCTGGTATGCTTTCTTCCCCTTCCCTTAAAAAATATCTTTTTCTAGTTCAAGCCTACTCAAATATCAGAAAACTTTCTTCTGACTTCACACTGTAGGTCAGGTCCCTAGTTATATGCTCCCAAAAGCACTGGGTACTATTTCTTTTTCTCTTTTATATATATATTTTTTCATGTACTAGTTCTTTAAAATGCAAGTCTGGTCAGATCATTCCCTGGATGAGAAACCTGCAATAGTTTCCTTTGAACAAAGCTATGATCATAGGATTTTTCACTGTTGAAAAAATACATTTATTTGTGTTATTATGTATTTAATCTTGGTCTATCCCATTACAAGTTCCATGAATTCAGTGACTGTGGCTGCTTTGCTCATAAATGTATCCCTAGAATCTAGCACAGTGCATGGCATAGAGAGGGAAGACACATAAATACTCACTGAATTAATTAAATGAAGAAATCCAAATAATTATCTTTTATGGGGGGCTATCCCATGCATTCTAGGATGTTTAGCAGCATCCCTGGCCTACACCCACTAAATAACACTAACAAGTCTCCCTCCTTCAATGTGGTTATCACAACCAAAAATGTCTCCAGGCAATGCTAACTGTACCTTGGGGGCAAAACTGCTCCCAGTTGAGAACCACTGAGGTAGGTGACCATACATCTGGTTTGCACAAGATAGTCATTGTTTATTATGCATGTTGTTCTAGTAAAATTATTAAGAGCACTCCCTTTCATTCTTTAAGTATCCCAGTTTGAATGATAAATTATATTGTCATCCTACCTGGATGAACTTTTGTGGATTCATCTGCCCAGAATAAATGAACTATTATGTATATAATGACCATGGTGTTGCTTCTAACATAGCAGGAATGACAGCATAAATATTATTTCCAAGAAATATGGCTTAAAACAACCCCCAAAATATCTATGCAGTAGGCTTTGGAAGTAGTAGAAATAGTGTAATAACAATGGACAGGAGAAACACGTCAGAGAGAGAATGAATACTAATTCATGATGATTAATTAAAGGTGGGAAAAGAGTAAGAGAAAGAAATCAAAGATGATTCCCAAATTAGCTTGGGAGAGATAGGTATAAAGTCATCTATCAAGATTAGGTATACAGCAGAAGGAGGGTTGGATTTTCTGGGGTTGATGGGGAGGTAAAGAAGACAGAAAGGTTGCATTTTGAGGCACCCCTTCAATACTCATGTGAGACCCACCACACATATGGAAACACAGATCTTGTAGACACATAGATCCTCACCATGCTAATGTTCCACTCCTTTAGCTCCAACATCACTGGACTTCTCTTATTTCTCTAACTACTGTTTGGTTTTCTTCAAGAGCTCTTCTTCCTACTTCCCAGTTATGAGAATCCCTAAACACTACTCACATCTCTCTTTCTTCCCACTCTCCTTTAACATTCTGAGAATTCAACATTATATTAGCTATTAAATCTGTGTTGACAATTGCCAGCCTAACTACTAGTTTATAATAGCAAATATCATGTGACTACATCACTTCTGAGTATTGAACTAATTTACAAGTGTATAAGGATTTCCAATTTAAAAAGGACTTTGCCACATTTATTTACATCAGGAACCTTAAATTCAACATCTACTTACATCTACTTACATCAGGAACCTTAAATTCAACATGTTGAAAAGGAAACTTTTCTTTCTTATAAACCTGGTTCCTATTCAAAGCTTGCCACCTCTTTCAATATCACTATAACTAACTTCATTACCATATCCCAATAATGACTCATTCTTTGTTTCATGGCTCTATATAAACTTACCACCTAACCACAGCAGTCAGACAACATAAAGATTTAAAAGCCATCCAAATTGGTAAGGAAGAAGTTAAACTATCACTATTTGTGGATGACATGATATAATACATAGAAAACCCTAAACACTCCACCAAAATATTTTAGAACTAATAACTGAATTCAGCAGGATACTAAGTTAAGACACAGAAATCTGTTGTGTCCCTATATACTAAGGACAAACTAGCAGAAAGAGAAATCAGGAAAACAATTTCATTTATAATTGCATCAAAAAGAATAAAATATCTAGGAATTAACCTAACCAAGGAGGTGAAAGACTTATACCCTAAAAACTATTAAGACACTCATGAGAGAAATTAAAGACCCAAAAATAAATGGAAATCTATCCCATGCTAATGGATAGCCAGAATTAATATTGTCAAAATAGCAATCCAGCCCAAAGCAATTAATAGATTCAATGCAATCCCTATCAAAATACCGCTGGCATTTTTCAATGAACTAGAGCAAATAATCCTAAAATTCATATGGAACTACAAAAGACCCTGAATAGCCAAAGCAATCCTGAGAAAGAAGAACAAAGCTGGGAGGATTATGCTCACTGACTTCAGGTTATACTACAAAGCTATAGTAATTAAAACAGTATGGTACTGGCACAGGAATAGACCCCATATTTCAACAGAACAAAAGAGAGAGCCCAGATATAAACCCATGCATATAAGGTCAATTAATATACAATAAAGGAGACTTCCGGGAAGATGGCAGGGTGACCAGGGCAGCAGAAATCCCCTCCCAAAACGATATAAATCAACAAAAATACACCAAATACAACTATTCCTAAAAGAGAGACCAGAATACACAGGAAAGCACACAGTGTGCAGCTACATCCGAGAGGACTCAGCACCCCGCGGGGCAGGTAAGATATGGAGCTGCAACTCGGGGGGAACCTGAGCACTCCCCGACACCAGCGCACTGGCAGGAGGAGAGGATTCAGAGCCAGGAGGGACTGAAGTACACACCCGCGAAATAACCAGCCCCGGTGATCTGCGCGGGCGGGGAGCGCTTACACACATCGCCCGGTATAGCAGAGATTGGAGAGACAGAGGGTGCAGGATCTGAGCACGGAATGCGCCAGGGTGCTTGCAGCTGGCTCCTGGGAAGGAAAAAAAAAAAAGGAAAAGCGCGCGCTTTTTTCCCCGGTCTTAAAGTGACAGGATCCCAGCGGAGGAGCTGGATCGCCCTGACATACTCAGCCCAGCAGGCTGTGAGTCCTGGGGAGTTTTGGACCCCTTAGCTGGCGACTGGGAAAGGGTGGCCGCACTTCAACTTCCAAGAGAGATCAACAGCCTCCCATTCATTCCCGCCACGGCCAGAGCTATAAAGGGCCCTGCAGAGCAGCGCAGCCACAGCTGCAGAATAGTGGGACAACAGCGCCACCAACAGCATCCCCACAGAATCTACTACCGATGGGCGGATTTTTTGGTGTTTTTGTTTGTTTGTTTTGTTATGTTTTTTGTTTTTTCTTCTCTTTATTTTATTTCTTTCTTTCTTTTTTTTTTCTTTTTAAAGTCTAAAAGAGACCAGCTGACATATGTGGCAACAACCAGCAACCACTTCTACAGCCATGAAAAGACAGAGGAAAATGGTACAGACTAAAATCAACCAGACAACCCTAGAGAGGGAGCCTGAAGGGATGGACATGCACAGTTTTCCTGGAAAAGAATTCAGAATAAAAGTCATTACCATGCCGATCATGTGCAGAGGCTGTGCAAGGGCTGAGGGAGGAAGTGAGGGATGTGAGGAAAGACAATGCAGAAATCAGACAAGCAATCGACGGGCTTAAAAGCAGACTGGATGAGATGCAAGAGACTGTTAATGGAAGAGAAATCAAAGAACAGGAATAGAGAGAAGCTGAGGCAGAGAGAGATAAAAGGATCTCTAGGAATGAAAGAATATTAAGAGAACTGTGTGAACAATCCAAACGGAACAATATTCGCATTACAGGAGTACGAGAGGAAGAAGACAGAGAAAAAGGGATAGAACGGGTCTTTGAAGAAATAATTTCTGAAAACTTTCCTACGCTGGGGAAGGAAATAGTCTCGCAGTCCACGGAAGCCCACAGAACTCCCAACACAAGGGACACAAGGAAGACAACACCAAGACATAATAATTAAAATGGCAAAGATCAAAGATAAAGACAGAGTATTAAAGGCAGCTAGAGAGAGAAAAAAGATCACCTACAAAGGAAAACCCATCAGACTATTATCAGACTTCTCAAGAGAAACCTTACAGGCCAGAAGAGAATGGCATGATATATTTAACGTTATGAAACAGAAGGGCCTTGAACCAAGAATGTTGTATCCAGCACGATTATCATTTAAATATGATGGAGGGATTAAACAATTTCCAGACAAACGAAAGTTGAAAGAGTTTGCCTCTCATAAACCACCACTACAGGATATCTTAAATGGACTGCTCTAGAGGGAAGCACCCCTAAGGCTAAAAAGATGTCACCAGAGAAAATAAAATCATACCAAAGAAAGTAGACCATCCAAACACTAACTATACGCAAATAATAAAACACCTAGTATATAAAGAATGGAGGAGGAAGAATAAGAAGGAAGAGAAATAAAGAAACATCAGATGGTGTTTACAACAACTTAACAAGAAAGTTAAGTTAGATTGTTAGATAGTAAAGAAGCAACCCTTGAACCTTTGGTAACCACGAATCTAAAACCAGCAATGGCAATAAGTACATATCTATCAATAATCACCCTAAATGTAAATGGACTGAATGCAACAATCAAAAGACACAGAGTTACTGAATGGATAAAAAACTAAGACCTATCTATATGCTGCTTACAAGAGACTCACCTCAAACCCAAAGATATACACAGACTAAAAGTGAAGGGATGGAAAAAGATATTTCAGGCAAACAACAAAGAGAAAAAAGCAGGTGTTGCAGTACTTGTATCAGACAAAATAGACTTCAAAACGAAGAAAGTAGCAAGAGATAAAGAAGGACATTACATAATGATAAAGGGGTCAGTCCAACAAGAAGACACAACCATTATAAATATATATGCACCCAACACAGGAGCACCAGCATATGTGAAACAAATACTAACAGAATTAAAGGAGGAAATAGACACCAACCCATCCATTTTAGGAGACTTCAACACACCACTCACTCCAAAGGACACATCAACCAGACACAAAATAAGTAAAGACACAGTGGCACTGAACAACACACTAGAACAGATGGACCTAACAGACTTCTACAGAACTCTGCACCCAAAAGCAACAGGATACACATTCTTCTCAAGTGCACATGGAACATTTTCTAGAATAGACCACATACTAGGCCACAAAAAGAACCTCAGTAAATTCAAAAATATTGAAATCTTACCAACCAACTTCTCAGATCACAAAGGTATAAACCTAGAAATAAATTTTAGAAAGAAATCAAAAAGGCTCACAAATGCATGAGGACTTAACAACATTCTCCTAATGAATCAATGGGTTAACGACCAAATCAAAACAGAAACCAAAGAATATATGGAGACTAATGACAACAACAACACAAAGCCACAACTTCTGTGGGACACAGAAAAGGCAGTTCTAAGAGGAAAGTATATTGCAATTCAGGCCTATTTTAAAGAAGGAAGAATATTCCCAAATGAATAGTCTAAAGGCACAATTACTGAAATTGGAAAAAGAAGAACAAATGAGGCCCAAAGTCACCAGAAGGAGGGACATAATAAAGATCAAAGAAGAAATAAATAAAATTGAGAAGAACAAAACAATATAAAAAAATCAATGAAACCAAGAGCTGGTTCTTTGAAAAAATAAACAAAATAGATATACCCTTAGCCAGACGCCTTAAGAGAAAAAGAGAATCTACACACATAAACAGAATCAGAAATGACAAAGGAAAAATAACGACGGACCCCACAGAAATACAAAGAATTATAAGAGAATATTATGAGAATCTATATGCTAACAAGCTGGAAAACATAGAAGAAATGGACAACTTCTTAGAAAAATACAACCTTCCAAGACTGACCAAGCAAGAAACAGAAAAACTAAACAGACCAATCACCAGCAACGAAATTGAATGGGTAATCAAAAAACTACCCAAGAACAAAACCCCCGGACCTGATGGATTCACCTCTGAATTCTACCAGACATATAGAGAAGAAATAACACTCATTCTCATTAAAGTTTTCCAAAAAACAGAAGAGGACGGCATACTTCCAAACTCATTCTATGAAGACAGCATCACTCTAATACCAAAACTGGGCAAAGACGTCACCAAAAAAGAAAATTACACACCAATATCCCTGATGAATGTAGATGCAAAAATACTCAACAAAATATTAGCAAACCGAATTCAAAAGTACATCAAGAGGATCATACACCATGATCAAGTGGGATTCATCCCAGGGATCTAAGGATGGTACAACATTCGAAAATCCATCAACATCATCCACCACATCAACAAAAAGAAGAACAAAAACCACATGATCATCTCCATAGATGCTGAAAAAGCATTTGACAAAATTCAGCATCCATTCATGATTAAAACTCTCAACAAAGTGGGTATAGACGGCAAGTACCTGATCATAAAGGCTATATATGACAAACCCACAGCTAACATCATACTTAACAGAGAGAAGCTGAAAGCTTTTCACCTAAGATCGGGAACAAGACAGGGATGCCCACTCTCTCCACTGTTATTCAACATAGTACTGGAGGTCCTAGCCACGGCAATCAGACAAAACAAAGACATACAAGGCATCCAGATTGGTAAAGAAGAAGTCAAATTGTCACTATTTGCAGATGACATGATACTGTACATAAAAAAACCTAAAGATTCCACTCCAAAACTACTAGAACTAATATCTGAATTCAGCAAAGTTGCAGGATACAAAATTAACACACAGAAATCTGTTGCTTTCCTATACACTAATGATGAACTAACAGAAAGAGAAATCAGAAAAACAATTCCATTCACAATTGCATCAAAATCAATAAAATACCTAGGAATACACCTAACAAAGAAAGTGAAAGACCTATACTCTGAAAACTACAAGACACTCCTAAGAGAAATTAAAGAGGACACTAACAAATGGAAATGCATCCCATGCTCTTGGCTGGGAAGAATAAATACTGTCAAAATGGCTATACTACCTAAAGCAATCTACAGATTCAATGCAATCCCTATCACTACCCAGCTTTCTTCAATGAACTGGAACAAATAATTCTAAAATTCATATGGAACCACAAAAGATCCCAAATAGCCAAAGCAATCCTGAGAAGGAGGAATAAAACAGGGGGAATTACGCTCCCTGACTTCAAGCTCTACTACAAAGCCACAGTAATCAAGACAATTTGGTATTGGCACAAAAACAGACCCACAGACCAGCGGAACAGAATAGAAAATCCAAACATTAACCCAAACATATACAGTCAATTAATATATGATAAAGGAGCCTTAGATATACAATGGGGAGATGACAGCCTCTTCAGCAGCTGGTGTTGGAAAAATTGGACAGCTACATGTAAGAGAATGAAACTGGACTACTGTCTAGCCCCATACACAAAGGTAAACTCAAGGTGGATCAAAGACCTGAATGTAAGTCATGAAACCATAAAACTCTTAGAAAAAATCATAGGCAAAAATCTCTTGGACATAAACATGAGTGACTTCTTCATGAACATATCTCCCCAGGCAAGGGAAACAAAAGCAAAAATGAACAAGGGGGACTTTATCAAGCTGAAAATCTTCTGTACAGAAAAGGACACCATCAGTAGAACAAAAAGACA
Organism: Phataginus tricuspis; assembly: GCA_029783875.1. Taxonomy (NCBI): domain Eukaryota; kingdom Metazoa; phylum Chordata; class Mammalia; order Pholidota; family Manidae; genus Phataginus; species Phataginus tricuspis. Next base: position 45,111,729 of record JAQQAC010008880.1, on the reverse strand, counting down.
TCCTACAGTATAGGCGAATATATTCATAAATGATGTATCTGATAAAGGGTTGACGTCCAAAATATATAAAGAACTCACACACCTTAACAAACAAAAAGCAAATAATCCAATTAAGAAATGGGCGGAGGACATAAATAGATATTTATGTAAAGAAGAAATTCAGATGGCCAACAGGCACATGAAAAGATGCTCCACATTGCTAAACATCAGAGAAATACAGATTAAAACCACAATGAGATATCACCTCACACAAGTGAGGATGGCCAACATCCAACACACAAACAACAACAAATGTTGGCAAGGATGAGGAGAAAAGGGAACCCTCTGACACTGCTGGTGGGACTGCAAATTAGTCCAACCATTGTGGAAAGCAGTATGGAGTTTCCTCAAAAAACTCCAAATAGAAATACCATTTGACCCAGGAATCCCACTCCTAGGAATTTACCCTAAGACTGCAGCAGCCCTGTTTGAAAAAGACACATGCCCCTATGTTTATCGCAGCACTATTTACAATAGCCAAGAAATGGAAGCAACCTAAGTGTCCATCAGTAGATGAATGGATTAAGAAGATGTGGTACATATACACAATGGAATATTATTCAGTCATAAGAAGAAAACAAATCCTACCATTTGCAACATGGTTGGAGCTAGAGGGTATTATGCTCAGTGAAATAAGTGAAGCTGAAAAAGACAAGTATCAAATGATTTCACTCATCTGTGGAGTATAAGAACAAAGCAAAAACTGAAGGAACAAAACAGCAGCAGACTCACAGAACCCAAGAACGGACTAATAGTTATCAAAGGGAAAGGGACTGGGGAAGATGGGTGGGAAGGGAGGGATGAGAGGGAAAAGGGGGCATTACGATTAGCAGATGTAATTTTGGAGGGGCACGGGGATGGCTGTACAACTCAGAGAAGACAAGTAGTGATTCTATAGCCTCTCACTACGCTGATGGACATCGACTGTAATGGGGTTGGTGGGGGGGACCTGAAGAAGGGGTAGTTTAATAACCATAATATTGCCCATATAACTGTAGATTAATGATACCAAAACAAATTATATAAAAATATATATATATATACTATAAAGAAGCCATGAATATACAGTGAGGAAAAGACAGTCTCTTCAACAACTGGTGTTGGGAGAACTGGACAGCTGTGTACAAGAGAATGAAATTGAATTATGTCTAACTCCATACACAAAATGAAACTTGAAATAGATCTAAGACCTCAACATAAGAAATAAGACAATAAAACTCTTAGAAGTAAACATAGGTAAAAATGTCTTGAAAATAAGCATGAGAAATTTTTTCTGGACACATCTCCCTGGGCAAAGGAAACAAAATAAAAAATGAACAAGTGGGACTATATCAAACTAAAAAGCCTCTGTACAGCAAAGGACACTATCAACAGAAAAAGGCAAACTACAGCCCGGGAGAATATACTCATAAACAATTTATCCAATAAGAGGTTACATCTAAAATATATAGAGACATATGCCTTAACAACAAAAAACCAAATAACCTAGTTAAAAAATGGGCAGAGGACCTGAAAAGACATTTTTGCAAAGAAGAAATACAGATGGCAAACAGGCACATAAAAAGATGCTCCACATCACTAATCATCAGAGAAATGCAAATCAAAACCACAATGTGATATCACCTCACACCAGTTAGAATGACCAGTATCCAGAACACAAGAAATGAAAAATGTTGGCAAGGATGTGGAGAAAAAGGAACGCTCCTACACTGCTTGTGGGAATGTCACTTGGTACAGACACTGTGCAAAGCCGTATGGAGGTTCCTCAAAAAACTAAAAGTAGAAATACCATCCAACCTAGTAACTCCACTTTAAGGAATTTACCTGAAAGTAACAAAATCCCTGGTTCAAAAAGATATATGCACCTCTATTTTTATCACTGCATTATTTACAATAGCCAAGATATGGAAGCAACCAAAGTGTCCACCAATAGAAGAATATAAAATGAAGAGGTGGTACATATATACAATGGAATATTATTCAGCCATAAAAAAGAAATCCTGCCATTTGTGACAATATGGATGGACCTAGAGGGTATTATGCTAATTGAAATATGCCAGGTGGAGAAAGACAAATACCATGTGATTTCACTTATTTGTGGAATCTAAAGACAAAACAAAACAAAATTACCAAAATGGTAGTAGACTCATAGACACTGAGAAGTGACTGGTGCTTACCAAAGGGGAAGGGTTGGGATGGGTGGTTGGGGAGGGTGAGGGGAATAAAAGGGCACAAAATGTCAACAATAATGTAAGTTGGTCATAGGTATGGAAGTGCAGAATGGAGAATATAGACAATGGTTCTGCAAAATCTATGCTGACAGATAGCAATTGCACTAGTTGGGGTGAGGACTTAATGTGTGTAACTGTTGAGTCACTGTGTTGTATACTTGAAACAAGTATAATATTGTACACTAACCATATTCAATTAAAAAAATGAGAGTTAACAAACTTCAAATAAATAAATAAAACGCACCAAATGTACGAGAAAAAGGACTTGACAATATTCAATATCCATTTATTTTAAAAACTCTCAATAAACTGAATATACAGGAACATATCTCAACATAATAAAATCCATACATGACAAGCTCATGGTTAACATTATCCTCAACAGTAAAAAGCTGAAAGCCTTTTCTTAAAGATCAGGAACAAGATAAGGAACTTTAATTCACTTTCAACACTTTTACTCAACAAAGTATTGGAAGTCCTAACCAGAGAAATTAAGCAAGAAAAGAAATAAAATACACTAAATTGGAAAGAAAGAGCTAAAACTATCACTATTTGCAAATGACATATTATATGGAAAATCTTAAAGGCTCCATCAAAAAACTGATAGAATTCATAAACAAATTCAGTTAAAAATCAATACACAAAAATTTGTTGTGTTTCTATTTATACTAATAAACTATCAGAAAGAGAGATTAAGAAATAACTTCATTATAATTGCTTCCAAAGGAATAAAATATCTAGGAATACATTTAACAAAGGACATAAAAGACCTGTATATTGAAAACTATAATGAAATGAAATGGCCTCTAATGAAAGAAATTAAGAAAACACAAATGGAAACTATTCCATATTCATGGACTCTAAGAAACAATATTGTTATAATGTTTACACTACCCAAAGCAATCTACAGATTCAATGCAATCCCTTTCAAAATTCCAATGGTATTTTTCAAAGAAGTAGAACAAAAAAATCCTAAAATTTGTATGGAACTACAAGAAAGAAAAGAAAACACAAATAGCCAAGCCAATCTTGATGAAGAACAAAGCTGAAGGCATAAGCCTCCCTAATTTCAAACTACATTGCAAAGCTTTATAATTAAAACAGTATGGTATTGGCATAACAGACACATAGATCAACAGGATATAATAGAGTGCCTAGAAATAAACCCATTCATATATGGTCAACTAATTTATGACCAAAAAAGCCAAGAATATTCAATGAGGAAAGGAAGTCTCTTCAATAAATGGTTTTGAGAAAACTGGACAACCACAGACAAAAGAATGAAACTCGACTACATCTTGCACAATACACAAAAATTAACTCAAAATGGATTAATGACTTAAATATAAGACCTGAAACCATAAGACTCCTAGAAGAAAACAGGTGGTAAGCCCCTTGACAAAGGTCTTGGCAATGATTTTTTTAACCTAACACAAAAGGTTAAAGCAGCAAAACCAAAAATAAACAAGTAGGACTACATCAAACTAAAAAGCCTTCGCACAGCAACAGAAAGCATTGATAAAATGAAAAGGCAACCAACTGAATAGGAGAAAATATTTGCAAATCATATATTGGACAAGCAGCTAATATCCAAAATATATAAAGAACTTATAAAACCCACAGCAAAAATAAAAAAACAATCCAATTAAAAAATGGGCAAAAGACTTTAACAGATAATTTTCCAAAGAGAAAACACATATAGCCAACATGTAGATAAAAAGATGTTCAGTATTATTAATCACCAAGGAAATGCAAGTCAAAACCACAATCACCTCACACTTGTTAATAGTGGCTATTATCAAAAAGACAAGAACTAACAAATGTTGGCAAGGATGTGCAAGAAAGGGAACCCTTGTGCACTGTTGGTGGGAATATAAACTGATGCAGCCACTGTGGAAAACAGTGTGGAGATTCCTCAAAAAATTAAAAATAGAACTACCATATGATCCAGCAATTCTACTTCCAGGTAGTAATCCAAAGAAAATTAAAATAAGTCAAAAAGATACATGCACCACCATATTCACTGAAGCATTATTTATAATAGCCAAGATCTCAAAACAACCTAAGTGTCCATCAATGTATGAATAAATAAATTGTGGTATATATACACAATGGAATATTATTCAGCCATAAGCAAGAATAAACTCTCATAATTTGCAGCAACATGGATGAAACTTGAAGGCATTATGCTAAGGGAATTAAGTCAAGAGAAAGACAAATACCATATATCTCTCTTACATATGGAATCTTAGAAAAAGATTAAAGATACAGAGATCATATTGAGATTGGTGGTTGCTGGAGTCCAGGGGGGTGGTGGGTGGGAAAAATGGTGAACAGGGTCAAAACATAAAACTAAATAAATAGAGATAGAGAGAGGATCTATATGGCTTACTTGGAGAAATGTCAGCAATCAGAAAAGGAAATAGAAGGCAAAAAAAAATTTCTTTTCATAAAAAAATGAAATTAAATTTAAAAATGGGAATCACCAAATCAACTTACTCACTTCTGAGTTTCCTCATTTGCAAAATGAAGCAGTTAAGCCAGATGATCTAATGCCCCTTCTAAGTCAACTGTGTCAGGATTGTAATAAAAAATTCTTGGATTCCTTCCCCACTACCTAAGTCTAGGCTAGTAGTTCTCCAGCAAAGCAGGACATTAGAATCACCTGGGAAATCTTCTAAAAAATCACCTATACTTGGTCTTTCTGGGGTTCAGAAGTAAAATCCTCTGCTCCAGTGATACTAATATCTCCAAAACAGAATCATAAGTCGAAGCCATCATTATTGTCACTTCCATTTGGAGATGAGGACATTCAGGCTCAGAAAAGTAGTAAGATTAGCTCAACATTTCACAACTAATAAATGGACCACACTCTCTCTGATTCTTTCCATCCTGACAAAAAGCAACTGGTACTTAAACATACAATCCATACCAATCGATGTAAATGCTGCTTTTACATTGCTTTAAAAATGCTTTTTTCCCCCCAGTATGTGTGTTTATTGTCTTCTAAGACTCCATTCTGAAATGGACACAATAAGAATAAAGTCTATTTATAGAACATCTCTCTTAAAGTAATGATTTGGGTTTGCATTTTCAAAATACCAAAGAGAGATATATTAATCTCTTGAAAACTGCCACAACAACAATATAAAAACAAAACAAAATGAACAAAATAGCAGTAGACTCATAGACACTGAGAAGTAACTGGTGGTTACCATGGGGGAAGGGTTGGGGTGGGTGGGTTGAAAGAAAGAGGAGGATAAAGGCGCACAAAAATTCTCCTTCATAATATAAGTTGGTCACAGGGATAGTAGTACAGCATGGAGAATATAGTCAGTGATTATGTAACATCTTACTATGTTGACAGATAGTAACTGCACTAGTGGGGCTGTGGATTTAATAATATGGGTAACTGTTGAACCACTGTGCTGTACACTTGAAACCAATATAAGATTGTATATCAATGATACTTCAATAAAAAAACTGCCACAATAATTTAGGGATACTGTCAATTGGTTGAGATGGAGAATCAGTATGGCACAAAGCTCAGGAGAGAAGGAAAATTCCTAAGTTCAGAATTGTGATGGATGGTGTTTTCCTATAGCTCTATAAACTCAAGCTACTAAACTTCATACCTTTAGTGAATAACCAAGTATTATGACTAGACACATTAGAAGTGATAATTCTTTATCACAATCCAATTAAAACAGAGAATTTCAGAAACTCACTGAGGTCTATTTTCTCACCTACTTCACTCTTGCCTAAAAGTTTAGGCTAACCTTGACAAGTCAACCTCTAAATTTGTTTTCACAATTCCCTTTCAGCAGCTTATCCCTTGATTCTGGCCTATTCTCTAGGAAGAGCAGAAGTTTCTGCGATGAGCTTCATCCTCGAGTTCCAATCCTCCCTAACTTGATTTCATGCTTCTCAGCAGATGCTGCATGTGGTCTCTGTGGTCTTCATGGTCAATGTGATCTTCGTTAGCCATACAGTTAGCTTTCTGCCTGAGCTTCTGAGCAACCAACAACATTGTGCCAACCTACCTTTTACCAGTCAGAAGATGACATTTATTCACTTGTACCCCTCTATACACAACAATGAGCACATGTCACTTCATTGTTACCTGGTTTTTTCTTTATTCAGTGATTGAGACAGTTTGCACCTGCTAATAGTATCTAGCAAATGGTTGGTTTTAAAACCTCATTTTGGTAGCATATAAAGTAACCATCTTGCAACAATACACACACAATTTGAATTGCTTCAAATGGATTCATTACAGCACAAATCTGTCTTCATGTAAGCCTACAGAACTTAACTTATTTGCAATCACATTTACAATAAACAAACCATCTAGCTCTATTGGAACTTAGCCCAAATTAGTAACATCTCCAAGTTATAAAAGCAAAATATTCTACAATGTCTGTTAGCCACTACAACTGAGGAATCACTAGTAACAAACATGCCACACAAAAAAATGCAATAGGTAAGGCAAAAATTGTACTCCTAAATGGAACAGCCAATTTTTAAAACACATTTCAGTACTAGAAGGGAAATTTTTTAAATTCTAGATTGCCTATGATAAGCCATCAATAGCAACAGACCACACAAGGCATATGCCCTGCTAAGTGGGGAATGAGAATGGCATTCTTTATGTTTACTAATTACTTCTGATACTATTACTACAGAAAATAAATTCCATTAGGGTTTAAATGACTTCAGAATTTTGTCATCACTTGAAACTAATAAATAGAGACCATAAAAAGAAAAAAAATCCTTATTTTGTTATTTCATATACGCAACAAAGCTATACTTTAAAAGAAAATATAGGGCACAAGTTGAAAGTTGAAAATTATACTATATTGTAGTCACTAACGAATTGTTCTTCATTCAAATTGCTTTGTGTTCTTGTTCTTTTTAATTATGTATTTTAAGGATATAACTCATGAATTTAGTAACTTTGGGGGAGGATTCCTCACACACACTGCATTCATACAATGTCCCTGCAAATATCATTTCATTCAATAGACTGCCCACAGAATTTGCTATTTGAATTACTTGCTAAAATGTTTTTTAAGCTATTTCTATTACACATCATGCTAGAGTCACAGGAATAATGAATTTGAAGGGTCATTTCAGTGCTTAAAATCTGAAACAAATTACTCTGGTATCAAAATAATCTATGAAAACAACTCCTACACACACGTGGTAATAATTTGCAAAATCTACCTTTTATTGGATTCTAGGTAATAACAATGGCATGTGTTTTTGTATGTCTACTCTTACAAAACAAATTTTCTTGCAGCATAACCTTTCAAGAAATCAAAATGCTTAAGATACTTTCCATTATACAGTATCAATCCAATAACTCTAATAACTGCCTTACATGATTTAGTACACAAACTTTTCAGATTACTGTAGAAAAAGAAAATGCATTTCATCATTTTTATTCCAATACAGTTCAGTGATTATAAAATGATTCTTATGTTTTAAATCATAAAATTCCTTGTTCTCCTTTTTCAACATTTTCTTATCCTTAGTAACAGGATTAATTATTGGAGACTTCACTAATGCTAACATAAAATGAATTTGGTGCATAGAAGGAAAAATGCTTCAGTAGCATGATGGCATTCACTAAAGATTGACATTCATTAGATAAAATAAATTTGTCTTTTACAATGAACATTCATCTACCATTTTCAAGATCCTTCACTTTGTATAATGCTTCTGAATTACTATAATTCTTTCTATTAAAAAGTATTTGTCCTTCAAAATGCATTATTTTGTCATGAAGTGACAAAGACAAAAGAGAATGCTAAAAATGTATGCCACAATCCAACCAATAAGATTCCTAAAAATCACAGTACTTGTATCAAAAAAAATAGACTTCAAAACAAAGAAAGTAACAAGAGACAAAGAAGGACATTATGTAATAATAAATGGGTCAGTCTAATAAGAGGATATAACCATTATAAATATCTATGTATCCAACATAGAAGCACATAATCATGGGACACAAATACTAACAGAATTAAACAGGGAAACAGAATGCAATGCATTCATTTTAGGAGACTTCAACACACCACTCACTCCAAAGGACAGATCAACAAGACAGAAAATAAGTAAGGAGACAGAGGCACTGAACAACACATTAGAACAGATGGACCTAACAGACATCTACAGAACACTAGACCTAAAAGCTGCAGGATACACATTCTTCTCAAGTGCACATGGAACATTTTCCAGAATAGACCACATACTAGGCCACAAAAAGAGCCTCATTACATTCAGAAGGATTGAAATTGTACCAACCAGCTTCTCAGACTACAAAGGTATGACACAAGAAATAAATTATGCAAAGAAAACAAAAAAGCACAAAAACACATGAAGGCTTAAAAACATGCTCCTAAATAATCAATAGGTCAATGACCAAATAAAAATAGAAATCAAGCAATACATGGAGACAAATGAAAACAACATAACACCACAAAATCTATGTGACACAGCAAAGGCCACACTAAGAAGAAAGTATATAGCAATGCAGGCTTACCTCAAAAAAGGAGAACAATCCCAAATGAACAGTCTAAACTCACAATTACTGAAACTAGAAAAAGAACAAATGAGGTCCAAAGTCAATAGAAGGAGGGACATAATAAAGATCAAAGCAGAAATACACAAAATTGAGAAAAATAAAACAATACAAAGAATCAATGAAACCAGGAGCTGGTTCTTTGAGAATATAAACAAAATAGATAAACCCCTAGGCAGAAGTATCAGGGAAAATGGAGAATGTATACAACAAAACAAGATTGGAAACAAAGAAGGAATAATCACAATGGACACCACAGAAATACAAAGAATTATTAGAGAATCCTATGAAAAATTATATGCTAAAAATTTGACAACCTAGAAGAAAAGGACAGCTTTCTAGAAAAATACAACTTTCCATGACTGCCCCAGGAAGAAACAGAAAATCTGAACAGACCAATTAACAGCAATGAAAGTGAATGGGTATTCAAAAAACTATCTAAGAACAAAATCCCTGAACAAGATGGCTTCACTGCTGAATTTTACCAAGCATTTAGTGAAGACCTACTGCTCATCCACCTTAAAGTTCCCAAAAAGTAGAAGATGAGGAAATACTTCCAAACTTATTCTCTGAATCAGGCATCATTCTAATACCAAAACCAGGCAGACACATACCACAAAACAAGAAAATTACAACAAATACGCAACAGAATATTAGCAAGCCGAATTAAAAAACACATCAAAAAGATCATCCATCATGATCAAGTAGGATTTATTCCAGCGATGCAAGGATGGTACATTTGAAAATCCATAAACATCATCCACAACATCAAGAAAAAGAAGGACAAAAACCACATGATCATCTCTATAGATAGTGAAAAAGCATTCAACAAAATTCAAAATACATTCATGATAAAAACTTTCAACATAATGGATATAGAGGGCAAGTACTTAAACACAATAAAAGTCATATATGACAAACCCACAGCCAACATCATACTTAACAGCAAAAAGTTAAAGGCTTTTCCTCTAAGATCAGGAACAAGACAAGGATGTCCACTCTCATGACTTTTATTCAACATAGTACTTAGAGGTTCTAGGCATGGTAATCAGACAACACAAAGAAATAAAAAGGCATCCAGACTGGTAAGGAAGAAGTTAAGCTGTCACTGTATGCAAATGACATGATATTGTACATAAAAACCCTAAAGAATCCACCTCAAAACTACTATAACTAATAACTGAGTTCAGCAAAGTTGCAGGATACAAAATTAATACACAGAAATCGGTTGCATTCTTCTATAGTAATGCACTAGAAGAAAGGGAAATCAGGAAAACAATTCCATTCACAATTGCATCAAAAAGAATAAAATACCTAGGAAAAAACCTAACAAAGGAAGTGAAAGACCTATACCCTGAAAACTACAAGACACTCATGAGAGAAATTAAAGAGGACACTAACAAATGGAAATACATCCCATGCTCATGAATAGGAAGAATTAATATTGTCAAAATGGCTATCCTGCCTAAAGCAATCCACAGATTAAATGCAATCCCTATCAAAATACCAACAGCATTCTTCAATGAACTAGAATAAATAGTTCTAAAATTCATAGAGAACCACAAAAGACCTCAAATAGCCAAAGCAACCCTGAGAAGGAAGAATAAAGCTGGGGGGATTATGCTTTCCAACTTCAAGCTCTACTACAAAGCCACAGTAATCAAATTTTGCTTCAGGCACAAAAACAGATGCATAGATCAATGGAACAGAATAGAGAGCCCTGATATAAACCCAAACATATATGTCCAATTAATATATGATAAAGGAGCCATGGATATACAATGGGGAAATGACTGCCTCTTCAACAACTGGTGTTGGCAAAACTGGAGAGCTATGTTTAAGAGAATGAAGCTGGATTATTGTCTAACTCCGTACACAAGGTAAACTCGAAATGGATCAAAGACCTGAATGTAAGTCATGAAACCATAAAACTCTTAGAAGAAAACATAGGCAAAAATCTCTTGAATATAAACATGAGCTATTTTTTCCTGAACACATCTCCTCAGGCAAGGGAAACAAAAGCAAAAATGAATGAATGGGACAACATCAAACTAAAAAGTTTCTGTACAGCGAAGGACACCATCAGTAGAACAAAAAGCATCTTACAGTATGGGAGAATATATTTGTAAATGACATATCCGGCAAGGGGTTAACATCTAAAATATATAAAGAACTCACATGCCTCAACACCCAGGAACCAAATGACCCTTTTAAAAAATGGGTGGAAGATATGAACAGACAATTCTCCAAAGAAGAAATTCAGATGGCCACAAGCACATTAAAAGATGCTCCACATCACTAATTATCAGGTAAATGCAAATTAAAACCACAATGAGATATCTCCTCACACCAGTTAGGATGGCCACCATCCAAAAGACAAGGAACAACAAATGCTGGAGAGGATGCAGGGAAATGGGAACCCTCCTACACTGTTGGTGAGAATGTAAATTGGTACAACCACTGTGGAAAGCAATATGGAGGTTCCTCAAGAAAACTAAAAATAGAAATACCATTTGACCCAGTAATTCCCCTTCTGGGAATTTACCTGAAGTCAACAAAAATCCCTTATTTGAAGATATATGCACCCCTACATTTATCACCTAACTATTTACAATAGCCAAGATATGGATGCTGAGTGTCCTTCAGTAGATGACTGGATAAAATGTGGTACACATACACAATGGAATATTATTCAGCCATAAAGAAAAGAAATCCTGCCATTTGCAACAACATGGATGGATTTATAGGTTATTATGCTCAGTGAATAAGCCAGGAAGAGAAAGACAAATACCATATGGTTTCACTTTTTGTGGAATATAAAAACAAGGCAAAACAGAAGGAACAAAACAACAGTAGACTCACAGACACTGAAAAATGTCTAGGAGGTACCAAAGCTGAGGGATTAGGGCAGGTGAGGTAGAGGATGAGGAGATAAAGGGGCACAATAATTCACAATCACAATATAAGTTGGTCACAGGGATGGTAGTAGAGCATGGAGAATACAGTCAATGATTCTGTAACATCTTTCTATGTTGATAGATAGTAACCACAGTAGAGGGTGTGAGGATTTGATAATGTGGGTAACTGTTATACCACTTTGTTGTACAGTTGAAACCAACATAAGATTGTATATCAACAATACTTCAACAAAAAAATAATAAACAGCAGCAATGTTCAGACTTCTCACATATGCAGCATGCCCACTCTCCCTCGAGTGTGCAGTTTTGCTTTATTAAACTACTTTGTTTGTAAAGAAAGAGGGAAGGGAAGGGGAGGGGAGAGGAATTGAGGGGAGGGAAGGGAAAAGAAAAGAAAAGTGATATAGGCATATACACAAATGGTAACCATGTGATCTCATGGAGGTGTTAATTAGCTTGGTTGTGGTAATAATTTCACAATGTATATGTATATTAAAGCATCACATTATACATGTTAAATATTTATAATTTTATTTGTCAATTATACCTCAATAAAGCTGGGTGAAAAAAGAAGCAATATTAAGAACCATGTAAAAGTATCTAAAAGAGAACCTGTTAACTTACCTACCTCAAACTTCACTATATCCTGGTTTCTTTTATCAATTTTCCTTTTAAAAAATAATTAGTACCCCATATTATGGGTCCTCTTGAAATAAGAGCTTTGGAAAGAAGCAACTTGTGAATAAATTTATAACCTTAAGTCTACCATAGTAAAATTTTGAAATCAAAAAAGAGAAAAATCTTAAAAACAGCCAGAAAAGTACAGACTACCTTCAAGGAAGTAATAGAATAACATAGCTAACTTCTCAATAGTAACTATAGAAGCCAGATGATTAATGGACTGATATTTTCAAAGCACTGAGAGAAAATAACTGCTAATCTAAAATTCTATACCCAACAAAAATATCCCTCCAAAAATGAACATAAAGAAGTCTTTTCAAACAAAGGAAAAAACAAGGATTTACATCAGACCCATACTAAAAGAAATGGTAAAGGGTAATTTTTAGGTAGAGAGAAAATTATTTCAGAGGCTTTAAGATTTAGGAAAGAAGACCAATGAAAAAGACAGAAATGTAGATATATCTATATGTCATATATCCAAAGCTCATTAATATTTCCTGACCCTTTATAATATCTACCAAGAACAAGTATAGTACTGATATTGTTATTCACGTTTTAAAGAAGTAAAAAACAAGGAGAGGCATATTGAGAGTCTATATGTTGGAAATCCTAAAGGCAATCTGGCTATTGCAAATAAAGAATCTTAGTCTACATTCTCCTTACCAACCCACAGTTTCTGAAATCTGTAATTAAGAAGACAAAATAAAAAATTAAAATTAAGAGGAAGCAGGTCAAGTGACTAGGGATAGAAGTAAAAAATCCTGGCTTCACTGATGCTTTAACATTGAGAAACTATCTCCTTGGTAGTGCATCTGTGAACTGGATATTTTCCATTTGCCCTGAAAACTTTCCATCTGTTTCCAATTTGTTCTGTGCCAGAAGAAGCTGACCACTACTGCTTCAAAGGATCCCTCTTCCTCTGGCTTTCAGTTTAGTTTGGTCAGTGGGGATCACTGGCAAGAGACTGGAAAGAGGGAAGAAAGCAGAATCAAGTATTTATTTCCTCAGCTCCTTCCCTTTCGGTCACCTAGGTTAGCTGCATCCCTCAACCTAATGCAATAGCTCCTGTCAGGTGGCCGTCTCCTATAACTGGATTCTTCAGGATCTAATAACTAATCTCTTCTCCTGTCACATGTATAAAATAACAATAATAGTCCCCACTGTTCAAGGGATGGTAGTACAGCATGGGAAATATAGCCAATGATTCAGTAATATCTTCCTACATTGACAGACAGTAACTGTACTAGTGGAGGAAGGATTTAACAATATGGGTAACTGTTGATCCACTGTGTTGTAAACTTGAAACAAATATAAGATTGTATATCAACAATCCTTTAATTAAATAGATAAATGAAAATTGATCCTATTCCCTAAAAAAAAAAGTTCCCACTGTTACTAGCTTCACCATCCCTTGTTATCTGCAACCTCTCAATTATTCCTTTTCAGTATGCCATCAATTTGCTACCCAAACCCTAACCTGTATAATCTACATGCAAATAGTAACATGGTAAATAGTGAAAATATAACAGACATTAAAAGCTCAGACTCTAAAGTCAAAAACAAGTGGAATTGGACCCCTGCTCCAAAATTATGTAACCTTGGAAGAGTATGCTAACATCTCTAAACCTTTCCTCTTATCTGTAAAATAAAAAATAATACTAGTACCTCTTTCAAAAACTGTTGTTTGGTGTGATTTATTCAATATGAAGAGCTTAGCCCAATATGTGGTACAGAGTAGGGGCTTAATAAATATTCAATGGCTATTAATTATCATTATTATTATTGGTTACTACTATTTGCTTCACAGGTATGATATAAAATTGACCACACAACTGTGATAGGAATTAATATATTCATCCCACTGCACCTTTTTATTTCTAATATTTAATACATCATGTTTCATACCAGAAAACCATGTCACAGAGGCAAACTATGCCTACCACAAGATTAAAAGGTAATTAGTATGCATAATTTTTCTATGTAAACATACATCTGTATATTCTAGGAGAGAGCATTAGCACAATAAATGGTTTTGCTCGTTCGACATTACTGGAAAAAGCAGTGGCATAAATTGTTCAATTTTATTTCAGCTAGATCATGACTAAAGTAAATTCTAATTCAGTCTAGTCAATGCAAATCATTTTAATACATCATATACTTACATAACTGCCCTGAACAAAATGATATATTAATTAGAAATCTAATGTACACTTGTGATCAGAAATTCCCAATAGCAGTAATTTAAGAAATAAACCAAGAATATGTAAAAGAAGATAAAGACCATCAAAATACAGCACTCATTCTTCAATTTCAATTTTGTGACTAAAAGTATTAGTACATGCAACTGTGAGTAACAAGACCAAATATAGCCAGCAGTACTAAAGCCGAGTGCACAATAGCTACACTGGTTGCATGTCCTTTGGAAAACAACTGCAGCTGCTGCCTGCAGGGTCTGCATAATAACAATATATTTGGCAGCACTAAACAGATAACAATCTTCCAAATTTTCTCTAAGTAAAAAAATAGTATCAACAACAATAAAAGACTGCTGACTGCTATTTAAACCACAAACCAAAATATTTTTTTCCAGGTTGGTTATGGTACTGGTTCAATAGGTAGAAAAAGAAAAAGATTCCTTTGTATTGCATCAAGATACCAGTTCAACATGTTGTAAACCATGTGGACTACAGTTCAAGTTCTTTGTCTTAGAGACAGTAACTAGCTGCCATTCTGAGTCAATTCCCTCTAAGAAACATAATTTCTAAATCCCTCTGATTTGAACTTTTTGAATTTGATACAGTCCAGCAGAGGAGACTATAACAAAACTTTGTACACATGGGCACTAAATGATATTGCTGACTAAGTGACCCATTATATAATACTTAGCAGAAAATATGTAACTCATTTTATAGCTTTCCTATCTTGAGCCCAATCTTCTAAGAGAGCTATAATTCAGACAACTGTATTTCTGCAAGAAATTTAATTCAACTACAGTTATAGGCTAAGTAAAATAATTGCCAAAGTGAGCAAATTGGCAAACACACCAAATCTAACAATAATGCTGGCTTAAATGTATGTGCTGTGGTATAGCTAAGCACTCTTCTAAATGCTTAGATTAATTTAGTCAATCCTCATAACAACCCCACGTAGTAGGTAGATACTATTATTAGACCCACTTTGTGGAAAGGGGGTCTGAGGCACAGAGAATTTAAGTACCTTCCTGAGGTAGTAAGAAAGCTAGCAAGCACATGGTTCAGAATCCTCTGGTTTAATCATCATTACATCCTACATTAAAAACATGTTTTTTTTTTAATATTCTTGTACCATGGTACTACTGAACTAAGGTTCTTCTAAAGCTCTAGTCTCAATCTCTTCTATTTTTTATCAAATTAAATTTCAAAGCCCAGATTTCCAAGCAAATAAGAGAACTGAGCATATCTCTCCTAAAATTTCTATCCAGTGATATTTCAGGTTTTCTATGGCAAACTGCAGAGATTTGAGAAACTGTCTTTGGTAACTATTTATAAAGCACCCAATAATTCAAGAAGTTGTCAATACCGTGATAGCATTTACACCTAACAAAGTTGATTCTGGCCTATGCTCAGTGTTCAAAGGGAAGCGTCCCTTCATGAAGAATTCTGAATGCACTATTTTACCAACCCAACACAGAACTTATCAAATATGTATTAAATGCTTGTTTTTATTCTCTTCCAAAATAGAATACAATCAACTAGAATCCAGGAATCAGCTACATTGGTAGTATTGTGAAATAGATCCTTTGTTGCCCACTTTATTTTACAAAAAGGTAGAAAGTATGTGCCTAAGAAAGGATCCATTCCTTCTTGTTTTTCTGCTCCTTGACTGAGATTGCTTCCAGATAACTGTTAATCTGGAGCCAGAAGCATCTAACTACAATTGGCAAAATGCACCCACTAGTTTTACATTCTAGAATCTATAAACTTAGTCACCTACGATTAAAAGTCAATAGTTATAGTTTCTTAGAGACATGATTCCTTATATTCTTTAGTCACACAGAAACTTACTTTGTTCTTTACGGTTTATTCTATAGTAACTTTCATGTATTCAGAACAGTGGTATTCATTAAAGTGATTTTTCACTCTAAAACAAAACTGATGTCTACTCAGTAAGGTAAGTTCATAGGAGCAAGGATGTAGAGAAAAATCAGCCATCTGAGATACCCACTGAATTCTGAAATAATTCACAACAGGTCATCTTCTGGAGTCATAAGTTTTTCATTTCTACATGTTCTTTTACTCTGGCTTGTTTTCTAAGGCTTACATCCCAGAAAATCAGAATGTTTTCCCTTTCCCGTCAACAATGACTCTTTTAAAGGTCTTTTCTATATCAGAGGCAGAAATATATTTCCACTGAAATTTTCTTTTTTACTCTGCAACTCTTGAAGATAACCAGGTGCAGAAAGACAAAAACTTTCCTTTGAAGAGTAAATGTTACTGGCACTTGGTCTTTTTTTTTTTTTTTCTGTTGTTTGCAACAAAAAAACTAAGTTCAAGATTCAAGATATACTATTGAATTCTATCTGGTTTCTTATCCTAAACAAACCACAATTGGAGGTGCCAAATTAATTCTGAAATTTGCTTCAGGGTGCCTGCAGGGGCCAGGGACCTTTAATCTTCACATACCAAGAGTGTTTATTCGCCCCTGTTGAGAAGAAATGCAGGTCTAGGAAGTCAAAGGTTAGTCAATGAAGAAGAAAAATGGGATAGAATCTCTCAAGATGACAGAAGAAAGCAATGAACCCTTCAAGTGTTTTCCCTGGCAAGCTGAGAGAACTGCCAAGTTTGAGTCAGAGGTCTAATTTAAGTAGAGGTACATCTTGCTCCTTTAGATTTTACCACAAATTCAACAAAGCGGGTGATCACTCTCTGATTTAAAAGAATTGGTGAACTACAGACACAAAATGAAAGCAGGCCCATTTGTGAACATTAAATAATTGCTTCAAATTAACTGTCAAGCTTAAAAGTTTCACTGACTTTTTATCAATAAAATTTTATCAAAATATGGCCAAATGTCACCTACTCACAAATCAAATTCTAATGATGTAGTATGTTATCTATGGTATATATTTTCCACAAATGTGTAACTTAAAAGTACTAACAAATTCCAAGATATGTTTGGAAAACTATATCAAGAGTTGCTAATAAACAAAAAAAATCCAATTATAATACTTTCTAGGCTAGTCAAAAGTCTGGATTAAACATGTAGTGGTGTGGTTAAGTCACACTGAAGTGTATTTCCAGATAAATTTTTCTTGATTTCTCTGCCTACTATAGCACATCTTAAATTCTTGCATCTTTTCTTCAGTGTCAGTGTTTTCTGAAATAGAAAGTCACTTTATTTCAATAAAGTCTGGAGCTATTTTTTTTAATTCCACAAACTAAAATAATAGACATTTTCAATTTAGAAGGTGGGGGAGGATACTCTAGAAATTCAAAATGATGGGGGAGATTGGAAATGTAATTATGAAGTAAAATCAGAACTAAAGTTTAAAATTTAGATATCACATAAAGTTGTTTTTTGCCCACTTTATTATTTTTTATAAAAAATTAAAATTTTAATTGTACAGTCTATAATCTTTGAAGTTCCATTTTAAAATTGCCTCTTGGCAATTTCTCACCTCAAATCTAAAATTAAATACTGAAAGCTGTATATGAATGATACAAGAAACATATCAAGAAATTCTCCACTATGGTTAAAATTTTACTTTTAAACATCAAGGGTAATTCACTTCTCTCTTTCTCTAGCATTATAAATTAGGGAGAACCAAATCCCTCTGAATTCCTGCCCCTTTTCCAATTTTAAATCCAACATCATTTAAATATAAATTCCAACACTGCTTACTTTACAGGTAGAAATCTGTAAGACTACATAATGCCTCTCTACAGCCTTTAATCTATAACCAAATTTCAAATATTCAATATACCAACTCAGGTAGTACTAACTAAAAAAAAAATTTACTCCTAAATAAAAAACTAAGTAAGATGACATTGGTCTAACAGTAAACATGTTATTAAGTTACTTCCAATTACAATAAATTCTGCTTAGAAGAGACTATCTGAAAAGCATTAGACAAAATAAATTTGCCATCAAGAAAACTATTTGCAGTGAAGCACAGAGCACAGCTTACTTTTTTGATTGTGTTAGTGTACACAGATCACCACTAAAAGCAACCACTTGAATTTCTATATAAAATTGGTCATTACCTAGAAAATCAAATTTGGTTTCATGAATATACATTCATTTTCAATGTTTATCATGTTTAGCCTTTTTAAACTACAAGCATGACTATGAGTGCATAAAAGCTTCCAAATATGATTTATTTAGTAAGAACATAACTCTAAGGTATCATATTAAGGTTGCCACTTACAGCTTATGTATCCAGCAGCTAAAAGGGTCAGCTGTATGGCCAAACGTGAGAGGGTAGATGCTACCTAATAATAGCACTGCCTTAAATCAACAACAGCCCCTAACCAAGTCCTCCTTCCCCCTTCCCTCTCCAGAAAACCACCCACATGCTATCAACTGTGAAGGGGAAGAAGGATAAATACATAAATACATACAAACATACATACATACATTAATGGAAGTTTTTTTTGTGTGGTAGGGGAGGGGTTTGCTGCTGATAACAGCAGGAGATATCTCCAAATGGAAAGATATTTAGAAGTAGTCTTATTGCTACTAATTGGCCAGATCTAAGTTAAACAGTATCATATAATACAGAATAAATTACTTACCTGCAGTGACTTCTAAGAAACTATATATGAAACTATGATTCCAAGTTGTATGTTTCTGTGCTTTCAGTTCAGAGGTTCTAGGCCACTCTGAGAGAAAGGGAGAAAATGTCTTTAAAACACCCCACATTAGGGCCATGTAACTTGTGCTCCACTAAAAAATGAAGAAGCATGAAAATATTTCTAGCAGCTACATTAAAGCCACATGTAAAATTTTGCTCAGATCTCTTCACATAGGGAAAAAAATTACGTCTCCCAAAAGCAGTAGTTATGAAATAAAGACATATATAGTGGAGAACAAAAGATATTAGGGGGAAATGAAGTGTTACCCATTAATAATTGTAGAAATTAAAAGTATATGAATTACAATGGCCTACTGGTCTGGTGTACAGCATAGGTTCTCATCTATTGATTAAACAAGACACAACATTATTTAGACACACAGAAAAGGGAGAACTAAAAGAAACCACAGATAACACACTGCACTTGGTCTTATCTATCCTAAAAGATACCTTTTTTTTTTTACTTATACTGTTTTCTAAATGATACTATTTGATCTCAAGAAACAATATTTCAATAGAAACAGAGGTTTGCATTATAAGGTATGAAGTGGTTCAGTACCCAAGTAGATAGAAACATGCTCTGACCTACTCACCCCCTTCTCTTGTGACAAATTAGAGATCCTTTTTCTTTTGCCCATGAGTCCTCTGTTTATCTACTTATTCATAAAAACTCAGATTTTTTTCCAAAGAGCATCCGAGTATTGTGAACTTCTGATTATCAATGTTTTTATACTGTAACTCCTCCTATATTCACTTTGTTATGATTATATGTTTCAAGTGGCCAATGTTAATATAAATAAATGTATACACGTTTGATAAAAATATAAAATATTTTAGTGTAAAATATATAAGTGAAACTTTGACAGAGTCCATTAGATCATAGTCAAATAGGCTTTCTATAAAATGGTATGAGACATTTTGTACATAAAAATACTTGAACTCATGACTGCTGATATAAAGTCAATGCCAATTAAAAAAACATAATTCTTTTGAAATTTCCTATCTACAATCTAGCAGTACAGGCATATTCATTAGCATAACAAATAATTATAACTATAAGGAATTCAAGTTGTAATCATGCCCTTTATGAAATATGGATCTAAGACTCCTCATGAGGTATTCATCTATATCTGATAGAATAAAAAAGGTTAGTAAAATGTTTGACCTAAACAAACAAATAAATGTTCCACAAACAAATCCACATCACCCATAGAAGAAAACAGAATTACTGGGACTAAATCAAATTCCCACAAAATTGACAACCTGTTTTAACCACAGCTTTAACCTACTCCTGCAACAAAAGGAATATGGTCAAAAAAAATGTTTTAAGTAGCCAAATTAAATGCTCTTTTAACTTTCCATAGGCAAAATGTTTAGACTCAGAAGCAGTATGCTTTCTTTATGGTTTTTCTTTTTTATTACAAAATGTGTTATTATAAGAAATTTACCAAGTAGGTCTATACCCAAAGCATTATAAATCTGCCACCTAAATATTACTATAGACATCTTAACATAAATCCTCCACTTTACTGCTTTAGAGGATATACATATTTTTTTTATTGAGATATAGTTGACATACAATATTATTTTGGTTTTAGGAGCATAACAGTGATTCAACAATTACATTATGAAATGCTCACAATTAAGTGCAATTACCACCTGACACCATAAAGAAAATTACAAAATTATTGACTACATTCCTTATGCTGTACTTTTCCTCTCCATGACTTATTTGTTTTATAATTGGAAGTTGGTACCTTTTAACCCCCTTAACCTATTTTACCCATCCCCTAACCTCCCACCCCTACAGCAACCACCAGTTTCTTCACTATATTTATGAATCTGATTGTTTTAATTTTTTTAGATTCCACATATAAGTGAAATTGTATGGTATTTGTCTTTTTACATCTGACTTACTTCACTTAGCATAATATCCTCTAGGTCCACCCATGTTGTTGGAAATAGCAAGCAAAATATCATTCTTTTTTAAGGTTGAGTAATATTCCATTGTGTGCTGCAAGTACCACATGTTTATCTATTCCTCTATCGATGGACACTTAGGTTGCTTCCATATCTTGGCCATTGTAAATAATACTGCAACAAACATACTGCATGTATCTTTTTGAATTAGTGACTTTGTTTTCTTTAGGTAGATACCAGGAAGTGAAATTACTGGATCATATGGTATTTCTATTTTTAATTTTTTGAGGGAACTCCATACTTTGACCCTTATTCTGAGTTGCTTGTTTTGAGACCATTCCTGCTTCACTAGTCCCTTCAGTCAGTCACTGAACAAACATTCACTGAATGCCAACTACCAAGTATGAAGAAGTGCAGTCCCTATGTGAAAAGAAGAAATGCCCTTTTTTTAGCTTTATTGAGGCATAATTGACAAATAAAACTGCATATATTTAAAGCATACAACCTGATAATTTGACATGCAAATACACTGTGAAATGATTATCACAATCAGATTAACACATCCATCAATTCAAACATCTAATTCCTTAGCAAATTTCAAGTATACACCACAATATTAACCATAGTCTCCATGCTGTACATTATATCCGCAGAGCTTAATCATCTCATAACTGAAGACTTGTACCCTTTGAGCAGCATCTCTCTATCTCCCCCATCCCTGGTAACCACCATCCTATTCTGTGAGAAATGCCCATTCTAAAAGTCAATTCCCTGGAGATAACTTCAGCTGGAAGTCTCCTAGACTTGAATCTAGAGTGGTCCCGAAGACTACGCATCATAGGACTTTAATTCTGGCCAAAGAAAGATCCAAGATTGGAGAATTAAGACTCTGAGAATTCACACTAGAAGACAAATGCCCCGTTTCTGTGCTACATGGCATTCTGAATGAAACTCATTTAACACTGCTATTCAGTGTAGCTTGTCTTTACGAAAACGAACATTGTAGAACTCACTGGGCTTCTAGAGAAAAGTGAATTTCACCACACACTTGAATACTACTTGGATGGTTCAAATGACTTAAAAATGAGGTTTGCAAAACTGAAGGTACAGTATTAACTCATTTTCATATCCCTAAAGACAAAGTAATACTTTTAGTCATAAATGGATTTCCTGAACTCATACGTGACATAATCTTAAAAGGCTTTTTCAAAAGTAATATGGATTTTGACGATTTATATATATGTAAGCTGGAAAAAAGATATGTATTTGGGGGAAAAAACACAAGAAAGGTGACAACAATCTCCCTAAAAGCAACACATAACAACTACTGCTTGACTTTTCTATTTTTATTTTATAGCATTAAAAATGAGCAAAAGTAACCTAGATAAGAATTATTAAACTTTAACAAAACTTTATTTAACCTCTGGAAAGAACAGTTTTTAGACAATAAGTAATTAAGGAATGGAAAAGGAAAAGAGAGTTAAGATGAATAATCCATTCAAAATTTCCTTAAAGATTTGACTGTTGATCAAGAGTAAGAGATTCACTACCTAAGTTCTATGCTAGCAAACAGAAGCTCTGTTTGATAAAAATACCAAGGCAGAAATAAACAGAACTTATGAGATCAGTCTTTAGGCAGGCACCAATAAATAAAAATTATTTTATAATATTTCATATTATTTAAAGAGAAAATAATTTCACTTATTGTCCTATTAAAAAAATTTTTAACTAACAAAAATTGTATTTGCTGAACTGAGACTGGTACAAATAACTATTATTATAACTATTTTCTTTAAAGTAATTTTTGTGTAAAGTACAGTAATACACATGTCCATTTCTGGCAAAGATATAATAGCCTGGGGGGGGGGAGAAGGAATAAAACAAATGCATAAGTTTAGGGGATTGTGTATATCATATCCCTTATTTAAAAAGTAATTCATTTCAATGATACATAAATTCCTGTACATAATTTTCAGTCATGAAAAACTTTCTACACCAACTCAAATAAGGAAAAACTATTCTAATCTTAAGAGTACATCACTCTTGGACATTACTTCTATCATGCAACTCTGCCACATACATCAAAAAATAAAAAAGCAAATCTTTCAACAAAGTATAACTTTGGTTCTTGGAACCTTTCCATAAAACTATGTAGTAAGTTCTAAATTTTGCCACTTTTCTATGGTGATACTTTAATGGCTGCAGTAGTTGCAGTGATGTCAGTTACACTAAAGAACGACAGATGGGCTGAAAAGAGCAAAGTATTTCCTACCAGCTGGAAGCCTTCAGAAACTGAAGAAACAGTAAGATAACCTTTTTAACTCTGTTCCTCCATTACTCTCAATGTGATTATGTTTTAATTTTTCATATATTTCTGCTAAACTTTAAGTATCCTGGATGTTGTTTCTGCAGAATCTGCCCCTGCTGCTTGCACACTCACACACTAGCTCCATGCTGCATTCACACAGTACAGGGGCAGTCGAGGATTTGGAAAGTAGAGAATGTTGTTTTCCAACTATAGAACTTGACAGATGTCATATTTGCATGCTCTGTCATTAATAATGTTTTGTTTAAAGACAGGAATGCAGAATTTTTATATTCCTACACATTCAGAATTATTGTAAAATTCATTCCTAAAGGTAAATTGTTATATGGTCCAAATCAAAATAATTTTCCTTCCAAGAAAAATTTTTAAATGTTCAATATGAACTGGAGCTAGTCACTTAAACATGAAAATAATAAGATGGAGTATAAAGAAGAGAGAAATTTGCTGTTGGTAATATATATAAATGAAAGAGAGGTGATAACATTCTAAAATGCTGTTTCCAAAAGGAAAAGGTACTAATTTTTCATTGTATTCTGATTACTGAAATACTAATAATTTCCTATTTACAAACCATAATTTTTCCTTTAAATAAAAAACATAATTTTCTACAAAACTCTTCTTCTTAATTAAAATACTTACTAATTTATCTTTCACTTTTCATTCATTCCAAAAGATTTACATTTAAATCTAATACATCTAAACTATTTTAGATTTAAATGAAAGAGCCTTGGCAGCACTGTTAGTTTTCCAAAGACTGATTTTTAGAATACCTGAGACTTTCTAAAAGATATTTCAAGAACATATCCAGATTCTTCCAAAACTCAGTCTCACCCTCCAAAAGTTATCAATTTTGTTTTAGGCTTCTGCTTTCTGGTTTTTCAGTTGTTTACCACTATAACTTCAAATAATATCCTTCTCATTAGATTGAATGTTGAGTAGCACTAATCTGAAAGGGAAGCGACTGGTTTGGGAAAGGAAATGTCTGAGTGTTTTGTAGTAGAAACAAAAAGAGCTGGGACTTCTTCTAGCATTCTCTGAAGGCTCCTGTCATTTTCTGCTTTTCTATATCCCATTTACACTCTAATTAGTTGTTCACATCTTTTATTATGGGCTTTGGCAATGTATTTGATCTTTTCGTGCCTCAATTTCATCATCTATAAAATGGGAATGGCAATAAAAGAACATAATAGTAACTGTTCTTAGAAGAATTAAATAAGTTAATATGTGCAAAGCACTGAGAACATTACCTGGTGCATAGTAAATGAAATAAATATCAGCTGTTATTTGGACTATTGGAACAGTATTATGTTGAGAGAATATGTTACTAATTAGACAATGTATGCTCTAAAACATCTTCATGATATGGAATACATGCAAATATTAAAATACTCTCACTCTAAAAACATTTGAAAATTAAAGATTTTTTTTTTAATGAACTACAAGGGGAAAAAGGATAATTAACTTCTCTTTCTGTACCAAGTAAACTTCTTATCTAGCCAAGACTTATCAAGATTTGGACATAAGCTCTTAGAACATAGCTCTACATTAATGAATTGATGTTCAATAATGATATTCTGTCATCTTTTACTCAACTAAAATGAGAACACTTTAACTTTGAATTAGTATAGTTTTTCTCTATGGCTTTAAATATTATACACTCAAAACAAAGTACATGGGTATCTGCCTCTTTTTTTAGCACATCAATAAAACAGGTAATAATTCTGTTTTTACTTTTAATTTATTTTAAATAGTAAATTGCAGTTCAGGGAACAAAAGTCAGTAGATTTTCTCTATGCAGGCAGCAAAACCACTGAATCCAGATCTCCATTAATAATACATGGGAAGCCTCCTATCTGTTCAGTAGCAGATTCTGTAGATCACAGAAGTCAGATAATTGAGGGTTAAAGACCTATTTTTATCAGGTGAGGTATGAGTGGCTTATAAGTTTCAAGTAAAGGTTACAAAGGGGACCTAAATGATGACATGATTATTGGCTGTATTTTTCAACCCCATTTTTAATAAATTTTATTTATAATCTGTTCTCTTAACATGAAAAAATGCACCATCACTCTCCCAAATTTGTTTCTTAAAGATGTAGTGAGTTAGTGAAAGTTTCTAAACTATTAAATATGATACATTAAACACTTCAAAAGTTTTGAGTAACTACTAATGTAGTTTCTTTTTAGAACTTAAGATCCTAATGAGTCAATGATGCCTGTGTATACAGCAGGTAATGAATATTGCTGTATTTCTTGCATTTTCTTTTAGATAACAATTTTTTCTCATTTTAAGTCATCCAACATTAGTTTATTCAGTAAGATTCACACATTTACAAACACTTGTTTTTTATTCTGGCAATAACCCAGACTTGCACTCCAAAGTTAGTTCTGAATTACAGGCCATATACTGGTTAACTGAGTAAAGGATCTAAGTCCATCCAAAGTTTCCAAGTTCTTAGCAGCATATAAACCTAAAGTTACCAAAAATTGCCTGGTTTCATTTTTATATTCTCTAACAAGCAAGTTATAAAAAGTAACCATTTCCTCTGGGAAATAGAGATAAAAAATTAATTTCCAAAAAAAAAAAAAAAACCATGCTGCCTTTGAAACCAGAGTATTTGAAATGAGGACAGACATAAAACTTTATGTATTCTCAAGAAAGACTAAAGCAAGTCACCAATCTGATACAAATTATCTCAAGGAGGTATGTACTTAATGAAAGGTAAAACCCACCATAACTAGGGAAAAGTAAAATACTATCCTGCTGTCTACAATTCTATTGAACAACTGACCCCCACCACCATATCCACTATCAAATTAACTCTCATATCCGTTATGGGATAGAGTCACACCCAAAACACAAAGGCACCTTTCCATATAGACTATTTGAGATTGAGAGCTTCAGTTTTACAGAAGATCACAGTCTCAATGACAGCAGGTCTAAAGAATTTTTTCAGTAGAAATACATGGTAATAAGAATTCTACCATTAAAACATTTAATTTATAAAACAGAGAAGTATAAATCCAACTAGCATTCTAAGCACAACTCCTTATCCTTGGCTATACAGTGTTTCTAAAAACTCTGGCAGGCAAATTAAACAGATTTACTATGGAATGCAACAAGTCAAACAATCTGGAACTGTAATTACTATTAAACTTGTCATGAGAATAGAGGATGCTGTGTTTTACATTATTATATTTAAAAAACAAAATAAGAACAAAAACATGAAACCAAGCAGATTTCTAATTTTCATAAGGAGAATTTTGCTGAGAATTATAACTCAACTGACAAATAAGAGTAAAGACATAGCTTTTTAATTTATTTATAAGATTACTGCAAGTCTTTTCCATTTGAATAAAACACATCTCAAAATAGGGATACTGGAGTTTACAAAAGTAGCATACCAAATGATAGGCCATATGCCAAACACGGCTTAGACACATGGTTATTAGAACATTACAAGCCACAATTCTTATTCAATCAATATAAAATCCGATCAGTATAAAATCTAGAGATCATCTCATTAAAGACCTTGACCTCACACAGTAGAAACACATGCATGCAAGTACTGATGACAATCAATGAATGCAATTCATTTTACCCCCAAAACATTTCAATAAAATTGGCATAAACAATTAGTCCAAATCATGGTTACTGCGATACTGACAATAAGAGAAAGAAAAAATATACCAAGTATGAAAAATTATGTTCTTCCTTCTCCCACAACTTCTTATGATAACTCATAACCTATTGTGTTGCATTAGCAGGCCCAGCAGGCCCCTTCTCTGGTAGCAGTTCTCTCACCCTATTTAACATTTCTAGTTAAAAACTCAATTATACTTTTGTACCACGTAAGTTATAGTAGATTTCTTTAAAACTGATTTATCGCTATTAATACAGAAAAAAATGTATTTTTTACTTCCCAAATAGAATGAAAAGACAAAAAAAAAATGGGGAAAGGAGATGGACTTCTCAGGAAAAAGTACTGGTGGAAACACTGAAATTCAGCAAATTTAAACATAGTAAAATGAGCTAACTTCAACTTCATTTAATTACAGTGCCAAAAGCGTCAGTTACAACTGAAAGCACAATTTCTAAAAATCACCAAAAGAATATAAATACTATATTATGGTGAGGAGAAAGGAAAGTTAGGAAAACAATCATATTAATGTCAAAACCCACTATGTCAAATTTCATGAAGGTATGCAAATTCTTTCAGTTGAACTAGAATTTCACTATAACGAACAGTGCACAAAATAAAACCAAATATTAACTGGGCAGGGAGGACAGTGGGATATCCAATTACTAAAGACAATAATATTTTCTGTGTAAAATCAAGGGCTCAGCCGACATTCAAGAACCATATATTTCTAAAAAGTTGACATTTTATTTTGAAATTTCTTTCAAAAGAAAAAAAACACTGTACTGATCAATCTCTAGTTTGAACAGAATTTTTAGAAATTAAAACGTAGTCAGTACTGGAAAACACAGTTTCTCCAAAAGAACATCTAAATTCAGTACTATTTCCATTCCAATTCCTGCCTAGGTTTTTCTCTCCAATAATATGAGCCTAATGCTCTTCTGAAATGTTCGATTCAACACAGCAACAGCTCTCAGTGCAACCTCTAATACAACAGCTAACTAAAACAGTCATGCAGGGACTCAAAAGAGACAAAGATAGGCATAAAAATCCCTGGAAAAACGGAGAAGTGGGGAGGAAAAAGAGGAAAACAGCGCCCATAAATTGTGAATCCAGGACCTAGAAAAAATTTAATATATACTATCAGGTAGATGAAGCCAAAATGCAGCTTTTGCACATGCCACACCCATCTTTACATTGTAGAGGCCACCTGAACAAAAGTAGAAAGATGTTTCTTTCTTCTTCCCATATCCCAATCAATGACTCAATCTAGTCAGAACCCATACTCTACATGAATCACAAAATTATGCAAACATCTTTTACTACTCAAATCTGACCTATGATGGAAC
Source organism: Phataginus tricuspis (assembly GCA_029783875.1). Taxonomy (NCBI): domain Eukaryota; kingdom Metazoa; phylum Chordata; class Mammalia; order Pholidota; family Manidae; genus Phataginus; species Phataginus tricuspis. Next base: position 45,083,207 of record JAQQAC010008880.1, on the reverse strand, counting down.
ATATTCTAACCCTACCCACTTAAACTTTCCTACCTTTACCACTGCCCATGGCCCCTCTGCACAATCTGTCTACATCCATACAAAGTAATAATTTGTGTAAAGCAACGGGCAAAGGACAGAAATTAATAGTAGCACATTTTATGCTCAGAGCTAGAGTCCCAAAATAAACACTATAAACATGTTTCAAACCAAGACATACCTGTAAAAGTGCATCATGGAAATGTAGCCTCCCATGTACTACACTGTTAATAATACCAAGATGCAGAAGGTGGGAGGCATGTGGGAGGGAAAAAGATACCACCTCAGTAGACTAAATATTTCAGGGAAAAACACACAAAAGAGCAAAAATAATGCTGTGGAAGCTCAAACCAGTGATTTAGAACACAAAATTCATACACTGTCCCACAAAACAGGGGAAAAAAATGACAAAGAGATGAAATAATGAGAAGGAAGATAGCAGATAAGGGAAACAGAAAATGAATAGCCAAACCAAAATGTATTAGTTTTCCTGAAGGGTGAACTATATCAAACAGAACTGAAAAATAATCAAAGATATAACATAAGGAAGCTTTCTTCAGCAATCAAACAGTTTAAACAGATTAAATTCACTACATTCCTTAAAAAATTTAAGAAAACAGTATGGCACAAATATATAGTGGCAAATCAGGCATTTCCAGAGAAAATGAGACATCCTATATTCTGATCAGACATGAAGAACTAGCTAACTACAAGAGAATAAATATCAAGTTGTTAGAGACAGAGGCACAGAACAACGTATTAGAACAGATGGACCTAATGGACATCTACAGAACACTTCATCCAAACTCAACAGGATACACATTCTTCGCCAGTGCAAATGGAACATTTTCAAGAATAGATCATATACAAGGCCACAAAAAGAGCCTCAATAAATTCAAAAAGATTGAAACTGTACCAACCAGCTTCTCAGATCACAAAGGTATGAAACTAGAAATAAATTACACAAAGAAAATGAAAAAGCCCACAAACACATGGAGGATTAATAACATGCTCCTAAATAATCATGGATCAATGACCAAATAAAAACAAAGATCAAGCAATATATGGAGACAAATGACAACAATAATTCAACACCACAAAATCTGTGGGACTCAGCGAAGGCTGTGCTAAAAGGGAAGTATATTGCAATGCAAGCCTACCTCAGGAAAGAACAATCCCAAACAGTCTAAACTCACAATTAATGAAATAAGAAAAAGAAGAACAAATGAGACCCAAAGTCAGTAGAAGGAGGGACATAAAAAACATTAGAGCACAAAAAATAAAATCTAAAAGAATAAAACGATAGAAAGAATCAATGAAAGCAAGAGCTGGTACTTTGAGAAAATAAACAAAATGGATATATCCCTAGCCAGACTTATCAAGAAAAAAAGTCTACTCACATAAACAGAATCAGAAATGAGAAAGGAAAAACCACTAAGGACGCCACAGAAATACAAAGAATTATGAGAGAATACTATGAAAAATTATATGCTAACAAACTGGATAACCTAGAAGAAATGGTCAACTTTCTAGAAAAATACAACCTTCCAAGCCTCACCCAGGGACAAACAGAAAATCTGAATAGACCAATTACCAGCAAAGAAATTGAATTGGTAATCAAGAAACTACCTAAGAACAAAACTCCTGGACGAGATGGTTTCACTGCTGAATTTTATCAAACATTTAGTGAAGACCTAATACCAATTCTCCTTAAAGTTTTCGAAAAAGTAGAAGGGGACAGAATACTACCAAACTCATTCTACAAGGCCAACATCACTCTAGTGCCAAAAGCAGACAAAGACAGTACAAAAAAAGAAAATTACAGACCAATATCCCTGATGAACATAGATGCAAAAATACTCAACAAAATATTAGCAAACTGAATTCAAAAATACATCAAAAAGATCATCCATCATGATCAAGTGGGATTTATTCCAGGGATGCAAGGATGGTACAACATTCAAAAATCCATCAACATCATCCACCACATCAACAAAAAGAACGACAAAAACCACAAGATCATCTCCATAGATGCTGAAAAAGCATTCGACAAAATTCCACATCAATTCATCATAAAAACTCTCAACAAAATGGGTATAGAGGGCAAGTACCTCAACATAATAAAGGCCATATATGACAAACCCACAGTCAAAATTATACTTAACAGTGAGAAACTGAAAGCTTTTCCTTAAGATTGTGAAGAAGATAAGGATGCCCATTCTCCCCACGTTTATTCAACATAGTTCTGGAGGTCCTAGCCACGACAATCAGACAACACAAAGAAATAAAAGGCATCCAAATTAGTAAGGAAGAAGACAAACTGTCCCTGTTTGCAGATGACATGATATTGTATATAAAAAACCCTAAAAAATCCTCTCCAAAACTACTAGACCTAATATCTGAATTCAGCAAAGTTGAAGGATACAAAATTAATACAAAGAAATCTGTTGCATTCCTACACACTAACGATGAACTAGCAGAAAGAGAAATCAGGAAAACAATTCCATTCACAACTGCATAAAAAAGAATAAAATACCTAGGAATAAACCTAACCAAGGAGGTGAAAGACCTATACTATGAAAACTACAAGACACACATGAGAGAAATTAAAGAAGATACCAATAAATGGAAACACATCCCATGCTCATGAATAGGAAGAATTATATTGTCAAAATGGCCATCCTGCCTAAAGCAATCTACAGATTCAAAATACCAACAGTATTCTTCAACAAACTAGAGAAAATCATTCTAAAATTCATATGGAACCACAAAAGACCCCAAATAGCAAAAGTAAACCTCAGAAGGAAGAATAAAGTGGGGAGAATTATGCTCCCTGACATCAAGCTCTACTACAAAGCCACAGTAATCAAGACAATTTGGTACTGGCACAAGAATAGATCCATAGACCAATGGAACAGACTAGAGAGCCCAGATATAAACCCAAGCATATATGGTCATATAATATACAATAAAGGAGCCATGGATATACAATGGGAAAATGACAGCCTCTTCAACAGCTGGTGTTGGAAAAACTGGACAGCTACATGCAATAGAATGTAACTGGATTATTGCCTAACACCATACACAAAAGTAAACTCAAAATGGATCAAAGACCTGAATGTAAGTCATGAAACCACAGAACTCTTAAAAAAATATATAGGCAAAAATCTCTTGGACATAAACATGAGCAACTTCTTCATGAACATATCTCCCCAGGCAAGGGAAACAAAAGCAAAAATGAACAAGTGGGACTATATCAAACTAAAAATCTTCTGTACAGCAAAGGACACCATCAGTAGAACAAAAAGACATCCTACATATGGGAGAATATATTCATGAATGACATATCTGATAAGGAGTTAACATCCAAATTATATAAAGAGGTCACGCACCTCAACAAACAAAAAGCGAATAAGCCAATTAAAAAATGGGCAGAGGAGCTGAACAGACACTTCTCCAAAGAAGAAATTCAGATGGCCAACAGGCACATGAAAAGATGCTCCACATCACTAATCATCAGAGAAATGTAAATTAAAACCACAATGATATATCACCTCACACCAGTTAGAATGCCCAACATCCAAAAGACAAACAACAACAAATGTTGGCGAGGATGTGGAGAAAGGGAAACCCTCCTACACTGCTGGTGGGAATGTAAATTAGTACAACCATTGTGGAAAGCAGTATGGAGGTTCCTCAAAAAACTCAAAATAGAAATACCATCTGACCCAGGAATTCCACCCTAGGAATTTATCATAAGAATGCAGGAGCCCAGTTTGAAAAAGACATATGCACCCCTATGTTTATCACAGCACTATTTACAATAGCCAAGAAATGGAAGCAACCTAAGTGTCCATCAGTAGATGAATGGATAAAGAAGATGTGGTACATATACATAATGGAATATTATTCAGCCATAAGAAGAAAACAAATCCTACCATTTGCAACAGCATGGATGGAGCTATAGGGTATTATGCTCAGTGAAATAAGCCAGGTGGAGAAAGACAAGTATCAAATGATTTCACTCATTTGTGGAGTATAAAAACAAAGAAAAAGTGAAGGAACAAAACAGCAGCAGACTCACAGAACCCAAGAATGGACTAACAGTTACCAAAGGGAAAGTGACTGGGGAAGATGGGTGGGAAGAGAGGGATAAGGGGAATAAGGGGCATTACGATTAGCACACATAATGTAGTGGTGGCGGGGATACGGGGAAGGTAGTATAACACAGAAAAGACTTAGTATAGCATCTTACTATACTGATGGACAGTGACTGTAATGGGGTATGTGGCGGGAACTTAATAATAGGGGCAGTCTAGTAACTGTAATATTGCTCATGTAATTGTACATTAATAATAACAAAATTTTTAAATCCAGAAAAAAGTCATTAAAATGGTTTAATAATAATAATTTACAGCTAAAACCTTATGCTACTGTAGCAAAGAGCAGTAAGAAAGTGTGTATGAGTGTACAGCGGTAAAAGGGCATGAGAATAAGCAGATGTATACACCCATGTCTGTGTGCGGTGGTGGTGGAAGAAGTGGGAAAATAGCAAAGGGGAAAGAGGAAAACTGTACTAAACACCGTGTCTACCACAGGGCGAAAGATTCATTTCATCTTTGAATTATGGCAAAACTGCAAAGTAATAGAAAATAAGATATGTACACTAATAGAAAATAAGATATGTACATGTGTTTACCATCCAATACATGGGGAAATTCAAGTACGAAGAAACCCCAACTCACATACAAGAGAAGGAAACCAAGGGAAACAGTAATAAAAAATACAGATTATCAGACAAGATGAAAAATGACCAAATATATCAATTAGAACAATTGTAAATGGGTTAATTGAAGACCAAGGGTCTTAAAAATAGGTTGAAAAATCCAACCAAATTCTGTTTACAAGAAACACATCCAAAATAAAGTTACAGGCTAAAAAAGCATAAATAACAAACCAATAATTAATAATAAAATGAACTCAAAGCAAACAAAAAAAAGAAACAATGAAAAAAAGGTCATTTTATAGTGATAAATTATTTAAACTCACCAAAAACAAAGTAACTATCATAAACGAAGCTGATACATATAACTAGAATATATAAACCAAAAATGATGAGATATTGAACAAAAATTTGACAGAAAAATATATCAGTGAAAGACTAACATTCCACTCCTGAGCTACAAGATTAATAGAGGAAAAATCAGTAAGAATGCAGAAGCTCTGTAAATCAGAATTTATACTGTACCCTAATTCCAGGAATAATTACAAATTTTATGTGGAATATTAAGCCACAAAGGAACTCCTTAAAAATGTAACATAGCAAAAAGTGTATGTATCTTCTTTCTACATCTTCTTTCTACAAAGCACAAAAAAAAAAAGATGACAAACAGAAAAAGTGAAACTTAAAAACAAGTCACTTTGAAACTTAAAAAGCTCTTCTAATAAATTTATTTTTAAAGAAATAATATCTTCCATCTATGAGTCTCAATTTATTCATATTTTAAAAAGGCTTTCCAAATAGAAGCTCCTGTAAGGTCTGTCTAGCAACCCCTTCCCCTGATACATACAAACCACAATGACTTTCTTATATTTAACCAGGTTCATAACATATGTTCAGCTTTCTGGCTGATTATTTGGTGTGATACGCAAAAAGTAGAAAAGGTCCCTACATTAAAGGAGTATGTGATCAAGTTGAGGAATCCGGAAAATCAAACATCAGCAACACAGAATAAATATTATAGAAATTCAGAATACTATAGAAATACATAAATATGGAGAAAGAGAGCAGGGTAGGAAGGGAAGGCTTATTTATGTGACTTTAGTACTAAAAGAGAGAAGAAATTTGAAAATCCAGAAAAGAAAGGGGGAAACATTCTGGTCAGGAATATGTATCAATGAAGGCTAAAGAAAAAAATTTTAATACTAACAACTCTAATCAGTTACTATAGTGGATATAGCCTAGGAACAAAAACACCGAAGTACTAGATGAAACTGTTTGCACTAAAAATGAGCTGCAACGGGATTTTAAAACACAAAGGATTGTAAACTGCCAGCTAAATTTGGGAAGGTCCTCATCACTTTGAATATTCATTGAAATAGACTTCCACTTTTAGGTATATTTCATATCCCTAGGGAGAATAATATTACTGATAAATGGTGGTCTTTATTTATCATCTGGGACACTGACCATACCAGAGGTAACACTCCACCAGGTTTCCACAGCTATTTCGTGCAATGAGGGGAAAACATTAACAGCTAAGACTTTAAAGAACATTATCACACTCAAGCTCTTCTGATTCTGGAAACTAGAAATTTATTTCACATTTCCATGGTCTAAACCACAAAAATTAAAATAATTAAACTAAAAGAACTCTATCTAATCAAGAATGCCTTTTAACATGGAAAAGAAGGAACCACAGACAGATTTAGAACTGGTTTATAATAAACAAGGTAGCGAGGACTAGGTCTGCCAAGTAGGTGGGAGTAGAAGGAAATAAAGCATCTTAGTTTCTGAGCAAAATGCTGTTATTAATATAATTGCCTCAGTTTGATCCAAATCCAGTATTTCAGATTTACTGAAAAGAAACATATTAAAATAGCAGCAATTTCCTTTACAAATAAACACATTCGGCCAAGAAAGCTTATACCAAAAACATTTAACCCTAAAGGTAATAAAAAGGAGTGAAATTATTTCAGCACTTCTAATTTCAAATAACTCCTGAACATAAATATGTATAAATATATCAGCAATAATCACTTCTAAAATTAATTAAAATTACAGTGAAATTATTTCAAGCAGCCTAATCGTACACTTTGTCAACATATATAAACATAAGAAAGGTCTTCCAATGAATCATTAGAAGTTACTGCTATATATACTAACTGTAGAAATCATTAATATTTGCATTTAATTGTTTATAATGATCTTGAAAAACCTATGAGAAATAGGAAGTTATACTCACAAGTACCTAAGTTTATATGTGACAGGACACTCTGAATATAAGCACTTTGATGCACACTATATGGAAATTTGGTTTTTTACTGGTAGTATTTTTCAGTCACTACTGAACCCTTGACTTGAAAGTTGCATCTGGACCAGAGACTATAAATTAACCATAAATACCTGCTAAGAAGCCATCTTTTTGAGCTTCTCGAAGTATAGAGACTCTTGAAATAGGCACATCTCTTACAAATCATAAATGTATAAAATAAGGAATCCGATTAAATGTCTCAGTAAGATCTTTCTATCCATCACTTTCCTATGCCCAACATATACACAAAAACCACAATGACTTTTTAGTATTTAAAGATTTGGGCTCTTGAAGGGCATAGAGACTATACACCAAGATGGGCTGTACCCGCTAGTGTAGATCTGTCTTCTTGTACCGGAACTGTCACTTTGGTGTCCAAAGAAAACAGCTCTTGGATGGATGGATGTATGGACTGCTCCAAGAATTACTCTCCCAGAAAAGAAATATTTGATGTTGCCCTCCTGGCAAGATGTTTTTCCTGTTCTAAATCTTTCTAAGTAAATCTGATATAAAATGTCTGCTGAGTGTGAGTGTTTGGTTGGACTTAAAAGGCCATCTGGTGGACATTGCAAAAGCCAATCTCAAAATTTTTTACTTTTCTTCAGATACAAAGTACCTATAAATTGTGTTAAGTGCATACCAGTTATTTACATGATAGTATTTCCTCATAAAACATGAGAAACCTACTTCTTTTTAAAATATTGCATGTTTTCAAGACAGAGCTTCCATCTTCCCAATGTTCAGGCTTTAACCATTAATGCACATATGAAGGCCCTTCATTGAGCTTCAACAATATCATACATGTAGCCTCTTAATTTGGAGAGATTAGTCATACTTATCAGACACTATTGGTGTCATTGAAGAATTCTATATGTGGTTTTTAAATGTTCACTAAAATGATCTAAATAAGCAGAACTGAACAGGTCATGCAATCTATGAGGCTTTACAGACAGCTTTGTCTCTACATATTTACTGAGAATTTCGATTCCCAAACATAATCTGAAATGCTAAAAAATTTGTCAGGATCTTGCCTTCTATACTGATGACCTAGAAACATTACAAACTTAGATGTCTTGCTTCTCTCATTTTTAACAAAATTTGTAAATTTAATATTACAATACAGATTTTTGCCTTTCATTTCAAATGCAAAGTGGCCCTGTTTAAAATCTAAACTGTCTTAAACACATAACTATTAGCAACTCTGCTTGACATAAGGTCTGAAACAAGTTTTGAAGTATAATAGTCTCAGTCTAATAATAAGTGATCTCTAAATGGAACACAATATATGCTTCTAGAAATCCTTTCCTATTTTAAAGAAAATAATCTATCAGGTAACCATTTTCTTGAAATCTTTAATTTGCAAAGCATATCTTGCTAGAGATCCTAAATACAAATGATTAATGGGTCTCATTAAAGCTTTTTTATATCCTTCTTTTCCAATAAAAGTTTTTTTTAAGTTATTTCCGTTGTTAATATTCACACTACAATATCACTTGCCATTTTTTAGTAAAACCATTTGACAATGTTTTCTAAAACTTCTAGAGAATTCCTTGACTAAGATCCTCTAAGAAAAAGCTGTGTTAAATCACTTACTGTAAACAGCCCACTCTTACTGCTACAGGAATGTGGGGAAGTTGAGTGGCCCACTTCAGTGTCACATCCTGATAAATATGCAACATGTTATTATGGTTTCCAATTAAAGTATTTATTGTTCCTTCAGAAACTGTTGGTTGACGATAGAAAAAGAGGAAAATAAGAATTAGGAAATGGTCATTTGCAACAGTATATTACATCCTTTTTAGGGGATTCATGAACAAACTAATATTTTGATGTCAATGCATAAAAATTTTAAATAATAAAACATTATTCTTTAACTTCATGCTACCAAAATTAAAAAGAAAAAAAATTCATTGTACAGACTTGGAAACTATAACTAGATAGTGGCCAACATTTTTGCATGTCATCTAGAAAACATGAATATTAATATTTAACACATTTAAGATAATGATTGACTAGGCATTCACTACAGATTCTTAGATATTACTACACTCCATTCTGCTTATAAAAGAGTCTGATGTTCTGTTGGAAGCATCTTGAGCAACCACATTTTGGAAAGCATTAATGTATACTGAGGCCAATTCTACAAGTCATTTTGTACAGAGTGAAATGACTAAAAAAAAGTGTGATTTATATCAAATTTCCTTTCAAAGTTTAAACGTTAAAATTTCCATTACATGTTTAGTATAAAACTATTTTCCTAGATGTTTAAAATATATGTGTGTGAGTTTGGCTTTTTCTGATGTATATAAAATAGTTTATATGACATATGGAAAAGATAAAAGAAAATCGTTCTACTCACCTGAGCAATATGGGAGAAAACAACTTGGGCTACAATCAAGTTTCTTCATGAATCGAATTTGTCCATTATCCTTAAGGCAAAAAAAGTTTCTCTCACCAAGAATAAACACAGAAGATGCTGACTGATTGAAAGAGACGATGCAAATTTCAAGGGCTTGCTCTCCAATATTTAGAGTCCAATCCACCTGCAAAGGAAAACCTTAGATCAATTTAGCTTCTAAAAGCTGAACAATCTAATCACTTTCATATCAATACAAGAAATCACTTTACAACAAAACAGACATATTGTCTAATGTTCACTTTTTTTGCTATAACCATATTTCTGACATTTTATAGACTTCTGGTAGGATTTGTCCCATCTTTTAACAGCTGATATTAGCTATTTAGTGGTTCAAAAATAATCATATAAATTTAACCAAGGAGAGTATAACAACAAAGCAAAACTGAAAGGAACAAAATAGCAGCAGACTCACAGACTCCAAGAGGTTACCAAAGGGGAGGGTTGAGGGAGGCAGGAGGGAATTGTAGGGTATCATTATTAGTGCACATGGTGTGTGGGGGGTCACGAGGAAGACAGCGTAGCACAGAAAAGACAAGTAGGGAATCGGTAGCATCTTACTACACTGATGGACAGTGACTACAATGGGGTATTGAGGGGGGACTTGATAATAAGGGTGAATGTAGTAACCACATAAGAGTGTATATCAATGATACCTTAATAAAAAAAAAAATTTAACCAAGGAAGTGAAAGATCTGTACAATGGAAACTATAAAACATTGATGAAAGACACTAAAGAATACAGGTAAATGATCAATGTTCAATAAATGCTTCTTAAAATAATAAAGGAATAAATGTAAAACAGACATGTAAAAGAAGAGTTTCAGAATTTAGCCCCCAGTTAATTAATATTTTTAAATCAAGAAAACACAAAAAATCAAAGACATATTATTTTGAAAAACATTGGCTGACCAAGGCATATATTGTATATGGCAATGACAGTGACATGGCTGCACAAAATTATCTAGACAAAGAGGAAACAAGAATGCCCTCAAAGATAGGCTGTAATCAACAAATAATGGATAAAAGAAGACATGAAAAGTCACATTAAAGAGACAGAATTTTTTTTAATCAAGACATGATTTAGGTATTAATCTATCTGCTTTAGGTATTAAAATATCTGAAGATGGTATGAAATCCAAATAGGGCTGATTAGAGGGGCAAATATCACCCCTGTGTATATAAGAACAATCTGGAAGAAGGAGACAACACAGTGAGAATAGGTGGATGCAGATTATCTTAATCTGGATTAGAATTCAACACCAAGAAATCATTCAATTACTGTTCAGCTCAAGCACAGCTTACCTATATGAAAAGATTCCACTGGATACAAAACAAAAATGTGAGTCTCATGGCAGTTACATTTCTCACTACATTTTAATAGGCTAGCACTCTAGTATTATCTATCAGTGTCTAATTCAGAGTGGACAAATCTTTCTGAGGCCACAAAATAGGATCCAATCACTAAACACTTTCAATTCACTAGGTCCTGAGTGCCATTTTCTGTGACTTTCCCTTAGGGAAATAGCCACATTCTAAATTACTGAGTATCAAAAAATAAGAGGTCTAATAAGAATAATAATTAAAAATTTGTTCTGCTGTCCACCCAGATGGAGTAAAAGGAAGCATTTACCATCCTACCTGAAACAATCATAACATGGACAAAACATATGAAACAACAGTCTGCAAGGCACTGATGGCAGACAACAAAGGACAGTGAAGGCAATTCTGGCGTCCTAAAACGCCCACCATCTTAGGATTAGGAGATGCCATTTTATTCGCCCGCCATCTTGGGAATCAGGATCCGCCATCTTGGGATCAGGAGCCACCATTTTGTTTCCCACAGCCTCCAATCACCAATGACCAGATGATCACAACACCCCCTTAAGACCCAATCACCAATGATCTGATGATCACACCACCCTCTTAAGACCCAATCACCAATGTCCCTGTAGCAGGACACACCCAACCCCAACTCCTCAAAATTGTGCTTCCTCATCTGTGAGCTGCTGCTCTCTACTTTGAGACCATCCACACTGATTCCAAGTATGCCTTCCATATCTTACTCTCCCATGCAGCAATCTGGAAAGAAAGGGGACTCCTCAATACCAAGGGCAGCTCCGTTACCAATGCTAACTACATCATACAACTAATAGAGGCCTCATACCTACCAACTGCCATAGGCCTAGTACACAGCTGCTCTCATCAGATCAATCTTCCATCACTCAGGGAAATAACAGAGCAGACAAAGCAGCCAAACGGGCAGCAATGACTTCTGTGATGGGTACACTCACTTCCACGTCTAATAACCCTTCTCCCACAGACTCCAAATCACCTTCTACCAATGCCATACTCTCCTATTTACATAACCTATTTCATCCTAATCTCCTATCCTTACAATACCTTCTTAAAACCCACCTACCGCTCACCTCTTCATACATTACCTTTCTGAAAACACCACCTCATGGGAGATCTGCCAAAAGGTCAATCCTAATTCACCTTCTCAACCCCCCTTCTTCCCCACTCATCAGGCAAGGGGACTCATTCCTGGGCCGACTGGAAGCTCGACTTCACTCATATGCCCTCAGTAAAATGCTACCAATACTTTCTAGTACTGGTAGACACATTTTTCAGGTTGGGTTGAAGCTTTCCCTACAATTAACAAATGAGCTCAGTTTCCACCATTTTGTTATCAGAGATCATCCCTCGTTTTGGAGTACCTACTTCCTTACAATCAGACAATGGCCCTGAATTTATCTCCCAAGTTTCCCAGACAACCACTAAAACTCTTAATATCCCCTGGCAATTCTATATCCCATACCACCCACAATCCTCAGGTAAGGTGGAGAGAACCAACCTAACTCTTAAATCCATCCTTACCCAACTATCCATGGAACTCCATCTTGACTGGACAAAGCTTCTCCCTTTAGCTCTGCTCCAACTCCGGGCTCTACCCAAAAAACCCACCACACTTTCTCCTTTCATGCTCATGTATGGCCACCCTATGCTTCCACCAGGTCTTAACTCTGAACCCTCTACTCTTCCTTCCCATCTTATACCTCCACTACCTCAACACATCCGCTCTCTACTATGGTCCCATGCTGACCTCTACACACCAAAACCTCACAACCCTCCCTCTCCTACCTTCTATCAACCCGGAGATTCAGTCCTCCTATCTTCTCCTAACCAGGTGTCATCACCCCTAACTCCCAAATGGCAGGGACCCTATCAAGTAGTCCTATCCACTCCTACTGCAGTCAAACTTACAAAATTTCCCCACTGGATCCACAACTCCCACATAAAACCCTTTATCTCATCCTCTCCCCCTTCCTCTGAATCTCCCACAGATTCCTACTCCTCCATCCCAACAGGACCACTTACTCTCTGCATTTTGTGACACCCATCTTCACTCCCACCCATCTTCAAAGAAGCCCCTACCAGTACAGACTCCTGAGACCTTCTCATGGCAGCCACACACCTAACTTGAAAACCCACAATTTCAACCTTTACTTTAATTCTCCCACTAAATCTATCTTCTTCAACACCTACCCATTCCTCTCTTCCAGATTACCCTTCTGCCTGCCAAGTTACTAATTACCTCTGCCCAAAAATACCAAGAGCTGTACTCTCCCAAAAATACCAAGGACCCCATAAACTCATCCTTACCACCCCAAAAGCCATAAAAGTTAAAACCCTCCCTGGATAGTTACATATTTCACGGGTAAAACCCTATCCCTCTTCTCCAGGTTCACCCTCAACTCCACAGACTACAAATCCTCCAGTAACCTACTCTACAACCCAAACAAGACCTCTCCGAATCCGGTTTTCATCTCAGCCTACATCTCTTCTGGCCATCCTGAACACCACACCCCCGAAGATACAAAAGGATAAGTACACCTACATAATTTTGCTCATTTCCTATGAGCCCAAACTTGCATAACTTTGCCCATTTCCTAGTCATCTTATTAGAAGAACTTCCCCTATACTCGCCCTCTACCCCCTTATGTATAATAATTCAAGATTTATGGCTGCAGGGAACCCTTTCAGACTTCTCCCCAAACAAAATTGCTACCTTTTCCTCATGCATTCTCTTACTCCAAGCTTTATTTTCTTAGTAATACTGACTCAGTCAATCTCTAACCCTATGGCTCAAACCCTTCCCACATACCTCAATCAAACAATCTCTCACACAGTCTAAATAATCCAAACCTTTAATGGAATTATCCAACCCCCTTGCTGGGTCTGTCTTCACCTTTCTCAGTTAGCAGACTCACCGACCCCTGCTCCCTTAAGAGCCTGAATCAATACCTCAGCAGGATTTCACTTCACCAAGACAGCTAACCCCAGAGGCACAGCCCTAGCTGAGGGATCTGACAGCAGACTACCGGGATCCCTAATAGGCATTAGACGAGCCTTAAAAGCCCACCAAATTTCCCAACGGGCCATTATCGGCCCATCCCAAAGTAAACTTCATATGACCCATCCTGCCCCCTTGTGCATTTCTCAAGCACAGCAAAACCATTATATCCCAGTAGGCTCCTTAAATCATTCCCTCTGCAAACACACCCTCCAACTCCTTCCACCATCAAACCACTGCAACACTAACCATCTGGGAGCTCTCTTAAGAGTCCCTGGGTATCATTCCTTCCAAGGCAGTTTAAACACCACCACATCCCAATACTGCCAAAACAGGGGAAAAGACCCCCTAAAGGACACTTCCCTAGCCCATGGGGGAAACCAAGAATGCAAACAACTTGACATACCTGAAGGTAGAATCTTCTTAAACCAAAAATATGCAGCTCTTAGCCAAGAAAGTCCAACCAAGATACAACCAGCCTCACCTCTATCCCCTCTAACAGTTGCAGCATTAATCTCCTCTTTTCAAATATGGCATAAATTCGAGGCAGTTCAACATTTACTTCCCAAGCCACCCCAGATCTCTTTTCCCGCTTTGACCTCATAGGATGTCTATCCTTAGAAACAGGCATCTTTTGGGTATGCGAAGATAAAGCATATGTCTGCTTGCCAACCAACTGGACTGGGATCTGTACTTTAAGTCTCCTTACTCCCACCCTTTCCTTAGCCACACCTGAACTACCCATTCCTGTCTCCCCTATAACCCATATCAGAGCACACCGTGCCATGCAAGTAGTCCCCCTAATTGCTACCCTAGGAATAATCATGGGTACCAGAACAGGGATTGGAGCTCTAGGAATATCCCTTTCAGAATTTGCTAAACTATCGAGGGAACTCGCAAAAAGACTAAAAAGAAGTCTCTAACCAATTAGAACACCTACAAGATCAAGTAGACTCACTAGCCTCAGTTGTTCTCCAGAACCGCAGAGGTCTAGGCCCCCTTACAGCTGTGCAAGGTGGCATATGTGCCCCACTCCAAGAACAATGCTGCTTCTACACCAACAAATCCAGTCTCGTCCAGGATGGCGCAAAATGTCTCCACGAACAAGCCTCCAAACTTCTAGAAAACTCCCCTAGCAATCCGTTCCCTTACCCCTTCAATTGGCTCCTGCCCCTCCTAGCCCCTATTACCTTTATTATTATTATTCTCCTTTTCCTTCCCTGCTTCATTAACCTATTCCAAAAATTCATTCAAAATCAAATTTCGAAAAATTCTAACCATACTGTCAACTAGTTACTCCTCCAGGACTATCAAGGCCTTCTCACTAAGAATAATGAAACCAGCTATGATGACATCACGAATCATCTCAGATGCCCACCTTTCCCAACTCTACAGCAACGGCCTCTCCAACCCCAGAATCTGTGCCTCCTTCCAGCAGGAAGTAGCTAGAAAATGAGACTCTATGTCCAGTTCCCCAGAGGCCCCATTAAGAAAAGAAAAAGATGGGAATGAAGGCAAATCTGGCATGCTAAGGCACCTGCCATCTTGGAATCAGGAGGCGCCATTTTGTTCACATGCCATCTTGGTATCAGGAGCCGCCATTTTGTTTGCCCACCATCTTGGGATCAGGAGCTGCCATTTTGTTTCCCGCAGCCTCCAATCACCAACTACCGGATAATCACACCACCCTAAGACCTAATCACCAACATCCCCATAGCAGGACACACCCAACCCCAACTCCTCAAAAATGTGCTTCCTCACCCATGAGCTGCTGCTCTCTACTTCGAGACAGCCATTTTCTTTTCCAGCCATTAAAATCTCTTATGTGGGTTGGTGCCTCCCTGAGTTATTTTGGGGAAGGGAGGGTCGCGATAAGACACCCTTTCAGGCAGTAATCCCTTAAAGACAGAAAACAAATTAGGTGAGTGGTATGATTGCTCCAGCCACTAGAGAGTTTTCCGGCCATGGCACAGGGAGGAGGAACCCAGAGGGAACCCAGGTGAAGCCCAGGAGTCTCCCTGAGTTACAGAGGTGGATGTTGAGCATTCAGAGAAACCAAGGCAGCTACAGTTCACAAGAGAGCATGTCAAAGAGAAGAGGGAACAGGGGAACAGAACTCTAAAATCTCTAAAGAATATTCTCAAATATTCAGCTGTACACTTATCGGTACATTCATGTACGGGAACTACCCAAGGCCAGGGAAAGACCCACCCAAAAGGATTAGAGGAAACAGTGCCCAGCATTCACTCAGGGCCTGGAATACTGCCTGGGCTTGCCAGTCAGGCATGAACACCTCATAACTCAAAGAGAGCTGGCCAGAGAACTCAGAAGGGTCTTGTCTCAGGAATGGGGAGTAAGTAGCCCCAGAAATGAGCCCTGCTCTTGTCCCACCTGACAAGACTCAAAAGCATGACCCCAAAGGATCAAGCTGTTTTGAAGTAACTTGACTGTATCCCAGACCTAAGCTCAATAAAAGTTATAAAAATACAAATACCATATCATTTCACTTATATGTGGAGTCTAAAACACAAAACAAACAGAAACAGACTCATAGAGAGAACAAAACTAATGGTTGCCAGAGGGAAGGGGGATGGAGGGAAGGATCAAACAGGTGAAGGGGATTAGGAGATACACCTTCCAGTTATAGATAAATAAGACATGGTGATGTAATGTACAACACAGGGAATATAGTCAATAATACTGTAACAACTTTGTATGGTGACAGATAGTAACTAGGCTTATTGTGGTGACAATTTTGTAATGTATGTAAATATCAAATCACTATGTTGTACACCTGAAACTAATACAATATTGTATAACAATTATTCTTCTAAAAGAACAGTTATAGGAATACAGAAGTATCTAGCACCGACCAAAGTAGAGTTAGCTGTATCTGGCATCCAATAAAAAAATCACCAGGCATAGAAAGAAACAGGAAAATATGATCCAAAAAGAGGAGAGAAATAAATCAAATGAAACTGACTCAAAACTGATATGGATATTAGAATTAGAAAACAAGGACATTAAAACAATTATTATATTATATATCTTCAAAAAGTTAAGTGGAGACATGGAAGATATAAAAAACAGCCAAATAGAACTTGTAGAGGTACAGACTGTAGCAAATGGGAATCAATACCAGATTAGACAATGAGGGAAAAAAGATTAGTGACCTTGAAAACACAGCAGTTAGAAGTTATCCAAAATGAAACAGAAGACAGAATTTTTTTTAAATGAAAAGAAAATCTGTGATCTGGTAACAACTTCAAGTAGCCTAAATGTGAGTGTAATTGGAGTGCCCCAGAAAAGGAGAAAGATGTAAGGCAGAAAAAAACATTTGAATTAATAACCAAAAATTTTCTAATTTTCATGAAAACTATAAATTCACAGATGCAAAGAACTCAACAAATCCCTAACACCAAAGAAAAACTATACAAATCACATCATAATCTAATTGCTCAAAACAAGTGATAAGAGAAAATATGAATAGTCAGAAAAAGAAGACATGTACAAAGGCACAAAGATAAGGATGAAAGCAGATTTCTCACGAGAAACAATGCAAGAAGACAATGACGTATTCTTAAAGTACATGAAGTACTGAGGAGGGAATCTGTCAAACTAAAATTTTATCCCCAAAAAAGATTTTTCAAACACAAAACAAAATTTTCATAGACATACAAAAACAAAGAATTCATCACCAGTGGACCCACACTGAAAGAAATGTAAAAGGAAGTCCTTCACAAAGAAGGCAAATGACACTAGATGAAAATATGGAGTATACAGATTAATGAAGAGCACCAGAAGTGGTAAGTACATGGGTAAATATGTATTTTTATTATAATTTTTATTTCATTAAAAGGTAGTATTTAAACAAAACAATATAATGTGAATATCATGTGTATAAAATTAAAATATACGACAACAACACAAAGGCTGGAAGGTGAGAACCAGAAGCATGGTTCTTATACTGCCTGTGGAATAGAATGGTATCACTGGAGAGTAGACTATGATAAGTTAAAGATATATAGCAACTACTAAAATAATAAAACAAAGGGTTATGTCTAATAAATCAAGAAAGATAAAATGGAATCATAAAACATACTGAATAACTCCAAAAGAAAGCAGAAAGACAGGAAAAAGAAAAAAACAGACAGGACAAACAGAAATCAAATGGCCAGAAGGCAGATCCAAACCTATCCATATTAAGTCACATGCCAAATAGAAGGCAGAGCATACCTTATTGGACAATAAAGCAAGACTGAAATGTATGCTACATATAAAGAATGCACTGTAGGTACAAAGACACAAACTGGCTAAAAGTAAAATGATGACTATATAACTAATGGATTAAGTAGGTTTCAGAGCAAAGACTATTACCAGAGCAAAAGGATAAAGAGGGTTATTTCATATTAAAAAGGGGGTATGTTGATAATGAAGCAAAATCTTAGATGTTTATATATCTAATAACACAACTTCAAAATACATGAAGGAAAAAAACTGATAAAATTGTAAGGAGAAACAATCCTCAATTATAGTCAGATTTCAATATTCCTCTCTCAATAATTGACTGAAATTATTTTAAAAACTAATAAAGATATAGAAGATTTGAACAACACTATCATTCAACTTAACCTAATTGACATGTATAGAACACTCCACCCAAGAACAGCAAAAAAAAAATGAACATTCTTTTCAGGTGCACACTGAAGATTTACCAGGACAGACCATGTTCTAGGCCAAAAGACACATCTCAATAAATTTAACATAATTCAAGTCACACAAAGTATTTCTCTGGCCACAGTGGAATTAAGTTAGAAATCAACAAATAGTTAAAAGTAGCTCTGAGTAACAAAGGCAGCTATTAACTGCCTTCCCACAACTATCTTATTAAAAACATTATACTGGATAAATTCTGTTTCTCTGCAATAGATTTAATAATGTTCAATGGCACCACAGTCCTGCCAAGTGAGTGTGGTGTAATGAAAAGAAGTTTTACTGCTATTTCTTACTCTGATCACTAATTAATGGAGAATGGGAAAATCATTCAACTGTAATTGCCTTCAGTACATCCTCAGTGTAAAGCAGAGTAGTACCTGCAAATAAATGAGTGAAGGATATTCCAGAGAAGAAAAACCAAATGCAGAAGCTAGAATCAAGAAGACCATGGAATATATGGAACAATGAACGAGAAGTCCCATGTGGCTGGAGTGCAGAATATAAGGGACAAATGAAAGAAGATTACTATTCAGGAGGAGGTCAAAGAAAATTTGATCACCATTATATTTGTCATCTTCATCATCCAGACCTTTCGCTAAATGCCTTATATCTATTGCTAATGGCAGCACTGTAAAAATAGGCATTATCACCATTTTGCAACTGAGAAAACTTGAGACAGCAAGGTTAACAAACTTGGTCAAGCTTGCTCAAAATAAGTAATTAGTATAGCTCTCACAATCTGACTCCAAAAGCTATGCTTTAAATATTACTATGTTGTCTCCAAAATCTGTGCAAAATTATGTCATGTTTGTGTATTCTGTGTTCTTTCACCTTTTACTACCACTGAGAAAAAGTGGTCTCACCTCATTCTTGATTCTTTTCAAGTTAGCCTTCCTTTCTACCATCTCCCTTAACTTCTGTATCCTAATACAGGAAATCAGTGTTCTCTGATATTCTTATTTCCTTAGTATTCTAAATTCTACATTATTCCTTCATTTAGTTTCTTGACTCACTTTGCTGTTTCCATCGTAACTTTCAGTTCCTTCTATTTTTGGCCTTCCTGTCTATGGAGGTTCTCAGGATAAAGAAGAGTTCACAATCATCATCCATCCCCTAATTTTCATTAAACTGAAAATTTATCATTTACCATTTTTCGTCAAATTATTTTTCAAGTTATCAAGCTTCCACCTTTATCTTTGTGCTAATTTTACCTGTATGGACTATAAATTTTTATTTTTCTTAAATGTATGGTCACATGCCTACTAATAGCAATATTTTTTGCCTATTAAAGGGGACTTTTTTCATTTTTCTTTTTTTATTATGTTAGTTTATAATCAGTTCAGTTAAAAGTGACCCCATCTGGAGAGCCATACTTCTAGTGGTGCATCTCTATAATGTGATATAGTATGAACATGACCAGGCATGTATCTCCATCGTTAATAAGAGCCAACTAAATTCTTTGAACATTGATACAATCATAGCATAGAAAAGAGAAATTGCTAAAATACGTATTTTTTAATTTTCTTCCCAGGAATTCTTATTCTGAACAAACATCTGTGGTTAGATATGACAATATTGAAAATTTTATATATTAAAAAAGGGCCTTACAACTAGTCTTTTTCCAGAACCAAGTTTTTGTTGTTCAGTCTCCTGTCTTTTATCTGCATCCGTTGCAAAAGCAAGTACTTGGTACCTGTTTGAAAGATATGAATAATTGTAAGTGACTTTATAGTTAAAAAGTGTAAATTAATTTAAACTTTAAAAGCATATAATCTATAAACTTTATGAATCACTTTTTCCTTGGTCTTAAAAACTGTATAATTTAAGACTGAATTCTCATTGAATGATACTGCGACATGAGACTACGTAAAACTATCATGATAAAGAAATTATAACCATATGTCCCAAATTTCAATATTGGGAAAATAGCTCTGCCAACTATCCAAGCCTTTTCATTAGAATTTTATATGACAAATAATAATGTTCAAGACAGATCTAGCAACAAAACACCAAATAGAAAAAATTATGCTAAGCAGCTAAATGTAGTGGAAATTATTAATACATAGTTTATGAAACCCAGAAGAACTGAGTTTAATCCCCAGCTAAACCACTTATTAGCTGAGTGAATGTTAGCAAATTAATCACTATGTGTCCCGTCTATAAAATGGGAATAATAATCTCCAACTCAAAGATTGTTAAAAGAATTTTTAAGTAATTTAGTACCTAGTACAGTATCTGGTATATATTAGTTGCCCAGTTATTAACTGATAGATTAACAAACAGATAGATGCAGATTTATACATAGAGATCAACCACCTCATAATTTACCTGATATGTAATAAGTTCTCAATAATAAGTGTTATGGACATTATGACTTTCTATAAGTATTTTAAAGCTTTTATTACAATAACATTTGGCTCAAATAATTCTTAAAGACCATTTATAAATATTATTCAATCTAGAAATTAATTTAGCCAAAAAAGTTTAAATCTCATCTCCCATTATTAATAGTACATTGTTAGAATAATAATCCTACTGTAAATGAAGAAACTTCAGGTTCACAGATTCCTTTCCTTCCTATTGAATCAAAACTCTTTGCACTGTGCCTCCATAGCCTAAGAGGAACATTAGTAAATTGATATATTCAGACATTTTATATTGTCTAAGAGACAGATGTCTAAAAGTGTGAAATTCAAGGAGCTGAATGAACAAAGGCAATATGGAACATCTAAATAAGCAGTGACATGTACACTGGTGTTCAAATGTCATAGCTCATCAGAAACACTTCACTTGTAAAAAAAAAACCTCCCATTTCAATTGATGCAGAATGACTAAATTAAGATAGGTTTTGCAAGGCATTCATGAAAATCAGTCCTACGGTTACTCTGAAAGTTTAATGTATATATAATTTCATTCATTTAATGAATATATAGTAGGAATCTAATACAAGCACTGACAATAAAAACTACTACATGGTCTGTGTCCATCAAGACATCCCAGAGCAGTTGTGGAGATTCACATACAATTAAGTGAGTGTCACTCAGAGTGCTGTGTGCTAACAGAAGACATGCACATAGCACCAAGGGAACATGGTGGCAGAAACAAGTAATTGGGATGGAGGAAATACACATTTTTGATAGAGGTTCAGGAGGAGAAATGTAGGTTTTAAAGAATGAGTGAAAACTCATCACGCTGGTAAAAAGGTAAAAGGCATATAGTGAAGCAAAGGCATGCAGCAGTGAGAGACAGGAAAGGCCATGACAGAAGTTTAAGAGAGATGCAGTCATGGGAGGAATGCTTGGGAGGAAGGGAGGAAGGGAGGAATGAGTCATGGGAAATGAGACAAAAAAAGTAGGAGGGTGAAGACCTCAACCTTGTAAAACCATGCTAAAAAATTCCATAGGCAGCTACAGCAAATGTGTCCATACCATCTAAGACGGACCTTCTCCCCAAGTTTCCAAAAGTGCCAAAAAATTAGACTTCACATTCCAACCTCCAAATAAGATTTGACACCTCCCAGTTCATGGTAACAGGAACAGTATGCACTGGTGACTGACTATAAGGTCAGCCAGAGCTAGTTCTGCTATGGATCTAACCTCAGGCTATTTTAATTACACAGGCAGTTCGTCTCCTGCAGACACCAACCTACTGGAGGATGATATGGATATTAATGAGATTGTTGCAAAAATCCAAAGCTTTCACCTGTTTCTCAACATAATTACAAAGTTATCATTTCATCTGAGGAATAAGTGAGCCCCTAAACTGGCCTCATTAACATCTAAAACAGCAGGCAGAGAAAGCCAAAATTGTTTTTTGATTTCCAAATCCAGAACATTTCTCTTCCTGGAAGACAACACAGAGTATTTTACTACCAAACATAGCTGACAGTATATTTAGATGATGACAACCTTACAATAGCATCTATTTTATGGCTCCTCCCTAAATCCTCTTAACTATGACCAATAATGTACATAGAAATCTATTTCCAAAACCAAACAATTCTAGACAGATTCAGAAATTCTGAAGTAAAGAAAACACTTGGATGTTTTTTTCTTACCACTCAAGTGTTCACTGACAAAAGCTTAAGAATGAAATTCCCTTGTTGAAGGTGCTGAAAGAATAATCAGACCCAAAGTAATAAGATTTCAGGAAAGAATGTTATACGTGATTCTCAGGACAGAAAGGCACTAATCACAAATACAGCAAGTCCAGATGAACGGCAGTACTTCTTGACCCAACAGCCACAAATGCTTAACAGGTCCTGTGGAGCACCAATGACAAACTCAACCATGTAATTTAGGGCCATTCTGTAATCACATCCTAAAAACAGCAGGAAATAACTAAAACATGGATTGAAGTGTCACAAAGCACAAAAGTAAACCCTTCAAAATCATTAATATTCAAATGAAACAGTTGTCACCACAAGGAGATTTTGGAACCTTGCTATTTAACTTGGAGAACTCTACTGGAAATGGAAGCTCTGGATACAGAGCATTACTATGTTCATTTCAGGTAGAGCTAAAACATTCTTTACTATGCCAGGGAAAATGATTTTTATTGAAAGATGCCAGTAACAAAATATAAGCTCTCCTTACAAACTTTCCAACCTTCATCAAGTTCTTGTAAAACATCTGCTTTTGGCAGCACACTACTAGGCATTTCGTGGGATACAAAATCCCTACCACCAAGGCTCATTTAGCCTAGTCAGGGAGAAAAACAAGCAAATATGTAAAATCAGTGAAAGTATGAATAGCACTTCACTTGTGGAAAGCAGGGAAAAACTACTCTGTCAGTTGAGATGTTATCTACATCTAGGTTGGGGAAGAACTGAAGAGAAGTAGAAGGCTTTCCATTTCCAAATGCAGAGAAAAAAAGTAACAGCATTTCAGACAGAGTATAGCATTAGCAAAAGAGGAGAGAAAAGCCCTGAACACATACAGATAACAAATATTTCAACTTGACCAGAGTCATAAGACCAGTGAAGAACATAATCTCCTTTTAAAGATATTGTCAATTAACTCCACAAATACATTGAAAAATACTTATTTAAAGTATATTATCCTCTTAGAAGTATATTAGGAGCCAATGTAGGGTACAGTGAGAGTTGTAGAGCGAAGAGAAAAAATAAAACTCATAGCAGGTATACTTCATGTAGCCTCTCTCCACTCAACTCTTACTAGAGGTCCCGCCTCTAGGCCTCCCCAGTATCCTGTGCACAGCTCTGCTACAGCCTGTGTCACAATGAACTGAAACAGCTGATTGACTAGCCACCTCACACACTGGCTTGCATACCACTTGAGGACAAGACATAGGTCTTATTTTTTTCATTTCTAATCCTTTGCTGTATGTGGCACAATGACGTCTCCTTAAAATTCATTGAGTGAATGATTGAATAAATGTGCGGGGAAATTGAAGTTCCTATGGCCAGGATCCTCACCTGAACCTAAACTACTTGATGATGTAACTGGCCTCCTGCTAGGCTACTGCTTCCACACCCATAGGCAATAAGCTATTACTGACTGAGTCACTACATAAAGAGCTCTGCCCCGTGCTCTGGGCCAAGGCAGAGAGGATGGAGGATTACAGATCTGCAGACTGTTGGATGCATAATTCTAGTGCTCGACCTGCCGCTGGGAGAACAAGCAGGGTAACAAACCCTTGTACCCAGAAGAACGTTCTATTGTCATTCCTCAGTTACAGTGAATCCATAGTGAACTTTCCTGGAGCTTAAACCCATTGGCAAGACAAATGAAATGTATTATTTGGTCAGTGAACAGACATTTAAGAAAGATTCTGTTTTCAGGAACCTGATAATGCAAGACATACTCTGGAATATTTCAGCACAATATAAGAAGGCAATATATGATATTAAGCAAAAAAAAAAAAAATCAGTGTTTTAGGCAATAATATATCAAGGAAGTGAAAAAGGAGGACAGCTGAACAAGTTAACTTTAAAAGTCCCTTCCAAATCTGAAAGTCCATTAAGAGAAGTAAAATGGGACTGGATTATAAAGATCAGTGAATGTCAATATAAAAAAGTTTAGATTTTTAATAGGCAATGTCTTGCCAATGAGTTTCAGCCCCAGGTAAGTTCACTATGGATTCAATGAGACCGAGGAATGACAATGGAATGTTCTTGGGTGAAAGGGTTTATACACAACTTTATACCCACGTTGGTAGGACAAACACTAGAATCCCGTCCACTCAGAGCCAAGTCTGCATGCAGCAAGCTGGTCTCTGCCTCTGGGCCTCTCTGCCCCCACAGCCATCTCAGTCTCTGTCCTTGGCACTGCCACCACTCCAGCCTCTGCTCTCCTGCAGCCTTGCGGCCCTGAAGCCATGTGGCCATGCCACGCATCACCCAAAGCACTGGGTGGAGCTCTTTATATAGAGTCAATAGCAATGTATTGCCCACACATGAGAGTGAGGTAGCTGACCAGACAAGGTGGGAATCCTGGCGATAGAAACCTTCACATTATCCACACTCCACCCCTTCAGGATTCTTGCCTCTCAATCTATGTGCCCTCAAGCTTCTGCAAGGGACCCTGTGTGAGGAAGTTGGAACATTGTAACCAAATTCCATAACAACATAATACAATATACAAATAACAATTATGACAAATTATAATAACCCTCAAGCCTGAGGAGATCCATTGCCACCAAGTAGTCATCCTGGCTGTATTCAAATCAGTTCTACTCAAATGAGTTAACCAAAGAACCATTGGTGGGCCTTACAATACCCACCTTCTCCAGCCTCTCCAGCAGAAAGTCTTGCAGACACACAGGCCGGTCTTCTCATTTTGTCTCTAGCTTCTGCTTCATCCTCAGCAGCCGGAACCGCCCCTCCAGTATCAGTTGTTGCCACAGCTCCAGTGAGATTCCATTTGACATTGTCTTGCCAATGGGTTTCAGCCCCGGGAAAGTTCATTATGGATTCAATGTGACCAAAGAAATTGACAGCAAAACGTTCTTGAGGTGAAAGGGTTATACCCAACTTTATTTTCATGGTGGCAGGTCAGTCACTAAAATCCTGCTCACTCAGAGCAAGTCTGCAGGCAGCAAGCCGGTCTCTGCCTCTGGGCCCCTCTGCACAGCCGTCCCACAGAGCTGTCCTCTCTGCACAGTCGTCCCACACAGCCGTCCTCTGGGCCTCTGTCTTTGGTGTTACTGCCACTCTAGCCTCTGTTCTGCTCTCCTGCAGCCTTGCAGTGGTGCCACCGTGTCACGCACAGAGCACTGGGTGGAGCTATTTATATAAAGTCAACAGCTATGTATTGTCCACAGCTGTGCAGTGAGCTAGTCAACCAGGGCCAGGTGAGAATCCTGGCCACAGGAACCTTCATTTTATCCACACCCCACCCCTCCAGGATTCTCCTTCTCAATCTATGTGCCCTTAATCCTCTGCAATGGTCCCTGTGCAAGGAAGCTCAAACATTGTTCTCCAGCCTCTCCAGCAAAAAGTCTTGCAGACACACAGGCTGGACTCGTGGCTCTGTCTCTGACCTCTGCCTCTTTAGTCAATGGCTTGAACTGCTGCACGGGTTTCAGTTGTTGCCATAGCTCCAGTAAGATCCTATTTGGCTTACCATCTAATTTCCTTCCATCTACTCCTGCCCATATTAAATCAACCCACATCTGGGTCCTTGTAACCTTCATGGGGCCCCTTAAATTCTTCTTGTGAGTCACCTCGCATTTTGTAATCGCTGTCCCAAGGCAGACTGCACTGTCAGGGAAGACAGCTTTCCCATCTCTGATCCCGACAGAAAAATTCCATCCACCCCTAAGTCCCACAGCCATCAGCTCAGTCTGAGTATAGGGGTGGAACATAGCGTGCTCCACGACCTGGGGAAGGGGCTGCTCCTCTCCTTGGGGAACTTTCAGCTGCTGGGTCTTTATTTTCTTTACAACCACTGGGCAGGCTTTCAATACAGGAGGGGCCGGTGCCTCTGGCACCACCCCTTCATCCTTCTCCAGCTCCTCCATTTCTGGGGCTGATGGCACCTTTCTCTCCACTCCCCCAAGTGCCTCTTCTGTTACAGTGCCTCGCAGCAATGCTAGCTCAGTTTTCAGCAGCTCTCTTACCTTCACCTCAGTGCTTCGCAGCTGAAATTCTCGTGCTGCCTCCGCCTGTGCTTCCCTCAGGAGTTCGTCTTTTTCCTTGATGGCCTCTTCCTCCTTCAGGACCCCGGGCAGCGCTGCCGTCTTGTCTCCAATGGCTCCTTGCTGCCGGTGCTCTTGTGCTGCCTCCTCTCGCATCAAAGCCATCTCCTTCCTCAGGGACTCCACAGAAGTTTGCAGCTTGCGTTCTCGTGCTGCCATTTCTTGGGTCTCTTCTGTAGACCTTTTTAATACTGTGATAAGCAGCCAACCCACAGTCCCCACTGCCTTATGGGCACTCTGCTTCTCAAAGGATCTACTTATTTTACCAAGGGCCACCCCTACAGCCTCAGGTGTCACCTCCACTTGCCTCCAGTCCTGGGGTGGGGCCCAGTCCCCTAGGAGGCAAGCCACATCAGACCACATACCCACTGGGGGACAATCCACTGTCTCCCCATTCACAGAGGCAGCCTGCTGAAGCACCCCTCCCAAAAGGGCAGCCTGTCTTTTTCCTTGGTCAACAATGAAACCTGCCGACTTTCACCAATTGTCTTGCCAATGGGTTTCAGCCCCGGGAAAGTTCATTATGGATTCATTGTGACCAAAGAAATTGACAGCAAAACGTTCTTGGGGTGAAAGGGTCATACCCAACTTTATTTCCACGGTGGCAGGTCAGTCACTAAAATCCTGTTCACTCAGAGCAAGTCTGTAGGCAGCAAGCTGGTCTCTGCCTCTGGGCCCCTCTGTCTGCATGGCCGTCCTCTGGGTCCCTCTGTCTGCACAGCCATCCTCTGGGCCTTTCTGCCTGCACAGCCATCCCACACAGCAGTCCTCTCTGCTGGACCTCTGTCCTTGGCACTGCTACCACTCCAGCCTCTGCTCTGCTTTCCTGCAGCCTTGCAGCAGTGCCACCATGTCATGTGCAGAGCACTGGGCGGAGCTCTTTATATGGAGTCAACAGCCATGTATTGCCCACAGGTGTGCAGTGAGCTAGTCAGCCAGGGCCAGGTGAGAATCCTGGCCACAGGAACCTTCATTTTACCCACACTTTCCATCCAATTTCTTTCTGTCTGCTCCTGCCTTTATCAAATCAACCCACATCTGGGTCCTTGGAACCTTCACGGGGCTCTTTAAATTCTTCCTTGGAGAAACAGACTGTATTTCCTTTTGTGCTTTCATTGCTTGAGCCTGAGGATGGAAGCAGAGCACGGAGTGCTCCACGACCTGGGGAGGGGGCGCCACCTCTCCTGGGGGAACCTGTGGTTGCCTCGTCTATTTTCTTTTAGGCTTTCTTTGAACCCGGTGGGGTTTCAACCAAGGAGGGGCTGATGCATCCGGCACCAGCAGGGCCTCCACCCCCACCTGTTCATCAAATCTCCACTCCTCCTCCATTTCTGGAGCTGACGACTCCACTCCAACCTTCACCTGCCCCACAGCACCTGGCAGCCTGCACGCTCAGGTTGCTCCGTCTCATGCTCCTTCCTCTCGGGCTACCATGACATCCTTTCCCATTTCCACAGAACCTCCTAGTGACGCCATTTCAGTCACCAACAAATCTTTTCCTCCTCAACGGCACCTCGCATCTCACGTTCTCGTGCTGCCTCTTCTTGTGCTTCCTGCAGGAAGGCATCTTTCTCCCTTATGGCTTTTCTCAATATTGTGAGGAAAAAACTTCCCACCGTTCCCTCAGTGTCACGGGCACTGTTTCTCTAAGGAATTCACTATTTTGCTGAGGGCCAACTTTACTGCCTCAGGTGTTGCCTCCACCCTTTCCCAGTCTCCGGGTGGGGCCCAGTCCTCTAGGAGGCAAGCCACGTTGGATCACACGTCCACTGGGGGACACTCGAAGGTCTCCCATCCATAGGCTCAGCCCGCTGAGAAACTCCTCCCATGAGGGCAGCCTGTTCTTTTCCTTGGTCAACAATGAATCCTGCCAACTGTCACCAATTGTCTTGCCAATGGATTTCAGCCCTGGGTAAGCTTACTATGGATTCAGTGAGGCCAAGGAATAACAATGGAACGTTCTTGGGGAGAAAGGGTTTATACCAAGCTTTATTTCCACAGTGGCAGGTCAACCACTAGAATCCTATCCACTCAGAGCACGTCTGCATGCAGCAAGCCGGTCTCTGCCTCTGAGCATCTCTGCCCCAGCAGCCATCCCAGTCTCTGTCCTCGGTGCTGCCACCACTCCAGGCTCTGCTCTCCTGCAGCCACACAGCCATGCCACCCTGTCACCCAGAGCACTAGGCAGAGCTCTTTATATAGATAGCAATGTATTGCCCACACATGTGTAGTGAGCTAGCCCACCAAGGCCAGGTGAGAATCCTGGCCACAGGAGCCTTCACTTTATCCACAGGCAACAAAATTTATTCTGATTTAAAGAGATGTTTAAAAGGATAGACATCAAAAGGATCCCTCAAAGTCTAGATTAGAGATAAGAAAACCAGAAATCCCAGTGAGAAGATAAAGGCTTGAGTACCAATAGGAAGCAAGGGCTGAGTAAGAAAGAAAATGGTGGAAAAGTCAGCATTTACTGACAGAGTAACTGACCAATAAAGGAAAGAAAAAGAATAAAAGATGACCCAGAGTTTGGACAAACCTGGTCAAGAGGATTATGGTACCTAAGCCCCTCCTCCCCAGAACAGACAAACAACTGTCTCCCTTCAAAAGAAAAACAACACTCAAGGTATATCCCTTGAATGTTGTTTCAAATTGTTATCACCTAGAGTATGTATTTGCAATGACAATTTCTGGGTCTTATCCCCCCACTACTAAATCAAAACCTAAGGTATTGGGAAATGGGAATCTGCAAATGTGTATTTTATAACAAGCTGCCCAGGTGATTCTTATGCAAACTAAAGTTTGCAATCCACAGTTCCTATTTGAACATAATTGCACTTGTTTTCAAGTAATGAAGTATCAATATCAAAAATGAATTATGTTTTAAAAGTCTTTTTTATTAACTGATTACATTCTATTAACTGACTATAAATGGATATCATTAAGTTTCAAAAGAACAAACCTACAGTTTTTGTGCTTTCTCCTACCCTAAATTGCACCAGTGATTATCATTTAATCTATTAAACTTCAAAGTGTATCTAAATACAACATACCATTTAACATTATAAACCCTCTTGACTGTCATCATTTCACAATAATCTCATATCCCATGCATCTTTACCATTATAAAAGATCCACATAATAGACATAATGTGCATTTTTAATCCCATGTGGAGATGAATTAATAGATTGCTATGTTGGAGAATTACCACATTTAAAAAAATGTGCATTTCTGTGAGATTAAACTTTAACATTAAGAAAACCTACACATTGCTTCCTCATCCAGTCACTACTAGAGTCATTAGCAAATCCTATGCACATATTTCAAAGAGTAAGTCATGGAGCACTCAAATCTTTGTATCATGACCCCAGTGTAGTACTGCCAGTGTCACTACTTGGCACGAGCTGAGGCACTGAGCTGGGTGGAAAGCTGACAAGCAGAGCTCCTCAGTATTACTTAAGTTTTGGCAGACTTGAATGAATTATACAGATATTTTTCTTAACCTCTCAAAATAAATACAATATTTTATTTATTACCAGTAGCAATGCCACAATTCATTCACCTCCATTGGCCAAGAGCCATAAAAGTTATAGAAGGAATATGACATAATGATACACTATCTCCATCACTTAACTTCTCCTTAGTCACAAATATTTGCCTATTTTCAGAGCTTTGAATCTTAAATGCCTGACAATAATTCACAAAGGAAAGATTGCCACTTATGAAGGGAACACTGCATTAACTTGATATATACATAATATTGAAACTTGAAGACAAAAATTTACAGCTGTTGCCTGATGAATTCATGTTTTCTTCCTGCCTTGGGAAAAATCATGTGACAAAAAATAATGCCAAAAAGCTATAATAAGGTGTTGCTTAGATGTTTAAAGTTCTAAATATTGCCATCAGTAAGATAACAATAAAATTACTGAAGATAATGTAATCCTCCACGCCTATTTCTTTTCCCAGCACGGATTTCTTTCTTTTTCCTGTTCTCCCTTCCAACAAAAAACACTCCTTCCAAAAACTCAATACTTTAATTTTTATTAAAATTTATCCAGTAGAGGAGAAAAAGGTCTCTCTCAAATATAACTCACTAAAATCAATTAAGAATTTCTAGCAAAGAGCATAAACTGTTTTCACAGAGTCATTTTCATACTTCTACTAGGAATTGTTCTTTCAAAACCATTCATAGTAATACTTGTATTTTGCCAGTACTCTTCTGTGTCATGATAATTTTTAAAAATTATTTCCTATACATATCTTTGTATCTGGATTTTTTTACTCAAAAAAGTGTTTTACTATTTATAATTTATGTTTTTTATTACTTAAAATTCATGGAACAGTCACAATAATTATTCAGCATTTTCTGTGGGTGGAAACTTGACCTATATTTAATCCTTTTAAACAAGCCTGTCAAAATAGCCATTACCATCCCCTATATATCCCGGATAAGGACAGTGATCACCAAACAGCTGTGAGTAGTAAAATCGGGATTCCCATCCAGGTCTGCCTCCCTCCTCTCAGCTTCTGCACAATACTGGCTTTCAAATAGTTCATGATACGTAAATGATATCCTCTAAGTTACCACAGTTATACTTTATCAAAGAAAGCAGTCTCTTTTTCATTTGTAATATTCAAGCTCTTAATGGATTAGAATTAACCAGCAACATACACACCAAATGTCCTGATTCAAAAGAATCAACATTCAAACTTACTTGTAGCTTTCCACTTGCCGGCAGGAAGAAACAGTAATGAAGGAATCTGTACGGGAACTGTAAGCAAGAGGGCCAGGAAGAAGAGAACCAGGGAGAAATCTCCCAAAAGCATAGCTTTCCTGCTCAAACACCATTAGCATCCCATCCATAGACTGGATACAAATTAAATCTCGACCTAAAGAAGAATTAGAGGAAATTAGGTCACCTGTTCATAAATATGAAGGTTTTCATTTATCGCTATCTCCCTACCACAAATATATCACAGTTAATTTCCCCCTTAGGGGAAAATGAGCAGTTTAACCTGTAAATTAAAAATCGATGAAACTATCAGATTATGGTAAATAAGCATATATACATTTCATAATTTTTAAATTCTTAAGATATCTGTAATTTTAAATACACTTATTTTCATTTACTGTATGCTAAAATCCCTAGCTCAAAATAATCCCTTCCTGAGAAGAATCGTGACTCTTTGTAAGATATTATTTTTTCCAAAATCAGAAATATAACAAAAACTGTCCAGCACAAAGCTACTTCTCTTCTTAGTATGTCAGCATCATAATTTCAAATGACTTAGACATCAAACACAGCAGACCACATCCGTAGACATGTATGAGGCACCAGTTTTACACAAATCAGTGTTAAGCTCTGTTGGGAGTAAAAAAATCCTCATACTGAAAATCACTAATCACAGCTCACCCTAAACTACAGATTCATTTTAAAGTGTCTTCTACTTCTACTATCTACTTCTACTATTAACTACAAAATTCACAGTTCATAAAATATGCTGCATGATGATGATGATGGTTTCTATGATTCAGTACAGTATCCCTAATCTGAGAAAGAGCCAATGGCTATAAATTTTCACGTTCTACTAGCATGATTAGTGTATCCTATATGTATTATGTAAGAACTATGTCAGAGAAAAAGTAAGCTACTCATTAAGGGAATAAACAAAAGGTAAATCCTCTAATTTATTTGTCATCTCTAACCCATGCTCACCAAATAGAGTAAGTCCTGTAGTAACTCTTCCATATCATAGATGTCAGTGCCAATACAGTATACTTAAATTTTGAAGTTTAAAGAATACTTCACTCAAAAAGAAATTAAAGGGCAATTTTTAAAAAATAAATATGTTGCCAAAGGAGTTTTTTAAAAAAGAAAACAAACAGATTTTGGAGGTGCTTATTACTGCAACATACTGTACCCCTCCTACCCCATCACACTTCATCTCAATTGATTCAATAGGTTTATACCCTAAAATAGTCTGACAGGTGTTTCAGGTTGAATATTGTCTTAGCATATGAATGTTCATTAAACAGACATCTGAGCCACTCTGAGATCTCTTTAGAAAGAAAAGGATTATTCATATTAATGCTTGTTTGAAGAGAATTTTCTCAATGATCAGATCCTTTTATAACGTAAGGTAGGTTTTGCAGTCACTGTTTTAAGTTTTTTTAAGCTAATCTTTACTATGCTTATTAAAGGCTTCAAAAAGGTATGAATTTATATATGCTGTGTGTGCATGCTATAAAAGTATATTCACAGAGATATATTCAGAGTACCTCATCTATCTAGAAATTAACTATTTAGCAATCCCACCTATCTGCACCTAGCAAAATGTAAAAATATAAAAATGGCTCTGAATAGTCTAAATAGATGCTACAAAGTTTTTATATTGAAAAATCATGCAAACTTTTTATGGGAAGGGTTCCCAGGTCTCATTGAGAGCATCAATTTTTGTTCTAATTATGGCTCTAACAATCATAGTTCTCATAAATAAGTAACTGATATTCTGGGCGCTTCAGTCTCCTCATTTGCAAAATGCATATATTTGTATAAGAGCTCCAAAGTTAGAGATAAGATGTAAAAGTCTCTGTATAGCACACATAAAACACACAGTAAATTGTAGAATTATTATGATGGTTATTGCTACCTATTTCCCTAACCTGAAGAAAAGAAATGGCAAATTAGAAAATGTGTGAAGACAGTGACAGCTATGCCCTAACAGAAAAGATGACAGAACATCTATAAAAAATATCAAATAATTCAAAAAAGAATATAACAGTCTGGGCTCAGTGTAGGTGTGTACACTAGCCCTATATATCTCAAAATGAGAAATGCCATATTGTAATGTATTAGGAGTTATTATATGGATTTAATTGGTATAGCTCACTCATTTGCAAAAAAAAACGTAGCAGAGATGCTAACTGCTCCCCTTAAATAGTCGTTCTTTCTCCTGGTACTTGAATTAACACTAGGCACATGGCCATCCAAAACAAAGCCTGTATTTCCAGGCCTCTATTACAGATATATCATATCATTACATTCTTGCTAAAGAGATGGGAGCAGAGATGATATGTATAATATCCAGACACACCCTTAAAAGAACTGAGTATGCACTCCCCTGCTTTCTTCCCACCATGATGGTAGGGCTGGAACAGCTGTCTTGGCCTCAGAAATAGAAGCCACATATTGAGGACAAAAGAGCCCCCATACTGGCCCTGGGCCATTTTGTCTCCAGGTGGTTACACATGATGGAAATAAACATCTTCCTTATTAAGGCATCATTAAATTGGGTCTCTGTTAAGGCAATCAAACCTATATATTAAATAACACAGAACTTATCTGAACCTAAAGAGCCATCCAGAATTGCTTACTCCTAAATTTAGTTTCATTTGATTGGATCTTGGCACCAAAAAACAACCAGGTAGGGAAGACTTTAGGACAACTGGGAAAACTGGAATATGACTGCATGTCAGATAACATTAGGAATTATTGCTAATTTTCTTACATGTGATCATGGTATTGTGATTACCTAAGAGAATGTTCTTATTGGGAGAATATTTATGGGTTAAGTGGCACAAGATCTCTTTCAAATGACTTATCAAAAAAATGTCTATATACACACACACACACACACACACACACACATATATATATATATATATATTAACAACTGTTTACTCTAGATGGTAGAAATATGGGTGCTCATGTTACTTTTTCTGATATTTAAATTTTTCACAATAAAAATATAGACAAATGAAACGAAGTGTTTAGTAATATGCCTTTTGTATACAAACTCATTTTTTCAACAATCAAGGGGGAAAATGAGCATTAGTGAATTGAGCAGTACCTAGGAGAAGAGAGTAAATTTAATTTTAATAAGTCAAAAATCTGAGAGACAGATGAAATCCAACCAATGAAACACTTGTGCAATGACCTTGACATATGGGGGAGGGTATTGCTTTAACCAAAATATACTCTTGACATCTGTATTATTGAAGAGTGTGAGGTTACAGCATGTGTACTTCTAAGCAGAAGTACTAATAAAATCTGAGTTCAATATTTTGCATATCACAGAACAACAAATCTTTAGTCCCAAAGACCTGAAAAAAGTGGTCCTCAAACTGTAGCTCCCAGTCATAATATAAGTTGGTCACAGGGATGGTAGTACAGCATGGAGAATATAGCCAATGATTCTGTAACATCTTTCTATGTTGACAGATAGTAACTTCACTAATTGGGGTGAGGGGTGTAATAATGTGGGTAATTGGTGAACTACTGTATTGTATACTTGAAACTAATATAAGATTATATATCAACTATACTTCAACTTAAAAAAAAATTATATATCCCAGACTACCAGCATCAGCCATCTAGGAACTGCTTGGAAATGCAAATTATGGGGACCTATTCTAGAACTATTGAAATTGAAACTCTGGTGTTAGTGCCTGGCAATTCTAGTTTTTAACAAACCCTAGAGGCTATTTGATGCACGCTAAACTTTGCGAACCACTGCTTTAACGTGGTATGATAGAGAGCTAGGGCTTGAAGAAAACTTGAGCCCCAGGGAAAACTTGCCTCCTTAGCATGATAAATGAAATCGTATTTCCTGAAGCTCTAGCAATATAAAGGAGAGTACTTAATATACTATCGTGTCCATGTGATCTTCATCTAAAATCAGTTAATCTGGATTTAAATCCAGCTCCACCAATTTTAGCTGTGAACTTGGAATCAAGTTTCTTTATCTGAAAGATTATGTACCTATCTTAGTTGTTGTGAATAGTAAATGAAGTAATGTATGGAAGCTAGATCCAGCAGGTGGTAAATAATCCACCACATTATTTTATAATTATTTTCTAAGTCTTACACTATATGTATTAATGTTTAACTACTTCCATATTCCCACATACATCATGAGGGTGCATGCTTCCTCACTCTGGCTTATACTACCACCTTCCCAAAGAAACTATTGATCATTTGCTAGCTGGTCCTGGTCATCCATTCCCCTCTCCTTTCATGTTTAGCCATGAAGTTCGAGTGAGACTGACATCACTCTAACTTCTAGGTAGGCCAGGACTTAAGTAAACCAATTAGTAACTCACTAGCTACAGTAATTGGAAAGGAGGACAGGGTCTGCATTGCAGAGGCCATTTGGTTTTTACAAAAGCACAGTTAAGAGAGGGCCGTGTAAGACTCTGTTTGGACCAGTGCATCAAGCCTCACTTGGTGCCAAATGCACCTGTGAACTTTGCAGGCAATAAATCCTCATAAATACCAAAGCCACTTAGAGTTGGGTCTCTGTCCCTTAATCAAACAAATCAACCAAACTGCCTCAGAGAGACATCACAGGTTAAGACTCATGTCTTCTGTTTCCTCCTCAATCATCCTCCATCTGTGATCCCACAGATCCCAACTCTTACCTCCATCTACAATTAATCATTGATTGAAATGGTCTGTTTGTGTGCCTCTCATTCACCCAAGACTAAACTCAAATGCAAGAACCATTTTCCTCATCTTTGTAAATCCAACAATATAAAATGCTGGGCCCATTGTACATATACTAATAAATGTATGTTAAGCTGAAGTAACCCAGGCAAAATAATTTATTCATCTGCAAAGATATTTCATGCAAATAATATGGAGAAAAAAGCAGGAGTAGTAGTACTTAGAGCAGATAAAACAGACTTCAAAACAAAGAAAGTATGAAGAGACAAAGAAGGACATTACATAATGACAAAGGGATCATCCCCAAAAGAGGATATAACCATTATAAATATCTACGCACCCAACATAGGAGTACCCAAATATGTAAAACAAATACTAACAGAAATAAAGGGGGAAATACACTAGAACTCATTCATTTTAGGAGACCTTAACACACCACTCACATTAATACACATATCAATGAGACAGAAAATAAATAAGGAAACAGAGGCACTGAACAACATATTAGATCAGATGGACTTAACAGATATCTACAGAACATTTCACCCAAAAGCAGCAGGATACACATTTTTCTAAAGTGCATATGGAACATTCTCCAGGACAGTTCACATACTAGGCCACAAGAAGAGCCTCAATAAATTCAAATAGATTCAAATTGTATCAAGCAACTTCTCAGACAACAATGGTACAAACTAGAAATAAATTACACAAAGAAAACAAAAAGCCCACAAACATGTGGAGGCTAAACAACATACTTCTAAATAATCAATGGATCAATGACCAAATTAAAATGGAAACCAAGCAATACATGAAGACAAATGAAAACAAAAATTCAGTAGCTTAAATTTTGTGGGACATTGCAAAAGTGGTTCTAAGAGGGAAGTACACAACAAAACAGGCTTACTTCAAGAAAAAAGAACAATCCTAAATAAACAATCTAAAATGACAATTAAATAAATAGAAAAGGAAGAACAAATGAAGCCCAAAGTCAGTAGAAGGGGGGACATAATAAAGATCAGAGCAGAAATAAGTAAAATAGAAAAATATCAATGAAACCAGGAGCTAGCTCTTAGAGAAAATAAACAAAATAGATAAACCCCTATGCAGACCTATCAAGAAAAAAGGAGAGTGTATACAAATAAACAAAATCAGAAACAAAGAAGGAATAATCACAACAGACACCACATAAATACAAAGAATTATTACAGAATACTATGAAAAATTATATTCCAATAAATTGGACAACCTAGAAGAAATGGACAGCTTTCTGAAAATAGACAACCTTCTAAGATTAACACAGGAAGAAACAGAAAATCTGAACAGGACACTTGCCAGCAATGAAATTGAATTGGTAATAAAAAAAACTACCTAAAAACAAAACTCCAGGTCCAGATGGTTTCACAGCTGAATTCTACCAAACATTTAAAAAGCAGATAATACCCAACCTTCTTAAAGTATTCCAAAAAGTAGAAGAGGAGGGAATACTTTCAAACTCACTCTATGAAGCCAGCATAACTCTAATACCAAAACCAGACAAAGACAACACAAAAAAAATGAAATTATATACATGTGAAGATGGTGGTGTGAAAGGTGAGATAGAGAGCTCCTCCTGAAACCACAAACAGTACAAAAATATAGTTAATTAATACAACTAACCTTAAAATAGCAACAAGAAAGAAGGCTGAACCAGACTGCAAACAGACCTCACCAACAGAGCAGACCCCATGAAACAGGGTAACATAGGAAAGCCTTAATCTGGCAGGACCCAAGCCCTTCCCCCACCCCAGCTCACCAGCAGGAGGAAGAGAAATGGAGTGGGGGAGGGGCTGGAAGACAGAGACTGCTGAACACCCAGCCCTGGAGATCTGCTTTGTGAGCAGAATCCTATAGTGTGTGGTGCTATGGACATTAGGGAGCTCAGACAGGCCGAGTGCTTCAGAAATTGACATACTGGCCATTTGTGGAGGAGGGGATCCACACCCAGCTGCTCTGTGTCAGAGAAAAGGCAGATGGTCTGAGAGGCTTCCTAGTAGCGAGAGGGCTGCTGAAGGGGCGGGGTTTGCAAGGAGCTTGCTGTGGGGGAGAAGGGAAAGCTGGACAAGGTTGTCTGGGCATGCTCTGCCCGGCTGATTGGGAACTTTGGGGAGTTTCAGGTGCTCCATCCCCCTAGCTGTCTACTCAGATCTGAGGCCCCCACAGTGACACACAGCCTGCTGAGCCTTCCAACTGGCCTGCAGGCACCTGCTGGCAAACCCACAGTCACTGCACAGGTGTCAGGCCAGCCAGAGGTAGGCCTACAACAGCTAGAGATGCAAAGCACAGAGGATTACACATGTGTGCTTGGCCCACTGGCTCTAGCAGTGGAGACAGGCACCGCAGACAGAAATCAGTACAGATCTTTCCTCCCCCCAGGCACCAGCTCCGCTCCCCTATGACCCCCAGGATCACTCTAGGGGCTGAGCAGCTCCGGAGACTGGGGTGTCTGCACACTAGTGGGTCCCACACACAAATATGAAATGATAAAAGAACATGGCTCAAACCAAAATCTCACAAACCCCAGAAAGAGGACAAAATGAAACCGAACTCACCAATCTTCCTGAAAGAGAGTTCAAAATAAAAATTATAAACATGATTATGGAGGCACAGAAAAATATTCAAGAACTCAGGAACGAATTTAAGTTGGAGAGTCAATCATTAAGAAATACCATATCTGAAATGAAACACACAATGGAGGAATTTAAAAGCAGATTAGATGTAGTAGAAGAGACAGTATATGGAATAGAAATTATAGAAGAGGAATACAAAGAACCTGAAGCACTGAAAGAAAAAAGGATCTCCAAGAATGAAAGAACATTGACAGAATTGTGTGACCAATTCAAATGCAACAATATTCCCATTATAGGGGTACTAGAAGAAGAAGAGAGAGAAAAAGGGAAAGTGTCATTGAGGAGGGAACTGCTAAAAACGTCTTCAATCTGGGGAAGGAGATAGTCTCTCAGGCCATGGAGGTGCACATATCTCCCAACACAAGGGACACAAGGAAGACAACATCAAGACATATAATAACTAAAATGGCAAATGTTAAGGATAAAGACAGATGTTTAAAAGCAGCTAGAGAGAGAAAAAAGATCACATACAAAGGAAAACCCACTAGGCTATCATCAGACTTCTCAAAAGAAACCTTACAAATATTAATAATAGCAAAATAAATTTTTAAAAAAAGAACCATACAGGCCAGAAGTGAGTGGCATGACATATTTAATGCAATTAAACAGAGGGGCCTTGAACCAAGAATATGTTACCTGGCAAGGTTATCATTTAAATTTGAAGGAGGGATAAAACAATTTTCAGATAAGCAAAAACTGAGAGAATTTACCTCCCACAAACCACCTCTACAGTGCATTTTGGAGGGACTCCTATAGATGGAAGTATTCCTAAGGCTACATAGATGTCACCCAAGGGAAGACAAAGAGTACAGAATATGATTCATAACACACAAAGAATGGAGGAGGAAGAAAAAGGAGGAAAAAAAAAGAACCTTTAGGTTGTGTGTGTAATAGTATACGAAGTAAGTTAAATTAGACTATTAGATTAGTAAGAGAATTTCCCTTGAACCTTTGGTAACCATGAATCTAAAGCCTGCAATGACCATAAGTACATACCTATCGATAATCACCCTAAATGTAAATAGTCTGAATGCACCAATCAAAAGACATAGAGCCACTGAATGGATTAAAAAACAAGACCCATCTATATGCTGCCTGCAAGAGACTCACGTCAAACCCAAAGACATAAACAGACTGAAAGTAAAGGGATAGAAAAAGATATTTCATGCAACTAATAGGGAGAAAAAAGCAGGACTTGCAGTACAAGTATCAGACAAAATAGACTTCAAAACCAAGAAAGTCACAAGAGGCAAAGGACATTACATAATGATAAAAGGGTAAGTCCAACAAGAGGACATAACTGTTATAAATATCTAGGCATCCAACAGAGGATCACCTACATATGTGAAACAAATACTAACAGAATTAAAGGGGAAAATAGAATGCAATGCATTCATTTTAGGAGACCTCAATACACCACTCACTCCAAAGGACAGATCAACCAGACAGAAAATAAGTAAAGAGACAGAGGCACTGAACAATGTATTACAACAGATGGACCTAACGGACATCTACAGAACACTCCATCCAAAAGCAACAGGATACACATTCTTCTCAAGTACACATGGAACATTTTCAAGAATAGATCACATACTAGGGCACAAAAAGAACCTCAGTAAATTCAAAAAGATTGAAATTGTATGAAACAGCTCCTCAGATCACAAAGGTATGAAACTAGAAATAAATTACACAAGGAAAACAAAAAATCCCACAAACACATGGAGGCTTAATAACATGCTTCTAAATAATCAATGGAACAATGACCAAACAAAAACAGAGATCAAGCAATATATGGAGATAAATGACAACAATAATTCAACACCACAAAGTCTGTGGGATGCAGCAAAGGCCATGATAAGAGGGAAATATATTGCAATACAGGCCTACCTCAGGAAAGAAGAACAACCCCAAATGAACAGTCTAAACTCACAATTAATGAAACTAGAAGGAAGAACATATGAGGCCAAAAGTCAGTAGAAGGAGGGAGATAATAAAGATTAAAGAAGAAATCAATAAAATTGAGAGGAATAAAACAATAGAAAGAATCAATGAAAGCAGGAGCTGGTTCTTTGA
Organism: Phataginus tricuspis; assembly: GCA_029783875.1. Classification (NCBI taxonomy): domain Eukaryota; kingdom Metazoa; phylum Chordata; class Mammalia; order Pholidota; family Manidae; genus Phataginus; species Phataginus tricuspis. The sequence goes on along the minus strand of JAQQAC010008880.1, from coordinate 45,042,320 downwards.
GAAAATAAATAAAATAGATAAACCACTAGCCAGACTTATCAAGAAAAAAAGAGAGTCTACACACATAAACAGAATCAGAAATGAGAAAGGAAAAATCACTACAGACACCACAGAAATACAAAGAATTATGAGAGAATACTATGAAAAATTATATGGTAACAAACTGTATAACCTAGAAGTGGACAACTTCCTAGAAAAAATACAATCTTCCAAGGCTCACCCAGGAAGAAACAGAAAATCTGAATAGACCAATGACCAGCAAGGAAATTGAATTGGTAATCAAAAACCTACCTAAGAACAAACCCCTGGACCAGATGGTTTCACTGCTGAATTTAATCAAACAATTACTGAAGACAGAATACCATCCTCATTAAAGTTTTACAAAAAGTAGGAGAGGAGGGAATACTCCCAAACTCATTCTACGAGGCAAACATCACTCTCATACCAAAACCAGGCAAAGACACCACAAAAAAAGAAAATTACAGACCAATATCCTTGATAAACATAGATGCAAAAATACTCAACAAAATATTAGCAAACCAAATTCAAAAATACATCAAAAAGATCATCCATCAAGATCAAGTGGGATTCATCCCAGGGATGCAAAGATGGTACAACATTCGAAAATCCATCAACAGCATTCACTACATCAACAAAAATAAGGACAAAAACCACATGATCATCTCCATAGATGCTGAAAAAGCATCCAACAAAATTCAACATTCATTCATGATAAAAACTCTCAACAAAATGGGTACAGAAGGAAAGTACCTCAACATAATAAAGGCTATATATGACAAACCCACAGCCAAAATTATACTTAACAGCAAGAAGCTGAAAGCTTTTCCTTTAAGATCAGGAACAAGACAAAGATGGCCACTCTCCCCACTTTCATTCAACATAGTTCTGGAGGTCTTAGCTATGGCAATCAGACAACACAAAGAAATAAAAGGCATCCAGATTGGCAAGGAAGAACTCAAACTGTCCTTGTTTGCAGATGACATGATATTGTATGCAAAAAACCCTAAAGAATCCACTCAAAACTGTTAGATCTAATATCTGAATTCAACAAAGTTGCGGGATATAAAATTAATACACAGAAATCTGTTCCATTCCTATACACTAATGATGAACTAGCAGAAAGAGGAATCAGGAAAACAATTCCATTCACAATTGCATCCAAATGAATAAAATACCTAGGAATAAACCTAACCAAGGAAGTGAAAGTCCTATACCCTGAAAACTGTAAGACATTCTTAAGAGAAATTAAAGAGGACACTAATAAATGCAAATTCATCCCATGTGATTGGCTAGGAAAAATCAATATTGTCAAAGATCATCCTGCCTAAAGCAAGGTACAGATTCAATGCAATCCCTATCAAAATACCAACAGCATTCTTCAATGAACTAGAGCAAATAGTTCTAAAATTCATATGGAACCAGAAAAGACCATGAATAGCCAAGGCAATCCAGAGAAGGCAGAATAAAGCAGGGGAAATTATGCTCCCTGTTTCAAGCTCTACTACAAAGTCACAGTAATCAAGACAATTTGGTACTGGCACAAGAACAGACCCAAAGACCAGTGGAACTGAATAGAGAGCCCAGATATAAAAACAAGCATGTATGGTCAATGAATATACGATAAAGGACCCATGGATATATAGTGGGGAAATGACAGCCTCTTCAACAGCTGGTGTTGGCAAAACTGGACAGTTACATGTAAGAGAATGAAACTGGATTACTGTCTAACCCCATTCACAAAGCAAAACTCAAAATGGATCAAAGACCTGAATGTAAGTCATGAAACCATAAAACTCTTAGAGAAAAACATAGGCAAAACTCTCTTGGACATAAACATGAGCAACTTCTTCATGAACATATCTCCTCAGGCAAGGGAAACAAAAGCAAAAATGAACAAGTGGGACTATATCAAACTAAAAAGGTTCTGTACAGCAAAGGACACCATCAGTAGAACAAAAAGACATCCTACAGTATGGGAGAATATATTCATAAATGACATATCCGATAAGGAGTTGACATTCAAATTATGTAAAGAGGTCACACACCTCAACAAATTAAAAGCAAATTAGCCAATTAAAAAATGGGCAGAGGAGCTGAACAGACACTTCTCCAAAGAGGAAATTCAGATAGCCAACAGGCACATGAAAAAATGCTCCGCATCACTAGTCATCAGAGAAATGCAAATTAAAACCACATTGAGATATCACCTCACACCAGTTAGGATGGTCACCATTCAAAAGACAAACAACAGCAAATGTTGGCGAGGATGTGGAGAAAGGGGAACCCTCCTATACTGCTGGTGGGAATGTAAATTAGTTCAAACACTGTGGAAAGCTGTATGAAGGTTCCTCAAAAAACTCAAAATAGAAATACCATTTGACCCAGGAATTCCACTCCTAAGAATTTACCCTAAGAATGCAGCAGCCCAGTTTCAAAAAGACATATGCACCCCTATGTTTATCGCAGCACTATTTACAATAGCCAAGAAATGGAAGCAACCTAATTGTCCATCAATAGATGAATGGATAAAGAAGATGTGGTGTATATACACAATAGAATATTATTCAGCCATAAGAAGAAAATAAATTCTTCCATTGGCAACAACATGGATGGAGCTAGAGGGTATTATGCTCAGTGAAATAAGCCAGGCGGAGAAAGACAAGTGTCAAATGATTTCACTCATCTGTGGAGTATAAGAACGAAGAAAAAACTGAAAGAACAAAACAGCAGCAGACTCACAGAAACCAACAATGGACTAACAGTTACCAAATGGAAAGTGACTGGGGAAGATGGGTAGGAAGGGAGGGATAAGGGGAAAAAGGGCTATTACAATTAGCACACATAATGTAACAGGGTGGGAGTGGGGTGGGGGTATACGGGGAAGGCAGTATAACATAGAGAAGACAAGTAGTGATTCTATAACATCTTACTACACTGATGTACAGTGACTGCAATGGGGTATATGGTGGGGACTTGATAATAGGAGGAGTCTAGTAACCATAATGCTGCTCAAGTAATTGTATATTAATAATAGCAAAATAAAAAATAAATAAATAAATGAAATTATACACCAATATCCCTGATGAATATAGATGCAAAAATCGTGAAGAAAATATTAGTAAACCGAATTCAAAAATACATCAAAAAGATCATCCATCATGACCAAGTGGGATTTATTCCAGGGATGCAAGGAGATGGTACAACATTTGTAAATCCATCAATATCATACACCACATTAACAAAAAGAAGGATAAGAACCACATGATCATCTCAACAGATGACGAAAAAGCATTTGACAAAATTCAACATTCATTCATGATAAAAACCCTCAACAAAATGGGTATAGAGGGTATGTACTTCAACATAATATAGGCCATATATGACAAACCCACAGCCAACATCATACGTAATGGTGAAAAGCTGAAATCTTTTCCTCTAAGATTGGAACCAAGACAAAGATGCGCACTCTCCCCACTTTTATTCAACATAGTACTGGAGGTCCTAGCCACAGTAGTCAGACAACATAAAGAGATAAAAGGCATTCAAATTGATAAGGAAGACATTAAACAATCAATCCTTGTAGATAACATAATATTATGTGTAGAAAACCCTAAAGACTCCACCAAAATATTTTAGAAAAATAACTGAATTTAGCAAAGCTGCAGGATACAAAATTAATACACAGAAATCTGTTTTGTTCCTATATACTAACAACAAACTAACAGAAAGAGAAATCAGGAAAATAATTCCATTTATAACTGCATCAAAAAGAATAAAATACCTAGGAATTAACTTAACCAAGCAGGTGAAAGATCTATACCCTAAAAACTATTAAGACACTCCTGAGAGAAATTAAAGAAGACACAAATAAATGGAAATCTATCCCGTGTTCATGGATAGCCAGAATTAATATTGTCAAAATAGCCATCCGGCCCAAAGCACTTTACAGATTCAGTACAATCCCTATCAAAATATCAATGGCATTTTTCAATGAACTAGAGCAAATAATCCTAAAATTCATATGGAACTACAAAAGACCCTGAATAGCCAAAGCAATCCTGAGAAAGAGGAACAAAACTGATATGATTATGCTCACTGACTACAAAGCTATAGTAATTAAAACAGTATGGTGCTGACACAGGAACAGAACCCACAGTTTAATGGAACAAAAGAGAGAGCCCAGATATAAACCTATGCATATAAGGTCAGTTAATATACAATAAAGGAGCCATGAATATACAATGAGGAAAAGACAGTCTCTTCAACAACTGGTGTTGCGAGAACTGGACAGCTACATACAAGAGAATGAAATTGGATTACTGTCTAACTCCACACACAAAATTAAACTTGAAATAGATCTAAGGCCTCAACATAAGAAATGAAATCATAAAACTCTTAGAAGAAAACATAGGTAAAAATCTCTTGAACATAAGCATGACAATTTTTTCCTGGACACATCTTGGGCAATGAAAACAAAATAAAAATTGAACAAGTGGGACTATATCAAACTAAAAATCTCTTGTACAGCAAAGGATACTACCAGCAGAACAAAAAGGCAACCTACAGCATGGGAGAAAATATTTGTAAATGATTTATCCATTAAGTGGTTACATCCAAAATATATAAAAACCTCATACACCTCAATACCAAAAACAAATAACCCAATTAAAAAATGGGTGGAGGACCTCAATGGACATTTTTCCAAAGAAGAAATACAGATGGCCAACAAGCACACAAAAAGATGTTCTACATCACTAATCACCAGGGAAATGCAAGTCAAAACCACAAAGAGATATCACCTCATAGCAGTTAGGATGGCCAGTATCCAGAATACAAGAAATGACAAGTGTTGACGAGGATGTGGAGAAAAAGGAACCCTCCTACACTGTTAGTGGGAATGTTCATTGGTACACCCATTGTGGAAAGCAGTATGTAGGTTCCTCAAAAAACTAAAAATAGCAATACATATGACACAGTAATTCCACTTCTAGGAATTTACCCAAAGAAAATAAAATCCCTGATTAAAAAAGATATATACACCCCTATGTTTATTGCAGGATTATTTACAATAGCCAAGTTATGGAAGCAACAAAAGTGTCCATCAATAGATGTTTGGATAAAGAAGATATACAATGGAATATTATATACAATGGAATATTATTCAGCCATTAAAAAATGAAATCCTGCCATTTGCAACAACATGTATGGAGCTACAGCATATAGCTAAGTGAGAATCTAAAAGCAAAGCAAAACAAACTGAACAAAATGGCAGTAGACCATACACACTGAGAAGGGAGTGGTGGTTACTATGGGAGAGGGACTGGGGAGGGTGGGTGAGAAGGATAAAGGGGCACAGAAATTCTCAATCATAACATAAGCTGGTCACAGGGATGGTAGTACAGCATGGAGAACATAGCCAAAGATTTTATAACATCTTCCTATGTTTACAGACAGTAACTGCACTAGTGGGGGTGAGGATTTAATAATATGGGTAACTGTTGAACCATTGTGCTGTATACTTGAAACCAATAAAAGATTGTATATCAATACTTCAATAAAAAAAAGAATATATATTGACACTTCAATTTTTTTTAAGTGAATTGCAAAAAAAAAAAAAAAGGATTCAGAAGACTGATGAGCAAGCATATGGGTGAAGAACCAGGAAACCATGTCACACAGAATTCTTGAATGAAACTGGAGTATTTAACCTGGAGATAAGTCAAGGGGAAATGATGGCTCACTGTCTTCAATTATTAGGAGAATTATTATGAAATCTACCATCATTATTTACCATGAAAGGGTGAAAATGACAGAAAGAGACATTAGAGCCCAAGTTAAAGCAGGAATTTAATTGCTTAGAGCCAACAGGTGGTTAACTAGGGAGATTAGGGTTTCCTATCACCAAAGGTGCCCACATCCCCGATAGAGGACTACATAATGTGCATTGCAGGAATAGAAGCATGATGTGAATGATCTAAATAGATAATCTGAAAGCAGCTATCCTTGAAAAGATAACATTCTAATTTAAAGTTCTTACAGCATAATTTGTTAATAAGACTCAACTGTCCCCCTATATTATGTCTTTCCAATATTAGGGATCTTTTTTCCCTTAAGTTCTCTTGACCACTCAGAAGAGCTATTACTTAGAAATACTATAAGATTTTCTTTGCAATCCTTCTTTGTGCTGCAATGTGGTAGCAAATGGAAAATCATCGAATAATTTTTAGATGATTGAAAGCCTCAAACAGAAGAGTCAGGCTGCCAGAAACAGACTTAAGAATTAGTTATGCCTTACAAAGAATGAAAAAATAACAAGATAGGACACCAGTATATGACGATTCTTCCTGGACATGAAACCTCTAATAGTGTTTTCTACCCATCTCTCAAAAACATTCTATAACAACTTATTAGCACCAACTTACCTGAAGCTAATTCCTTAATACAACTTTTGGTAGTTTTCAGATGACTGGAAGTATGCAGTGATAACATAGAAAATTTGAAACATCAAACAGTTTTAATAAACTCTTGAGCACTGTTATTCCTGAAAAAAATTATTCATCTTAAGCTCAGATTGGTTGAGATTTTGTTCTATGTGTTTCACATACTGCATTTGAAATACGTGAATAATGTTTTATTTATTACAATCCTGGCTAGTGACACTTAGAAAAATGTAGGGAACAATCCAAAACATTACTCAAAAATAAATAAATAAATCGTTCAAATCACTGTTTTGGAAGCCACTTCAGAATACATTCCAAAGGCTCCCCTTACAGATAATGGGAACAGAAAGAATAGTCCAAGAAGTCATAGAACTTTTGCAGCTCTGATGGAACAAAGCCAAAAGAAAGCCTTCATAAAAGCAAGGGGATTTCAGGAGGATTAAAGATGGCGGCGTGAGAGGTGAGAGAAAGGCTTCATCCTAAAACTGCATATAATACAAAAATATAATTAATACAACTACTCCTGAAAGAGCAACAGGAAAGGGGACTGCGCCAGACTTCAAACTCCTGGAGAAAAGAGCAGACCTCACAGAAGAGGGTAACATACCAAAGCTGTGGCCTGGTGGGATCCAAGCCCTTCCACCACCCCAGTTCACCAGCGGGAGGAAGAGAAATGGAGCACAGAGGGAGTGGAGAACTGGGACTGCTGAATACCTAACTCTGGAAATCTACTCTGGGAGCACAAACCTACATTTCATGGTGCTTGCAGGGTACTCTCGTGAGTAGGGCTTGGAAAACTAGGACAGGCAGAACTCCTGGAGAGACTGAGATTCCACCCGCTTGTGGAAAGCAGGGATCCATATCTGGCTGCTCTGTGACAAAAGAAAGGTGGACAGTCTGAGAGACTTCCTAACAAGGAAGCCCTTAGCAAGAGGGCTCCTAAAGGGGCAAGGATTGCACAGAGCTTACTGCTCAGGAGAAAGCACAGGTAGACAAAATTGTCCAGGTGCACTCTGCCCAGAAGGTTGAAAGCTTTCACGATCTTCAGGCGCTCCTGCTCCTTGGCTGGCTACACAGCTCCAAGGAACCCCTCGGTGATATGCAGCCTACTGTGCCTTTCTCCCAGAAAGCCCCACCTGGTTCGCAAAGCGGCAAACCCTACCCTGGTGTTAGGCCAGCGAGAGGAATATCTGTCTATAGCAACTACAAACGCAAAGCATAGAGGCTTATACCTGTGTGCTCGGTGCACTGGTTCAGGCAGTGGAGTCAGGCATAGCAGCTGGGAAGCAGGAAACAGCTCTTTCCTCCCCCCAGGCACCAATACCATTCCCCTGCCACCTCCGACATTGCTTCAGGTGCTGAGCAGCTCCAAAGAACAAAGCTTCTGGGCACTAGAGGACGCCATATACAAATATGAAACACCAAAGGAACCCAGTGCAGAGTAAAATTATTAATACAACTCCTGAGAAAGATTTAAATTACATCAACATCATGAATCTTCCTGAAAGGGAGTTCAAAATAAAAATAATTAACATGCACATGGAGGTACAGAAAGATATTCAAGAACTCAGGAATGAATTCTGGTCAGAGATCCAATCATTGAAGAACACAATGGATGGTATTAAAGCAGATGGGATACGGTGGAGCAGACGATAAATTAAATAGAAACTAGAGAAGAGGAATATAAAGAAGCTAAGACACAGAGAGAAAAAAGGATCTCTAAGAATGAAAGAATATTGACAGAAATGTGTGACCAATTCAAATGCAACAATATTTGCCTTATAGGGGTACCAGAAGAAGAAGAGCAAGAAAAAGGGATAGAAAGTGTATTTCAGGAGGGAACTGCTGAAAATTTCCCCAATCTGGGGAAGGAGATAATCTCTCAGGCCATGGATATGCACACACCTCCCAACACAAAGGACCCAAGGAAGACAACACCAAGACATATAGTAATTAAAATGGCAAAGATCAAGGATAAAGACAGACTATTAAAAGCAGCCAGAGAGAGAAATAAGATCACATACAAAGGAAAGCCCATCAGGCTATCATCACACTTCTCAGCAGAAACCTTATAGGCTAGAAGGGAGTGGCATGATGTATTTAATGCAATGAAGCAAAAGGGCCTCCAATGAAGAATACTCTACCTGGCAAGGTTATCATTTAAATTTGAAGGAGGGATTAAACAGTTTCCAGATACGCAAAAGCTGAGAGAATTTACCTCCCACAAACCATCTACACAGTGTATTTTGGAGAAACTGCTATAGATGGAAGTGTTCCTAAGGTTTAATAGCTGTCACCAGAGGTAATTAATCCACAGTACAGAAAGTAGAACAGCTAATTACTAAGAAAATGCAAAATTAAATTAACTATCCCCAAAGTCAATCAAGGGATAGACAAAGAGTATAGAATATGATACCTAATATATAAAGAATGGTGGAGAAAGAAAATGGAGGAGAAAAAAAAAGAGAACCTTTAGATGGTGTTTGTAATAGCATATTAAGTTGTTAGACTCTTAGATAGTAAGGAAGTTAATCTTGAAACTTCGGTAATCACGAATCTAAAGCCTGCAATGGCAATAAGTATATACCTATCAATAATCACCCAAATGTAAATGGACTGAATGGACCAATCAAAAGACATAGAGTCACTGAATGGATAAAAAGCAAGACCCATCTACATGCTGCCTACAAGAGACTCACTTTAAACCCAAAGACATACACAGACGAAAACTGAAGGGATGGAAAAAGATATTTCATGCAACTAATAGGGAGAAAAAAGCAGGAGTTGCAGGACTTGTAACAGACAAAATAGACTTCAAAACAAAGAAAGTCACAAGAGACAAAGAAGGACATTACATAATGATAAAAGGGTCAATCCAACAAGAAGATATAACTATTAAAAATATTTATGTGCCCAACACAGGAGCACCAATATATGTGAAACAAATACTAACAGAATTAAAAGGAGAAATAGAATGCAATGCATTCATTTAAGGAGGCTTCAGCACTCCACTCACTCCGAAGGAAAGATCAACTAGACAGAAAATAAGTAAGGAGACAGAGGCACTGAACAACACATTAGAACAGATGGACCTAACAGACATTTACAGAACTCTACACCCAAAAGCAGCAGAATACACATCTTCTCAAGTGCACATGGAACATTTTCAAGAATAGACCATATACTAGGCCACAAAAAGAGCCTCAGTAAATTCAAAAACATTGAAATTGTACCAACCAGTTTCTCAGACTACAAAGGTATGAAACTAGAAATAAATTACGCAAAGAAAATGAAAAATCCCACAAACATATGTAGGCTTCACAACACGCTCCTAAATAACCAATGAATCCATGACCAAATAAAAACAGAGATCAAGCAACACATAAGGACAAATGACAACAATAATTCAACACCGCGAAATCTGTGGGACACAGTGAATGCCATGCTAAGAGGAAGGTATATATTGCAATAAAGGCCTACCTCAGGAAAGAACAATCGCATATGAGCAGTCTAAACTCACAATTAACGAAACTAGAAAAAGAAGAACAAATGAGGCCCAAAGTCAGTAGAAGGAGGGACACAATAAAGATTAGAGCAGAAATAAATAAAATCAAGAAGAATAAAACAATAGAAAGAATCAATGAAAGCAAGAGCTGGTCCTTTGAGAAAATAAAAAAAATGGATATATCCCTAGCCAGACTTATCAAGAAAAAAAGAGAGTCTACTCAGATAAACAGAATCAGAAGTGAGAAAGGAAAAATCACTACAGACACCACAGAAATACAAAGAATTATGAGAGAATACTATGAAAAATTATATGGTAACAAACTGTATAACATAGAAGAAGTGGACAACTTTCCAGAAAAATACAACCTTCCAAGGCTGACCCAGGAAGAAACACAAAATCTGAATAGACCAATTACCAGCAAAGGAATTGGACTGTAACCAAAAAACTACCTAAGAAAAAATTCCTGAGTCAAATGGTTTCACTGCTGAATTTTATCAAACATATAGTGAAGACCTAATACCCATCCTCCTTAGTTTTCCAAAAAGTAGGAGAGGAGGGAATACCCCCGAACTCATTCTACGAGGCCAACATCACTCTCATACCAAAACCAGGCAAAGACACCACAAAAAAAGAAAATTACAGACCAATATCCCTGATGAACATAGATGCAAAAATACTCAACAAAATATTAGCAAACCAAATTCAAAAATACATCAAAAGGATCATCCATCATGATCAAGTGGGCTTCATCCCAGGGATGCAAGGATGGTACAACATTCAAAAATCCATCAACATCATCCACCACATCAACAAAAAGAAGGACAAAAACCACAAGATCATCTCCATAAACGCTGAAAAAGCATTCGACAAAATTCAACATCAATTCATGGTAAAAATTCTCCAAAAATGGGTATAGAGGGCAAGTACCTCAACATAATAAAGGCCATATATGACAAACCCACAGCCAACATTATACTTAACAGCAAGAAGCTGAACGCTTTTCCTTTAAGATTGGGAACAAGACAAGGATGTCCATTCTCCCCACCTCTACTCAACATAGTACAAGAGGACCTAGCCACCGCAATTAGACCGCACAAAGAAATACAAGGCATCCAGATTGGTAAGGAAGAAGTTAAACTGTCACTGTTTGCAGATGACATGATATTGTACATAAAAAACCCTAAAGAATCCACTACAAAACTACTAGATCTAATATCTGAATTCGGCAAAGTTGCGGGATACAAAATTAATATGCAGAAATCTGTGGAATTCCTCTACACTAACAATGAACTAGCAGAAAGAGAAATCAGGAAAACAATTCCATTCACAGTTGCATCAAAAAGAATAAAATACCTAGGAATAAACCTAACCAAGGAAGTGAAAGACCTATACTCTGAAAATTACAAGACATTCTAAAGAGAAACTAAAGAAGTTACCAATAAATGGAAACACATCCTGTGCTCATGGATAGGGTGAATTAATATTGTCAAAATGGCCATCCTGCCTAAACCAATCTATAGATTCAGTGCAATCCCTATCAAAATACCAACAGCATTCTTAACTAGAGAAAATTGTTCTAAAATTCATATGGAACCACAAAAGACCCCGAATAGCCAAAGTAATGCGGAGAAGGAAGAATAAAGCTGGAGGGATTATGCTCCCCAACTTCAAACTCTACTACAAAGCCACAGTAATCAAGACAATTTGGTACTGCCACAAGAACAGACCCATAGACCAATGGAACAGACTAGAAAGCCCTGATATAAACCCAATCATATATGGTCAATTAATATATGATAAAGGACCCATGGACATACAATCGGGAAATGAAACCTCTTCAACAGCTGGTGTTGGCAAAATTGGACACCTACATGCAAGGGAATGAAACTGGATTATTGTTTAACCCCATACACAAAATTAAACTCAAATGGATCAAACACCTGAATGTAAGTCATGAAACCATAAAACCCTTGGAAGACAACATAGGCAAAAATCTCCTGAATATAAGCATGAGCAACTTCTTCCTGAACACATCTCCTCGAGCAAGGGAAACAAAAGAAAAAAATGAACAAATGGGACTACATCAAACTAAAAAGTTTCTGTATGGCAAAGGACACCATCAACAGAACAAAAACGTATCCTACAGTGAGGGAGAATATATTTGTAAATGACATATTTGACAAGGGGTTAACATCCAAAATATATAAGGAACTTATACGCCTCAACACCCAAAAAGCAAATAATCTGATTAAAAAATGGGCAGAAGATATGAACAGACACTTCTCCAAAGAAGAAATTCGGATGGCCAACAGACACATGAAAAGATGCTCCACATTACTAATCATCAGGGAAATGCAAATTAAAACCACAATGAGACATCACCTTACACCAGTGAGGATGGCCAACATGCACAACACAAACAACAACAAATGCTGGCTAGGATGCGGAGAAAGGGGAACCCTCCTACACTGCTGGTGGGAATGTAAGCTAGTTCAACCATTGTGGAAAGCAATATGGAGGTTCCTCAAAAAACTAAAAATAGAAATACCATTTGACCCGGGAATCCCACACCTAGGAATTTACCCAAAGAATACAGCTTCTCAGATTCAAAAAGACATATGCACCCCTATGTTTATTGCAGCACTTTTTAAAACAGCCAAGATATGGAAGCAACCTAAGTGTCCACCATCAGTAGATGAATGGATAAAGAAGAGCTGGTACATATACACAATGGAATATTATTCAGCCATAAGAAGAAAACAAACCCTACCATTTGCAACAACATGGATGGAGCTGGAGGGTATTATGCTCAGTGAAAGAAGCCAGGTGGAGAAAGACAAGTGCCAAATGATTTCCCTCGTTTGTGGAGTATAACAATGAAGCACAACTGAAGGAACAAAATAACAGCAGACTCAGAGACTCCAAGAAGGGACTAGTGGTTACCAAAGGGGAGGGGTGGGGGAGGTGGGTGGGGAGGGAGGAAGAAGGGGATTAAGGGGTATTATGTTTAGTACACATAGTGTGGTGGATCACAGGGAAAACAGTGTAGCACAGAGAAAGCAAATAGTAAATCTGTGGCATCTTACTACACTGAAGGACAGTGACTGCATTGGGGTATGGGTGGGGACTTGATAATATGGGTAAATGTAGTCACCACATTGTTTTTTCATGTGAAACCTTCATAAGAGTGTGTATCAATAATACCTTAATAAAAAATGTTAAAAAGAAAGTAAACATAGTCTTACTATACCATCCAACAGTTGTGCTCCTCGATATTAATGCAAATAAATTGAAACCTTTTGTCTACACAAAAACCACAAAAACTTTTATAGAAGCTTTGTTCTTAATTTCCAAAATTTGGAAGCAGCCAGGATGTCCATCGCATGGTGAATGGAGAAATAAAATAAGGTATATCCATACAATAGAGTGTTATTCAGTGATGAAATGAGTTATCAAGCCATGAAAAGACATTGGGGAATCTTAAATGTTTCACATCTTGCTAAGTGAAAAAAAGCCAGTTTGAAAAGCCTACATACTTTATGGTTCCAAATATACAACCTTCTGGAAAAGGCAGAGTAGAATCAGTAAAACAGTCATTGGTTGCCAGGATTTGGGGAGGGAGGAACAATGACCAGGTGGAGTACAGAAGATTTTTAGGTAAACTATTCTGTATGACACTGTAATGCTGAATACATGACATGTATTTAGCAAAATTCATAGAACTTTCCTATAAAGTGAATCTTAATTAAACCATTAACTTTTGTTAATAGTAATGTATCAATATAGCTTCATCAGTTGTAACAAATGTACCACACTAATGCAATATATTAAGATAATAAGATAAACTGGGGGGGCAAGGAAAAGGAGCATGAAGAATTCAGTTTTTCCATAAACCCAAAACTGCACTTGGAAATAAAGAATATTTTTTCAAAAAGAAAAAAAAAAAGGCAAAGGGATTTCAGGAGCTGTTTAAGTGACCTAGCCATGAACCGCACTCAAGAGTCCTTCCAACATGCTCAGTACTATATAAGGAGTTGTAAGAAACACAGAACAGCAGCAGCAATAACCACAGCTGGCATTTGCTGAATACCTGTTACATTCCCACCTTGATGCTAAACGTGTACCTAGCACATTAGCTGTAAATTTTAAGAACTCTAAAAGGTGGACAATAGTCCCATTTTACATGTGAGGAGACAAACCCAGTTTGTCTTAAACAATTTATATAATGCCATAGAGTTAGAAAATGAGAGCTCATACTCAAGTCTAAATCTATCTGGCTCCATTATACCACACCAGGTCTATTGTTAAAAACAACATAAGTTAACATATAAGATCTAAGTGATGTGAAACAGACTAAATACTACAGAAAATCAAAGAGCTTCATTATAGTGAAATTCCTGGGAAAAGTTTCATGAAAGAGATAGGATGTATCCTAGACTGAGAAGGATAGGTAGAATGAATAGAGGTCAATGGTAAAAGGAGAGAAAATTTCTGGGAAAGAAAAGGAACATATTAGAAAAAGATGTGGAGGCAGTTAGACTTGATCCAGTGAAATGGACCAAGTTGTACAAACAGGGAATAAAATGTAAAAACGACAGGTTGATAAAGATGATATCTTAACAATGCTTCCTCAAAAAATATGCCTAAACTGTACAGAGAAAAGTATAATATCTTTTAAAGTTGAAATAATTGAGAAGGTTAAAGATTTCATTAGAATTTAACGATTTAGGTGTTTATCCCATTGCTCTTAAACATGAAGAGAGAAAAAACTGCTGTGATTTGAAATATTATTTGCAAGATCTGGGAACAAATTGGGAAAGGACTTACCAAAACTATTTTGAAAGGATTTTGAAAATCACTATTTTTTATTTTCAAAGGCAATGAAAAATTTTTGTGCCTGTGGGAATAAGGGGTGGAGGCAGGAAAGTTCCATTATCGCAGCCTCATGAAATGAATATTTATTAAATAGTGTGTCTCATTTCCTGGTGTTTAAAATATCATGTAGTCAAAGCTTTAACATGATGCATAAACTGGTAATCAACTATATATTGAGTGCTGTATTAACAGTTTTCTCTACTAAAGTATAGTCTAGTCACTAAAATGGTGTGTGGCACTGTGTGTGTGTGTGTGTGTGTGTGCAGTGTGTGTGTGTGTGTGTGTGTGTGTGTGTGTGTGTGTGTGCAGTGTGTGTTTCCCTATGCCCAGAAGTTCTTACTACCATGCATGACCCAGAGCATTTTCCATCATTTCTGATACAGCAAACCAGGGCCCCATGGAAAGCAATCCTGAATACCATTTCCTCCATTTTTCAGCTGTCTTTTTCTTCCTGTGGAATCTATGCAGCAGAGTAAGTAGAATGGCATATATGAAAGAAGACTACCATTACTCAGCATGCTACATGTTTTCTGAATCTCTCTATGCTCGTATTTCTTTTACACATTGAGTAAAAATACAAGTGGAGAAATGCAAATGTGACCTGTGGCCAAGCATATATTGTAGTTCAGCGTGCAGCTGTCAAAAATACTTGGTCTTTCTCCAACTCTGGAAAACACATGAAAAACAGCTGTACAGGTAGTCAAAAAGGCAGACAGGAAACATCAAGAGACTGATACATAAGAACAGAAGAGTCCAAAAGTCTATGGAACTTCCACTCATTTTACACACAAATGGAAAAAATTTTGCTGTTGTTACAGAAAAACTGAAACACTAACTCATTAATCTTTATTGCAAACCTAATTCAAAAATGATACAATAAGTTAGCAAGGACATAGAAATGTTCAAAGCAGGATTTCAACAGATACTGACTTAAAAACAAATGGTAACATGGATGGAGCTAGAGGGTATTATGCTCAGTGAAATAAGCCAAACAAAAAAAGTCAAATATCAAATGATCTCACTCATATGTGGAGTATAAGAACAAAGAAAAAAACTGAAGGAACAAAACAGCAGAAAACTTACAGAACCCAAGAATGGACTAATAGTTACCAAAGGGAAAGGAACTGAGGAGGATGGGTGGGAAGGGAGGGACAAGGGGGGAAAGGGGGCAGTATGATTAGCAGACGTAATGTTGGGAGGGCGCGGGGAGGGCTGTACAACTCAGAGAAGACAAGTAGTGATTCTATAGCATCTCACTACGCTGATGGACAGTGACTGTAATGGGATTGGTGGGGGGGACCTGATGAAGGGGGTAGTTTAATCACCATAATATTGCATATGTAATTGTAGATTAATGATACCAAAAAAAATTATAAAAAAACAAAAAAAAACAAATGGTAGATGGATTTCTAGAGTTGGCAGGATTATGAATTTGCCATTTAATACCATTTTGTACTTTTTCACTTACATCGTCATAAAAGTAAAACTACCATCATTTTTTGAGATTCATGCTACTATGTAGCTATGCTTAATAATTAATAATTGGTAATTAATTGAATGAAAGAATAGTTAGCTTCTTATTACTCTCTCCCTCATTCTTTTTTATTTGAGCATTCTATAAGTAACTAGTGCCTGATAATGTAATGCAATATTCAAGTAGATTCTACATTTATAATCTTAGTTATAAATAAATAAAATTTAAAGCCATAAGCAACCAAAGGAAATCAACAAATAGACTATATGTGTTGATCTAGATAGCTAATATTTTAAAATAAGTAATAGGGGAAAATTACACAAATTCTCAACTATTATTCAATTGTTACCCCCAATAAATAACTTCATGAGACTAATTACCTTAAGACTCAAAAAAATAAATATTGAGTCTACATACTAACTCTTCCTATGAACTTGCCTTTTGACATTTTAATGTGTCTCATTTTAATAGGAACTTTAATAGGATTATAAAGACCACTAGTGTGTGTTCTGCCAAGCTATTTATCACAATTTTCCTCCTAAACTGTGAACAAGGTTAATAACATATTCTAAAGAAATTACGACCATTTGTTAAATTGGCTTTGTGATGGATTCAACATGTATGTGATGTTAGAATTTAAAAGAAAGTCTTAAACATTTATTATCACTTGTATCCACAAAATATTGGGTGAATTACTTCATCAGTTGTAATGATCACAAAAGGTTTGATAACATTGTCCAGAACTCACATTCACTCAACAAATTCCACAAACATTCACCGGACACCTAGTATGAACTAGGAGAAACATAGTTGCTTCAGAAGACAAGTTCAGAGACATGAACTTCAGGAAGTTCAGTGAGTATGGGAGTTAAAACAGTTAAATACTACAACAGTGTAAGGACAGAAGCATTTAAAATAGCTTAAAAGCCAATGGGCACATGATTAACAGTGTCTGGAAGAATCAAGAAAAGCTTCAGAACAGAGATAACACTCAGGTCTTGCAGGTTGAGAAAGAGTCTACCAGACCAGAAGCAAAAGCAGAGGGCACACCATGCATACAGATATGAATTGTAAGAGAGCTGTGTTTGGGAAGGAATGAGATCAGGGACCCCTGGTCGAGTGGCAGGAGACACTGCTGATGAAGGTGGCAGGCAAGCTTATCAGAAATGATGACAAAGTTACAGCATAAGACCAAATTTGCTGATCCTCACACATTTTCACCCTGAAAGCTATATCAGTTTCCTCATCTGTAAAGCAGTGGTAATCAGAGATTACATGATGCTGCTGTAGAGATAAAATATAATAAAAATCCATACTGTCTGGTACTTGGTAAAAGCTTTTGATAAACGGTAAGTAATTGGTATTGGATTACACTATTCCTTATAGACCAAACAGGTGAAAAAATTGAGGGGCAAAAATGCTTCAAAGCAAAATGATAAAATTAAATGTGAGAAGGACACACATACAATGAGAAATTCATACTTTTTGCCAAAACAATGAGTTGTACCTTAAGAACTATGGAAATTCTTTCAAAACTTAGGTCTGTGTGAACTGCTGGTTATTCAAGGTAACTTTCTGCCTATTTTAAGTTGATTTTCCTCAAAACAGCAATTTCCCTAACATGGTATCTATTGAAATCTCTAAAGAAGTATGTTGTGAGTGTGCCAGAAAGCTCTGTCTAGGAATGAACTGTCTCTGCCTCCACACCCTCCCCTCAACACACATATATCCATATTCTTTCCTCTGCTTTAAATCATGTTTTTTGCAGGATGTCCCCACCCTAAGTGACATAAGAAAGACATGAGAGATGATGTCATACAGAAGAGCCCATTAATTATTAGCATTTCTTTCTGCTCCCTCATCTAAATTCTTAAAGGAAGAGTATAATGTTGAGAGCATTAAAAAAGGTTTTTTAAAATAACTACCTTCAAAGTGAGATAAATTTCTCAAGGTAATAACCAATCATGATAAGAAACCCAGAGAACCCCCCCAAAAATTTTAAAAAACAGAAAAAAAATTTAAATACCTCTTAATTTTATACAAGTATTCTTCATTTGCAATATTATCAGTCCCTGCTAACAAATAGTAACTGCAGTAGTGGGGGTGAGGATTTATTAATATGGGTAGCTGTTGAACCACTGTGTTGTATACTTGAAACCAATATAAGATTGTGTGTCAACGATACTTCAAAAAAAAAATTGTACCAGGAAAAAATTAATTAATTAAAATAAAAATATATTATCAGTCACATAAAGCAATAACTCCAAAAACTAAATATTTGCTTTTTATGTTAACTCCCTTAACCCTAAAACCATAAGTGTATCAAAAGAAGGAACAAGAAAAAACTATAGTCTACATTGAACTCACTGTAACCATTTAAATTAAGGTGTTAAAAAAAATGACTAAAGCCAGAAAATCCTCAGCTGAGGTTCAACTTCTTCTGAACTCATAGTTTTAAAATGTAAATCAAAATAAATTAGGAATAACAAAAATGATTTTAAACTTCTTGATCTGCCAATTCTTATCACAACGTTTGATGTGCCACGTAACATTGTTTGATCTATTAAATTTCCTTGGATTCTTTTAAAAGAAGCAGATAAAAATACCTTATTTTTAATAAAAGTCATAAAAACAAATACACTAATTATGTTAATATACAGAGGCAATCATCAACCGACACAAAAACTTCAAAGGTACTCCAGTGTCTCCAGAAACAAGTACAAATTAATAACCAGGATATCCAAAGACTCATTAAAGTGTTTGCTAACCGAACTTTGACTACTCCTTCTCATCCTGTCCTAACCACTGCAGGTACATAAAGCCTGCCCCAAACGCCCTTTGCATGTGTTAGTCTAGTTCAATTCACCTCAGGTGCCATGTCCCTGTGTGAACCTCACAAAATCCTTCTACATATCCTTAATCCCCAGGATCCAACCCATCACTTCAAAGCCTTTTCCCATTCCCTTTAAGCATAAATAACCCATTCTCCCTCTATTCTTTCTTAGCATTCTGCATCACTCCCTATCAGTAATGACAATACTTTTCCTGGTGGTGCAGCTAAATTTTGCATCTCTCTCTCTCCCCTCCCCAACTTTTCAGTGTCTAGCTCACAGTACTGAATACAGTCCCTTACATGTTGGTGCTCAAACAATATCTGTTCACATCAACTAAACCCTCATGAAAGTAAAAAACATGTCAAATTATAATACTGGGTACCAGGATGCCAATGATCATCAGGTGCACCAAGATATTTGACAATATCACCATACTCACATGAAAACCCCTTGAGATCTGGCATTATGCTTTATTCACAACACCCTCCCACTTCCAAAAGTACCTATTATATAGTAGAGCTCAACAAATATTTGTTGAATAAATATCATCAAAGTAAAAATGGTATGGTAAAGGACCTGAAATAATTAGTTTTAATGTGACACTTAAGAAATTGGAATTCTAAATTATTTTAGGGTGTAGTACTATGTGAAAAAACAAAGTATTCATTGTAGCCCAACATTAGATACACTAAGAAATATTAAGAAGAGAGGGAAAAGGTTAAGGATAACTCTGCTCTTTAGAAAGATGTTCCTAATGGTACACACAGGAAATAAAGGTGGTGTAGGAGACGAATCCAAAAGGAAAAAATATAAATGTGTGGGGAGATCACTCAACCATACAGAATAAATTGTGAAAGCCCAAAGAAGATAGCAAAGTAGTAGAATAATCTTTAGCTTCATCAATATTTCTTAAAAATCTGGCTTCAAAAACACACATAGATTAAACCTTAAAGCTCCATTAATTATTAGAGCCCTGGATACAAAGTCTTTTTCTGGGCAAAACAGAACAAAGGATTATAACCAGAGGAAAAGTAACCCCAAAAGGGGCTGAATAGGATGATCTCTGGTGGTTCCCCATTCCCAGAGCAGGATGGTATATTATAAAAGAACAAATACAGCAAAAATGGGGAAAGTATCAAATGTAGATTAAAGTATTAATATGTAGTGGAAAGAACAATGATTTTGAATTGGAAAAACAAGATAACAAGATTTTTAATCTTGGCTCTCACACATCCTAGATATGTGACTTCGATTACTTTGTCTAATTTCATTCAGTCTGTTTCCTCAAATGCAAAATAAACCTTATCACAAGTTCTATACTCCATTGGCTTGCTGTGAAGATTAAAGAAGGGAACATACACAAACTACCCAGTTTAGTACCTGGAACAGGGTAGGAATGTATGTTAATCTTAATCCCAAATGTACCACGCTTAAAAAAATAATCAAACCAATTCCCCCTGGTATCTACACTTATCTGTATATTGGATATCACATAGTTTAGTCATTACATCTCACTCTTTAGGTATAAAGGGGTAGAAAACATGTCAAAGGAAAGTTAGAACAAAAGGTGACCAAGAAGCTAGAAACAGTTCAGTTCAGAAATTCCAATCTTTATTTGCTAAAGTACTTTGCCAAAACAGTTATTCTCAAGCTCTTGATTTTCACTAATCAATAACATTTCACAGAAACTACTGGGGAACATCATGGGGTTGTCCACCCTGTGAACTGCCCAATCAGCAGATATTTTTAAAGAGAAACTATCATCCCCAATACTTTCTACAAAAACAATATAATACAAATAAGTAGAAAGCAGAAAACATTAGCACTAAGTACAGTCCTTTAACTGAAGAAATTTTAGCTTTATGAAAACTTCAGTACATTAGCTAATTTTTTTCATAACCTTAAGACCCTTCAAAACTTTAACAAGGGACAGCATTTGAGAACCACTCTCTTTTCCCAGCATTAGCCTTTTCTAAAGAACCCACATCAGCACTTAAGAACCACTATACAAATAACTCAGAAAACAAGCACAATAAGTTTTTTCCTTTATAGGAACAAAGAAAAAACTGGTTCCAAAACTTATTCAAGCCTAGGTGAGGAAACAAGCATTTTCCATAGATACGTTGGCTCTTTATAAACCTACCACTGTCATACTTCTGGAATCAAAAAGTGAGGCAAAGGCTCCCTCTGCTGACAAGTAGACAAAGAATCTAATCGTATCAAAAGGCAATTGACTTTAAGAATCTTCACAACACTGGCTATTGCATGGGCTTTCACTATTCTCTATCATAGTTTTACATTATGCCCTAAAACGCTGAAATATAGCTCCATCTGATATGAATGTGAAAGAAATGTTAACTAGGTAACATTTTTTATATGTTCCAATAAATCTGTCTAAATCAGCTTTCAAATGTCTTGGTTTCTGCTCTATGTTCAAAAGATTAACTGAGCTATGTCATACAAAGAGGACACTAAACAAAGGCTAAAGAATCGAGGTGAGTTTCAAGAGGTTATGTATAGATTAGGGTTTGGGCTCAGGTTTGGATTCGGGTAGCACTCTATGAGTGCATTGACAACCTTTCATAGAGGTTCCATGAAATTAATAGAAGCAAATTAAAAACTTCAAAATTAACAAAAGTAGCAGTTCACAAACACTGGCCTATATATTATTAGCACATCCAATTCTAGTGACAATTTTGTAACATGGGAAGGTTAAAAACTATTGTTTTCATTTGACTGTGGAGGGAGCCAAGGTTCAGGAAAGTTCAATGATTTGTTAAGGACACATAGCTGTTAAGTAGCAGGGCCAGAATTCAACCCTACATGTCTTCTAACCTCCAGGTTCTCTCTGCAATTGAAAACTATGCATAAAGTAGGTACTCTAATGACATAATCTCTAAAAACATTCTGATTTCAAAGTTAACATGGTCTATCATCACAAATGCACTTAGTAAGCTTAAAAGAAAAATCAGACTTAAACATAAAAGGTTAACGTTGGCAGACAAAACTTGATATAGCCTCTTGATTAATTTATTTCAATTTCTTTATTTGTTCTTTTCTTACTTCCAAAAGAAGTGCTTGCAAAGATAAATAAAATTAAACAAATTATAAAATAAGTGGATGAGGTAAAAGACAGATAAAACCCTGATTCTTCCACTAAAATTACTGTTAAAAACAGCATTTTTTGGTACATCATTTTGCTGCCAAAAAAAAAAAAAAAAAGGAAATGAAATTCTGAAGCAAAACACAGAGTGAAAGTGGGAACCCACAAAGGTAAATAGAGCCTGTCAGGCATTTTCCTAAACCAGATAATGTTCAGCTTCAGTTTTCAAGGTTTCAAATGACATATGGTAAAGGAGCAAACCCTTAGGGCCCACTCAATGTGGAGAATCTAATTGATCCTGTACATTATCTCCCTCCCCCGAGTATAAAGCTGACCACAAAGGGCCCTACCCTTCTCAGAAATAGCATTTCCCCTCAAGCCCAAGAGAAGGCAAAATAAAATGCACATCTCAAATCTTGGAACCAGATGAAGGAAAAATAATTCTCTCCTAAGAATTCATAACCCCAAGCTGATCTTACTGTGGATTTTCAGACCAAATTCACTCTACTGGGTTGTCCAAGAAGCTTCAATCTGTGAATTTAGTATAAAAACTGAACCTTAAGGTTAAAAATACCACCAAACTGGGAATGCAAATTAGTTCAACCATTGTGGAAAGCAGTATGGGGGTTCCTCAAAAAACTCAAAATAGAAATACCATTTGACCCAGGAATCCCACTCCTAGGAATTTACCCTAAGATGCAGCAGCCCAACTTGAAAAAGACAGATGCACTCCTATGTTTATCACAGCACTATTTATAATAGCCAAGAAATGGAAGCAACCTAAGTGTCCATCAGTAGATGAATGGATAAAGAAGATGTGGTACATATACACAATGGAATATTATTCAGCCATAAGAAGAAAACAAATCCTACCATTTGCAACAACATGGATGGAGCTAGAGGGTATTATGCTCAGTGAAATAAGCCAAGCCAAAAAAGACAAGTATCAAATGATTTCACTCATATGTGGAGTATAAGAACAAAGAAAAAAAGCTGAAGTAACAAAACATCAGCAGACTCACAGAACCCAAGAACGGACTAATAGTTACCAAAGGGAAAGGGACTGGGGAGGATGGGTGGGAAGGGAGGGATAAGGGGGAAAAGGGGCATTACGATTAGCAGATGTAATGTTGGGGGGGCACAGGGAAGGCTGTACAACTCAGAGAAGACAAGTAGTGATTCTATAGCATCTCACTATGCTGATGGACAGTGACTGTAATGGGGTTGGTGGGGGGGACCTGATGAAGGGAGTAGTTTAATAACCATAATATTGCACATGTAATTGTAGATTAATGATACCAAAATAAATTATATAAAAAATAAAAAGTAAAAATACCACCAAACACCTGACAAACAAAAATTCAAATCTTTGAAGACACCAATCATTTCCATGGATAAAGTTCCAAAAATGATGACTCCACAGGGAAAATCACAATATAAAAGGATTGAAGGCAATATGAGCGAGACAAAAAAAATAACAGCAGAATCAGAGCTGCAAAGACTTCATATACTGAAATTATCAACAGAGAATATAAAAATATTACATTTTATGTTTAAAACTATTAAAACAGATATTAAAAATATGATCAAGAGACTTTATCAATGACCAAGCATATTTTTTTAAAGAGGGAGGGAAGGAAGGAGGCAGAGAAGATCTAACCAATAAACAAACAACTAATATAGATTTAAAAAGTGAAATTTTAATAGAAGACATAAAAGGACAGATAAATAAATAGGCATACTGTCTTCCTGGGTGGGAAGAAGCAGTATCATAAACATGTCAGTTATGCACTAAAATAATCTACAGACCTAATGTAATGCCATACAAAATTCTAGTATGATTTTTTTTCATGGAACTTAATAAACTATTTTTTAAACTTGAGGGGGAAGTGAAAAAGAGAAAGAAAAACCTATACATTTTTTAAAACAAGAACAATGAAAAATGATTAGTCCTCCCACATATCAAAACATACTGTACATTAATTTTTTTAAATATGACACTGGTTCTTTATTACACTATTTACAGACAAATAAATCAAGAGAAAGGAATAGGGTCTGAGAGCAAACTAATGACTATGTGGAATTTAGCAAATGAGAAATGTAGCATTTCAAATTATAAAAAGAATACTGATAAATGGTGCTTGTACAACTGGATATATATTTGGGAAAAAAATACAATTAAAGCCCTACTGTATACCATATCTATAAATAAATTTCAAAAAGATTAAGAAAACATATGAAAATATTTAGACATGTAGTATAGGAAAGATCTTCATAAGAATGATACCATAAGAAAAATCAGAAGCTATAACAAAAAAAACTAAAACATTTAATGTCATAAAAAATTAAAACATTTCTACAAACTAAGTAAATGAACAAAGTTGAAGTTAAAAAGTTAAAAACCCATCATTCACAGTTGTGTGTCCTTGAGCAAATTGCTTAATCTTGCCAATACTAAATTTTCTCATACCTAAAATGAGAATAATAACCTACTTGACTATTTGGAGAATTAAATAAGAAAAAATTAGGTTCAATCCTTTAATACTGTTAGGTGGCTGTACCTAGCAAGTGCCCAATAAATATTTTTTACTGTTATTTTAATTTATGAAAACATAACAACATGTCACTTATGCCCATTAAATGCAGATTGATTTTGAACTTTTTTAAAAGTAGTAATACCTGGTGTTGGCACAGATATTACACATAGCTGAGAAAAGGGTAAACTGAACCCATCTCACTGACATAAGACAATTTACAATATGTATCAAAAGTTTTTTATCTTAATTACCCAGTCTTAGGATTTTATCACAGGCAATATATAGGAGACAAACACAGAGATTCACATGCTGGCAATTTATGACCACACTATTTTTTTTCCAATTTTAATTTCACCTTTATTGAGGCATAACTGACATATAAAATCATGGTGATTTGATATAAGTAAACATTGTTTATACATAAACAATCATCCTGGATACACTCTTTTGTGTGTAAGAACGTTTAAGTTCTACTCTCCTAGCAAATTTCAATTATACAATACAACGTTATCAACCTTAGCCATCATTAGATTTTACATTAGATCCTCAGATCTTATTCATTTCATAGCTGAAAGTTTGTGGCCTTTTACCAACCTCTATTTCCCCAGCCCCCAGCACCTGGCAATTACTTTTCTACTCTTTATTTCAAAGAGTTTGACTTTATTATTTAGATTCCACATAGGTGATATCATGCAGTTTTTGTCTTTCTCTTCCTGGCTTATTTCAGTTAACATAATGCCCTCTAGATGCATCCATGCCACGTTCTCAAATGACAGGATTTCTTTCTTTCTTGTGGCTGAATAATATTTCATTTTATGTATCTACCACATCTTCTTTATCCATTCATCCACTGATAGACACTTAGGTTGTTCCACATCTTGGCTATTGTGAACAATGATGCAATTAACAAGGGAATGCGCATATCTCTTTGAACTCCTGTTTTCATTTCCTTAGGATATATACTCAGCAATGGGTTGCTGGATCATGAAGTAGTTCTATTTTCTATTATGGAATTTGAGGAAACTCCATACTGTTTTCCACAGGAGCTGCAGCAATTTACATCCCACAAACAATACACAAGAGTTATCTTTCTTCACATCCTCTCTAACACTTGTCTCTTGTCTTTTTGATGATAGCCATTCTAACACATGTGAAGCAGTATCTCATTGTGATTTTGATTTGCAATTCCCTGATAATTAGTGATGTTGAGCACTTTTTCATGTGTCTGTTGACCATCTGAATGTCTTCTTTGGAAAAATGTCTATTCAGTTCCTCTGCCCAATTTTTAATCATATTATTTTGTTTTCCCATTCAGTTGTAGGAGTTCTTTATATATTTTAGATATTAACCCTTTATTAGATATATAACTTGCAAATATTTTCTCCTCTCCATAGGTTGCCTTTTCATTTTGTTGAGTTTCCTTTGCTGTACAAGAGCTGTTTGATGTAGTCCCACTTGGGGTTTTTTTTGGGGGGGGGGTTATTATTATTTAGCAATGATTATTTACTTTTAAATTTGCAAGTAATCTCATTTTATTTTATTTATTTATTATTTTATTTTCCTTCCCATATAAACCTCACCCAAAGTTTTCTATAATGAGCATGTTGCTTAAATTAAGAAAAACACTGGAGGGGAACAGTAATCCATCAAAATCCCCATGATTCCTGATGAATTTTTAAATAGCTGATTTATATTCCTCTTTCCAGAAGTAAGTGACAATAATCATCTGGTCCTGAAAAGGCTATTCTTATTACATGAAATAAAAAATTGCCCTCTCTATATGAAATATCTCTGTCTTTTTAAGGAAGAGGAAGGAGGGAAGGAAAGTGAGGAGAGGACATGCATTCACCTCATCAGAAAGGAATTGATACGACTTATAGAGAAGCCCTGTTTCTACACAGTGTAAACTAGTACCATGAGCCATGAAAACACCAGACTCCTGCTGAACTTGATCTTCAACAGGATAAAAGTATGAATAAGTGTTAATTACTGAGTACACTACCTAGAAAGAGCTTATACACTGGAATCTATCAATTTCTTTTCAGAGTGAAAAGTCAACACAAGTCAGAAAACAAATTACAATAATGCTACTTCTCTGGAAGATGATAAAGATCTTACAGGCCATCAAGAATAGAATAGCTGTGCCTCAAATCCAACAGCTCCTCATGAGAAGACTGGGTTCAAAATTAATCAGCAGAAAATATTATACAATGACTTCTGTTATTCAGTATCATATTAGACTTGTGTATGTTACTCTCATCTCTCCAGCCATGTAGAAAGATCCTCAGCGAAAAAATAACAAGAGTTCAAAAAATATTTGTCTGACTAAATCTTGTTAGTTTTTATTCCTGCTAATTTGTTGCGGTTTTTCCTCAGTAGCTTTCTAGAACTCTTCCATTACTCAATTGGGCTTTCAGTGAAAAGGTTACTTAAAATGACTGCTAAAGAATCTACTAGATGAGGATTGGATTAAAGATGGCGGTGTGAGAGGTGAGACAGAGGCTTCCTCCTAAAACCGCATATAATATGAAAATAAAGATACTACAACTACTCTTGAAAGAGCAACGGGAAAGAGGATGGCAACAAACTGCATACACCTGGGGACAAGAGCAGCCCTCACAGAAAAGGGTAACGTACTAAAGCTGTGGTCCTGCGGGATCCAGGCCCTTCCCCCAGCCCAGCTCACCAGCAGGAGGAACAGGAATGGAGCAGGGAGGGAGTGGAGATCTGGGACTGCTGAATACTTAACTCTGGAGATCTGCTCTGGGAGCACAAACCTACATTTCATGGTGCTTGCATGATACTCTTGTAATTAGGGCGTTGGAAAGCTAAGACAGGCAGAATTCCTAGAGAGACTAAGATTCCAGCAGCCTGTGAAAGCAAGGATCCATACCCAGCTGCTATGCGACAAAAGAAAGGTGGGCAGTCTGAGAGACTTCCTACCAAAGAAGCCCTTAGCAAGAGGGCTGCTAAAGGGGCAAGGATTGCACAGAGCTTACTGCTCAGGAGAAAGGACAGGTAGACAAAATGGTCCAAGTGGACTCTGCCCAGTAGATTGGGAGTTTTCACAATCTTCAGGTGCGCCAGCTCCCTGGCTGCCTACACAGCTTCAAGAACCCCTTCTGTGACAGGCAGACTAGTGCGCCTTTCTCCTGGACAGCCCCAACAGGCTTGCAAACCGGGAAACCCTTCCCTGGTGTTAGGCCAGCCAGAGGGAAGATCTGTCTACAGCAACTAAAAACGCAAAGCACAGAGGCTTATACCTGTGCTCAGCCCACCGGTTCAGGCAGTGGAGACAG
>JAQQAC010008880.1:44970940-45009229 GCA_029783875.1 Phataginus tricuspis | reverse complement strand
AAAAAAAAAGAATGTACTAGATATATGTGGTAAACCAGAAGTGGGGAACTTCATGCACTCAACTTACTTGATCAAACTCTCTGCAAAATTTCTATAATGTTTAGACAACTGCTTCTATTCTCCACCATAAAATGAACAAATACAACTGTACTCCTAAAATAAAATCTAAATGTTAAAATATATGTGACAGTCCAATGGGATAGTCACTTTGAGACTGTTTATCAAAGTAGAGTGAGCCAATGCAAAAAGCAATGTCCACGATTGTAAATTTTGGAAGTAATCTCAATGGCTAAATAAATTTCGAAATACCCATATCAGAATTCTATGAAGCCCATACAAGAATAAGATAAGTCTATGTGTTCAGACATGGAACAAGGTAAGTCTATGTGTTCAGCCTATGTAAAGGTGATGAGAAAGCTATAGACTAATAAATAGTGATACCACTGACATAAAAAAAAAACATTTGTAAATGCATCAAATAATGTATACAAGTACAAGGCTGCTCACCAAAGTATCTACCTTGGGAGAAGAGTGAGATTTCATAGGCAGCAAGGAAATAAAAAGGAGCTTTCAATTTTTAGTCTTTTTTTAAATAAGAATGTATTTGTTTTATGTGTTTAATAAAGATATTAAAAATTACAAATAAGTTCAATAATTTATAAAGAGAAAACTATTAAAAGCGTCAGTTTTATATGAACAGAAATTAATTATGATGTATATGTATGCATAAAACACAAATTCTATGTCGTTGAAAATGATCAAGTAGATTTATATTTATTGATGTGGAAAGACAGTTGAAATTTATGAGGTAAAAAGTCAAGAATGGACAGTATAACCCATGTTGTCTGAAATGTGTATGTATGCATGTAGAGAACATCAATTAACAATCACAATTAATCATAAAATGTAACAGTAATCTTTTTGTCTAATTGGTTTTTATTCATTTATTATATTTTCTACTTTGTAAACAATTAACATAGTAGTAGTATAATAAGGAAAAATACTCCTTAAAGCAATTTCATTAACACAAAAAGAGCTATATATCCAAAGTTCATGAATAAGTCATCATTAATACAGTGTCTAGTCACACAAAGTAAAAAATAAACGAACTTGTTGCATAACACAATATGTACATACACACAAAGAGAGAGAATAGTCAAGTACTTCCAATAGGGGTCGTTAAGAATCTGAACTGCCCAGGTAAGCAGGCACCTCCATTTTTCCACTTCATTCCTGTATCTGTACACACACCTCGGTTATTTGTATGTGTCAGTGCACAAATACTTCCAATCTTCAGTCATGTGTATAACTTTAAAAGTCCAAACAACTTTGTGCAGGATAAAAAAGTGGCCAGTAAAGCCAAGAACTTAATTTAACATCATTCCAACAGAAGCTGCTGTATTTTAATGCACCTTTATAAAACCCATAAAATGAGCTTTATAATGAAAGAGAATGCCACAAAACTACTAAAATGATGACTTTTAACCTTTTTAATGCACAATGAGCAGTCAACAGCTTTTTTAAATCCTGAGGCCCAAATGCACTATAAGGTTTATAAGAGAAAACTCCACTCCCAAGCTCAAAATTCTCATTGCTTATAAGTAATAATAAATTCCCTAGTGAAACACTGGGTTCTGGTTTTAATTAGAACTAAATGTGCTAAGATTGCCACCTCCTGCTGAAGAGAAAGTCAAGTCCTTCATGACCTACCTCAAGTGGATTTTCAAAAGACCTCAGAACTGAATCCTGTCTTAAAGAAAGAAAGAGAAAAGGAAAATAGAAAAATATATATGCTCATGTGGAAAGGTAAGTGAGGTCACTTAACCTATTCAGTGCTACCAAATGCAAAATTCTCATTCCCCAAAAAAGTAAACCACACTCCTTTCTGGACCCATGTTCTGAGATAACCTGTAAAATCTTTTGCTTGATGGCATTCCTCTAATAAAATACTAAAACGCCTACCACATACCAAATTCGAAACTAAAATATATCAGCAGTGACAAATTCAAGGAGGAAAAAAATGAGATTATATTATAAAACTCCTATTTTTATTATCATCTATTCAAACAAATCTGATGCTACAATGTTGAAAAAAATCAGTACTTCCCAAGAAATTTTTTTCTCCATTCCCTTGAGACTGCCATTATGATATTTAAACCTTGAATTTTTCACATCTTTTAATGCATATGTGCGTATTCATATATTAATGTATTTGTGTATGTATATATATACAAATGCATATAACTGTGTATAATTCTGACTCTAACAGTCTCCTCTTCTGTAGGATGGGAATAATATAGACTTCACAGGTTGTTTTAACAATTAACCAGAAACATATGAAAGCACCTGGCACAGCATGAAACACATAACCATAACCTGTAGTCAAAAAATTGTTTCTCTTAGCCTTTGTAAAGACAATAGAAATTGCAACGTTAATAGCCTTTATTAAAAGGTATCTTTACCCAAGAAAAAGAAATAACATTTGCAGTTGTCTTGTTTTTTCCTTCTAAATCAAATATACATTCCATCTAGAATATTTTAATAGTTTACTGACTTCACATTTTGGGATGCCAGTTATATAATACCAGCAGCTTTCATAAGAAAAAAAAACAGTTGGTCTAACAAAAACATAAATTAATGTATGAAATGCAATGTGTTCCTCCTTATAGAAAGCCATTAGCCAACAAATGTTTAACTCCAAAAAGAGATAGCAAAAATTTAATAATGAAAACTCCCGCTTCCTAGATAAAATAAATAAGATTCTAAACAGATTATTTGTAATTTATAAAAATGTATTTGCAACCTGGTAACATTTTACTAACTACTTGAAATCAGTCAGAATTGCTATGGTACATTCTAAGAGAAAATAAAACAAAAAATAAATGAACACTTCAGCATCATCAATAACCACCTAAACTATCAATGCCAATATTCAAATTTAACCTATGAGACAATTTCAGTTTTCCAGACAATATCATTTCTCAATCCCCTCTAGTTCTCCAATAAACATGGTATGCATCATTCTGGGAAATTTCTAATTGTTAAGTTCTGTTAAAAGTTTAAGTCAATGAACAAATGCTTCTCATTACAAAATTCAATAACTGTAATAGAATTATGCATTTAACATGTAAAGTCCTGAAAGCATTTTCTAAACAGATGAATTGTTTGAGTTACTACTTTCCTTAGGTTTGCCTAGATGGAAACATGATTTTTCAATTATATAACATAGACTGTGGCTTCTGTTCAAACCTAGATTTTATTGTTTATTAAATTAAGAACAGATACAAATACATAAATATTTTATACACACACATATGTCAACATATACAGCCAGGCTGCATATTATATATGAATAGTTGAAAGATTTAGTGTGTTATATAGAAAGGTACTTTACACACATATGAGGAAATTAATCTCTCATATAGAAAATTCATTCATAAAGCAGCCTTTCTAAATCTCGCAGTTATCCTCATACATGCTATCACAACTTATACAATTCAAAATTAAGTGAAAAAATTATATCAAGCACCTTGAGTGCTTTTTCAAATCAAGAATTATTTGTAAACAATTGTTTTTGTTTGTCATTGTTTCCCATTTTTAACCCAGAAAGGGAGGATTCTACTTTAATCTAGAATATCTCTAAGAGTTCACCAAAATTACACTGCATTTTCATCAAGACTTTATTTACAAGTACAAGTTTTTCTGTTTGTATCTAAATTTTAGGATTAAAAGTATTTAAATTTTCTTCTTAATAATTTTCTGTATTTCTCCAAATTTTCTGCAAATCATATATGGCTTTTGTAATTTGAAATAAATTATCAGAACATTTGAGTATGAAATATAAATCAGAAACCTTGGCATTGATCATTACTTCCAAAAAAAAAATGTGTAATACCAATAGGCTAGTGTATGAATTTATGACTTCTCCTGGCTTGTTCAAAAGGGACATATATTAAATTCTAATCCAGATCTAACAGTTGTAATAGAAGAAAAAAGGGGCATAAGCCATACCTAAAATGCAGTCATTAATTTTGGTTAATATTAACCCCACCACGTAGAACAGCTTCCCTTGCAGTGGTTGTCCTATGCAGGTGGGGGTGGTGTGGGGCTGCTATTGGCATCTAATGAGGAGAGGCCAGGCACACTCAACATCCTAACGTTAACCTTTTAACATATTTAAAGGAATAAAAAACAGTAAAAGTTAGTGTTTTAACACATTATTCTGCCACTGTACTCTGAAGTTAAGCCTAACTGAAATGAAATGTTTGTGCAAGAATATTTTTAAAAACTTGAACTGAATTTACTGCATTCAAATTATCAAAGGCACTATCTGTCACAATGCAACAGGGAGACATACTAGTTAAGAACTCTACAGAGTGAGGCCTACCTACGTCCAAACTTCAGCTCTGGCCTGAGTAGCTGTGTAAACTCAAGAAAAAATTCTATTTGTAAGCATCAATTTCCTCACCAATATAACACAGTTAATTATACTGACTATACAAGATT
This sequence comes from Phataginus tricuspis, assembly GCA_029783875.1. Lineage (NCBI taxonomy): Eukaryota > Metazoa > Chordata > Mammalia > Pholidota > Manidae > Phataginus > Phataginus tricuspis. The sequence goes on along the minus strand of JAQQAC010008880.1, from coordinate 45,004,723 downwards.
GTTTTGGCAATCAAATAAGAAACTGTATTCAAAATAGTTCTAAAATTCATATGGAACCACAAAAGACCCCAAATAGCCAAAGCAATCCTGAGAAGGAAGAATAAAGCAGGGGGGATTATGCTCCCCAACTTCAAACTCTACCACAAAGCCACAGTAATCAAGACAATTTGGTACTGGCACAAAAACAGACCCACAGATCAATGGAAAAGAATAAACAGCCCAGATATAAACCCAAGCATATATGGTCAATTAATATACAATAAAGGAACCATGGATATACAATGGGAAAACGACAGCCTCTTCAACAACTGGTGTTGGCAAAATTGGACAGCTACGTGTAAGAGGATGAAACTGGATTACTGTCTAACCCATACCCAAAAGTAAACTCGAAATGGATCAAAGACCTGAATGTAAGTCATGAAACCATAAAACTCCTAGAAGAAAACATAAGCAAAAATCTCTCAAATATAAACATGAGCAACTTTTTTCTGAACACATCTCCTCATGCAAGAGAAACAAAAGCAAAAATGAACACATGGGACTATCGCAAACTAAAAAGCTTCTGTACAGCAAAGGACACCATCAGTAGAACAAAAAGACATCCTACAGTATGGAAGAATATATTCATAGATGACATATCCAACAAGGAGTTAACATCCAAAATATATAAAGAACTCACATGCCTCAACACCCAAAAAGCAAATAACCCAATTAAAAAATGGCAGAGGATCTGAACAGATACCTCTCTGAAGAAGAAATTCAGTTGACCAACAGGCACATGAAAAGATTCACTACATCACTAATTACCAGGGAAATGCAAATTAAAACCACAATGAGATATCACCTCACACCAGTTAGGATAGCCAACATCAAAAAGACAAGGAACAACAAATGCTGGTGAGGATGTGGAGAAAGGGGAACCCTCCTACACTGTTGGTGGGAATGTAAATTAGTTCAACCATTGTGGAAAGCAATATGGAGGTTCCTCAAACAACTAAAAATAGAAATACCATTTGACCCTGGAATTCCACTCCTAGGAATTTACCCAAAGGAAACAAGATCCCAGGTTCAAAAAGACATATGCACCCCTATGTTTATCACTGTACTACTTACAATAGCCAAGATATGGAAGCAACCTAAGTGTTCATCAGTAGATGAATGGATAAAGAAGATGTGGCACACATACACAATGAAATATTATTCAGCCATAAGGAGAAAGAAAAGTACCAAATGATTTTCCTCATTTGTGGAGTATAACAACAAAGCAAAACTGAAGGAACAAAACAGCAGCAGACTCACAGACTCCAAGAAGGGACTAGCGGTTACCAAAGGGGAGGGGTTGCGGGATGGTGGGTGGGACAGGAGGGAGAAGGGGAATTGAGGGGCATTATGATTTGCACACATGGTGTGGGCAGGTCACGAGGAAGATAGTGTAGCACAGAGAAGACAAGTAGTGACTCTGTGGCATCTTACTACACTGATGGGCAGTGACTGCAACGGGGTGTGGGGGGTACTTGATAATATGGGTGAATATAGAAACAACAATGTTGCTCATGTGAAACCTTCATAAGAGTGTATATCAATGATACCTTAATAAAAAAAAGAAAAGAGACTTATGAGTAACAAGCTTCTAAGGGATGGTTACCCAAGAAGCTCTGTCAAATGAGACTATTTTGAGAGAAGGCCCTGCTATGAGATTAGGAGGCTGGGGATGTAATATGACTTCAGGAAGGCCTTGGGTATCTCCAGACAAGGCAGGGAAGGAATCCACTTTCCTAGTAGTTAAGAGAACCATTAAATGATAATAGTTAAACCAGTTTTGTTTTCCAGAAGTCTTTTATTATTCCATGCATGTTTCTGCCTAAAATAGGCAAAACAAAAGCAATGAAATCTCATAACACAGGCTTTTTATTGTTTACTAAGAACTTGCTCTTCAAAGTATGAACTTTGAAGCAATCTAGGCAATGGCTGGGAACTTGTGAGAAATACAAAGTCCCAGGTCCCACTTGGGACCTGCTAAATCATATGCACATATGCACAGGTGATTCATATGCACATTAAAGGTGGCAAAACACTGGTCTTTCTCCAAGAGCGATGGCCAATGTCATTTCCAAGTCAATAACACATTTTAATTGAAAGTACTTTTATTAGATTATGAAAATACTATGTGATCATTGTAAAAACTACAAAAACCCAGATCCTAAAAAATGTTATCAAATTACAAAGTGAAAATCACCTAGAACTGTCACCAGAGAGAAACACAGTTAACACTGTGATGTAGATCTTCCCAGCCTCTTTCTATGTGCATTGTATGTTAAAAAGAAGGTAATAAATATATGTTGCTCACAATCTGCTTTTTATACTCTAGCAATAATATAAGGACATTCTTCCATGTCAATAAATGTATTTCTGGCTCAAAAAATAAAAGAAAAAAAAAGATACTGTATACAAAAGATTTAACACACAGTCACTCATGAATTATGCCCAATAAATGTAGCTATTAGTAGTAGTATTATAAATTATAAATATCTATTAGAATTTATAAAATGCAAATATGAATAATCATAAAACTCCTATTCAAAAGTAAATACCACACCCACCACATTCACACATACTAAGACCCATTTAAGAAAACATCCAGAGTGAAGAGAAACTAATTTTAAATATGCCTCCATCAACTTTAAATCTCTTTTAACAGATGACAGTGAACATTTACCATCTATAAAGAGGCTAAAAAATCAAAATGACAATTGTTACTACTTGGTTTACTAAAAGTGGCACTAGCCTTTGGGACCAGTAGCTAAATAAATGGACTCAAGGACAATGGACTCAAATATAATAAACATTAAATAACTCCTTGAGTTTTTAGGATTCTCAACAAACAGAAGTGATGTCAGGCATCAGATGAAGAGATAAAAGAAGTCCTTAACCTCAAGGAACTCATAGTCTAGTGAAAGAAAGAGAAATAAAAAACTATAAGACAGTGTGATATGTGTTATGGTAGAAGCACACACAAAGTGTCTTAGAGCTTCACATAAAAGGCATCCCTAGGACAGGGATGAGAGGGAGATGGGTATAATTGCTTTCAAAGTCCTCCCACCAAAAAAGAGAAGTCTGAATTAAATTTTGAAGGAGGAAGTGTTGGCTAAATGAAAAACTGAGGGAAAGTATTTCATTCCATAGGCAGAAGTGTGAGAAAGTGTTATTTCAAGTGAGGTGTCAAGTAAGATCAGACCAGGGAGTTCAACAGGGCCAGAGACTTATACAAGCCCTGTTACTCTTCTTACAAGGGATGGGAGCCACAAGCAATGAGATCTGGGCTCTGAGAAAATACTCTACAGCAACAGAATGGAGATTGGAAGGAGAGAAGAAACAGGGAGCCTAAGGAGAAAGACAAGAGGCATGCAGACCAGTAAGGGAGGCTCTGTCAGCAATGTAAATGGGTAACATAGAAAGCCCAAATTAAGGCAATGACGGTAGAGATGGTGATAAAGCACCTTACTCCTCTATTTTCTATGTCATTAGAATCCCTTGTTGAGGGACCTGCATAACAGCATAGAAATCAAGGCCAATGACCAGACCTTTCAGTTCATGGGGTAATAAAGATGTCATCCAAATCCATCCATATGCTAGCCTTAGAAACTAACCCCCAAACTTTTCTTAAACTCAACCACAGAACAATCTGATACCTTGGTTACAAGAGAGTGAAAAAAATTTTTAAGGCAAAACTCCATATAATCTCTATTGTTCCCATCAACAAACAGTCGCATCCATAAGTCTTTGACTTTTTAGACAGAAACACACACACACATACACACACAATACAAAAATAAAGTTTTGATTTTTAATAGCATTCATGCTATAGATAAGAGGCTAAAATTATATTCAAATGTATTATAGTGCCAGCTCCTGCTAATTATACATTGGACTCCTTTCATTTACAAAGACCACCTGATTTCACTGTATATATAATTACAGTATTTTCATCTTAGGGTCGAAAAAATTCCTATACTGTATTTGATCTTTAACCAAGAATACTTATTTTAAATACATAAATTGGAATATATAGATAAAGATACATTTGTTGTTTTTTATTTCCATCATTTCCAAGTTCCTCGAAAAACATGATTCCCTTTTCAAAATTCCCCCTTATTCAAAATTCAAACACAAATGCAGTCCATAATTCAAACTTGCCACATACCTCGATGAAGAACAGCAACTCTGGCAAGATTTGTAAGGTTGTTAAACTTTCTTAAAGAGGTTATAAGCAATTAAAAATTCATCCAGTTAGTATATGAACAGTACAAAACCTTTAACTTCAGTTACATGAGTTGCCTGAAGCACTCTAGATTTATTCCAAAATTACAATGCTCTACAATTTCTGTCCTAGTAAAAAAGTGTGTACTTTAAAAGCAAGGGAATTATTTAATCAAGGATATAACCTCCCGCAGTAAAAAAGTTTCCCCTATTTTTTCTTCTTGTTAAAATGAAATAACCAACGAAGACATTTTAATTGCAAACTGAACTGTTTTAAAATAAATACTTTTGCATGGAGTTCACTGTACTTGGTGATTTCAATCTTTTTTTTTTTAAATCACAATATAATTAGCATATCCACTCATTCCAGACATTAATTACTTGCTGTATGTCTGGAACTGAACTACATACTGGAGATTAAAAACATGAATATAGTCCTTGGCCTCAAGAAAGAAATATGGTCAAAAGGTCAAAAAAGACTAAAACAAATCATTACACCATAACTTAATACGTGCAATAATTAAAGGCAAGACATAAACAAAATCTGCAGAAATAAACAAGCAGAAATAACCAAACCAGAGGCCAGATCAAGAAGGCTTCATGGAGAAAGTGACACTGGCAGAGCTGGGCCTCTGAGTAGTCTCTGGCTGCTGTTGATGAGCCAATAGGTGGTAACTGCATTTGGGACAAGAGAAATAGAAAGTGCAAAAACCACTGCTAAACTTACAGAAAGGCTTTACATTTTTCTCTTACACTTCAGAAAAAGGTACATGGCTTTCATTTTGTTGTTGTAAAACAAATTTCTTAGTCTAAATTGAAACGATAAAATATGGTATCTTTCCTCCGATTCCTAGCCAAGTGAAATTTTATAACTTGTATTTAAAAGGTGGGCTTGGAATGTTTTATTTTATTGTTATTATTTGCAACTAATTTCAGAATTAAGAAGGGCATTGGCATTTGTTTAGTACTTAGTCAATATAACATTAAATGTAAATTGGTAAACACATGAATTGGATAACTTACAATGGGCAAATAATATGTGTATAAAAAAAGGTATCCCATAGAACTTATTTCTTTACTGACAAAATCAGTGTGCCTGCCTAAGAATCAATTACTTTCACATTTCATTAACCTGACTGTTCTCAAAACTGCTTAAATCTAGCCCTTATGTTTATGAACACAATTGCGTACAAACTAGTTTCTTATATAATAGGAATCACCACAGTGGTGAAGACGCAGTCTAACCACGATGGGACTGTGGCGCTCAAAGCCCCACGTCCTGACCCCAGAGAGCTTCTCACATTAGGCAAAGAGGGTCAGCCAAAAAGTATCATTGGCATCCACTCTGATCATCCCTCAACATGGAAATACACCTTTTTTTTAAAATGTCATGACACCTAATGCACAAACTCCTCTCATTTGAAGATGTGCAGCCCCACCACGATGCAATTTAGGTAGGTGTGAACATGTAGACTGTGCCACTTTTCAGTTCTATGCCCTAAAGGAAATTCTTCAAACCTTAGTATCCTCATCTATAAAATAAACTAGTTATATGACTCTCAGAAAAATGCCTGGTACATAGTAAGCACTCAATAAATGCTGTTGTGAGGTCTTTGAAAGGTGATTACATGAGGTCTATCAATCACCAGCAAAAATAACGCAGCACAAGTCAGCATATAACCCATGTTGGTTTCTTATATTGATTTCTTTCCTTTCTTAGGGCTGGGACACTAGTACTTTATTTATTTTATAACTTTAACTGTAGCTAGCAAAGAGGTTCAGAAAAGAAGTCTATGGTAAATCCTAAGTAACTAAAATGGCTTGTGTAACTACTTCTAAATACTCTCGAATCTCTCAATGCCACATGTGGTCCATAAGCTCTGGCCTCACCAGGTCAGTTACTGCACACTTAAAAATAATACCCTGCAACTACAAAAGTGGCTTTCTTACCGGGAGCTTAAGCCACTTCTAAATAACAGTTCATTACTGACAATGACAGGATCAGGCAAATATACAGCTACATTTTGAGGGAAACCCAAGGCTAAAAGAGGATGTGTTTTATATGGACAAAATCAGTAAATGGCAAAACAAGGACTCAAATTCAGAAATTTTTGCCTCGAGTTGAGAGTTTTTTTCCAGCCTAGATTGCATTTCCTCAAAGGACAAAAGTACTTTTATTCACATCAATTTTCCAAGACTTCACTCAGTAAGTATGAAATCCATATACAGTTGTGATTAAACATTTATAAAAGGAACAATGTTGAATTTTTTTCTTTTTTAAGCTATACCAATGTATCCTTCTCTGTATAGTCTGAGGTTGATTCTAAATCTTTTTGATTTTTTAGAGAGGTTGGCTTATTATATTAAGTGTAATTATTTTTAAACCTACTACAAATAGAATAAATGATTAAAGTCGTACACAAACTTTAATGTTTTCATCCTATGAGCTTTTTATAGTTCATCTTGTTTCCTTTGACCATTTGCTTTTTATGTGCAACCAGTGAATAGTACGTTTTTTTATGTTTCACATTAAAAAATGCAGTCTTCCAAAAGCCCAGACAGAAATGTCCATTTCAAAAAGCTCACTCCAGCCAGTTGGCTTTGTCAGTGACATATGTGCAAAGTGGAAATGTAACCCATAGTGATTTTCTGCAGGTCAGATGGAATCACTTAGCATACTCAACATGGTTTCCAATACATGCCTCAAGAGGAATATCCTTCAGCTAGCAAGTGTTTCATTTAAAAGTCAGACCAGCTACTGTTGTTTGAACATTACAGTTATTTCGGCATGGTTGGAATATATGTGTAATCTGAGAATTATAAATGTTATTCTGTATCAAAATGTAATTGGAATATATTTGCATCATAAGCATTGTATGGGGTCAATATGAAATCTAAATAACCAGCAGGTAGCATTTTGGGAAACTAACATTTTTTAATTTTAATCATTTCCCCTGTTTTCAAAATTACTTGAAGCCCAAGACACTTCACAGATATAATAATGGCTCATGTAAGCAGAAATGCTAATTGCCAAAAAAGCACCTTTAGTGTTAAAAGTCAGAAACTACAAATAATCTTAAGTGTGCTCTTTTCTGTCACATAACAAATGGCTACTAATATACAGCCCTTTTAGTAAAATCTGCCATAAATATATCAATGTATGAGATACTTATTAAAAATGAAGTATCAAATTTCACCACATATATTCCTTGTTTTTAATAAGGCAACCCCTATTTTACAAGATAATCAATAAAACAAAAAGCAATCTGGTCCACCCAAGAGACCCTTTCCTTCACACAATATCCATAAGCTAGGCAAACACATGCACCTACTGCCTCAAACCAGATCAAAGTTCTCCCCCAAACTATGGCCATGGGAAGAAGCCAAGTATAGTAAACTACTTGCTGATCCTAAATGATTTTCAACAGGCTTATTACCTAGTTGCCTATATACTTCCCATAGATATCTTTTTTTTTCTTTTTCTGAAAGATCAGGGGTTGTTTTCATCATTAAAAGGCAAGTTCTTTTTTACTCCAGTGGTTTGTTACCTTGAATGGAATATAGTACCCACACTTTTTCTTGTATGGAAAATGGCTACTTTTCTTTGTATAGAGAGATACAAATCTCTTTCCTTGGTAAACAGAAAGTATAAAGTTCAGCTTGTTTTTCTGCAGTAGGACTGAGGCCTAGGTTTGATAACCAAAAAGGAAAATAAAAGTGTCAACCGTCAGTAAAGAATTTCTCCTACTAATGGAAGAACTACTCTATTTTTAATGGCAGTATTTAGAAAGAGGCTATTCTTATTCTTATTAAAAGCAGAAGTGTAGATGCCATTATACTAGCCAAAGAACAGCACGTACATTATGACTGTTTATTTAGCAACAACATAGAAGGCCTGGTGGCCTAGTGTCAGAAGTGTGTGCTCTTATAAGACATCAGAGTTCAATGACATCAAACAAAGCCTTTGATCCTCAAATGAGTAAGAATGAGGAAACTAATAACAATAAATCACAGATGGTAATAACTCTTTCCCTGTCTAATTCAGGAATCAGTATTCAAATCTTCCCTTTTATGTTAGTTTCCTAAAACATGAATTTTTTTTCCTAAGAAAATACAAGAAAAAGGGACAGGATACAACTCAAAGAGAAAATATTTCCTAACCTATATTTATCTATATTTAATCTAATGATAAAATGGCTTAGAGCTTCTCTTCTCATCCAGCTTCTTCTGTCTCTATTGACTCACCATGTTGGTTCCAACAATTTGAGAAGAACATGCAAAATTAATTCCTCTTACCAAATAGAGAAAAGAGAGAGCAAAGCAAATTGGGGTACTTTAGACCACTTATTTGAGAAGAAACACCTCCATCACATATGAATATAAGAAAATGGATCCAGACAGTAATAAATGCATTTAGAATTGTTTTCTGGTCATGAGAATAAGTTCTTATACAACAAGCCATAGCCTTTTACTTAATCCCCAAATGGCAAAAATGAATGCTAAAGTTGGATGAGTGCAGTTAATTCACCAGTGATAGGATCAAACCTACACGTATGTAACTTTGTTAGTTCAACTCAAATTGGGTACCCCAGAATCTTAAAGTAATTCTATTCCCTCCTACAAAGCATCCCTACCATTTGGGCATCCCTTAGAATTTGCACACATATAAGTAGATGAAATGTTAGAGAAATACATAATATGAGAGAGAAAAGGCTAGGGGAAGCCAAGAAATAGGAAAATAATGGGGAAAACTGAATTAGCAAATACATATTTAAAAATCTGTGTGTAAAATTGTCTACCATTAATGAACTTCCAGAAATACTTTTAATATCTTTCTAAATATATGCATAGTTACTTGGAGAAGAAAGTGATTTATTAAACTGATCAAAGAACAGGAATTTTATTTTGTAATTCGGACATTATTTTCATCTTAAATTCATCCTATACTAAAGAGTGGCAATGTACCCATTTAATAATGTTTCATTTCCTTCCTGATATCTTAAGAGGCAGAGACTATCAGAAGCCTAAAAAAATGTTAAAATTTGTTTTCATTTCTTCCAAGTAAAAATACTATAAACAGGACAAAATGAAAAAAATACAGGCATGTTCTTATTTCCACATAGTCCACAAATACATATTTGATTCTGAGGCCAGGAACCTGGATCTTCTTGGACAGAATTAATATTTGTTCTCAATTCTAAAAAGGTAGGAAAGCATTGACCTAAAGAAGCATTTATCTTACATCTTCATGGAGAGGTATCTGCATTTATACAGATGCTGCCATTAGCAGTTTAGGAAAACACTACATCATCTCTCCTCCTACCAGATCTGGGCTCTCTGATGTTACATAATTGTGCTCCAGGAATTCCAAATAAAAATTCAGAAGCCATTTCTTCATAGAAATGTTACCAACATTAGCTAAGTATACATATAACAACAATAATATACTTTGTGTCCATTATGGGTAAAATGAGCTTTTGTGGGACCTAATCACCATTAATAGCATTGTATCTATGGGAGACGCATCCAAGGGCCAAATGGAACTAAGGAATAAAATTTTCAAACACAACTACAACTCCATCATAATTAAGAAATTACTATGAATATAAGGGGTTTAAATTATTCCATATAAAAATTGCAGTGATTATATATCATGCTCTATTGACATTCTTGCCTGATATATAAGGAAGATCAAAATCTTTTACCAAATTTCCCCCGAATTTCTGCTTTGAAACATTAGCCTCATAAAAAGCTCAATGAAAAAAATAAGAACTCCGTGTCCATTAAGATGTGAAAAATAGTACATCCTACATCCCCTCTCAGAGTTACAGTTGCACATTTGAGCATATTAACAGCTCTAAGAACTCCTATATAATTGATCAACCCAGTATTTTTCAGACTTATTTCACCAAGGGAACACCTGCTCACACATTACAGAACCACCATTTAGCTGGACATTCTTTGCGAAGCTCTGCTTTAGACAAACCAAGTGTAATCAAGCTTCTGAAAAAAATCATTACTTCCCAAAGAAATAGGTTCTGCCTTGGCTCTTGACATTTGCACTGCTATTCCTCTCTTTATTTTCTCTTTTTTTTAACTTTATGAAGGAATAATTGATGAATAAGATTGTATGCATTTACAGTATATAATGTGATGAATTTATATACATACATTGTGGAATGATTACCAAGATCAAGATAATTAATATATCTATCACTTCACATAGTTTATGGGTACATATATGTCTGTGCTCAGGTTTTACTCTTAACTTTCTAATATACAATACAATATTATAGTCACCAATGCTATACATTAGGTTCTCAGAACTTACTCTACTTATAACTGAAAATGTGTGCCCTGTGACCTATACCATCTCCTTTCTCCCTCCCCACTCACCCTTTTTCCTTTTCCCGACATCCTTCACCTTTTTTTTTAATAATTTTATGTTGATTCTAGCATATAGGTTTCTTTTTTTTTCCTTTATTTATTTATTTTTATTTTGGTATCATTAATATACAATTACATGAGCAACATTGTGGTTACTAGATTTCCCCCATTATCAAGTCCCCACCACATATCCCAATTTCACCTTTCTTTTTTAATTCCAGCTCTGAGACCACCTTCTTGAAACCTACTTTGACCCACTAAACCAGTTCAGGTGCACAGGACCCTGAATTTCCCCTATCATTTTTTTTCCTACAAAGAAAGAAAGAAATACCACTCCATTTTCCAGCACCAGTCAGGGTCCCAGAGCAAGACTTTGGAGACAGCTGAAGTTCAGATCTCAGCTCTGCCATTTACTAAGTTGGCAACTTTGAACAGATTAAACTCTCTGAATTTTCTCATATGAAAAACTGGAGTAAAATAGTATCAATTTCATATTTCTTAAAATACAAATAATCCGTATTGCAAAGCACCTAGCACAGTGTCTAAGAGAGTACTCAATAAATGATAGCTGTTATTAATCATGCATGTTAAAGTTAAAATTAAAATTAAATGATGAGAAATGTTATGAAGTGCATAAAGTCTAACATTATTGTTCATGTATTCCTGGTCAGTACATCATATATTTTAATTAAACAAATAGGTTACTTCTTGGAGTCTGAGAAAGATAACCAGAAATCCAATATTCAGAATAATAAAGATTTCAAATTATTATCTTCTGTCATTGCCAAAGATATTTAATACTTATAAACATATCAAAGAGCCTATCATATGTCATTTGAGGGCTGCAGGGGCTATTCTCAGGCATTTATTCTTATTGTTAAACTTGGTTCAATTTTAACTATTTTAAATTAAAACTAATAAAACTGAACAGTCAGCAGCCAAAAAGGTAAAGTCTCCTTCCTACCTCAACTTGGCAGAGTACCAGCAAGAAACAATTGTATTGTTCCTCATTATTGTCCCTTTAAACGTGCAGTGTGAAATCATTCTTCCCTGCTACTGAATGAAATGTAAAGTCGACCTTACAGCTTTTCTATTCTATCTCAGAAAATCATGAAAACTCTCATTTTCCAGCTATGAAGAAGTCCAGACTCTCTTGGAAGATTTCAGCTTCCTGCTAAAATAAAGTAACTAGCTCTCCCATCATAAGCTACCATAAACTGGACAAAATATATCAGCTACTGGTAGCAGGCATTCGACCACAGGCAGCATAAACCTATGATACCAAGAAAAGGGAAATTCATGAGGTAAGCCCCACAACTCTCCAATCTCTCTGTCAAGAGACAATTTCCAACTGCAACACAGCAAGCTGAAGTTGAAGCAGAATACAGTGGGCCCACAAAGCAGAGGTGGCAGAAATCAGAATTGGAGGCAGCTGAGGAACCTGCAATCTGTGGAGCAGAGCACCAGAGAGAAGGAAGCCTCACAGTAGGAGAAGCAGAAGGCTGGGAGAGTTTCCTGAGCATTCCCAATTAAGCATCGAACTAAACATGCACATGGAGAGACTGGACAGGATTTATTAGAGGATGACTACTATAGGGCTGAGAAGGGAGCAGATATCAGAAAGCAAGCAGTGCTGGAAGATGTTAAAGGTCTGGCTCAGCTGATATGGAGAGACCTCACTGACACCTGTAAATACCCGAGAAAGGTTGCTCCCTTGAGAGTAAGGGCCATACCTCAGAGCAAGGCCAGCTCTAGACCTACCTAACAAAACCTAAAACCAAGCCCTAACACGATCCACAGGCAAGAGAGAATATGAGAGTTTAGATGTCCCAAATCAAAGGAGTTCAGAAAACTTGAATTTTCCACAGATCTGCCCTATAAGGACATAAAATCAAACTGTCATGAGTTCAAGGTGATCAGCCAGTAATTGAGCTTGACATTTTTAGTCTTTTTAAATTTTTCTCATGGATATGTAGAAGTATCTCACTGCGTTTTTAATTTGAATTTCCTGAGGCCTAATGATGCTGACCATCTTTTCATGTCCTTATTGGACCATTTGTATATCTTCTTTTGTGATAATTATCATCAAGATATTTGTCCATTTTTTAAATTGGGTTCTTTATTTTCTTATGAATTATGAAAGTCCATTATATTTTCTGCATACGATTCATTTGTCAGCTATGTGCATTGTGAATATTTTCTCTGAGTCTGAGGCTTGCCTTTTCATTTTCTTAACAGTCTGTCTTTTGAAGACTAGAACATTTCAGTTTGGGTAAAATATAATTTATCATTATCTTTCTCTAATGATTAGTTCCTTGTATGCCCTAAAAAGTCTTTGCCGAATCCAAGGTAATAAAGATTTCCCCTTATTTTTTTCTTCAATGAATTTTATAGTTTTAGCTTTTAAATTTAAGTCTATGATCCATTTCATGTTAAATTTCGTAGTTTTGTATTGATTTATTTTCAATTGTTGAACCAATCTTGTGTTCCTGGGATAAATTCCAATTGGTCATGACAGGTTATTCATTTTGTACATTGCTAGATTCCACTTGCTAATATCGTTTTAGTATTTTTGCACCTGTTTCCAAGGGATACTGACTGTAATTTTTCCTTCATATAATATCTTTGTCAGGTTTAGTATCAAAGCTGTACAGGCCTCATAAAATGGCTTGGGAAACATTTCTTCCTTGCCTATTTTTGGAAAGAGTTTGTATAATATTGATATTATTTCTTCCTTAAATATTTAATATATTTCATCTGTGAAACTATCTGAGCTATAAATTTTCTTTGTGGAAAGGTGTTTGGCTACGAATTCAAAATATTAATAAATAGAGGGCTATTCAGACTTTCTTTTTCTTCTTGTATCAATTTTTGGTAAGTTGTGGTCCTCAAGCCATTTTTTTATTTCATCTAAGTTATTAAATTATTGGTATGAAGTTTTTCATAATAGTCCTTTATACTCCTTTTAATTTTATCTCTGGGATATGAAAACGTTTCAAAAAACAGAGTTTCTGGATTCAGAGAATAAAGGTAGTCATCTAATTCCAAACCCTCTCTCCTTTACTCTCCTGAAAAAGCCTTAAAACCACACTGCACCCACATCTTCTGCATTACCATGAGAACACTATAACCTCCACAAATATGTGTGGGAGAATTCAATAGCACTTCTACCATCAGCCCACTGTTCTACCAGAAACCTGTGAGCATAGAAAGTAGTGAAGGGAAAGCTGGCAAGATTTTATAAAAAAGAAGAGAGGACAGCAGAGATTGTAGAGAAAGTGCAGACAAAAATCAAAAGGAAAAAAATGAAACAGTAAGGGCAAAAATACGCAACATGTGTTGGGACCTAGGAGCTCATGCCTCTGACTCCAGGGAAAGAACTTGACAGTGTGCAGGACGGGAAGTGGCAGCCTTAGAGAAGCACTTGATTCTGAGAGTGAGTTAGCTAGAAAGAAAAGATAAAGATACAGTTTTGTTTATTGAAATGACACAGACAAAAGCAAATCTGAAATTACTTTAGATGCCATATAGGAATGAACAAATGAGTACATATGTTGTACTGGGAACCAGTGATCTGCTTTGAGAAAAGGGACACATAAATACAGAATAGGGAAAGCAAAAAGAACCAGGTAGGGATGGACTGAAATTAGTGATATTGGCGTAAACTCATAATATCTAAATAATGTATATGTATGAATATATGCATGTTTATGTGCACATATGTATTTTTATGTGCATGTGTTTATGTATGTGTATATATATGAGTATACATGCACATATTTCCTAGCTTTGTTCTCTGAAAGGGCCTAGAAACAATGACACTGTGTAACATGAGCACACCTAGTACTCAGATCTTGGTCTCTAACACCATTTCTCTAAAAGGAGCCAGGGCACCTCAGAGAAACAGCTTATTCCATGTATAAGATGACCCTGGAACACCTTGCTATGCTTGAAGGAAACAAGTGGTAAAAAAAAACAAGGTGAAGGCACGTCCCAGGACACAAGAGCTGACATGAAAAGGCTTCTAGTGGCCAAATTTGGGACAGTTTAAGCACCAAATTATTAAGTTCAGTATTGAATTATAAACTATTTGGAAAAAATAGAAACTCTTAAATACACAAATAAATCAAAGAGAAGGAATATCTACTGCTTATAGAACACTGATGGCCTACTGGCAAATATAAAGGAAGTGCTAAGTTAGAAAAATCATCTTGCAACCATTACAGTGAAGATTTTATAAGGCAAGAATTATCAATGTATGATAATTTTAAGGGGAAATTTTAATGAAAAGCAGAACATTTTTGCTGCTTACTAGTAGCAAGGGGAGGAAAGAGTAATTATACAGTGGAGAAATCAGGCAACACCTCGGCCAGCAGATCAAAATTAATCATCAATGAAAGTGACTCTACATGATACTATGAGAAAAATGAACTATCACTTATTCTTGGCAGTATTCTGGCCAATAATGTATAATCTCAATGTAATCACAAAGAAACAACTGACAAGGAAAAAGAGGAATGTCCTATTTTTTGAAATGGTGGGAGACTAAATTCTTCAAAAATATCAATGTCATAAAAGATAAAGAAAGGCTGCAGAAATTTTCCAGCCTAAAAGAGGCTAAAAATATATGCAGCTGAATGCAGTGCCTGCCCCTAAACTAGATCCTGTAATAGCATGTGGAAATGCTATAAAGCACTTAATTATATTATTAGATCAACTGATAACATCAGAACTTAGATATTAGAACTGATAAAAGTATTATATCAATGTAATTTTTTAAATTAATAACCGTACTGTGGTTATATGAGAATACACACTCAAATGTTCAGAGATAAAGAGGCATATGTATGTAATATAGTCTCAAATGGTTCAGAAAAAAATTGTGTACAAATGAAAATGAGAGTAAATGAGCGAGACAAAAAGAAATGATAAAGCAAATGAGATAAAAATCTGGGTAAAGGGTATAAAGGTATTTCTTATATTATTTCTAACCTTGGAGAAAACAAAGGAAATATAATCATGTCTCAGCTGTCAGTCACATCTACACAGCCATAACAGTGTAAATTCTTGAATTAAAGACCAAGCTGCTATAACAAATACACTCCAAGCTTTGGATTGTATACAAAACACAATGACTTAAGTTAGATAGTTTATATTTATTTTGCTAACCTTAGACACAATTTCTTCTCTTAACCCTTCCCACACCTCTATAATTAATCATACTCTTTAAAATGTCTTCATTTGAACCATCTGACATGAATTCTGTTTCCTTCTGAGACCTTAACTGATGTAGTACTTAGGATTTGGGGACTGCTTTGCTCATATATTTGATAAACACACAGATGATGTCCCTGCCAAGACAAAAAAAGGAAACAACAGAAATACATGGCATGCAATGGAATCACAATTGTTCAAATTATCATTGGTGTAGTGTAGAAGAAAGTGCCAGGGAAAGAACATGGCTTTGAGAGATAAATGGCTATTGCACTTTATTGTTTGGTGACAACAGTAATTACTAGTGGCCATTTAACAGGATGACACTTCACAAAGGAAAAGGAAATTCACAGACCTTCTAGGGTTCATTAACCCCTAGGAATGCCAAATGCCACATAATTCACTAAGTCAAAATGGGATTTATGGTGTTCTATTTATAAATGAAGCCTTGGCCCAGGTCTTCCTCACAGTAAGTCCCATGGGCACATAGACCTGACATGATTTTCTAATTTGTTTAAAGCATAGTTGGAACAGAAATACTCATGACCTGAATACCTACATTAGCTTCCTAATAAAGAGTATTATGAAGGCTATTATGATAGCAAGGGCTACCTGGAATCTCTTGGAACTGCCCCCAACCCACCAAAATAGCACATTTTTCTAAAGGAATAGTCATCCCTAAGGAAATTGCAAGGATTAGTGCCACCATCAAAGACTTCAAAGACACAATGATGATGCACGCTCATTCAATATCCTCTTTGGCCTGTGAAAGAGCCAAATGGATCTTGGATAATGACTACAGATTATCATAATCTTAGTTAGAAGATATTCCAATTACAGCTGTTACTCAAAAATATGGTAAAGTTAGTGGAAAGGTCAACACAGCCCATAAGATCTGGTGCAAATCTATTAACCTAGGACATTTTTTAATCCAAATTAATAAAGACAATCACAAGCACTAGTTCTCTTTACCTGTCAAAAATATCAGTACAGACCGCCACCAAGGCAAGTCAGTTGCAGGGCATCCAGCTACTGTGCAAGCTGAGAATTGTGCCACTAAGGAGGTCTCCAAGGCCCCCAAGCAAAAGAACCTGAGGCTGAAGCAGGCCAAAGCAGCTCAGGCTGAAATTGAACAGTACCACCTGTAGAGGGAGAAAGGGTTCAATGCTGAGCTCTGGGATCCCATGGCAGCTACAGTACTGAAGTGAAAAAGAAAACCATCCTCCAGGCCTATGTCCAGCAGAACACAGATTAATAACCTCTTGGCCTTTGCCTGTGACATCTGACCAGAAATTCATGCCAACTACTGCATAAATGGATAGGGAAAAAAGAAAGAAGCACCTATTCCATGAAATGGCATTTTAGATGCTTTCATGGAATATGAACATTTAGCAAAGCTCAAGTTATAGTCTTATGAAAAGGCATTAAATTATTTCTATTACAGAGTACGTACCTTCATTTTTTTTTTTGAAAATCTGGCTTTTTGTATGAACTTAGAGCTTACATGAAGATTTTGTCTTTTTACCTCATATTCTTAGAAATTCACTGGGTATACATTCTGTTTTCCTATGCCATTTTCCTGTGCTCAAGCAACATATATATTAATACTGGCTCTTTATTTCTTAGACATAGTAGTTTTTTAAAAATTATGAAGAAAGAAAGGGATTAATCTTTTTCCTAAAGCTTTCTTGACGGTTAGGGACTTAATCTATGAAAAAGTAGTAAATAGTTATTTGTAATCTGTGTGGAGCAGCAGCCAGCCTTAAAACAATCCTTTCCAGATAAGGGTTAGAACAATGAATAGCAGTATAATTGTTTGGACTGCTTTTAGTTTCTCTTAATCAAAATTATTAGATGATAGAATTCAAGAATGTGTTACTTGTTATGACTTGGTATACTGATAATCACTTAAAAGTAAAGACTGTCATTTTAAAAAGAAAAAAGGATTATCTTCACTCTTGCTTCAATTTTAGTTCTCCTGATCTGTTATTAAACTGTCCTCAGGGACCTTGACCATCTTGATAACCCAAGGAACATAGATGATTTTATAACTAGACCCGGGAAGAAGGAAGGGGCAAGTACTCCATTAAAAATTCAAGAACCTGCCATACTGTGAAGTTTCCAGGAAAGTGTGGAGCATGATAGGATATGCCCTCTAAAAAATAGACGTTGCTTCACCTTGTACTGCCTTCCAAAGAGGAAAAACACAAAATTTGGAGAGTCTCTGAATCTAGAAGCAACATGTGGCATATTCAAGTAAAGTTCCTACTTTCAAGTAGAGTCCAGAGCAAAAGAGAGCTCTGCAGTTGATAAAGGCTACAATGTAAGCTGCCCTGCCTTATGGACCCAGCCAACTCAATGGTACTTGAATTATCTATGGTAGGTAGGTCAGCTCTATACAGCCTCTGGAAAGCCCCAAAAGAAGAGTCACTGTACAGATCCTAGAGTCCTCTGTCAACAATTACTCTCTATTTGAAAAACAGCTCCTAGATCTACTGGGCCATGGTACAGATGGTACAGCTAGCTATAGGACAGCAAGTGACTATATGAACAGAGCTGCTCATCATAAAGTGGTTTACCCAGTCTACTAAGTAATGAAATTGATTGTGTGAAGTAACATTTCATCATCAGATACAAATGAAATCCATGAACAGGAAAAGAAGGTATAAACTGAATGAGCCAAGAGGCTCAAATTTCCATAGTACCTACTCCTGCTGTTTCAATGCCTCTTCCATGGTCTCATGGGGATTTCCTATGACCAATAGACAGAGGAAGAAAAAACACACAGACTTGTTTACAGATGGGTCTACATGATATGCTGGCACCAGTGGTCAGCTGTAATATCAGTTTCTCATTCCAGGGTATCCTTGAAAAACAGTAACAAAGAAAAATCTTCCTAGTGAATTTAACTTCGACCAATACATCTGGTCATCAGTGCCCTAGGAATGTGAGATGGCCTGAGATTCAGATTTACGCTGATACATGGGCAATGACTAATGGGTTGGAGTCAAGGAACTAGAAAGAAATATGGATTAAAATGATATCTAGGGGAGAGGTGTGTGGACACACATTGTGAAGATATTAAAGATCCTACTTCCTGGGAAAAGAAATCTTCCAGCAAAGCACACAACCATGGGTCTACTAAATTTGAAACTGAGACTACCTCTTGGTTGAAATTCCTCCACCAGAGGAGTGATAGGCCAAAAAAAAAAAAGGTTAATGTACTGACAGAGTGATTGCTCCCTATTATTAAGAGGAAACTAGATGGTAGCTGTACAGCAGGAACAGGTAGGCTATGTCTAAAATCCAGGGGATTCACTGGGTTGCCTCTTAGTATTATGTCCAATAATAAAGTTAATGGAAAACTATGGTGACCCAACAAACATAGGACCACTAAGAACTCAGATCTTTTAGATACGAAGGTAAAGAACCTTGATTAGTCAAGATGCTAGAAAAATATAAGGGAACATAAAGTAGGTTGTAGAGAAAGGAAGTTATTATTATCAACTTTATCAACTGCAGCCTGTTGACTAGCTACAAAGATAGAGACTATTACAACTAAACGTATTTTGTATTAATTATTTCTCCCCATCCGACCCCTGTTCCTGCTATCTTAGTGAACAGTATACTTCATATTCATATTCATATACACTACATATTGCTAAATTGCAATTTTGGTTTCAGATGGGAATATGGCTGAAATATCAACCTGTGACAATAGGGTGACTGATGGGACTTTGTGCCTCCCTTGGCAAAAGGTGAGAAACTTTTGTCTGAATGAAAAGTAGGAAGAGGGATCTTCTCCTTGGCTCCAGCTCTTAATAAACCCTCAAAATAAAACAATTACCTCCTTCTGTCTCTTCAACCCTAGAAATGGTAACAGCTTCCACTGCTGATAATATTTGGGTGCTTCACTATTTGTTCCCTTAACCCTGCCTACACCTGTCAATGATCGCTTTTGCAAAATCTCTTCATTTAAATTATCTGAAATAACTTCCATTTCCTGCAGTGTAATGACTGAAAGAAAATTACATATAGAAATCAGAAAAGTTGTGTACCAATTTAGTAAAAATAAATAAATAAGGATGGTTAATTATAATCTTTGTTACATGAAACCTACAGAGTAGCATTTCTCACAGTAAGGTCTAATGATCTCCTGTAGCTCCTATAATAAGAATTAGCTGGGTGTACTTAACAATGCAAATTCTTAGGCTCTACCCTAAACTTCCAAAGCTGAATTTTGGCCCTAGAAGCACCACTTTCAGCAAAACCTCCCAGAAAATTATTTGCACACTAAAGTTTACGAACACTATTCAAAAGCAGTGGTTCTCAAAGTGTGGTTTCCGAGACCAGCAGTATCAACATAACGTGGGAACTAGTTAGAAATGCAAATTATAGGGTGCAACCCCAGTCCTACTGAGGCAGAAACTCAGAATGCGGCCCCACAATCTGTGTTTCCATAAGTCTTCCAGGCAATTCTGGTGGACACTAAAGTTTGAGAACCACTATTCTAGAGATTTATCTTTTCTCTGTATAGCAAACATATGGGTTTTGTCAGCCAGCATCTGTTCACAAATTCTATGTGATCCAAATAAGACTAACTACTTAACAAAACACACCACTTATCTAAGAGCTAAGAACTTAACCAAGACCTTACCCATAAGATTATACCATTCTATGACATTAGTGATGGGCTCAAGCAAATGATCCAACTTGAGCCATTTTAAGTCCTTGGCAGGTCTCTTTGTTGGTTAGAATTATTAGGAGAGACTCTTATTTTCCACTGGGCTTGCTAAACTGACAATTGGTAGATGGAACCAAGCACAGGACTGAGTGCTTTACAGACAATATCTCAGATACTCTGTACTCAGATATGTTGTTATGGATGAAATTTAGCAGGAGAGCCATGTGAAATGACTTATATGCTGTTACAAGATAAAACCAGGTTTCCTAATTGGAAATAGAAAATTAGAACCTGGGATTGTTAGTGACTCTAACAAACACCAGGTTAAATGCTCTTATAGTACATTGTGTTCATCTCCTCTCCCTACAGAAACCAGGTTAGAATGATAGTAATCCTAGCACCTGCCAAAACTAAGAATGCCCCCATTCTCTGAGAAAAACTAATCTTACTGATAGCAATAAAAAGGAAACTGTAGGAAACTAAGAGACAAAGTCCTGTCAAATGTTTACATTTCCCTTATATTCTCTGTTAATTATAATGCCAAGTACTCAGATATCACTTGCCCTGCTGCCAGCCATGTGCCTGAAGGTGGGATTACTCAACTGTCTGAACATTCACTGGGTCCCAGAGGTGAAATAACTCACTCAACTCTGGGGGCAGACAACCAAGCTTCCTGCCCAGGCCTTACAGCCAAGCTTTGGTAATCATGACCTGGCAACCATTCTGACCCCCTTTATTATTATTTCACACAGGGCAGAAATTAAGAGCCTGTGGAGACACCCACTCACATCTTCTTTTACCTGATGAGTGACTCTGAAGACAAGTTTCTTCCCAATATTTATATAAGCATTACATCAAAAGAACAAGTATGACTTCCTATTTCAAGTTAGTGAACTAAAGAGTCTTTTGTCTTTAAAAATAAAAATCATCCCAAACAACAAGGAGTAAAATAAACAGACATAAACTCCTTCAAAAAAATCAGAAGACCTGTGGTGAGCCTAACCACAATCTGTGAAGATGGAAAGTGAAGGGAATAAAGGTAAACAACACAGAAGAGAAGAGCAAGGTCAAGTCTAAATGCCTAAAGAGGAATGTATTTATTCACCCCATAAAATTATGAAAAGGCTCAGGAAATAAAAGCACCAGGTACCACAGAAAGTGGGGTGAGGTGGGATCTGAAGACAAGGGTGTTATTTAAAAGTCTATGTAAGTAACAGATACCCAAACCTTCACAGGAAACAGTATAATCTCTGAAGAAGCTGAACTAAACAAGGGACTCAAGATTAAGAGGACATTAGGCTAGACTAGCACAGGAATAGGGCAAGCTCTTGAAAACACATGGATGAAGAAAAAGTCTACATCCTGGATAGTCAATCCTCTAACTCCCTTCCCCAGCCAGTTTCAGAATACATGGGACTAGGCTCATTCTCCCCAGACAAGAGTTAAAGAAACCCCTAGAGAAAGAAAATTACATCAGGAGACAGGACATACAGCTACAGATAAATTATGAGTCCCCAGTAAAACAGCCAGGTAGTCCCCTAGATTTCCTAAAATGGAGCCCACTGGTTGGCAAGCCCTGGCCCCTGCCCCCAGGGAAACACAGTTTATAGTCAGCCGCCATTGCTGGACTGTTAAATATAAATGAGTAGCAAATAAGCCATGAAAAGATGTTAAACATTATTAGCCATCAGAGAAATGCAAATCAAAACTACAATGAGATACCACCACCCACCCACCATAGTTGCTATAACCAAAAAGATGAACAATAACAAGTGTTGGCAAGGACATGAACAACCTCATCCTTGGGTGGAATCCTTGTGCATTGCTGGTAGGAATGAAAATTAGCACAGCAACTTTAGAAAACAGTTTGGCAGTTCCTCAAAAGGTTAAATATAGAGTTACCCTAATACTCAGCAATTCCATTGTTAAGTACATACCCAAGAGAAATGAAAACTTATGCCCATATAAAAACTTGTATACGAATGTTCATAACAGCATTATTCACAATAGCAATAACATAGAAATCTAAATGTCCATCAACTGATAAATAGACAAATATAATGTGGTCTATCCTACAGTGGAATAGTTCTCTGCAATAAAAAGGGAATGAATGATCAAGTGGGATTCATCCCAGGGATGCAAGGATGGTACAACACTCAAAAATCCATCAACATCATCCCTAAATCAACAAAAAGAAGGACAAAAACCACATGATCATCTCCATAGATGCTGAAAAAGCATATGACAAAACTCAACATCTATTCATGATAAAAACTCTTAACAAAGTGGCTATATAGGGCAAGTACCTCAACATAATAGGGGCCATATATGACAAACCCACAGCCAACATTATACTTAACAGCAAGAAGCTGAAAGCTTTTCCTTTAAGATTGGGAACAAGACAAGGATGCCCACTCTCCCCACTTTTATTCAACAGAGTTCTGGAGGTCCTAGCCAAGGCAATCAGACAACACAAAGAAATAAAAGACATCCAGATTGGCAAGGAAGAAGTCAAACTGTCCCTGTTTGCAGATGACATGACACTGTATATAAAAAACCCTAAAAAATCCATTCCAAAACTACTACATCTAATATCTGAATTCAGCAAACTTGCGGAATACAAAATTAATACACAGAAATCTGTTGCATTCCTATACACTAACGACGAACTAGCAGAAAAAGAGATCAGGAAAACAATTTCATTCACAATTGCATCAAAAAGAATAAAATACCGAGGAATAAACCTAACCAAGGAAGTGAAAGACTTATACCCTGAAAACTACAAGACACTTGTGAGAGCAATTAAAGAAGATACCAATAAATAGAAACACATCCCGTGCTCATGGATAGGAAGAACTAATATTGTCAAAATGGCCATCCTGCCTAAAGCAATAGACAGATTCAATGCAATCCCTATCAAAATACCAACAGCATTCTTCAATGAACTAGAGCAAATAGTTCTAAAATACATATGGAACCACAAAAGACCCCAAATAGCCAAAGCAATCCTGAGAAGGAAGAACAAAGTGGGGAGAATTACGCTCCCTGACATCAAACTCTACTACAAAGCCACAATAATCAAGAAAATTTGGTACTGGCACAAGAACAGATCCATTGACCAATGGAACAGAACAGAGAGCTCAGATATAAACCCAAGCACATATGGTCAATTAATATACAATAAAGGAGCCATGGACATACAATGGGGAAATGACAGCCTCTCGCACAGATGGGGTTGGCAAAACTAGACAGCTACATGGAAGAGAATGAAACTGGAATATTGTCTAATCCCATACCCAAAAGTGAACTCAAAATGGATCAAAGACCTGAATGTAAGTCATGAAACCATAAAACTCTTAGAAAAAAATATAGGCAAAAATCTCTTGGACATAAACATGAGCAACTTCTTCATGAACATATCTCCCAGGCAAAGGAAACAAAAGCCAAAATGAACAAGTGGGACTATATGAAACTAAAAAACTTCTGTACAGCAAAGGACTCCATGAGTAGAAC
Organism: Phataginus tricuspis; assembly: GCA_029783875.1. Taxonomy (NCBI): domain Eukaryota; kingdom Metazoa; phylum Chordata; class Mammalia; order Pholidota; family Manidae; genus Phataginus; species Phataginus tricuspis. Next base: position 44,980,668 of record JAQQAC010008880.1, on the reverse strand, counting down.
AAAAAGACATCCTACAGTATGGGAGAATATATTCATAAATGATATATCTGATAAGGGGTTGACACCCAAATTATATAAAGAGCTCACACTCCTCAACAAATAAAAAGCAAATAAGCCAATTAAAAAATGGGTAGAGGAGCTGAACAGACACTTCTCCAAAGAAGATATTCAGATGGCCAACAGGCACATGAAAAGATGCTCCACATCGCTAAACATCAGAGAAATGCAAATTAAAACCACAATATCACCTCACACCAGTTACGATGGTCAACATCCAAAAGACAAACAATAACAAATGTTGGCGAAGATGTGGAGAAAGGCGAACCCTCCTACACTGCTGGTTGGAATGTAAATCTGTTCAACCATTGTGGAAAGCAGTATGGAGGTTCCTCAAAAAATTCAAAATAGAAACATCATTTGACCCAGGAATTCCACTCCTAAGAATTTACCCTAACAATGCAGCAGCCCAGTTTGGAAAAGACATATGCACCCCTATGCTTATTGCAGCACTATTTACAATAGCCAAGAAATGGAAGCAACCTAGGTGTCCATCAGTAGATGAATGGATAAAGAAGATGTGGTACATATACAAAATGGAATACTATTCAGCCATAAGAAGAAAACAAATCCTACCACTTCCAACAACATGGATGGAGCTACAGGGTATTATGCTCAGTGAAATAAGCCAGGCAGAGAAAGACAAGTACCAAATGATTTCACTCATCTGTGGAGTATAAGAACAAAGAAAAACTGAAGGAACACAATAGCAGCAGACTCAAAGAACCCAAGAATGGACTAAGAGTTACCAAAGGCAAAGGGGCTGGGGAGGATGGGTGGCAAGGGAGGGATAAGGGGGAAAAAGGGGCATTACAATTGCCACACATAATGTAGCGGGGGGTGGGACACGGGAAAGGCAGTATAACACAGAAAATACAAGTAATGATTCTATAGCATCTTACTATGCTGATGGACAGTGACTGTAATGGGGTATGTTGTGGTGACTTGATAATAGGGGGAGTCTAGTAACCATAATGTTCAAATAATTGTACATTAACAATATCAAAATAAAATAAAATAAAATGATAGAGACGGTAAATTTAAAAAAAAAAGGGAATGAAATACTGACACATGTTACAGCATAGATAAACCTTGGAAACACTATGCTAAGTGAAAGAAAGCCATTAGAAAATACATCATATTGTATGGTTACGGTTACATGAAATGTCCAGGATATGCAAATCTATATAGAGACAGAAATAGATTAGTGGTTGCCTAGGACTGGGAAGCTTGGATGGAATGGGATGTAACTGTTAATGGATGCCATATTGTAATTTATAAGAAATATGTATTTGGTCACTTTAGCGTTTATTTGGTCTTCATTCACCATTCCTGACTCCCAGCTACCAAAACCCTTAGAATATCCTAGGTGTTGACAACAATATAGGTGTCTATTGTTATGTTAATGGTTGGTGAACACATGGAGATACAGGTAAAGTGATACACCTGGAGAGGGCATCGAAGCTCCTCACCCTTGTCCCATACTTTGCCCTTCCATCTGGTTGTTCCTGACTTATATCCTTTTATAATAAGCCAGTGATCTAATAAGTAAATTGTTTCTCTTAGTTCTGTGAGCTACTCTAGCACATTAATTAAACCCAAAGAGGCGAACCTCTGATTTATAGCCAATCAGTCAGAATCACAGGTAACAACCTAGGCTTGTGACAGGCATCTGAAATGGGGGCTGGAAGAGTTTTGTTGGACCAAACTCTTAACAGGTGACATCTCTGGGTCGATAGTGCCAGAACTGAGTTGAATTGTAAAACACCCAGCTGCTATCTGGAGAATTGGTGCTGTGTGTGAAACCACACACACACACACACACTAGAAATAAGTCTCGGAGACATTTTAGTGAGCAAAGGGTTTATTTTGGAGTGGTAAAAATGTTCTAGAATTGATGTGGTCATGGCTACACAACTCTGTAAGCATACTAAAAACCAATGAATTATGTTCTTTAAATAGGTGAATTGTATGATATGTGACATATCTCAATAAAAATGCTTTGATAGAAAGCAAGATTAGACAGATAGATAGGTAGCCAAGGATAGCCAGATAGCCAAATGTCCACTTTCCTTCCCTCTTTACACTTGTCATACATTATCTGCCAGCTATTTATTGCCCTCATTCACAAAACAAAAAAGAAAACAGGGTAGGGGAAGACAAGGGTCCTTCTCTTTAAAAAATATTGACCTGTCTGAGAAGTGCTAAAGTGACTAATATAGGTGCTAGCTCCTGTAACTATATGACCCTCTTTTCATTCTGACATTCAGAGGTCCCTTATTTAAGCTAGCTCCCCGCCTACATACTTTAAAGGTAGCTGGTTAGTCAAAAGCCCAATCCACTTTCACAGTACTTAGTCTTTTTATAGATTCATCTTCAAATAAAAACTGATAACCATATTTTTGAGGAAAGCCTGCAATAAGAAAATCCCAAGAAAAAACAAAGAACAAAATAAAAATTTCTCCAGAACAAAATGAAGTAATTCAATAAGTAAAAAATTAGAGGGGAAAAAAATCCCAGACCTCCAGGATGACAGGAAGGTTCCCAGAAATGAAAAGGAATTGACAGATTCAGTAGTAGTATTGAAAGCATAGAAAAAAACCTTCAGGAACTGTAAGGCTGTGTAGAGAAAAGTACTTAAAAAAAAAAAAAGAATCCACTAGGAACATTTTCCCTTGAGTAACACATTGTACTCAATAAAGAAGAAAATACAATCCTGGTACACTACATTGAAAAATATTTACATAATTCAGAGTATGCATTGACTTTCAGAATCATCTCCATGAAGTTATGGGAGATTTAGTTATAATCACAGACCAACCAGTATGTAAATATTGTTAACCTTGACAAAGAATAAAGGTAGAGTTGGCAGAAGCTGACTTAAGGGAGGAGGAAAGAAAGGTAAAGATAAAATGGCTCATCTGCCCAGTTTTACAAAATGTGGAATCAAGCAGTTAAAAGCTGAAGGAAGAAGAAATAGAAATTTAAGTTTCCTGTTGTAAGTGCAAAAGTCAGCAGCTTGGCTGACTTTTTATATGAGAATAGTGATAAATAGAAGGATAAGAGAAAGGATGCACCATTAATCAAAACCTTTAACACTGTGGTACACCAATAGACAAAATCTAAATATGATGAATCCAAAATAGGGGTGTAACCATATTATTTAAAGATAAGGAGGTAACTATCAGAAAAAATAAAGGCAGAAATGAATCACTGGAGAGAGGAAGAGTGAAAGAGACTGATCCTTCATAAGCTTTGACTTTTTGTTTTTATCATATTATTACACACATGGTTAAAAGTTATTTTGAATGCTTCTGTGATCTTGCAGGGTTTAAAGTAAATAGTCTATTTTTAAAGATGTAATAATATATCTTGTTAACATACTTCTAACATCTCTCTCCTAAGCCTGGGAACTTTACTCCTGATTTTCTAACAACCCTGCAGTTTCTTGAACCATATTAAAAGGTATCATTAAATTCCCACATCTTCATTTAACAGTATAAAAATGTGCAGGATGTATAATCGTTTTTTAAATGGGAGAGGAAGAAGAGGAGAATGAGTAGGTATAATATTTTTTAAATAGATTATTGAAAAGCCAAAAGGTAGAAGACTGACTTCTACACTTCTTCTAGCTCACTTCAGTAACAGTGTGATAAACACAAAGAGCTCAACTATTCTATAATAAGCACTATATAAATCCTAAAACTCTACCATAATATATTAGCCTTTAAAAATTAGAAAAACTGCCTATTGCCAGTTAATTTCAAAACTAGGGAAAATTTACAAGAAATATGGTTCTGGCATATTAGAGGTCCCTAATTTTAGTGTCCTCATTAACTGAAAAACTTTTTAGGCCCAATTCCTAATAACCTATATCATTTGTCAAGCTTACATTTATCCAAATATAATTAATCCACACTGATTCCCAACAGATAATCTATTCTACACATGACATCAAAACAATATGGTTTTAGGAAGTTATGCAAGAGAAGCAAAGAAAGAGTAAGGGATGAATGATGGAGCCAATTTCCCAAGTTTCAAAAGAATTTGTCACCATCTTTCAAAAAGAAAAGAACCATTGATTGGGTTCCCAAATTATATTATGTGTTGATCAATTCAAGAACAGTCTAATACTGCTGAGAAAAACCACAGAATAACAGGATTTTGAATAATCTTTCATTGAAAGGTAAAAGTTAAACATCATATTCCTTAAGAGAACTAGCAACAGTAGACATATTAATAGTGCTAGGCACTGTTCCTAATATATCAGGACCCACATTAAAACCAGTACTAAAGTCTAGAAATGGTCATAACAAATCTTTCAACCTTACAGCATAAAAGTCAGTTGATAATTTCTTTGTCTAACACCTAATAAAATTCATTCTTCCAAAATTGTGGAAAAGCTAAGCACAGTCCCTCCCTTATTATAAAGTTTCCTGTTATAAAGTTGCATGGTTCACACATATGTTATACTTTATTATTTTTTTTAAAGCCCTCCTTATAACACCCTCTTTGTTATAATACTCAACATACTTTGCCTCCAGGCTAGATATATAATGAAAGCAAAATGAATTCGGACAGATTGTTGAGGAAAAAAGCTAGTTTCTTTTTAGTAGTCTTTCTAAAGTCTTTTTTCCTTCCTTGCAGCTTTTCATCATCTCAACATTTTGTTCCTGCTGAACATTTTCCTTTTCTTTTTACATATTTCCTTTGGTAAATGAAAGATGACAGATTGTTAAAACCAGTTTGTACTACCTTGGAAACAAGTGCTTTTAATATACAACTCCTGCCTTCCAAAACCGTGTACAAATTTCATCTTTAGGACAATGAACTATATAGGACTTAATCAACCAGCCTGCAAAAAGCCATATGAAATCTTAATTTTCCACTCACACGTTTTATGTTCACAGTTCCCTAAAATCATGAATGTAACTTTCCAAATTAGGTTTAGGAATACTTCTCAGTTATTGTTTCCATATTAAATAGTACTGTCTTATTTTAGCAAAGATCTAGAAATGCTGTTTTAAAAAGTTCTTACCAATTTCAATGTAAGGATACTTGGTTTTTAAAACCCTGCTTATTTTTAACTTAGAAATATAGTTCAAATATTAATATAATGTGGATTTATTCTGATATGCCATGCTTAATCATTTCTGGCATTCTAAATCAGCCAGAAGTGACTTAAATTATGTACTGTATGAAATACTGAAGGTGTAAATTTTATATCTTTTAAGTTTAAGAGGTAAACACATAAGATACCATTCTTCCACATAAAGCAAACCTACTATTATTAAAACTCTACTTGCGATATTCTTGAGTTTCTTAAAATCTTACAATAGTGAAAAGGACTGGGAAAACTTTTTAGCAATATAACAAAAAAAACCATCCTACATTTGTATGACTCTTATTTTTGTCACATCCATATAAATAATTATACAAGAATGTTCATAGCAGCTTTATTCACATTAATCAAAAACTAGAAACCACCCAAATGTCCATCAAAAAGATAATCTACTTAAAATTTCTTTAACATATATATATATATATATTTGCTTTTATTATTAAGCATTAACATATAGCTCTACCTTGTGTTTTAGAATTTATATCTGCCACCAAGAGTCTCCATGTAGAATGGAAAAGGGTTACTGAATTAACCCAATGTAAGAAAGTTGGGGGGAAGAGGAAACTATTCATTTCCCATGGCAATGTATTTTGTAGATGAATTCTGAAACTATTGGAACCATTTACATCAGTGTCATTTGAATAAAGTAGTTTTATGGTAATCATTTTCCTTCTCATGAGTAAAATATTTAATAGCTTATTTATTCCACTGTTAAAACTAAAAGTTTTATACAACATAGTACACAGGAAGACTCTATTTGAAAGAAGTGGACCATAATGAAACATATATATAGATAGAAACTGGTTGTCAAATCCTATCAAGACTACCACATTTAACCATCCTCTCATCAAAGCCATCCTGACCACAGACATTCCCAAAACACTTTTACAGCTTGGCATTCAGACACCATGAAAGAAATTATTATTTTCTTCAAACAACACCAAGAAACTCAAATATTCTTTTTAGCCTTTCCCTCTCTAAGCCATAGTAGGCAAGGAGGCATTTAACCACCAAATTTCTATAGCATATGTATAGAAGGAATCAGAATTCACCTTTCAGGAAAAGTAACAACTTTAAATGATAATGTAAAAAATGAATTTTCAGACTACAGGGAACCCTCTTTATAACCTTCCCCAGGAACTAAAAGTTTTATACAACATAGTACACAGGAAGACTCTATTTGAAAGTAACATTGTTTTATGGGTCTTGGACCAGAGATTTTATAAATGAATACCATATATATGAGAAAATCCGGCACAGGATGAGAATCAATCCTATTATTCCCTTGATCTTCAAGTTCTCACTGTGGGATCCATAAAGGATCTTAAAAACAAATGAGGGAAGTTCTCCAATATTATAAAACACCTATACTATAACGCCTAGGCAAGGAACAAGAGCCAGCGTACAACTGGGATTCTTCTCTGACATTATTCTCTAACATTTCAACCATATCTATTTGACAATAGGGGCCATATGATTCACTGGTGAGACAAGAGTTATCAAAACATTATTTGCTGATTCCATGTAAGAAAACAGCATTAATCTTTTATTAGCACTAACATCCCTACACAAAAAAGCAAGGCTGTGTTCTGTCTGTTCATTCACTCCAGCTGAGACTATCAGTTCACTCTCTGGATGGCAATCAAAGAATCCAGACAGCTTTGGGAACCACAGTCTCTCAGCAACCACATGTGACCACTAATACAGTCCCTTGGCAGAAAAGAAAAAGGCTTCAGTTTAGATGATTAGAGGTTATTTGAAGACTGAGGATCTGATTATCTAGGGTTGCCTCAAGATGAGGCAAAAGGTGACTTGATTATTCTTCAGTTCACTATTTTCTTTGGCAGGCTTTTTATTCCAAAGAATTCATGAATTTTTAGTTATGTGACAATATAATCCCAAACAAGCTTATAGAAGTCATTTTATGATGATGAAATTTTTCATTTTATTCATTTCATTTAAAAAATATTCCACCATGCTCATATATATTATTAGTAAAATCTTTTTGCTTCCTTTACTGACAATTATATTCCCAAACATACTGAACCTGTTATATAGAGTATCTTTTTTCCACCTTGGTCACAAATTTGTGACTACTGTGCTGTATCATCTACACTATGCCTGTATTATGTATACACTTTGACTCTGAACTTTCTTAATAAAAATTCTATTTTTCTGAAGTTCCATTTGACTGAAAAAAATCAAAGTAAAATAAAGAAATGGAAGAGTTCAAAGACAATGAGCCTTCATAGGGCACAAAGAGGACAGAGATAAAAGGGTTAAAGAGAAGAAGAAATCTTTTATACCAAATATTAAAGTATTTAAATAATTTTTGAAAACTAAAAACTTTTGATTTGTGATTATTATCACAAATACACAATAAGCTGAATATCACATTTTATGCTGAAACACATATTAACAAAAGGATAAATAATGTATCTAGAAATGAAACTCTAAGTCAATGAGAAAACTTATTATTTCTACAGGTAAGGTTGACTTGTATAAAAGCTGCCTCACTGGCATATTGAGAAATAACTTGAGTAAAGGTGAATCCTGAATCCAGGAGGTCCACGTAATCACCTCCACTTTTACTGCTGTGGAAGACAGTAACTACCATAGCCACCTACTGTACTAGATGTTTATCATGTGTTTGTTGAACAAGAAAGCAAAACTCGGAAGTTGGTCAGAATGAGGGCACTGGGCTAACATTTGTTTCTGAAAAATAACTTTGAAAGCCTGATATGTATAACATCAGTTCTGCAATCACATGGCTGTTTTGGTTCATTTACTCAACATATACTTATTTAGCACCTACTATGTACCAAAAACTGTGCAAGACATTAAATACGCAGTGGTGAACAAAAGACATGGTCTCTTCCTTCATTAAGCCTGTGGAAAAGCCTCCTTCTCTTTCCTCTTTCTGAGTTCACACAGACCCTCTCCCTAACTAGCAAGGCAACTAAATAAGAGATAGTGTATTAGAAAGAACATGGGCTTTGAAATCATATACTTCTGGATTCAAAGCCTCACTATGCCCAGGTATGATTTACAGCAAGACCTTTATCTTCTCTGAGCTTCTGTTTCCCAAACTGGGAAATGGCAATTAAGTTCCCTATTTTACAATGTTAACTGCATTAGCACAACATACAGGACATAATACACATTAGGTCTCTTTGCATTCAGACTTCTCTATAAGGAGATATAAAAATTTCTGCTAGAGACTTCTGGGAAGATGGCAGCATGAGCAGGGCGGCAGAAATCTCCTCCCAAAACTATATATATCTATGAAAATACAGCAAATACAACTATTCCTAAAAGAGAGACCAGAATACACAGGAAAGTGCACAGCATGCAGCTACACCTGAGAGGACACGGCGCCCTGTGAAGTGGGTAAGATACGGAGCCACGACACGGCGGGACCGAGCACTCCCCCACCCCAGCGCACCAGCGGGAGGAGAGGATTCAGAGCTGGGAGGGAGTGGAAGTACAGGTCCGGGAAATAACCAGCCCTGGTGATATGCGCAGGGAGCACTGACACACATCGCGCGGTGTAGCGGAGATTGGAGAGACAGAGTGTGCAGGATCTGAGAGGGAAACGCGCCAGGGTGCTTGCAGCTGGCTCCCGGGAAGGGAAAAAAAAAAGAAAAGTGAGTGCTTTTTTCAGCGGTCTTAAAGAGACAGGAGCCCAGCGGAGGAGCCGGATTGCCCCGGCACACTCAGCCCAGCAGGCTGGGAGTCCTGGGGAATTTCAGACCCCTTAGCTGATGACTGGGAAAGGGTGGCCGCACTTCGACTTCCCACAGAGATAAACAGCCTCCGATTCGTTCCAACCCCAGCCAGAGCTATAAAAGGCCCTGCAGAGAGGTGCGGCCATGGCTGCGGAATAGTGGGGCAACAGCGCCTCCTACAGCATCGCCACAGAATCTACACCCGGTAGGCATTTTTGGGGTTTTTTTTTTTTTCTTTTTTGTTTTTTCTCCTCTTTATTTTTCCTTTTCTTTTCTTTCTTTATCTTTCTTCCTTTCTTTCTTTTTTTATTTCTTTTTTCTTTTTAAAGTCTTAAAAAGCCCAGCTGACATACGTGGCAACTACCAGTGACCACTTCTATAGCCATGAAAAGACAGAGCAATATGGTCTAGACTAAAATCAACCAGACAACCCTAGAGAGGGAGCCTGAAGGGATGGACATGCACAGTATTCCTGAAAAAGAATTCAGAATAAAAGTCAAAACCATGCTGATGGATCTACAGAGAAGTGTGCAAAAGCTGAGGGAGGAAGTGAGGGAAGTGAGGAAAGACAGTGCAGAAATCAGACAAGCGATTGACGGGCTTAACAGCAGACTGAATGAGATGCAAGAGACTGTTAATGGAATAGAAATCACACAACAGGAATTCAGAGAAGCTGAGGCAGAGAGAAATAAAAGGATCTATAGGAATGAAAGAATATTGAGAGAACTGTGTGACCAATCCAAACGGAACAATATTCGCATTATAGGAGTACCAGAGGAAGAAGAGAGAGAAAAAGGGATAGAAAGTGTCTTTGAAGAAAT
>JAQQAC010008880.1:44926299-44965940 GCA_029783875.1 Phataginus tricuspis | reverse complement strand
CCACTCCTAGGAATTTACCCTAAGACTGCAGCAGCCCAGTTTGAAAAAGACATATGCACCCCTATGTTTATCGCAGCACTATTTACAATAGCCAAGAAATGGAAGCAACCTAAGTGTCCAACAGTAGATGAATGGATAAAGAAGATGTGGTATATACACAATGGAATATTATTCAGCCATAAGAAGAAAACAAATCCTACCATTTGCAACAACATGGATGGAGCTAGAGGGTATTATGCTCAGTGAAATAAGCCAAGCCAAAAAAGACAAGTATCAAATGATTTCACTCATATGTGGAGTATAAGAACAAAGAAAAAAACTGAAGGAACCAAACAGCAGCAGACTCACAGAACCCAAGAACGGACTAATAGTTACCAAAGGGAAAGGGACTGGGGAAGAAGGGTGGGAAGGGAGGTATAAGAGGGTAAAAGGGGCATTACGATTCACAGACATAATGTTGGAGGGGCACGGGGAGGGCTGTACAACTCAGAGAAGACAAGTAGTGATTGTATAGCATCTCACTATGCTGATGGACAGTGACTGTAATGGGGTTGGTGCGGGGGACCTGATGAAAGGGTAGTTTAATCACCAAAATATTGCACATGTAACTGTAGATTAATGATACCAAAATAAATTATATATAAAAAAATTCCTGCTAGAAAATCAAGCTACAGAATACAGAACCATGAAAACTGCAAGGGGGAGAACTTTCTAAGCTTAGACAAAATAGAATAAATTGTACAGGAAAGGAACAATTTGAGCATATTAAAACACATACACAATTTAAAAGCCAAGAACAATCTGGGAAAGAGGCATTCACATCAAGTACAAAGAAATTAATCTCTACTAAATAAATAGCTCACATAATAGGAATAAAATAAAAGGCTGTCTACCTAGGAGTCTACCAGAATCATCTAAACAACTGAACTGTTGAATCCACAAGAATTTTTATGATGAACATCCGTTTTTCAAATCTGGCAGTCCAAGGGCTATTTTCAAAAACCCTTTCAAAAATGTAACATTGTGGATTAAACAAATAAATAAGTAAATAAGAAAGAACAGTAAATCTATACCAGCAGCAATGAAACAAAGAAAAGAACATGGCTTCATGCCATAGTCTATGAAAAATGGTAACTATAAAGAAGCATAGATGTTTCCAAGAATTTTTAGGGCAGATTTAGTGCATTTTGTGAAGGTGCTAACTCCAGACTCCACATAAAGAAGAGGGGTGGCATGGTTGTAAATAAACAAAATTCTGAAAACCTTTCAAATTTAGAGAAAGACAGGTCCAGAGGAGATGTGGACCACCTGGAGAAATGGAAATGCCCAGAATAACAAAAGCTCTACCTTTACCACATTCCTTTTCTATCAGACAAGAAAAACAAATTTTACCATGTTGGTATTTTTCTGCAAATAGAAAGACAGCAGTAAAGGCCATAGACCATAAAAACAGCAGCCAAGCTAAATATACCAGGTAATGATGATGACTGTGGGGAGTGAAAGACAGGTTAGAAAAGGAACTGCAGAATGAAGCCTCCCTCACACACACACAGGGAAGCAGAAGAAAAGACAGGAAAAGGGAGGAAAAGGGGAGAATAGAAATGAAGTCTGGTGAGACACAATCAAACGGGAAAGGGGAAGGAAGACGACAGGGCTGTCTGAGGAACCCTGGTAAGGAAGTCATTCCAGGGAAGATCTAAAGTCTGACAACATCTTCCTCACCTTCCAAGACAGCAAGTTAGAGACCATCCAGGGGGAGTGAACGGCAATTCAAGACACTTAACAACCACAGAAGACAGGGCTGAGGCCAGATCGTCCAGTAAGGCTGCCACAGTCAGACACTCTCTCTGCCTCTCCTTTCCATCCCCACCACCTCCACAGACAAATGACAGGCAGAGACACAGAGATATCCAGACCTTAAAACCGGGTGTGAGAAAGAAAAACAAACACATCTCTGATTGGGTGGAAACAAAGGCAGGGAAAATCCACCAGCATCATGAAAAGGCAAACTGGTCCAGAAGGAGTTGGCCGGGCTAAGCTTGAGCGAGATAGAGATTGGCCTGGAAAATCCATAAACACACTACAGAAAAAGGGCAGGGAGAGAAGGAAAAGGGACAATAACAACCAAAAGAGATGAAGAAAAAACAAAACCAAGAATCAGAAGAAAGCTCTCTGACATTTCACACTACCAAGCAATTTAATAATATGAATATGAATTAAACAAAACACGCACCAATGAGGGTGATAATGGGAAGCTGCAGAACTAAAACAACAAAATGAGAACCAAAATAAAACCCTAACAACATACTACATCCACACATATGAAATACAACACTATAATAATTGAAGGACAGTTTGTTAACAAGAGAGACACAGTGGTGGTGTCAGCTACCAAATCTCAAACCATCAGTGATGGTCCACATGATACGGACAGGATGCAAAAGGAAGAGATGCAAAATGAGACTCAGGAACTACTTCACGTCATGAAATCTCATGAAACAAAAGTCATATACAAGCAATGTTCCAAGTATATAAGCCAAAAAAAACCCTGAAAGGCAAGGTAGCAAGAACAAGCAGGGGGCATTGTGTCAGAAGCGCTTTCATACTCCTCCAGAGTCCCAGAGTGCTGGCACAGGGTACTCCCCATCTACCCACAGACACTGTTTCCAGAGATCCTGAGCTGCCACTGGACCCCCACTATGTGGCTCAAGAGGGCTCTCCCAGAATATAAATGTACATAGTCTTAAAATCACTGTATGAAATTTTTTGCCACTTTAATGGCAAGGCAAGTTTACTTTGGCATGTAAGAATTGACAAGTAAAATATATCCATCATCATATATTTAGGAATATCCTATAACATGCTTTTTTTTATTATTTGCAGATAAACCCAAGTAATATGGGGTTTTTTTGTTTGCTAGTATATCCATATATTTTCTTTTATTTTTAATAGCTGATATGTCTTCTATTGCTTTTGTTTTTGGTATCATTAATATACAAGTACATGAGCAACATTGTGGTTACTAGACTCCCCCCATTATCAAGTCCCCACCACATACCGCATTACAGTCACTGTCCATCAGCATAGTAAGATGCTAAAGAGTCACTACTTGCCTTCTAGGTGCTATAGTGCATTCCCCGTGCCCCCTCCCCATTATCATATGTTTTCAACTGATGCAAATTGAGGACCATTACTTAGCAAATTCTTCAACTGACTTCAAGATACATTCATATGAAGTAAAAGCTTTTCTAAGAAATACATCTATTCAACATATTTATTGCCATTACTTGCTTACACCTCATGTTCTGCAGCCCCAGCATTTACATGATAAACATATCTTTACAACAGCTGTGCTCTTTTGATGGTGAGATAGATAAATAAATTGCAGAGATGTAAAATTACTCTGGGTTATTTAGCTCAGGTTGGAATGTTCTAGGTTATAATATATTATACACTAATATGTTATCAGTGGTTGTGTTTGGGAGATTGAGCTAAATTATTTATTTTCTCTTTTCTACAGGTCCATATGTTTAAAATATTCCTTTGTGAACATGATTACTTTTATTACAAAAGAATACATTTTGGTATGAGGAGTATTGAAAGAGAGGAAACAAAGTAAAAATCAGGCCCTACATTATTTCAAGTTTCAATCTATCTATAGAGAACTTGGGACATGCCCCCAAATTTAACATATTTATGGCACACCAGGACTAAAAACATAACTGTTGTGAGGTTAATTACTCACTAATACTGCCTCAGAAATCCACCCTTCCCCACTCTCAGTCCTAGTGGTAAATTTGTCTTTCCATTTACATCTTTTTTTTTGTATTTATTTATTTTTTTTTTTACAATTTATTTTATTTTAGTATCATTAACCTACAATTACATGAGCAATATTGTGATGATTAAACAACCCCCTTCATCAGGTCCCCCCCACCAACCCTATTACCGTCACTGTCCATCAGTGTAGTGAGATGAGAATCACTACTTGTGTTCTCTGAGCTGTACAGTCCTCCCCGTGGGGCCACCACCGTAGGTTTGTCCGCGGACTGCCCCTTAATCTTTTTTAGAGCTCCCATCCATCCCTGCTTCCCCAGTCCCTTTCCCTTTGGTAACTATTTGATCTCACTCATATGTGGAGTATAAGAACATGAAAAAAAACTGAAGGAACAAAACAGCAGCAGACTCACAGAATCCATTTACATCTTAATGTCTTATGTTAGCTCATTTTCTTGTCCCTTCCCTTAAACTTGTCATTCTCAACAAACACAGTCACAGTACTCTATCTACCTACAGAGTACTACCCTTCTCCACTAAAGTTGTCAGCCTGTAGCTAAAAGGAGGTAATTTTGCCTTGCTTTAAACTACGGGTAAGAAAGTCAATTTAGTAGTCTGAAAATACGAAGGTCTTTTATAGCAAAGTAATATTCTTCTAAAGTACTCCAAAGTCTGAAAAATAATCTTCTCAAGAGAAAAAAACTATCCCAGAAGGAATTTGAATGTTTCAGCCTATGGGCAATGAGAGGTTTATACTAAAGGCCATAAAACTGCTCATTTATAGGAAACTGGAGTTACTAACCTCTGGATTAAACTGGATAAAAATGAAAAGCGGGAATAAAAAAAGGTAACAGCACATTCCCCTGCCCTCATGTACTCTCCTACACACACACACACACCACACCCTCTCTCTTTCAGCTTAAGTGAGCTGCTCCATCCACAGGGCTCCAGCATAATTATGCATATCCATCTCTATTACCACCTATATTATAGTTAATTTTAGCCTTTACTGCTCCCTGGGTCGTGAGCTGGTTGAGAACATAAACTATACTTTATTCTTTTTCTACTCCAAGAAATGACTACTGTACCTGGGCACTCAGAAGACTCTCAGTAAATGCGCGTGGGATGACTAGCTGGATGGACAGACGGACAAACAGAGAGAGAGATGATGCAAGGGGGGGTAGCATCAAACTTGCTCTAGTCCCTGAAAGTTCCCATATATTTCCAAAAAAATCTATTATTTCTTCCCAGTGTCCCTGTCCCACATTGGAAAGGTTCCCTACACATTCATCAACCTGTCCCAGCCATATAGGACAAATTTGGGGTAACTGAGGATATAACTAACTACAGAGTCTCTAAGTCATATTATGAGTAAAGAAATTCTAGCTCAAATATCTTGATGGTAGCAAGATACATTACACAGACTATATAAAGATATTATTTTACCAAGCTAAGTATATGCAGTTGTTGACCTTAAGACAGTAACATTCTTTCTTCATTCCACTACTGGCTTTCTGTCAGTCAATACTCATGTTGTCTTTTTCAGAACAGTATTCTGAATTGGCAAGCTTACCTTAACTAGGTCAAGTACCATGACGACAACCACTGGCAGTTATAGTGACACAATGAAACAAAAGCAGAGGAAAATCTGGCAGAAATATCATTTGTTCCTTTTTAAAAAAAAGAAGTAAAGTTCGTATTCAAGACAAATAAATTCCACCAATTTTACTAACATTTTTAAATCTATTCAAATCCACCTTTTCAAAACTGATTTAGTATATTGCCAAACTGTAATTGGATTGTCCATGCTTATGCCACTCACAAATTTTTGCAAGCATTACTTGTCAATAGTATAAAAAACAAAGATAAACTACTACTTTTATAAAAACTCAAGGTCACAAGTTTCCTCAAAAAAGTTTACATTTAAATCAAAGAAACTGTTTTTTCATCTCTAATTTCAAACACATCTCCCATACCCCCTCTAAAAAAATCCCAGCTCAGCCATTAATATTGCACATTTCAGTCACTTCTCCCTTAAATATAGAAAGAATTTTAATCTGAATTCTAGAATGGTAGGGAATAGTCTGAATAAAGATACTAGGCAAATATTCTTCAACTAGTTCATTAAACTAGATTTCCTATTTCTTCATCACTTTGTTCTCCTTAATAGGCATTGAATATAACCTGAGGTAAAACCAAACCTTACTACATAGAATGAATGCACCTTTGAGTTTTTGCAAATATATGAAAGGTGTTTTTGAAAGATTTTCTTAACAAACAAGCAAACAAAAAAGGTTAAATAAAAACAGTAATTATTATTTTGCTAATATTGATTAATAGATTACCCTCCCACATTTAACCTCTGATTATTTTGGGGGTAGACTTTTCTTATGAACCAAAGCACCAGCCAAAAAAATGAAATTGAAAAAGCAAATATCTGACCCGGAAGTTACTCAACATGTTTTCCATAATCTAGTAAGAATGAAAGTTATGCACTAACTTTGGCCAAACCAAGATACGCTCCTTTCTGGAAGGAAAGTTTTTTCTGAGTTAGGAAGAAGGTAAGTTTACTTACAGCCCAGACAGGGAAGCAGTCTAGTATGGTCAATACCACAAGATTCTGTAAGCAGAGAGCCTGGGTTAAAATCCTTCCTCTACCATATACTACGTGTATCTAAAGTTACTCAACCTGTAAGGTGCTTAGAACACTGCCTGGGACAGAAAAAGCACTTGGTAGATGAAGGCTGGCAGCATACTTCTAGATCTCTGTGACCTGGCTTACCTGAGATACTGTCAGAAATTGACTCTCAGTCCAATCCTGGACTTACAGAATCAAAACAGGCATTTTTATCATGATCACATTATGATTCAAACGCAAATCAAAATTTGAGAAATGCAGCTGGAAAGCATTTTTACATTATATTCTGAGGTGTTACCTATTACAAATAATTATTTTAAATCATTGCATTACTTTTTGCAACTTAAAGAGGTTACATTTCTTTTTAATAAAAGGCAAAGTATTATTTGGGATCAAAATCCTCCATTAGTGATATTTTACCATACCTTAATCAAAGGCAGACCCACCTAAAGCCCAAGGTTGTAGAGGACTGCCATCTAGTGGTAACTCATTCAGATGCATATACAAAATAAACTGTTTTCCCTTATTTTGAACACATTTGTTTAAAATTATTCCAGGCTTTCTTTTAGCCTAATTCCTTTCTGGAAGACTACTGACATGATTACCCAAATTAACATTTCCACAATAAGCCATCTTAAATACAGAGAAAGGCAGGTGACAAGAATTTTTAAGTTTCCTTTTATAAACTCAGATTAAGTCTAGGGAAGTTTTCAACTTAACAGACTGACCCGCTTACCCAAGAAACTTGCTCATTAGACATACCCTAGCAACATGAGTCTTAAAACATAGGCTTTCTTTTGACCAGGATGTCTTTGACTTTCTTCTTCCTGAGTTCTGTACTTTTTACAATTTATTTATGTAGTATTTCAGAGAGTTGGGGGGAGAGGGGCTTTCAGACTAAAAAAGTATTTTACAATCTTCTGACACAATAACTCCACTTCTACATTCTATCCTAAGGAAATAATCAGAAAAGATTAATGTTCAAAGATGTTCATTTCCACAAACAAAACTTAATCTTAATAGCTTCATAATAACCCACTGAATCTATCCATCCAAATATAGTCACTCTCCTTTATTACTCATTTAGCTCACTCTAATTTTTCTTTATTACAAATAAATATATATACATATGTACAAAAGGAAGGAAGGGAAGATAGAAAGAGGGAGGAAATAAGTAAGCATACAGCCAGGTAGAGAGACACAAATATCATATGATTTCACTCTATTTATGGAATATAAAAACAAAGTAAAACAGAATGAACAAAACAGCAGTAGACTTATAGACACTGAGAAGTGACTGGTGTATACCATGGGGGAGGGCCTGGGGTAGGTGTTTGGGGAGGGTAATGAGGATAAAGGGGCACAAAAATTCTCAATCATAATATAAATTTGTCACGAGGATAGTAGTGCAGCATGGAGAATATAGTCAATGATTCTGTAACACCTTCCTATATTGACAGATAGTAACCGCACTAGAGGGGGTGAGAATTTAATAATATGGGTAACTGTTGAACCACTGTGTTGTATATTTGAAACCAGTATAAGATCGTATATCAATGATATTTCAATTTTTTAAAAATGAAGTGAAACAAAAAAAACTATACAGCAACTTGATATGACTTTTCCACATTTTGGATCATTTCTTAATATAAATTCCCATAAGTGACACATGAGCAACCAAGAAAACTTTCGTGGTTCTTAATAGCCAAACTGCTTTATAAGAGTGTTGCCTCACTGAGCCAGTGTTTTACATGGCCGTGAGTAATACAGGATGCATAGACTGTCCTATTCAGAGTTTATCCCATGGCTAACTTAAAGTTTTGTCGAGATGTAATTTACATACCACTCCTTTAAAGTATACAACTCAATAGCTTTCAGTACATTTAGAGCTGTGCAACCACCACTATAATTTAACTTTAGAACATTTCAGCATCTCCAAAAGAAATCTTGTTACATTTGCAGTAACACCCTACTCCCCATGTCAACTCCCAAAAATGACTCATTTTTACTAAAATACCACCCCACTATTTTTTCATGTTTTCTTGTAGATACCTCAATAATATTATGTGTTCCAAACCCATTAAATGGAATAATTACTTCTGCTACTCAATAGTTCTCTGCTTTAAATTGTGAAATAGTCTGCTTAACCATAGGAAAGTAAAACATGAATGGCCTCTTGTTTTTTCAAAAAGTACTTTTTAAATGTAAGGTATAATTTAAGAACTAAAAGGGGTATCATATGTGTACAAAGAGTTCTGCTCTTTTCAAAACTAGTAGCAACTATAATGACTTGGGAAGTCCATTATTAAATCCAGCAAAAATGTCATGCAAAAGAAAGAAATTTTAATTTAATTTATTTAAACTTTAATTGGGTCAACCTGATCTGATAATAAAATTAAAAGTGTAGTGCAATAAATATAACTTTTTATATGTGACCTAAAGAATTTGTCTCGAAGCTACCAAAAAAAGTAAAAAACTTATTTTCATTTAGCCAAAGCATTTTTTTCTCTTATAATTTTTTGGACTCCAGATTTATACAATTTAGCCTTTTGGGGATTTAGTAGGGGAAAGACTATTGAAAATACTTAATTAAACAAAGAAGACCTAGGTCCCCCAATCGTGTCAGACATTTGTTTAAAGAACAGGGAAAATCAGTTCTAACAACTGACGTTGGGAGACACACTTCACTGATAGAAGTTAGCCTCTCATCAAATTTTAGCTTTCTCTCTTCTCTTCATCTTATTCTAGACATCTCCCATAGTCCTCAACCTAAACATTCCTGTTACTCAAATTAAGCAACCCTGCAATCCAGCCAAGTATTTTATTTTGTATCACTTTGATACAAAATATCTACCTTTACATCACCACCCAAAATATTCCCGACTGCTAACTGGTATGCTCAAATTCATCTATTCCTTGCCTTTTCCCTTCTGTATGAAAAAACTGAGTTCACATGAATGAAGGATACTTCCAAAATCAGGTCACTTTTTCATGTCACTACAGAAGACTCTAACATAGGTAACCTACTTTTTAATGCAAGGATTAGACAGTAAACTCATAAAAACATGAGCCCCAAAACAGCTAAAATATGCAAATACTAGTCACATGTTCAGCAGGTGATACACACACACACACACACACAAAATCACACAGGTAAGTGTCTCCCCCTGGCTTTCTGTCCCTGCTCCGGCACCAGCAGCTCCTCTAGCAACCTATCACAATGAAGTCAGAGGAGTCAGGTTACCAATAAAAACCCTCCCATGCCAGCAGCAACAGTGTACACAGGCAAGCCCCCGCCCTGGTAACTCCAGAAGCTCTGGGAATAGGGTGGCATGCTGCAGGTAGCCCTTGTGCTAATTAGAAAAATATACCCCAACATGGGAGGAACCCAGCCTCACTGAGCCAGTGTCTGGTGAAGGTAATGCTTGTAGGGGAAATTTAGAAAAGGCAGCCTTCCTCTGGGGAGGTTCATTCCAGACCAGGGCATGTGCCTTGACGAGCAGAAGCACATCTGCATTTTAGTCTCCATTTGCCCCCAGTCCAGGTGCCCTTGAGCAGAAACAAACTGCACAACCCCAAGCAGTAGCCCTGGAGGTCAGGTGGATGGGGAAAAGGGTCTGCGGCTTCACCCTCCCTATAGCAAGTGCAGCAGGGACCCTCATCAATAAGGAGACAAACCCCCTCTTCCACTAAGAGAGGCAGGCACACAGTTCATCCATGAAAAACCTTGATTTCAGTCAGCCCATGTAGAAAAGACAAAATTTAAAGGAAAGGCAATTTTAGAAATGTCTCTGTATATAAAAATGCCAGTTATATGAAAATCAAACACATCCAATGTTCAATTTTCTTTTTCTATTATTTTGCTTGGGCAATTCAATATAAAGTTTCAATAAAATATACTCACACTACATAATCCTCTATTTTTCTATGGCCAAATATTCTAAACCTAGTACTTGCAATAGCACACTCATGATTAATGCAAATTACCTTTTACACCACCAAATGATCCATAAGTCATATTGCAGGCTGTTCTCTGAAGATTATGTTCGTACATCAGTTTGATCTGATATTGGTTCCCATGTTCTACATTACCCAAGGTTCCTAAGGAGAAAAAAATAAAAGGATAGCTTTGTGTTTATTTACATTAAGAAATATTAATTTCTTCTCATCCTCTCCACCAATTCTAAGTAATTCTACTTCAGTGAAATTTAAAGTGACAAAGTACTAAAACATTATGTATTTTGAACAATTAGCATACTGATGACACAGAATGCCAGAGCACGTTTAAAACAATTTAAGTCTCAGCTAGGTCATACCACTAGATGAAATACTACTCTGGGTGACATTTTACTATCTATTTCCATTACGTCTGAGTAAAGTGTAATTATTTAAATAACATCAAAACCCTCCAGTTTCAGCTCCGAAATAAATGAGGTAAAGTTCCTTGCAATTATAAACAAAAATAGAGCAAAGACATGATTCAAAGTGTGTAAGCAAAAAAAATTCCCCACACTTTTAAGCAATTCAATTTTCCATCCCAGCTCTCAAAATACTCAAACTCCTAATATATTATATTCTAATTTAATGGAGAAATCGTCTTAACCCTTCCCTCAGCAAGTAAGTAGGACAATGGTTTACTTGAAGTTGCCAAAAAGAATCTCCTTCAAAACAAAGAAACTTTCTCTGCATTTAATAGATCATATGTGCTACACTCACTTTCGAGTTCTTTCCAAATGAGAAAAGTGTCTTTATCCATATTTTACTCTCTGGTTGTTAAGATTTTTAGAATACTTACAGTTGGAGTTATATACAAGTGATATACCAGACAATAATGTTATGGTTAAAAGAGATGTTGGAAAGAAAAGGGATTCAGAAAACAACTTTTTCTATAAAGAAACATCTTTGTCATTAACTCAAAAATGCAAAGTTAAACAAAAACCTAAAATATAAAGCAAATTAAATAGTCCCCAAATTGGATAGTATTAGATCATTAAAGCAATCTAAATATATATGTCTGTCTGTATGTATATACATATTTATACATGAACATTTATTTGTTTTTGTCCAGAAGGATTTACCAACATACACTGAGGTTGTAAGAATAGAAATGTTTCTATTTCTATTTTAGAACTGAGGCACCTTAAGTTCAAAAAAATTTAAGACATTTCCCCCAAAATTACACAGCTGGTAAAGGCCACAGTACTCAAAATAGGTATTTAGAGCCAGCACTATATATCCTGGTGCCTGGATGTCCATCTTTTAACAAATTTCAGAGAGATTGGTAAGCCAACGACAGTTCCCTGAAAGAAAGCAGCATCAAAAAATGTCATTTTCACCTCCGCCCTTCTCAGCTAGGCCTTCTCTTCTTCATTTGGAAGGTGGAGGGTTGAAAAAGAAAAACTAACAGGAGGATTTTTCAGAGGAGAATCACTACTACTCAGATCTATGCCCCTGGAAATGGCTACAAAAGACTTCACATACCAGTGAAATAAAAAACAAAGAGAAAGACTAAAATTTGCCAGCTAGCCCTGATAGGAGATGAAAGCTTTCTGGAATCTAAATAGTAGTAAAATCAGTAAGGCCCAAGGAAACTGAGGGGTAATCACAACCGCATGGGCAAAAATAAAACATAACTAAATAATTCACAGCAATAACCTAAGGAGAGTTCTAGCCTCCAAGAAAACCAAAAAACAAAATTCTAAGAAACATATCATTTATTCCTATAGAAATTATAAATTTCATTCTGCACCTAAAACCAGGTCAACCCCTCTGAGTAAGAAATGCACTTACACATGCCTGCTAGCCAACAGCTCAGTGAATACAGGGTCAGCAGTCAATATTTAAACAAACTTGGCGTGAAATGACAGTAGCATTTGTGCTCTGAAAAAGCTCCAAACGCACTGGTAAATGTTTAAATTTCAGGTGACAGCACTTTAAAACATAATATAGCAACCATGGAGAACAAAAGGCAAATTATTTTCCTTAGATATTGTGTTGGAATAAATTTCTGCCATTTTTTCCTAGAGAAACATCAATATGACATAAGATTAAAATTACTTACATGGGTTTTGTCTCTGCATATACAGACTGAATATAGTAAGTGTAGATCTATAATTATAGCCTACATATAGTTCAAGTTAATATAAAGTTTCATTTAGAAAGTAAATCGGTATTAAAACATTTTTGCTGTTGGTCTTATTTAAGATCTGACTTAAAAAAAAAAATTCTCCAGAATAATCAAGTCACCTTGACAACAGTTTTCAGTGTGATTTTAGATAACTGCTGAGAAATCTAATGATGTTAAATGAAATAAAAGCCATTACAGAGTAAGTTAAAAGGTTCATTGTGTGAAATAACCAAATTAGATTACATAAGTCTATCAAAAGTCAAGAACCATATCTTTTTGCCCTCTCATGGCAAACACTTAAATTCTATAAATATGTCAAATGCTTAGTAAGTGCTTGTTGAGAAGTACACAATTTTTGCAAAACAAAATTTAAGAGAACATAATCAGTATGACTTAAGCTCACACATCTGTAACCATTTACTCAGAAACTAAAGCCCATCGGAAAGGAATCTGAGAATCCATGTGATAATTTTCCTTTACCAGAGTATAAGATGGGCTAACTCCAAGTCAGCAAGATCCTGCTGGTTCTGTATTAAACATGCATTTTATGACATATTACCTACCAAAAAGAAGTCAGCATGGTAGCCTCTAATTACTAAGGGTTGTCTGGTGTGTCCAAAAGGTCTCCTCTAGTTTGCCTCAAATCTTTTTAGAAGCACACAACATATGAAACAAAACCAAAAATATTTGTGGAGGCTGTTGGGGAAAGGATGTCAAGTTCAGCTAACACTTTCATCTGCAGACACCAATGGTTTTACTTAAGCTAGAAAATGTTTATGCTTCCTCTGTTACAGTAAAAGCTAGGTAAAAGTTCAGTCTGGAACCTCAAGAAACATATTCAAGAGAACAAAAACATTCACTTCCCTGCTTTTCAATTTAAGCCAAGCCAGGAAAAATATACAAATTGTCAGCCTAGGAATATCATAAGATGCTGAAGAAATGAGGGAGGTGAGGTGGGGCATAAGGGAATGTAGTTTGGAGAGCTCCTCCTCACCAGAGAATACAAAGCTTGTAAATGAATACAAAGAATAAAAGAGTGATAAAATCACTTTCCCAGGATGAATAACTTTAATTTTCAACCCTAATTTGAAGGATACCAATGTCCCACAAAGAAGCTGTGACCAAACATGCCAGTTTTTTTCAGTAGACTCTTTTGATACAAACTACATTTATCACTAGTTTATGCCCTATGCCCCAGTGACACTCAAGGGGCATCTCTCTTTCTGGGCATTGTTCAAGTGGAACCAGGGAAGGCCAAGAGTCTTAACCTAATTTCTAATTTCTAGGATGTTTCCCTCTCCTGCCTCCTTTGAGCTCCCACAAAGCCTCCAGAAAGGACCAATTTTCCAAGAAGTATTCAGAGGTAACTAAGGGCAAGTTCTCCTCTTCTTTGGCATGTGTAACCCAGTTACTAAAATACCACTCACAGTTAACAGGCTTATGATGGAAAACAGAGGAACTAGATGCATGCAATAAAGTAACCATTATCATACCTTCTCCATTTACTCTAAAACACTAAATATTTGCCCTATCACTAGGAGGAGCAACATCTTTTACCATGAAACCAATGAAAGTGTTTAACAATGAAAGTGTTAACGAGAGGTACTGTTAACCTCTGATGTAAACAGAGTGGAAAAGAAAATGATGTTGGTAACAGAGAAAAAGGTGGAAGAAAACATGTAGAAAGTAATAAAGAGCCACCACCAATTGCCTCAGCACTAGCCAGAAATGACTCATTCATTCAACAAGTATGCTTACCATATACCACAGGTCAGGTTACTAAATCCAGCTTAGAAATCTAACAGATCTTCACCCCAAAAAGAGACCGCCTAAGAATATCCAGCTCAATGACAATAAACATGAATCATTAATCAAATTGAAAGCAAAATACAAAGAAAGCCCAAACCAAGAGATTGAGTGTGAGAAATCCAAAGCATAGAAGCTAAATATTTACAGCAAACTCCAAAGGAGAGTATCTTTTGTGTAAGGAACAGACCCACAGACACTTAACTTTATTGGTCCCATAAAAAATTTCCCCAGTATTGATATCCATGAAAATAACTCCCTCAATTTGAACTAAAACTTACCTAATAACTGAAACAAACATTTTTAAGTTACCTTTTATATTTCATAAAGTCCAAAATGCTGAAAGCAAACCACAGTTTTGTATCCACAAAACAGTGTCAGAGAATAAAACCTGATTAAGCCTCAAATAAGTGTCTTGAGGTCTGGTTGAGTGAAGACAACCAAAAGCCAAGAAATTGGAACAGTAAAGAGAAAACACTTGGGGTTCACCAAAGACAACATAGTTTAAACCACTATGACTCAGCATCTAATGAATTTTGTTGTTGCCATTGAACATTTCTTAAGACTCAAGTCTCCTAAGTACCCAGAATTGGCCTTTATTAGTGATAGACAATCCTGGACACAATTCCTGGGAGGAAGGAGATTATTAAAAGGAATTATGTATGGAAATAGCAGACCAAGAAAACGTTATAACCTAAGTACCGGAAAGAATAAATGAACAATGAGAAAATGCTAACCACAGTAAGAAAACCTTCAACCAAATGGTTTGCATTCTCTACCAAGTCAATATAGAGAGTACCTATTCTTATATAAAATTAAGAAACCCAGTTTTCAGCACAAATTCTACATTAGAAAAAAGTGTTTCTTACCTGAGACAGAGTAGACACAAAGTTTTCTAGAATGCAACACAGCCAAATGAAGCATTTCAGTGCCTCTGAAAAATGAGGAAAGTTTTAAAACTTTAAATACTTGTTCCAGATATAAAAGAAAAAAAATCTGTACAACAATTTAAAAAAGAAATTGTAACCACAACCTGGCACAAGTAAACTAAACAATTCATTAGATAACATTCGAAACTGAAAAATAAATGTAATACCAAATAGCCAACTTGACAATCCCAGAAGCTCAAGGACTCGGCCTCAAGGAGCTGCCTTCAGACTGAAGCCAGGGCAGCCAGCCTCCTCACACCGTGGGCCCCTCAGGAGCTCTCTCACAATGCAGAGACCCAAGCTTTGGTCTTGGCTCTCTGCCTAACTAACCTGTGACCTTGGGCAAGCCACGTAATCTCCCCTTCTGAAAAATAAGGGGTCCAATTAAACAAAATAAAATCATGCATAAGCACCTTGTAAAGTATAAAGCACCACAGAATGCTAATCATTATTAGTAAATGGCATACATCACTTCCAGCTCTGAAATTTTATGAAAGGTATGAGAATATTTCACTCTGACTAAACTTCAGATTGAAATAAACCACCACAACCAGACTTCTTAGCTCCTCTCAAGTGGTTTCCCAAGACATAGCAGCCTAGAAACCCAAACTTCAAAGTCTTCAAGGGTTAAGCCAGTGGAGGCAAATGAGTAAAGGATGTAAATGGCTGTGATGAACTGCAGACTGGGGCCAGACCAAAGGAGCTGACGACTACTCAGTTCTGGGCTGGTGGCCAGATCGCCACATTTTTTCAAGGAAAGCCAAAAGACAGGGACTCTTTGTGAAATCTCCTGGTTCTTAAATGTTGGCAACTCTTTCAAATTTAAAACACATCTGCAAGTAGGCCTCCAGTGTACAACCTATGATACAGATGCTGTTCTAAACTGGAACTATAATTGAAATCTGAAGACCTGGTTTGGGGTCCTGACTTTATACAATGATATTCGTGTGATCATTTAATGTTTCAGAGTGTTAGTCTCTCATTTACAAAATAAGAGTTAAGTTAAATACGTCTCAAACATTGTCAAGAAGAAAATACTCATCACTCACTATCAAGTAATCAATATTGCCTTCAAAATATTTTCATATGTACCGTGAACACTCAAAACAATTTTTCCATCATATACAGGAAAAGAATATGATGTCATGGAAAGACAGTAAATTATGGAGTCAGACAGACCTGGGTCTGAATCCTAACTGAAGCTCTGAGCTCTAGCTAGTTTCCTTATCTCTAAATGCAGATCATATCTTATAGATAAGATTAATGAGATAACACTAGTTAATCACTACTAGTACAATATCTACTCATTCATGTTAACTTCCTCCTTTCCAACAGTTGATCACATAGATAAGAGCCACACTTAGAACTACTATGTGGAATGATTGTGACAGCATTTAACTCTTCAATTCATCTTATGTAATTCAACTCATTTAATTCATCTAAAAAATGTAAAGATAAAAATGCTTTTTAAAGGCAACATCCTTTTGTCTTCTCACTTTATAAATCATCATGTCTAATAAGTGCTAGGTACACAATGGGCTCCTGACCATCATTAATTTTTAGAAGGAGCAGATATTTACCAACCACGTCAATCACAAAATCTCTCCGAGCCAGCCTGACAGTGCATAAAAGTTCCACCTTGTGCCCTGGCCTATAACATCTATGAAGAGCTTCCCATCAGAATGAACCATCATCAGAAGATGGTTAATGCCTAGGAATGGTTGTTCAAGCTTTTCTAGCAGGAGTCAGAGCCCTGAATAAATGGAGCCAATAAATCATGATGAGTAAATTGAGTAAGTCAAATCCAGAGCCCAGGGCGCCCCCTGGCGTAAGAAGGCCAAACGAAGCTCCAAAAAAAGAGTAAGGGGAACAGGACCACCTCTGCCTATGTAACTTTTCACAGAAGATACTCTTACAAGTGATTAAGAAATAGTTATTTTTTTTAATTCATGTATGAATAAGATAAAATCAGTAAAAAAAAACAGACATATTACACAAAATGCTCACTAATAAACAGCTTTCTAAAATAAATTAGGTTTAGAGGTAAAGTACTCTGAAACAAAACTCTGGGAAGCAGAAGACTTACTTTGTGGGTTGAGCTGGCTTCTTTTAAGAAAATAAAGACCTCTCTACCTCAAATAAGTAATTTGTTTTAAAACTTCAAAGTTATGGGCCAAATAACATAACTACCTTGTCTAATTATTTAAACAGATTTTATATGACCTGGGCAATGACTACTTTAAGTATGTTAATACTTTCCATTTTTTTTATTTGGTTATTTTGAAAAGTTTATCTCCTTTTCTTTTTTTAATCTTCTGACATATCAGGCTTTTAAGTCTGTCGTTATTTTTTAAAAGTCCTAAATTATTCTTCCTGAAATGTATAGGTTTCCATATAAAAAAAATGTTCAGTACATGAGGAACACCTAGGTGACAATATCTAGAAAATATATTTAATTTGTAGGTGGTCTTTTTTTTCTTTGAAGAATCCACAGAAGTGACAAAGTAAGGGACTGGCCTACTCCAAGCAGGATGAAGTATCAGAGTTAGGGGGCTGTACTTACGAAACAAACTTTCCTACTTCCACTTGCAGTATTGGATCTTGTAGATGCACTTCTAGAAGCAAATCTTCAGCTTGAGCTCCATCTCCTGTTTTTACAGGATGGGGGTTAAAGATTCTTAGGTATCCCATAAAGCTACCCACAATTATTTTATCTGTAAAGAGATATTAAAAAAAAAAAAGATATAGAAACAAACATTAGCAACAAAACTTCTTTGGAAATAAACTTATAATATTTAAAAGAGAAATCTAAAAATTAAAAGAATCCAGTTTTGCTTCATATATAAAGGCCAATCTGCCAATAGAATATGTAATTAAAGGGAACTTATTTTAATAGCACACAGCTTTTCAAAAATAGCTTTACATTCATTACCAAGATTCAAATGTACTGACATATCACATTTTTTCCTAAGCCTTAATTTAGTACTAGTAGTCATAATTAAATACAAAGCAAGCCCTTTTGTCAAAGGACTAATAAAAGGTTGTAAACTGATTTCATCACACAGTGTCAACTCCACAGCTAGATGTGGCTGCTGAAAACACTGTATCAAAAGGATTCTAACGCCTCACTAGATAGAGTGATCTGATTAACATGTCTAGCCTTATGTACAAAAGGGGGAAATAGTAGGCTAGGCTTTATGGGTTAAACTGTGTCCCCTAGAAGATATGTTGAACTCCTAATCCCCAGTATTTGTGAGTTTATTTGGAAATAGGGTTTTTGCAGATGTAATTAAGTTAAGATGAGGTCACACTCAAGTAGGTGTGTAATAGGACTCAGTTAGCATCCTTACAAGAAGAGAAAAGAGAGACAGGGGGAAGAGAATGCCATGTGCAGACATGCAAGGAGATGATCACGTGACAATGGGAGCAGCGTTTGGAGTGATACATCTACAAGCCAAGGAATGCCTGGGACCACCAGAAGCTGGGAGAGACAAAGAACGATCCTAGAGGCTTCAGAATCAAAATGTGGATGTATGATTATTAAAATAGACAGCAGCACTATTATAGTAACAAAGTCTCAGGTAACAGTCTAATTCTTGAAATCTATAGATTTCAAGCTATGATTACTTAATATGGGACTCCCAGGAATTAAATGTAGAGACAACTCATTAAGGCCTTTTTCCCAGTGGTTCATTGACTTTTTTATTACTAAGTAGCATTCAATTGTAAGAATGTACTATAGTGTGTTTTTTACATTAAGGTGTTTTTTTTAACTCTATAATCAAAAATATTCCAGGCCTATGAAAAAGAGGACTAACTCAAGCCACCACAGTAGACAGTCATGCTGTCTCACCTATTCCCATATTTAAGTCAATTTACAGACTCAGAGACCCTTAAATAAAGACAAAGATTGTATGGGTATTGTTATAACACCACAAGTGCCTGATATGAATTTTCCTCAGGTCCTTCTCTACAGAACAACTAGTCATTTATCCAGGTGTACTGAGAAAAAAGAAATAACCAAACTTTGTGAGAATAGTGAATACTAGTTCTGAGTTACTACTTATTCTAGAAGCCCAGAAAGATACAGTTGTTGGCAATTTTGGAGACCCAGTGGTAAATGAATTTTTTAACTTGGTTCACCCAGTGGGAAGCAAAGCTGACCTAAGATTTCTCACTTAGTTTCTGCGAGTTTAAAGGAAATTATATTTCAACAGAAAATGGCAGAATATCCATTTGGTTCTCTAACTCTACAGTCAGGGATATTATATTGGGAGGGCTATATAAAACCCAGTGGAACTCTATCTCCCACCAGGGAGAAAAATCAAAACCAATATCACTCCTACACCTAATCTGGGGCAGTTTCCAAAATTTGATGCCAAAAATCTTAAATATGCATATGTAGTGATTCCTATCACATCCCTGTTTAAGAAACAAATATGCCAATATTAAAGTCCAATGGGTCTTATAGAGTTAGGGTTGAGTAGTATTATTTAAAAAGTAACTCCAAGTTCTTCTATTTTCCACATCTCGTCTTTTCTTTGAGCCAACTAATACAACCCATCCTCTTGAGTACTGTCCTAGATCTTAGTAATGCATTTTCTCCGTTCCAATACACAGACACCAAGAGACACAGTTTGCTTTCACCTGACAGGTACTTTTATATGTACCTGTACATGTACTCCCACAATCCAGTCTGCAGGAACCAGGACTACATCAACATCTTAGAAGGGTCAAATGGGGCTGAAAGAAATACAAGTGAAACCCAGGGGTCCCTGTGGGCCCTACCCTATATTGTCTGAATCAGTAGTAAATGAAACTACCATAATCCTCTTCAGAGAAGCATCAGTGTTCTAAACCCCTCGGGAATGAAGGCCAGACCACTGCTCTCGTCCCTTCACCTCCACCCAAGACCAAGCACCCTAACTAGACAGATTAGTCAAAGTTAAAAAAAAAAAAGTAGCATCATTACACAGCCAGGTGACCAACTGCAAAAACAGATGAAGATAGCCTCCAACATTACTTCTTTAAGTTAACATATAACTTTTCCAACTCCTTCATCTTAATTTTTAAAATTTTTCCCTCTCCTCTTCCTCAACTATTATATATAGGTTTTGTGAAAAGGATTGTACCTTCCACTTTGTCTGGAGGCAGCAGAATACTGTAATATTACCATGACTGAGTGACAAGAAAAAGGGGTATCACCCGAGATCCTGGACTTGAAGAGCCAGGGCTCCCTGAAAGGGCCTCTGTGACACCAGGCACACATGGCTACCTCCCACTGCAGACGGGTAAGAACATGTGCGTGTGCAAGTGTACAAGGGACAGTCCCACCATATGAGGTATAAATGCTAGATAGCTAAAAGGCAAATGCAGGAGCTTTTTTCAATCAGCCTTATGTGTTTTCTACTCTGATTCTTACTATAAACTCTCCCTGCAGGTCGCAGGTTGGCATATAATCCCAGCTGGACCATTCAGTTTCTTTCTCTCACCCCCAACTCTAGATATCTCTCTCTCAAGAGTCTAAATCTTGAATTGAAAAGAGCAAGAAAATAGATACTACTTTAAATGCATGGTGTCTAATTTCAAATGGGATCTCAAGATTAGCAAGGAATCCTTCTATGCATCAAGTAGGCTTTGCCCAAAATAATTTCAAGATGCCTAATATCATCCTTTCACTCTCTGATCACCTCAAAGAAAGTATGGGTCAACTGGCCTCATTGTCTCAACTTCCCAACCTGAACTGCAACCTTATCATCATCTGTATGCATTCTTACTACCTTGCCTTCTGTCACAGTGAAAAAGTTCTCACATCTACTTAAAAAAATCATCTCACACCTCTGTCCGCACACGTGATCCCATCCCTGACTGTTCTCTGGATCCCTGCTCCATCAGTTATGTCCTCTATGCTACACATTGAATTTTTCCCACTTTTCTTTACCCTATATTGTTCCCAGTAATCATCCTGCCTTCTCCCCTTCACAGCAAAGTTGCTTTAGAGGGCCATAAACACTCAGTCTTCTCCCCCCTCCCACTCCTTCACTTACTGCAAATCTATTTTGTTACCATTGTGACCCCCACCAAGGACATAATGAACCCCTTGCTGTTAAATGGCACAGAAACTTTTCAGTATTCATGTCACTGAACTCCCTCCCAGGTACCAGCCCAACTGGTTCTGTCTCTCTGCCTGCTCTTCTCGGGGTCTAATGTTCATATTCTTTAACTTCCCCCTTTTAATTCATATTGGAGACAGTTATGGTCCTTCCCCCTTATTGCAGTTTCTTTCCCAGTGCATTTCCACCCATTCTTAGGGCTTCAAATACAATGAGCACACTGTTCACTCACAATTCTCTTTCTCCATTCTGCCTACTAGATATTTCAATCTCAAACAGAGCATGTCCCAAACTACTCTCATTAACTTTCCACTCCATAATATCAACAATAATAATTCTTAAACTTTAATGCGTCACCATTTGATTTTGGAGCTTGTTAAAAAATTCAGATAACTAAGCCCTCCCCCGCCACCCATCCACCTCCCCCCGCCACCCATCCACCTACTGCCTTATAGGATCCTGTACATCTGAGATAGAAAAATATTCATATATAATAATCATCCCAGGATACTAGGATTCAGGTAATCCAGGCTTTAAGAAATAATGATCAGTGGTTTTTATTTTTTCTATGCGCAACATACACATGGAATGATTTTTGTACAGCATGCTTGAGAGAACAGAGGAAGCTGCACACAGCTGGCCACGAACTAGGGGAAGCAACACCTGAGCTTATTGGTAACCCACTGGTGGTACCCCAGTGAGGAGCTCTAACAGAAATGATGAGTGAACAGTGTGTTATTCAGACAGTCAATAAGTATACTTTCCAACCAAGTTGACCTTTAGACAGTTTGAGTGAGAGTGAGTTTAAAACTGTTCTCTCTGGCAAGAATTTTTGTGATATAACTCTTATGTTGCCAAATAATAGGGGAATCATATGTTCTAACAAACAGTTGGGCAGGAGGCAGGGTTAATAACCTTGAGGACCCTCTCAGGATACCCTCTGAATAGAAGGCCTTCCCATCTCCAATTGTTGGGAGGACGGAGTCAGATTTTCCTTAGAAACAATTTAATAGGTGCTCAGTATAATTTAATGTCTCCCATTCTTCTTTGCCAATATAATCTTCCCCTTTCCCCTTGCCCTCCAGATTCTACCATTTTCATTATAGGCAAGTGAAATAGAATAAAGAAAAACAAAAGGGGACAATATTTATGTACAGTGAACAAAAGAATAATCATAGTAAGTTTTCTTTTTAAGAGACCAATGACTATCTGGATGACAAAACAAAAAAAGTTCATGACCATAAATTATCAAAACCAAATACAAATGACATAGAACTAAAATGTTTTAAAGACTGCTCTAAAAAAAATTTGAAGATACATAAAGGGGCAAATAACATAAAATATTGCTTCTAGCATCACAATATGAAAATGAAATCAATGATTTAATAATTATTTTCTACCAAGAAATAGAGCTAGCATAACTTCTCCATTCTGGTATGAGTGGCTTTTAGATTAAATTTAAAAAGAATATAAATTTTCTTGCAAATAAATTCTAAAAAAGAAATGTTTTCAAAGTTCAAAATATTTTACTAGCTTTACTCTCCAAAACCTAACTTTGCAACAAATGAAAACAAATTAAATGATACCTTATATCTTCCAGTTCCAAATAATCTGATAAGATCAACACCAACCAGAAAAACACAAACAATGAAGGAGAAGAACTGCATTTATCAGCCTACGACCGGCATACTACTTAGAAAGGAAACTACCTTCAAAATGAGGGCATGATTATGGCAGTTCCCTTAAGGTCTATAAGGTACACATTTAAGGAGGTAGGAGGATGGGTGAAGTGGGTGAAGGGGAAAAAAATTAGTGCCAGTGTTTGATATATTGATTTGGGTGATGGTTACGTGAGTGTATACATATGTCAAAGTGCACTGAACTGTATATAAAGATTTGTGCATTTTATTGTATGTGCCTCAGTTTAAAAAACATTTTTTATTAAAAAAAAGGCAGTCATTTCTATTTCATCTTACAGCTTTACTCCAAGATGCATGATGAGTTGCTTACCTTGTCCATTCCCAGTATTGTCAACATCAGCCAAACACAAACAGCCTTGATCAAATTCTTCTTTTTCTCCCAGAACAGAAGACCACCAATCACGGGCTTTAAATAAAGACATTTTCGTTCACTATAAAAAGAAAGCATTTATTTATAATAAAAATCCACTTCGCAAAAAAACACCACATCACACCATGAATTATGAATGAATTATCTCTTAAGGCATAGCACGTGAAACTTGGACAATGTGAGAGAAATATTTCTGCATTTCACTTTAATTTTTTGTACCTTGTGAACATATGTGAAACCACAACTCCAAATGTGTGGAAACATTATAGGGTATTTTGCAATGCCATTGGGAAGTAAGGCTGATAAATTTTACATTTATGGTGGGCCAATTCTCTTTTCCAGGACATTAGACAACTGCAAAAAAAATTTTTTAATTGTTTTTGGAGGATGGATATTCAAATTCAGCACTAGCTAGCACATAATTCCTTAGCAAAATTCCTAATTTCCCTTCAGCTTGGTCATTGAACAGTCTGCAGCATCTCTGTCACAACAAGTTGCTGAAGGTCAAATGAGATCAAATGCATCAAATAACTAACACCAGAACTGGTACACTGCAGGTACTCAAAAAGCATTCACTCCTTTTCCCCATCCTAATTGTAGACAGGCAAGGTGGAAGAGGGAAATCCACATCAAAAAAAGAACCAGGAAAATCAGGTTATAGGTCCACTTATACCACCAACTACCTGTATGTCCTCACACCACTCACAAAACCTCTCTGTGCTTTAAGTCTTCATCTAGAATAAGGATATACCAGCTTATACCTACCATTGTTATTGATTTAGTCCAGCCCACTGGACCTCTTGAATTATAACACAAACATCACACACCCTGCAATTCTATGAGAGTTCATTCACCTAACATAAATGAGGCTTTCCTCATGCTGTATTGCTTTTAGTGATAATTAGGAAATGCACTCAGTCCTCCTTAATCAAAGTTATATTCTATAAGGTCACAGTAAACACTGTATTAGAGAATACTGAACTACTGATCTGACAGGAAATGCAAGGTTAGGTTT
Source organism: Phataginus tricuspis (assembly GCA_029783875.1). NCBI lineage: Eukaryota > Metazoa > Chordata > Mammalia > Pholidota > Manidae > Phataginus > Phataginus tricuspis. Next base: position 44,941,465 of record JAQQAC010008880.1, on the reverse strand, counting down.
CTACAAGCCTCTAGTCACAACATTTTCATCAACTTTGTGTTTTTTGTGTTTCTGTTTAAAGATTTTTTTTAACATACGGTTGATTCATTAACAAGGAACTCAAACACCAACAACACTATAACTCATATTTGAATAAAGCTTTTTTTTATATTTTGATATCATTAATACACAATTACATGAGCAACACTGTGGTTACTTGATCCCTCCCATTATCAAGTCCCCACCACATACCCCATTACAGTCACTGTCCATCAGTGTAATAAGATGCTACAGAGTCACTACTTGTCTTCTCTGTGCTATACTGCCTTCTCCATGCCCCTCCCCTACATTATGTGTGCTAATCATAATGTCCCTTTTTCCCCTTATCCCTCCCTTCCCACCCATCCTCCCCAGTCCCTTTCCCTTTGGTAACTGTTAGTCCATTCTTGGGTTCTGTGAGTCTGCTTCTGTTTTGTTCCTTCAGTTTTTTTTGTTCTTATACTCCACAGATGAGTGAAATCATTTGGTACTTGTCTTTCTCCACCTGGCTTATTTCACTGAGCATAATCCATGTGTTGCAAATGGTAGGATTTGTTTTCTTCTTATGGCTGAATAATATTCCATTGTGCATATGTACCACATCTTTTTTATTCATTCATCTACTGATGGACACTTAGGTTGCTTACATTTCTTGGCTATTGTAAATAGTGCTGAGATAAACATAGGGGTGCACATGTCTTTTTCAAACTGGGCTGCTGCATTCTTAGGGTAAATTCCTAGGAGTGGAATTCCTGCATCAGATGGTATTTCTATTTTGAGTTTTTTGAGGAACCTCCATACTGCTTTCCACAATGGTTGAACTAATTTGCATTCCCGCCAGCAGTGTAGGAGGGTTCCCCTTTCTCCACATCCTCGCCAACATCTGTTGTTGTTTGTCTTTTGGATGTTGGCCATCCTCACTGGTGTGAAGTGATATCTCATTGTGGTTTTAATTTGCATTTCTCTGATGATTAACGATGTGGAACATCTTTTCAGTGCCTGTTGGCCATCTGAATTTCTTCTTTGGAGAAGTGTCTGTTCAGATCCTCTGCCCATTTTTTAATTGGATTATTTGCTTTTTGTTTATTAAGGTGCATGAGCTCTTTGTATATTTTGGATGTCAACCCCTTATCAGATATGTCATTTATGAATATATTCTCCTATACTGTAGAAAGCTTTTCTAATTCATATATTTTCTCCATAAGGTACATCACAGCTTTCTTGCACATAGGAATATTAGACAGCATTTTAGCATTATATTTGGGGACCATTTTAAATGGGGATATGTGGAAAACATGACACTAAATAGACCATGAAATGGATACTTGTTTATAGTATGAGAGCTGAAACAAGAAGGCAGCTGGGAATATTTGCATCCAGTGACTCAAATTTTTTGACATGACTATGAATGACTCCAAAATCACCATGAGTATTGATTTTGGAATGCCAAATGAATTTTAGCAAGAGAGCAAACTCACAAATATGGAATCTGTAAATAATGAGGATCAACTGTACTTTTTTTAAATGTAAATTAATCTGCTTCTTAAAGTAGGCCTTCTACATAGGCTAATCATAGAAACCAAGGCCACTGTTTCATAAAGTTGGCCAAGAAATTAGCTGAAAGTGGTGGTGAAAAGTGCAGATTTAGAAGCAATCAGTGTGAATTTGAATTCCCATTATACCATATACTAACAAAGTAACCATGGGCAGGTTACTAAATTACTGAACATCTCTATACTTCAGCTTCTTCATTTATAAAATAAGGTAAGAATTGTTGTGAGGATTAAATAAGAATGCAATAGAGGCAACCTATGCAATGAGAGAAAATATTTGAAAATCATATATCTGATAAAGGGTTAATATACAGAACACACAAAGAACGTATGCAAATCAACAACAAAAAAGTGTTAATGGGCAAAGGACCTGAATAAATATTTCGCCAAAGAAGATATACAAATGACCAAAAGCATATGAAATCATGCTCAATGTCACTAATCATTAGGGAAATGCAAAGCAAAACCAGAATGAGATGCCACTTTAGGATGGTTACTACCAAAAAAAGATGAAAAGAAAAGAAAGAAAATAACATGAAATAATTAGAACCCTATGCACCACTGGTAGGAATATAAAATGGTGTAGCCACTGCGGAAACAGTATGGTGATTAAAAATTTAAAAGAGAAATTACTGTATGATACAGTAGTTCTACTCCTGGGGATACACACAAAGAACTGAAAGCAAGTGCTCAGAGAGATATCTACACACTCATGTTCATAGCATCATTATTCTTAATCACCAAGAGGTAGAAGCAACGCAGTTGTCCATCCACAGATAAATGGATAAACAAAATGTGGTATATACATATAATTAAATGCTATCAGCCTTAAAAGGGATGGAAACTCTGACTCATGCTACAACATGGATGAACCTTGAGAACATTATTCTAAGGGAAATAAGCCAGTCACAAAAACAAATACTGTATAATTCCACTTATATGAGGGTAGTTCAATTTATAAAGAGAAGAATAGTAGTTACCAGGATTGGGGAAGTGGGAAATAGAAAGTTTTTGTTTAATAGGGGTAGAGTTTCAGTTTTGTAAGACAAAGAGTTTTGGAGATTGGTCATACAGATACAAATGTACTTAACACTACTCAATCATACACTTAAAAATGGTTAAGATGGTAAATTTTTTTATGTATATTTTACCACAATTAAAAAATAAAAACTTTTCGTTTAAAAAAAAGTATTACAGTAATATTACCACAAAATATGGCACATAAGAAGCACTCAAAAAACATCACCCATTGCTATGGTTTTTACTCTTTTTATGATTATTTTTAAAACCTACACTGAAAAAGAAAACCAAGGGTCCTTCAATGTGTGAATGGTTAAACAAAATATGGTACATCCATACCATGGAATAAAACTAAGCAATTTTTTTAAATGAAGTAACAACTTGGATGGATCCGAAGGGCATTATGCTGGGTGAAAAAAACACCCAATCCCAAAAGGTCACGTTTTAAATAATTCCATTTCTAAAACATTTTCAAAATGACAAATTAAACTGATCAGTGGTTGCCAGGTATGTGATTCTAAGGGGCTACTAAAAGGGAATTTCTTTGGGATGATGGAAAAGTTCTTTAATCTAATTTTGGTGGTAGTTTATGGGATAAATTTTAATATCTTAGAACTGCATTCCAAAAAGAAAAGTGTAATACCTGTTAAAATCGAAATGAGGCCTCTAGTTTAGATATTGTACTGTAGTAATGTCAATTTAATGGTTTTGATCACTGTACTGTTATCATCGGCCAACCACTACTTTTGCAACTTCTTTGTGAATATAAAATTATTTCAAAATGACAAATTTAAAGAAACAATAGGGAAAAAAAGAAAAAATTTTGAATGGCAAAGACTGAATAGAATCCATCCATGGACTTCTTCTTACTAAAAAAGAAATTAGTAAAACTTAAAGGCAAGATGTTGATGGAAGTGAAGGAAAAATACATAGCAGGTACATATGAGTTTTAACATACATGGGGATTGGGTTCTGAAAAAACATCTGCATCACTCATTATTACTAATGGCACTATACAACCACACAAATTGCCAGATGACTAAACTTCAAATCTGGCAGTAAGCATTCAACAAATGTAATAAACATTTTTATTCCACTGTTATTGGACTTTTTATTCTAAAGGGAAGTAATATTTAATAAATGCTATATATTCTCATCATATACTCTAGACACATTGGAAAACCGTAATATGGTATACTATTGGACTACCAGGATGAAGAGACATCATTCTCTGGCAACCTAGAGCAGAATATCACCCAATTCAATACCACTCAATGACTCACTAGGAGAACTCACAGCACTCGACATACAGTATCATCATGGCTATGATTTATTACAGTGAAAGGATACAAAGCATAATCAGGAAAGGAAAAAGGTGATGGGGCTGAGGGAGAATGGAGGAAATCAGACACAAGCTTCCAAGGTAGAAGGACTGCGCTCTAGGGTCAGAAGTCAGGGAACAGAGAAGTCTGCCAGAAAACTGAATAGGAGAATCCAATGAGTCCAGGAGAAAATCAGGAGTGAGCTGTCTGGCAGAATGTGAAAAAAAGCATATCTAGAAAAAGAGAATGCCCAACTATATGAAATGCATCATAAAGAAGAAACACTCGGGGGCACAAGCTCCATTTGGAGACATAGCCAAGAACAGAAATCAATAGGCTAGCCAAAAGGTAAGTGATTTTTTGTACACATTCTGGATCAGCCAGTTCAAAAGGCATCTTGAAGAGAGAAAATAGGAAAAGAAGATCTGCTCAACATCCAAAGGGGTCTCTTTCACCTCATGCAGGCAGATGAAGAAACTTCATGGGGTCTGCCTAGAGAACATATAAAACACACAAGTAATGATGAAAGAGAAGTTTTTTTTCATCAATGCTATTGAATGATATATAAAAAATCAAAATGCTTAATGACCACAAGAGACATAGCTGCAATTTGACTACATCAGGTGAAAATAGCTATTATGTGAAAATGGCCTTAAAAACCTTTGTTAGTGAACAGATTTTTTTCAGCTTCCTAAAATAAAGCAGAAAAACCCTCCAATATGAAAAATTAAGTCTCCAACATTGTCTGTAAATGGAAATGTTACCCAAATTTCTGGAATGGAAACAAGCACTAAGTTATCATGGACTTCTATCATTCTATTATTCAGATATCCCCGAATACAGAGACGTTAAGAAACCTGCCCAAGTGTTCACACAATGATAAAGTGGTAGAAGTAGCACCCAAAACCTAGATGTTTACTCCAGAACCACAAACAAGTGCAGCCACCCTACAAAGACTAAAATCTGTAACACTCTTAATATTAATTCTAATCACTTCAAGTTCACACTGCAGGAAAGTATTTCACATATTTAATTACATTTTTAAAGGATGATTAGAAAATAACTTGAAGGTTTTAATAATATTTAAGGTTTAACAAAAGAGTGATTTCTTATTCCTTATTAAAATAATAAATAGAAGATAATCTCTTTATCCCCTAAGCTCCAGAAATTCTCTTCCAACCTTATCACTTTCTTTGTTGTTTTTAATACTTATATACATGTTACCTTTGACACCAAGATTACTCATATTGAGTTTTCATTTAAGATACGGATGCTTTAACACCTCACTGGGCTTAGTCTACAATATGGAAGGATGACTACAAGGATGGCTGCAGCAGTGATAACCCCAAGGATCCTGTGGAAAGAACGTGTGCATTAGAAAGCAGATTCTGGAATTAGGAGGCTAAGACCCTTATGCTGTTGTCATTCATATTTAGAGCTTTGCTCTCTCCAGATCATGCTAGTGCCCCCTCAAACTTTGGAAAGTAAGAATCAGGTCTTCCAGTCCAAAAAAGATGATAAATGCATGTACAGTTTAGAAGAATGTTGTTTTTGAAGACAATATTATAAGGGCAGAGTGCTGGAATTTTCAATAAAAGAAAAAAGAGCACAGGAGGCAGTTGTACAGACCTGGGTTCCCTTTCTGACTCCACACTCCAGTAATGTGACCTTAGACAAGTCCTTCACCCTCTAATTTCCCAACTGTTCTGGGGAGTGGGATGATTAAATGGCCTAACACATGTAACTTCTTAGCCTAGAGCCCAACCCATACGAAGCATTCAATAAATGTCGGATAAATGTCAGTAGCAACCTAATATAGATATAGTAGTAGAGGCAGAGGCGGTAGAGCATGTTCTGAGCAAGACAAAATTACAAAACTAAATCTCTGGACTGAAGATTTAAATGACATTCAAAAGACTGACAGTAATCTTTCATTAAAATGTTGCGGATCAGCAGTGATATTGTATAATAACTTTATGTGCTTCAATAATTGTTGAGAAATAGTCGAAAGCCTTTATTCTGAGGGAATAGACAATGCATTATTGAAAAGGTACAGAACTTTAAAATTTACTATATACTATTGAAATTGGATTTTTTTTCCTTCATTGAATGTTTCCATCATAATTTGTAACAAAAACGTGTGTAGTTGTAATTTAAGGACAATAATTACACAAAAATGAAAAATTCCATAAACTCTAATAAATAACTTGTAAATTATTTGAAATTTTTTTGTTTCTTTTTTAAGTTCTTCTAAATAATGGTTCAGTCTATTAACAAAAAAAAATCTCATCAGTTATTCTCTTTACATATTTGTAACAAGTTAGAAAATCTCTCCCTCTTTGAATGCTGGCAGACTTCAGTTACGACCCATAGTTTTCCCCCAGTACTTCAAATTGTGTATATGTGTTATATGGTTTCACTTTTAAAGTAAAAGTAAAAAGGCAACAACAACAAAAAAAAAAAACTATTGATTTCTCCAGGAAATTGGGGTCAACTCCTGGACTTGATTGGGACAGGGAGATGCTGATAAAATCAGTTCACTTCATCTAAACTGCTGTGGTCTGCAATTTAAAAAAAGAAGGAGAAGCAGTAATCCTATTGCAAGAAGGAATTAAGGAGTATTATTAGTACATGCATCCTACTTCAGTCATAGACTGAGAACTACTTTGCCCATTTGCTCGCAAGACCTGTTGAAATGTCACAAGAGGATGTCCCTGCACCACGTTCCTGAATAAAATCTTTTAGAATTCTTATCACCCTTTCTCGAAAATATTCACAGGATCTCACACACACTGTGCTCCTAGATGTGTGCTTTGTTTCGTTTTGTTCTAATACAAACATCCTTCCTAAGAAACCTATCATCCAAAACCATTACATGGCATCAGAGGATCAATCTTGCCCACCAAACAAAAGACAGAAAAGGCATTCAATGTACCTAGTGCATAATTCCAAACATACTCTCTTACCTGATGCCAGATCATGTGGGTCCTGCCTCTCCTTTCTTTGAACTCTCCGCAGATTTTCCTGTAAGAATGCCTGCCAGAGTCCCAGGGCTGGAACAACCAGAGCGAGAACGAAGGGTGCAGAGAAAAGCAACCCTTAGCTTCACCACTCGCTCTTGTTCTCCTGCTGCAACTTGTTCCACGTCCCGGGCAAAGACAGAGCTTCACCAGGTAGCACCACCAGCTCCACAGAGTTGGAGCGATCCCCGCAAGGGACACCCCTGCATCCCTTCTCAGTCACCCTCGGAGACAAGCTGGAGAAACGACATCAGTCCCTTGGAAGGGACCAGGCAGGAGAGAACAACGGCAAGTCCTGCCGCTCACAAAAAGGAGGAAATGATGAAGGAGGCACTGAGTGGGATGCAGCCGAAAAAGGACAGCAGCAGCGGAAGGGACACCTCCCCGCTCCTGCCTAGCTCCAAGCCATCTTCGCCCTGTTGTCATAGCACTTCACAACGAACGCTACCGCGCAAGCCCGAGGCTGGGCCGCGGTACCTTCTGGGGCTTGTAGTTCCGAGTGACCGAGGAGGGTGGAGGCAGAATTTTTCTGAGTGGACCGCGGCTGGAAACAGATTCCTACGGGGCAGGCCTAAAATGAACGCTGCCCGGTCATCGTTAGCAAAGACAGATAAGTAATACAATTCCCTTTTCTGACCTTACGGAACCAGTCTCTGAGGAAAACCAGCCAACCTCTTCCTGCCCAGGCCGCTGCAGGCCACGCCCTCCCGCGCCATCCCCGCCCCGCCCCGGGGTGTTTGTGGGAGGGGCTTTACGAGGGGGCGGGACTCACTGCGAGTGGGCGGGGCATCCGGGTTGGCAGCCTGTTTGCGATTATTACGAGGCCTACAGCCCTGGGGAACCGCATTTCTTTTCAGGGCCAGGGCCAGGAGGCGCCGAGGCACAGACTATGGACCCTGCAGGTCTGTGGAGTTTGGGCGCGGTGGGAGCGCCAGCGTGTGCGCCCTGGTGGCTGGGGTGGCGCTGGCCCAGTACTTACTCACCTTGAAGAAGGTGATGTAGCTGAAGACCAATATCACAGAGATGGTGGGTGTCTTGCCAATGGATTTCAGCCCCCAGCAAGTTCACTATGGATTCAATGTGACCAAAGAAATGACAGTAGCTCAATCTTGGGGTCAAAGGGTTATACCCAACTTTATTTCTACCGTGGCAGGTTAATCACAAAAATCTCGTTCACTCAGAGCAAGTCTGCACGCAGCAAGCCGGTCTTGGCTTCTGGGCCCCTCTACCGGCAGGGCTGTCCTCTGGGCCTCTGTCCTCGGCACTGCCACCAGTCCAGCCTCACTCTGCTCTCCTGTAGCCTTGCAGCTGTGCCACTGTGTTGCCCAGAGCACTAGGCAGGGCTCTTTATACAGAGTCAATAACAAAGCATTGCCCACACGTGTGTGGTGAGGCAAGCCAGGGCCAGGTGAGAATCCTGGCCATAGGAACCTTCATTTTATCCACAGTGGGGCATTTGAACAGTTTGCCAGCATTCATTTTTTCCTAGTAGAACCAGTGCTGCTATGAAGTTACTTGCACATGTCTTCTGACCACATGTGCTAAATATTCTCTTTAATATATACCTTGGAGTAAATTACCAAGTGGTATATAACATATGCAAATGTTCAACTTTACAGATGAATATAATAATGCCAATATTTAAAACTTTTTTTTAATCTTTGCTTTCAAAGTCACTGTAGCTGTAATACCCTGTCAGATAACAACTTTGAAGCTTCTGTTCTTGCTTTTTTCACTGGATTTTAGCTTAGGATTTAAATTCCCATTTTCACCAAATGTTCCCACTAGAATATGTAATTATCTTTTAAATTTCTTAAAGATAAAATAGAATTTCATGAAAATCATCAAGACCATTAATTTTTCATATTTTGATATTATGAAACTGTTATAACATTGGTTATAAAAAATAAATGAGAAACTATTTGGATTGCCAACTATGGTAAAATACTATTCCACCACTAAAATTCAAATCATCAAAATGTTTGAGTTGAAAAAAATGTTCACAATACATGGAGAAAAAGTCTAAAAAGAGTATACCACTTCATATGTTCCCCTACCACTGTACATCACTCTTTTATTGGATTATCTTTTCCTGTAGAACACTTTTGGACATTTAGGTGACAAGTCTCTCAGACATATGCTAGAAAGTCTGAGAGGGACAAGACTGGGTCACAAATTCAAACTTTCACCAATGTCCTTCATGCCTTTCTCACCAATGGCTAAGCCAAACTGTACTTCACATCTCACATCTCAACTACTCGAGGGAGGATCAGTCCTTTATTACCTACGGAATGAAATTTGATGGAATCCATAACAACCAGCCAATTGGTAAGGGGAAGCCTAAGCAAGGATGACAGTGACAGTCCCTCACTTCTTAGCAGACAAATACAATTACAGGATGTAGGGCAGCAGTCGCATGGAGCTATCTATCAACTAGGGTCAGAGGCTGCCTCCTGACTCACAGGGCATCTCCAGGCCTTCAGTAATCCAAGCTCACCGCACAGCACATTGTGTCCAACACCCACTTCTTTGCATCCAAAAGTGATATGCCACCAATAACACAAAAATGTAATGATTGCACCACGTGGCCATAATGGGTAAAATCATTGAATATTAAAATGTTCTTACAACAAATATGAGACAGTATGTTAATAAGCCTTAGTCTGCATATCTTTGATTATTAGTGAGATTGTATATTTTTCAATATGTTAGTTTACCAACAATGTTAAGATTAGAGAAAGGAAGGTGTGCTAGCAGGTAAAGTCCTCTGGCTACCCAGGAGCTGCAGGGGGCACCACTTAGGCGCCCAGGGTTGGCTCCTTAGCTTTATAGGCCCAAAGCCCAACACTTCCTTGAAGTCTAACGATAACTGTCACTCTATAACAAACCACCCCAAACATAATAGCATGTAATAATAAGCAATTTATTATCTCTCTCACTTCCTGTGTATCATAAATTCCCGAAGGGCTTGGTTTAGCAGTTCTGACTTGAGCTCTCTCATGTGGTGTCAGACTGGAGCTGACAAGAGTGGGAGGTGGTTAGTTAGCTGGAGGTTGGCTTGGCATCTATTTAGTCTCAGGCCTCTTCACATGATCTCTCATCTTGGGTTAATTTAGGCCTCCTCAGAGCTGGTGGCATCAGGGCTCCTGAATAATTTATACTGCACTAAAGGCTTCCAAAGGGAATATTTCAAGCAAACCAGGTGGTTCATATAGGTGGGAACTATGAATTTTTCCAACCTCACATGCGAAATTGCACAGCATCACTTACACTGCTTTCTACTAGTTATAAGTAAGTCACCTCAAGTTTGGCCCAGATGCAAGGCATGGGGCATAAACCCCACCTCTCCATGAGGAGGAGAATCAATCATCACATTGTAGAGAAACAAGTTGGACGGCAAATACTACTGTAGCCATCTTAAAAAATACAGTAACATTCTGTCATAAAAACTAAAGTCACCAGAGACTAATTTATAAATCACAATGTCAATTTATAATAGGAGAAACAGCTTTCCAAGGATTCTGATACCTAGATTTAACCAAAACATCTGCTCATTATCAGAATCTACTATAAAATGGCCATCAGAATGTTGCCAGGTGAGAATGGAATCAGAACAAGGGGATTGCCTATTCTTAAAATGTATTTCCTTTCAGATGGAGCCAATTTTGGTCAATTTCACCCATTTTTGTCCAAATAGTGAACATTTCTATTACAGAGTTTGGGTCACTACTGAAAAATGATAAACACTGTCTGATTAATTTTCCTTGGTTCTCCTTTTCTAGATTTTGTAGACCAACTTCCCCTGTAATATAATTAGATTTTCTTTCCTCCTAAATTACATTTTACAGGGACTATATGCTGCTTCCTGGCTGGACTTGGATGTCCTGTAAGGTATTTTACAGGCCATTTATAGGTCCAGGTAACTTACATAAATGGCTGAATCATCCATTCATGCAACAATTCTTATTAGTTTCATTCTTAGAGGAATAGGTCATTTCCAAACTATGGTATATGTCAGTGTAATTTTGTCTGTGCATCTCTTGTTTTCTTGAAATTTTTGAAAGGGCTCCTCATACATGTAAGGTATTAACCAGTTGAGTATTTGTGACAAGTATTTCTCCTATGCTGTTGTCTTTATATCCTCTGTACTGTCCTTCCTTTCAAAGCTAAAACAACTCTATATCAGATATGGTTTCAAAAAAAAAATCTAGTTAAGCACCTGAGACTTTTGCATCCTGGCTTCACGACTTACCACTTATATATACTTAACATACCATTTAACTCTCTGGGCCTCTTGTTTATCTATAAAATAAGGGTAAAACTTAAGAGTAGTAACAATCATTTTTAGATTAAATGAACTCTCATTACGTGCTTAGACAATGACGGCTCATAAAAAGCTCTCAGTATATATTAGCTTTTTTTTTTTCATTTTCAGCACCCAAAATGTCTCTAAATAAAGAAACCAACTGTTTTAACCATGCTTCCCATGCACTGAAAAACGGGGAGTGTCTATGGAGTCTTGCTTTCTTGCAAATTGAATGAATCCACTACCATGGAAAGAGCAGCTCCTGTGTGCCTGGCCACTGGGCAAAACAGCGATGACCTGCACAGGTTCGTGGCCTCCAGGGAGGAAGCCGCAAGGGCAGGCGGCCCTAGACCGCAGAGGGGCCCCGGCGCCCCCCCCTCCCACCGCCGCACAGCCTCAGTCCCCGGCCGCCGCCAGGGGGCGCACTCCGACATCCGGCACCAGGCGATCAGGCGGCGACGGCCTGGGTGCTCCGGGCACAGCCTGGAGGCCGCGTCGCGAAGAGGCGGCCCAGCCGATCTGTGGGGAGGCGGGGACAGGCGGCCTTGGCGGGGACACCGGCCCCTGCCCGGGCGGCCGCGCGGCGAAGGCGGGAGGGGGCGCTGCGGGCCGAGCGGGCGCGGCGCGGAGGAAGGGCCGTCTTGCCGCCGCCTCAGCTGCGCCAGGGGCCGCGATGTCGTCCCGGCCGCGGCGCGACGACGCGGGGACCGCGGGCGCACGGCGGCAGCGGGAGCCGCCGGAGCAGGAGCTGCAGCGGCGCCGGGAGCAGAAGCGGCGGCGGCACGACGCGCAGCAGCTGCAGCAGCTCAAGCATCTGGAGTCTTTGTGAGTCCCCGCCCGCCCCGGGTCTTCCGCCGGGAACGGGCGTCGCCCGGGCGCCGTGGGGCCGCGCTAGGCTGGGCCCTCGGAGACCCGCGAGCGGGCAGGCGGGCCGACCGTCGGGCCCGCCGGACCCGGGCACTCGGCTGCCGGCGACGGAGCCCGCGCGGCGCAGAAACCGGGCTCCGGGCGCCCCTCGGCGGAGAGGGAAGGGCCGCTGCCCGGGCGCCTGGGCGCGGCCTCGCGGCGGGAAGAGCAGGCCCCGCCCCGCGCGCGGAAGCAGCAGGCGTCTCCCTGGCCCCGCGGCGTGCGTGCCGGCTTGGGCGCCGGGGATCTTGCGCTCGGTCCGGATCTGGGGACTGAATCCGTGAGGCTGTACCTGAGCGCTCCGCCCCGTCCTTTCGGGTTTTTCAGTTCCAAGGACCCACTGGGAGCTGGGTAACCTCCCCATTCTCTTCCTCTCCCGCTGTTAAGGGAAGAGGAAAAACCCAGTCCTGCAGCGTTAGCGTGGTGAGGAGGGGAGTACCAGAGAATGGGGTGAGGGGACTGTCGGGTGGGAGCCACACAGAGGCCAGTGTCGCTCAGCAAGAAGAATTAGGGCGAGAGTCATACGCTCTTGCTGGTCAGCATGGCCTGACTCAAGAGGCACTGCTGCCCCAGCCCCAGAGGGTTCAAGAAGAGTCCCGATAACCACTGAGAGAAGGGTAGGTTGTAAGGGAGGTTTAAACATCAGGTGGCACTTTGGAATAATGATCTTTCAGTTCTTTTCTATGATTCTGTCTTCCTGTAATTAGCTTTAGAAAAGAAACATGTTTGGTGTTTACTGAGTTATTCCATAAATAATTCATTTCCTGTTTCAGGCACCACTTATTACTATGCCAAGATGATCATGTAAGGAAAGGTCCTCGAGATGTTAAAATCCTTAATAATTAATCTTCTGGGAGCTTTGACAAAAAAATGCATTGCTTTACTGGAGTCTGGTCTGCTCTTTTTCGTGTGGCTCTTGAGCTAAACTTCATCTCAGTAGGGCAGTGGTTTTAGGATACAGGCCCTGCATTCCTGACATTCACAATCCTGTTCCCTTGTGGACCTCTCCGTCTCCTATTTTCCCTAGAATAAGCTCAGGCAGGGCTCAGCCTAGGATACCAGATGATGGTTAATACTCTATATTTATTTTGTAGCTCATACAGCACTCAACAGACATCAGAGATTATTATAACCTTTTGCGAATGAGGAAATCCAGGTTCAGCAGTTAAGTAACCTGATCGAGGATACATGTGCCTGTAACCTAGCAAAACTAAAGAAGTACCCAGGCATCAGATTTCCAGACTAATTTTTCCATTTAAGAGATTTAAAACTTTCCCGGCTGTTGACATATTTGGTTTTGCTAGTTCAGATACTTGTTTGCTTTTAAATGAAAATTTTTATTTCCAGAGTAAGACTTTAATGTAGTTTAAACATAAATTTAAAGTACTCTCTCAGCTTTTAAATCTTTGGAATAAAATTTAAAGAAGTAATAAAAAATAAAATTAAAAGGCTAATTAAAAAAAATAGTGGTTCCCATCCCCACCCTTCAGTCACCCCACATACTCCCTGTACCCCTCCCTCCAACTGAGGCTTCAGTTGAAGAAACTTAGTTTTTTCTTAAGGGATTTAACTACTTATTTCTAAATTATATTTTTACACTGCTTTTTTTGAACAGTAGATATTACCTATCAACCTGTTTCATAGACAAGGGTTTAGTTCTCTTTCCCTGTGCTTTGTATTTTCATCCTTCCAGTATAGCTCCATTATAATTTGTTAAATATAGTTAGTATTAAGATTATTATAATTGTGCAATTTTGTTCACTTTTGATCGAAATGGTGTTCTATGATTTCTTTTGCTTTCTAGTACAACTGTTGTTTTTTAGGTAGTTAATAAGTTCCTCGATTTTTTCATTCGCTTTGTTTCCTTTTACTCACTGCTAATTTTACTCCAAAGGTTTAAAAACTGAGAGTACTTTTTCCATATCTCTCTACATATCTGATAATCTGTCAGGTTATTTTGTTTTGTTTTGTTACCTAGAGTCTTACTTCTGTTCTCCACCAATACATCCACTAACTTTCTAGACTGGTGTACAGCAGTTGTCCTGGGACTTCTTCATACCTCTCCTATATTGGATCCATTCCTGGATCTTCTGTCTTTACTTAACTTGCCAGAAGCACATTATGTAACTTCCTATAAAAAGTGCATTAGGGGTAAATTTGTTGAGTCCTTACATATATGAAACTGTCTTTATTCTACCCTCAAACATGATTGATAGGTAGTTTTGCAAGGTATGGAATTCTAGGTTAGAAATCATTTTCACTCAATTTCAAAGGTGGCATACCATTATTTTTTTCTTTATTTATTTATTTTTATTTATTTTTATTTATAATTTACTTCGGTATCATTAATCTACAATTACATGTGCAATAATATGGTGATTAAACTACCCCCTTCATCAGGTCCCCCCCACCAACCCTATTATAGTGACTGTCCATCAGCGTAGTGAGATGAGAATCACTACTTGTCTTCTCTGAGTTCTAAAGCCATCCCTGTGCCTCCCCACCTTACGGCTGCTAATCGTAATGCCCCTTTTACCCTCTTATCCCTTCCTTCCCACCCATCTTCCCCAGTCCCTTTCCCTTTGGTAACTATTAGTCCGTTCTTGGGTTCTGTGAGTCTGCTACTGTTTTGTTCCTTCAGTTTTTTTTTCTTTGTTCTTATACTCCACATATGAGTGAAATCATTTGATACATGTCTTTTTCGGCTTGTCTTATTTCACTGAGCATAATACCCTCTAGCTCCATCCATGTTGGTGCAAATGGTAGGATTTGTTTTCTTCTTATGGCTGAATAATATTCCATTGTGTATATGTACCACATCTTCTTAATCCATTCATCTACTGATGGACACTTAGGTTGCTTCCATTTCTTGGCTATTGTAAATAGTGCTACAATAAACATAGTGGTGCATCTGTCCTTTTGAAACTGGGCTGCTGCGTTCTTAGGGTAAATTCCTAGGAGTGGGATTCCTGAGTCAAATGGTATTTCTATTTTGAGTTTTTTGAGGAACCTCCATACTGC
>JAQQAC010008880.1:44896923-44926289 GCA_029783875.1 Phataginus tricuspis | reverse complement strand
AACATTTGTTGTTGTTTGTGTTTTGGATGTTGGCCATCCTCACTGGTATGAGGTGATATCTCATTGTGGTTTTAATCTGCATTTCTCTGATGACCAACGATGTGGAGCATCTTTTCATGTGCCTGTTGGCCATCTGAATTTCTTCTTTAGAGAAGTGTCTATTCATGTCCTTTGCCCATCTCTTAATTGGATTATTTGCTTTTTCTTTGTTAATGTGCGTGAGTTCTTTGTATATTTTGGATGTCAACGCCTTATCAGATACATCGTTTATGAATATATTTTCCCATTTTATACGATGTCTTTTTGTTCTACTGATGGTCTCCTTTGCTGTACAGAAGCTTTTCAACTTGATATAGTCCCGTTTGTTCATTTTTGCTTTTGTTTCCCTAACCCGGGGGTATATGTTCATGAAGAAGTCGCTCATATTTATGTCCAAGAGATTTTTGCCTATGTTTTTTTCTTAGAGTTTTATGGTTTCATGACTTACATTCAGGTCTTTGATCCACCTTGAGTTTACCTTTGTGTATGGGGTTAGACAATAATAGAGTTTCGTTCTCTTACATGTAGCTGTCCAGTTTTTCCAACACCAGCTGCTGAAGAGGCTGTCATCTCCCCATTGTATATCCAAGGCTCCTTTATCAAATATTAATTGACTGTATATGTTTGGGTTAATGTTTGGATTTTCTATTCTGTTCCACTGGTCTGTGGGTCTGTTTTTGTGCCAGTACCAAATTGTCTTGATTATTGTGGCTTTGTAGTAGAGCTTGAAGTCAGGGAGCATAATTCCCCCTGTTTGATTCCTCCTTCTCAGGATTGCTTTGGCTATTCGGGGTCTTTTCTGGTTCCATATGAATTTTAGAATTATTTGTTCCAGTTCACTGAAGAAGGCAGTCAGTAGTTTGATAGGGATTGCATTGAATGTGTAGATTGCTTTAGGTAGTATTGCCATTTTGACAATATTTATTCTTCCTAGCCAAGAGCGTGGGATGCATTTTCATTTGTTAGTATCTTCCTTAATTTCTCTTAGGAGTGTCTTGTTCTTTTCAGAGTACAGGTCTTTCACTTCCTTCTTTAGGTTTATTCGTAGGTGTTTTATTCTTTTTGATGCAATTGTGAATGGAATTGTTTTTCTGATTTCTCTTTCTGTTAGTTCATCATTAATGTATAGGAAAGCAACAGATTTCTGTGTGTTAATTTTGTATCCTGCAACTTTGCTGAATTCAGATATTAGTTCTAGTAGTTTTGGAGTGGAGTCTTTAGGGTTTTTTTATGTACAGTGTCATGTCATCTGCAAATGGTGACAATTTGACTTCTTCTTTACCAATCTGGATGCCTTGTATGTCTTTGCTTTGTCTGATTGCCGTGGCAAGGACCTCCAGTACTATGTTGAATAACAGTGGAGAGAGTGGGCATCCCTGTCTTGTTCCCGATCTTAGATGAAAAGCTTTCAGCTTCTCGCTGTTAAGTATGATGTTAGCTGTGAGTTTGTCATATATAGCCTTTATGATGTTGAGGTACTTGCCATCTATACCCATTTTGTTGAGAGTTTTAATCATGAATGGATGCTGAAATTTGTCAAATGCTTTTTCAGCATCTATGGAGATGATCATGTGGTTTTTGTTCTTCTTTTTGTTGATGTGGTGGATGATGTTGATGGATTTTCGAATGTTGTACCATCCTTGCATCCCTGGGATGAATCCCACTTGATCATGGTGTATGATCCTCTTGATGTATTTTTGAATTCTGTTTGCTAATATTTTGTTGAGTATTTTTCCATCTACGTTCATCAGGGATATTGGTCTGTGATTTTCTTTTTTAGTGAGGTCTTTGCCCGGTTTTGGTATTAGAGTGATGCTGGCTTCATAGAAAGAGTTTGGAAGTATTCCCTCCTCTTCTATTTTTTGGAAAACTTTAAGGAGAATGGGTGTTATTTCTTCTCTATATGTCTGGTAGAATTCAGAGGTGAATCCATCCGGTCCAGGGCTTTTGTTCTTGGGTAGTTTTTTGATTACCGATTCAATTTCATTGCTGCTGATTGGTCTGTTTAGTTTTTCTGTTTCCTGCTTGGTCAGTCTTGGAAGGCTGTATTTTTTATAAGAAGTTGACCATTTCTTCTAGGTTTTCCAGCTTGTTACCATATAGATGCTCGTAATATTCTCTTATAATTCTTTGTATTTCTGTGGGGTCTGTCGTTATTTTTTCTTTCTCATTGCTGATTCTGTTTATGTGTGTAGATTCTCTTTTTCTCTTAATGAGTCTGGCTAGGGGTTTATCTATTTTGTTCATTTTTTTCAAAGAACCAGCTTTTGGTTTCATTGATTTTTTTCTGTTGTTTTATTCATCTCATTTTTATTTATTTCTTCTCTGATCTTTATTATGTCTCTCCTTCCAGTGACTTTGGGCCTCATTTGTTCTTCTTTTTCCAATTTCAATAATTGTGTCTTTAGACTGTTCATTTGGGAATGTTCTTCCTTCTTTAAATAGCCTCGATTGCAATATACTTTCTTCTTAGAACTGCCTTTGCTGCGTCCCACAGAAGTTGTGGCTTCGTGTTGTTGTCATTAGTCTCCATATATACTTTGATTTCTGTTTTGATTTGGTCTTAACCCATTGATTCATTAGGAGAATGTTGTTAAGTCTCCATATATTTGTGAGCCTTTTTGATTTCTTTCTAAAATTTATTTCTAGTTTTATACCTTTGTGATCTGAGAAGTTGGTTGGTAGGATTTCAATATTTTTGAATTTACTGAGGTTCTTTTTGTGGCCTAGTATGTGGTCTATTCTGGAAAATGTTCCATGTGCACTTGACAAGAATGTGTATCATGCTGCTTTTGGGTGCAGAGTTCTGTAGATATCTGTTAGGTCCATCTGTTCTGCTGTGTTGTTCAGTGCCTCTGTGTCTTTACTTATTTTCTGTCTGGTTGATCTGTCCTTCGGAGTAAGTGGTGTGTTGAAATCTCCTAAAATGAATGCATTGCTGTCTATTTCCTCCTTCAATTCTGTTAGTATTTGTTTCACATATGCTGGTGCTCCTGTGTTGGCTGCATATATATTTCTAATGGTTATATCATCTTGTTGGACTGAACCCTTTATCATTATGTAATGTCCTTCTTTCTCTCTTGCTACTGTCTTCGTTTTGAAGTCTATTTTGTCTGATAGAAGTACTGCAACACCTGTTTTTGTCTCTTTGTTGTTTGCATGAAATATCTTTTTCCATCCCTTCACTGTTAGTCTGTGTATATCTTTGGGTTTGAGGTGAGTCTCTTGTAAGCAGCATATAGATGGGTCTTGCTTTTTTATCCATTCTGTTACTCTGTGTCTTTTGATTGGTGCATTTAGTCCATTTACATTTAGGGTGATTATTGATAGATATGTACTTATTGCCATTGCTGGCTTTAGATTCGTGGTTACCAAAGGTTCAAGGGTTGCTTCTTTACAATCTAAGAATCTAACTTAACTTTCTTGTTAAGTTATTGTGAACACCCTCTGACGTTTCCTTATCTCTCTTTCCCTTCTTATTCTTCCTCCTCCATTGTTTATATATTACGTGTTTTATTCTTTGCTTTTAGTTAGTATTTGGATGGTCTGCTTTCTTTGCTATGATTTTATTTTCTCTGGTGACATCTTTTTAGCCTTAGGGGTGCATCCCTCTACAACAGTCCTTTTAAGATATCCTGTAGTGGTGGTTTATGAGAGGCAAACTCTCTCAACTTTCGTTTGTCTGGAAATTGTTTAATCCCTCCGTCATATTTAAATGATAATCGTGCTGGATACAATATTCTTGGTTCGAGGCCCTTCTGTTTCATTATGTTAAATATATCATGGCATTCTCTTCTGGCCTGTAAGGTTTCTGTTGAGAAATCTGATGATAGTCTGATGGGTTTTCCTTTGTAGGTGATCTTTTTTCTCTCTCTAGCTGCCTTTAATACTCTGTCTTTATCTTTGATCTTTGCCATCTGAATTATTATGTGTCTTGGTGTTGTCTTCCTTGGGACCCTTGTGTTGGGAGATCTGTGGGCTTCCGTGGACTGCGAGACTATTTCCTTCCCCAGCGTGGGAAAGTTTTCAGCAATTATTTCTTCAAAGACACTTTCTATCCCTTTTTCTCTCTCTTCTTCCTCTGGTACTCCTATAATGCGAATATTGTTCCTTATGGATTGGTCACACAGTTCTATTAATATTCTTTCATTCCTAGTGATCCTTTTATCTCTCTCTGCCTCAGCTTCTCTGTATTCCTATTCTCTGGTTTCTATTCCATTAACAGTCTCTTGCATCTCATCCAGTCTGCTGTTAAGCCCGTCGATGGCTTGTCTGATTTCTGCATTGTCTTTCCTCACTTCCCTCACTTCCTCCCTCAGCTCTTGCACATTCTCTGTAGATCTGGCAGCATGGCTATGACTTTTATTCTGAATTCGTTTTCAGGAAGACTGTGCATGTCCATCCCTTACGGCTCCCTCTCTGGGCTTGTCTGGTGGTTGATTTTAGTCTGGACCATATGCCTTTGTCTTTTCATGGCTATAGAAGTTGTTGCTGGTAGTTGCCACCAGCTGGGCTCTTTATGACTTTAAAAAGGAAAAGAGAAAAAAAAGAAAGAAAGGAAGGGAGGGAGGAAAGGAAGGAAAGAAGGAAAGAAGGGAGGGAGGGACGGAGGAAGGAAGGAAGGAAGGAAGAAGGAAGAAAGGATAGGAAAGGAACAAAGAGAAAGAGAAGGAAAAACAAAAACAAAAAACAAAAACAAAAACACGCCCACCGGGAGTGGATTCTGTGGGAATGCTGTAGGAGGCGCTGTTGCTCCACTATTCCAGAGCCATGACCGCGCTGTTGCACAGGGCCCTTTATAGCTCTGGCCGGGGTGCGAACGAATGGGAGGTTGTTGATCTCTGTGGGAAGTCCAAGTGCAGCCACCCTTTCCCAGTCGCCAGCTAAGGGGTCTGAAACTCCCCGGAACTCCCAGCCTGCTGGGCTGAGTGTCCCGGGGCGATGCGGCTCCTCCGCTGGGCTCCTGTCTCATTAAGACCGCTGAAAAAAGCGTGCGCTTTTCTTCTTTTTTTTTTTTCCTTCCCGGGAGCCGGGTACAGGCAACCTGGCGCGTTCCCCAATCAGATCCTGCACCCTCTGTCTCTCCAACTCCACTACACCGCGCAATGTGAGTCAGCACTCCCCGCGCAGATCACCGGGGCTGGTTATTTCGCGGGCCTGTACTTCCACTCCTTCCCCGCTCTGAATCCTCTCCTCCCGCCAGTGCACTGGGTTGGGGGAGTGCTCAGGTCCCGCCAGGTCGCGGCTCCGTATCTTACTCGCCTCGTGGGGTGCCGAGTCTTCCCAGGTGTAGCTGCACACTGTGCGCTTTCCTGTGTATTCTGGTCTCTCTTTTAGGAATAGTTGTATTTATTGTATTTTTATAGATAAATATAGTGTTGGGAGGAGATTTCTGCCGCCCTGATCACGCTGCCATCTTCCCGGAAGTCTCACACCATAATTTTCTAGCTCCCAGTATTGCTGAGAAATCCGATGCTGCTGTGATTCCCTTTCCTTCAGAAGTTATTTATTCTACCTCACCCCACCTTTGGAAGTGTTAAAGAATTCTTGATCCCAACTATTTTGCAGATTCATAGTTATCTGAACTTTTTCTCACTGGATTTAAAATTTTTTTTATTTGCTTGGCACTTCGTGGGTATTTAATATTCATATATGATTTGTATTTTAATTTCTTTTCCTCCATTTTGTTTTTTCTTTCTTTTAGAATTCTATTGATCCTCTATCTTTTCTCTCCATTTTCTTTTTGTCTTTTCATTCTAACCTTCTGCAAGACTTATCTTCCAATCATTCTGTCTTACATTTTTTGAGATTCAATTATTATATTTTTAACTTTAAAGAGCTTTTTCTTGTTCTGAGAATTCTTTTTTTCATAGCATCCTATTATTTCATCAATAACATCTCTCATCTTTGAGGATACTCATGAGTTTTTCTTTGTTTTCTCCTTCCACTGCCTTTTCTTCTTTTCCTTTTCTTTTGATTTCTTTCACTTAGAGGTTTTGTCCTAATCTGTAGAGATATTGGATCTCCCTCATGAAGACTGAGGCATTACAAAGCTATTTTGGAGGGGGCTGTTGAGAAAGAGAGGATGATGCAAAGGTATTGCTTTGTTGACTGGTAAGTTTCACTGTAGGGATACCAGACGGCAGTCATCTGTGGGAAGCTCCCACATATTACGAAGTGGAGGTTTTTGTCTGGGGCCTGTTCAGTTTTCAGAGAAGAAACTTCCATTCTCAGGTCTGGGTGCTGGAAATAAGCTTTGCTGCCAGGGTTCTGGATTAAGATGGAGAGGTTGGGTATCCAGAGTTCAGACTGACACTTAACAACTATTTCCAGCCAGCACTCACCCTGATCCCCATCCTGTGCAAATATTCCTATGCATGTGGGGCCTTTCCAGGTAAGTTTCACTGGGCACTAAACCTGCAGTCTCCCTCAGGCATGAGGACAGAGTCTCCTGGCTGTAGGGAAGGAGAATACTGGTGCTTTCAGCCACTCAGTTTTCATACTCCCAACTCCAGTCTTCCAAAGGGGTTAACTTCGTCCACCTAAAGAAGTCAGTTTTACTTTCTTCCACTTTCCATTGTCTTCCCAGCCTTGTCTTGAATTGTTCTCTGGTACTATCTCTTCACAGAATTTCTTTGTGGCTTCTTACCTTTTCTCTTTCTTTACTGTCATTTTAAGAAAAGCTTAGAAAGTCCATCAGTAGATGAATGGATTAAGAAGATGTGGTACATATACACAATGGAATATTATTCAGCCATAAGAAGAAAACAAATCCTACCATTTGCAACAACATGGATGGAGCTAGAGGGTATTATGCTCAGTGAAATAAGCCAAGCCGAAAAAGATAAGTATCAAATGATTTCACTCATATGTGGAGTATAAGAACAAAAAAAAAAACTGAAGGAACAAAACAACAGCAGACTCACAGAACCTAAGAACGGACTAATAGTTACCAAAGGGAAAGGGACTGGGGAAGATGGGTGGGAAGGGAGGGATAAGAGGGTAAAAGGGGCATTACGATTAGCAGACATAAGGTAGGGGGGACACGGGGAGGGCTGTACAACTCAGACAAGTAGTGATTCTATAGCATCTCACTACACTGATGGACAGTGACTGTAATGGGGTTGGTGGGGGGGACCTGATGAAGGGGGTAGTTTAATCACCATAATATTGCACATGTAATTGTAGATTAATGATACCAAAATAAATTTTTTTTAAAAAGAAAAGCTTAGAAAGGAAAGCAAAAAAATAAGTTGGTCAACCTGCCTTGTTAAAGGGGAAGTCCCATTGGGGTTTTTTACAAATTGAATTCAAATTCAGTTACCCACAGGTATGCCTTAAGTCCCCTCACACTCCTCTGACCTTTTGCTTACACTTGACCTTAAATTTTCTTACCCTTTGACCATACCTGTCAGGCTCCTGAAGGCATCTGAGTCTCGCATCTGTGCACCAACCCCTGCTCTAGGTCCTTCACTGAAGTGTGCCTTGACCACTAGTTGTAACAGAATTGAGATTATGTATATATGTGGCAATTTCTTCTCTGTCTTCCAGCCCCATAGGAGCCAGCTGCAGGAATGGTTGGAAAGGAGTATGCTTACATGAAGGACTCTTCCAAAAGAAATCCTACCCAGCGTTCAGAAATATTAATAGTACTTTTAAGTATTGGGTAAAATAAAAA
This sequence comes from Phataginus tricuspis, assembly GCA_029783875.1. Lineage (NCBI taxonomy): Eukaryota > Metazoa > Chordata > Mammalia > Pholidota > Manidae > Phataginus > Phataginus tricuspis. Next base: position 44,918,572 of record JAQQAC010008880.1, on the reverse strand, counting down.
TTTCTTGCCCTATACCCACTTGGGAAGATAGTGTTTTTCCTCTCTTACCTAGATTTAGTCTTCATACTGCTCAGTACAGTTTATTACAATCTGAATGATATAATAGCAAGTTCACAGGTGATACAAAATAAGGGACCCCTTTTTTTTTTTTTAATTCTAAGGGCTAACTACAAAGGTAACAGACTTCTCAGCCGTCACAGCACAGAAGCAAACTATACAAACACCCTTCTATTCCCATTTCCAAATCTGTCATTTTTAATCTTTAAATAACCCTTTGGTCTTTGAGAAATATCTTTTTTAACATGCTACATAAACTAATGAATTGTTAAGCCCTAGGAAAAAAATGTCAACCATGTTCCTTTAAACTTGTAAAAAATGGAAACAGTTGTAAAATGGACTTGTAAGGGAAGGTCATTGCTAATAATAACATATTTCAAAATGTGCAGTTCCATCACACTCCTTTTCCACCTAGGCAAAAACATTTACGAATTTTTCAGGAATTTGGATCTTATTTTGTTTGACATGTGTTATTTGTACAACTGCTATCGCAAAAAGAAAGTATTGTTGGATTACTGAATATTTACATAGTGTCTACCCCCTCCCTTCCAAACTCCTTTAAAATAAGGTATATTATTAATGTTTCTAATGAATGGCTGCCTTCCCAACTTATGCAAATTTCCACTGCTCTTGTTAGGCCTCTAACATGCCACAGCTTTCTGTTGGAAGATATTTTAAATATTTACTTTGGAAATACCATACCCAAAAAGCTAATTCTGTTTATATCCACAATCTTCAGGGAATAGGTAAGTCCTCCTCTGTCCCTTTAGAAAAAGCTCTGCATTAGTGATGGTGAGGATGTCAGTGGAGAAACCTCCATCACAATCCTTATTTAGAAACACCCAGAAATTAAGCCAAAGGGAAGTTTTTCCTGCTGTAGTGACTGTTAAGTGGCATTTCTCATCTGTCATTCACCATAAAGGAAAATGTGAAGTGTTTCTGTACTTTGCAGCCATTCTGAAGTATAATAATGCCTACTTCCCTGGAGGTTTACAGGGTGAAGGCACATATCTGAGCTAAAAATGTGTATGTATTACTCCTTGAGGAAGAGCGACAGAGCTTAAGAGATTCCCTTTGAGTGCACACACACCTGGCCTCAGAACTTTCTTCCTGTCTCAGCCTTTCTCAAATACAGATTTGTACTTGTGACTCTCTCAGCTCAGTCCCTGGCTGGAAATACAGAGGGCCTGGCTAATCTGTGGTAGCTTGGTACAGATGAGCATAGGCAGAAGGTAACAAGGTCATTCCTGGTCTGCAGATCAGATGGGGAAAGCTTATCTTTGCTAAATTCCTGATTAAAAACTCTACAGCTCTGTTTCCATCAGAGTGTGGCTCTGAACATCAGAGTGTGGCTCAGATATTGACTCCTATTAGCTTGACATATCCCCTCACACATGCACGGATGTTCCCAGTATCACAAGAAAATATGTGTATGCATAATATCTGCACACACTCAACCCAACCCCTGCCTCAGAAATGGCAGGTCATTGTTCTTTTTACTAGCTCCCTCCAATCTAATAGGCTGTGCTTTAGCGGGGAATGTATTGTCAAAATATAGGAAAGCATGGTATGTGAATTATATCACAATAATTAAAAAGTGAATAAATGAGCAGTGTTTTAGGAGAAAAATTAAGGAAAACTGGATTCAGAACAGTGCCTGTGCCCAAATCAAACAGTACTCATGCTCTGAATATAAAGTGTCCCTGGAGTCTTGTGATTTCCAGTGACAAACATAATGCTAGAATAATTATAGATTCAGCTGAACACTGTGGACAGTCCTGTGCAGGTGAGGCTTGACCAGAGGCCAGCACTTGGGCACTGGGCTGCATGCCCTTGCACAGTTTATTTAACTCCTCATGGTTGTTGAGATGGAATGCATTGCTGGCCTAGAAGGGAGGCTGCAACTCAGTGAAAGAGCTCCTGATATCATGAGGTCTGAGTGCCTGTCCCAATTTGGCCTCTACTGGGGTAGCCTCTGATTTATCATTGGTAAATGAAGGTCAGGATTCCTGGCCTGCCCTGCTCTTAGATTCTGAGATTCTAACATGATAGTTTATTAACTATAATTAGGCATATTTTATGAGCTTCACAAGAGATTAGGGATACATGTGGCTGAATGCTGATGTACCATCTGCATGGAGTAAGGGATGTCTGCACACATCCCTGGAGCCAGATGTAGAAGAGGGTTCCTCCAAGTCACATGGCCTAGAAAGGCAGTAAGAACAGCTGGGGACAATGTGTGTGGGAAGTCCAGTGCCAGGTCTGGGCCCACATTTGCCTAGGAGCAGCTGGCAAATCCATGTAAAGCTGCAGATCTGTAAAAATACCTGAAGACTGGCTTGGGTTGGCAAAGCCTCTTTGTCAGGTCCACATCTTGACCTTTGTGATGCTAGCTAGTGCTCCTTTGAGCTGCGTCATGAGGCTGCTGAAAGCATCACCTTGTCTTCAACAAAAGGGGCAGAAGCCAGCATTGTGGAGTGCCTTTCACATGTGTGCTGTGAAATATTACCCACGAAGAAATTGAGGTTCCAGGGGTTAAGTAACTTACCCAAAGTACACAGCAGTGAAGATGAATCAGAATTCAAAAGTTTTTTGCCACCAAAGCCCATTCACACTGATGTAGAACTGGAAAGTGTTGCAGCTGTAATGTGGGGTCCTCTTCTTCAAAAACCCAAACATCTCCTTTATCAGGACAGTTACAGAGTCATAAAGTATGCCAAATGACGAAGTAATACAATTTAGTAGTGAGTTTGGTGTCCTTTATTCAAAGGAAATTCATGAACTGGGGAGCACAGTGCCTCACCAGCAGTGTTACACAGTTATAAAGAGTGTCAAATGACAAAGTTATTCCATTTAGTAACAAGTTTGGTGTCCTTTATTCAAGGGAAAACAGTCATGACTTGGGGCAGCACAGTGCCTCACCAGCAGTGGAGTACTCTTCCTGAGGAATTTTGGGCAAGATCAAGTTGTATAGAACATTAAAAGAGGCAAATGGGAAACAGGGTATGATTGTCACCAAATTAGTTATTTCAGATGGGGGTTTCCTCACAAGGCTAGCAGGTCCTGTTTTCCAGGGTCAGATAAGCTAGCTAAAGCTAAGTTGTGAATGATTTATGTCAAGTTTCTTTGACAGTGAGGTATTTCCCATTAATGCAGCAGACTTCTGTTTACATCTGTGACTTCTTCAGCTGGGCTCTGGGTGGGGTGGGGGTGCCTCCGTGTTATGGGTCCTATTGTACAGTTACCTTTGTGAAGAGTTACGTGGACATTTCTGAGAACAGTTTTAATTATATACTTTTCTAATTGGAATTAGGAGTATCTTTATGTCCTTAGTTCTCTCTTCTGGTACTTAGCACTGTGCCTTGATGATCATTGTTGACTGGTTACTTCTACAAGGAATAACTTTTTAAGTTGAACCTTCAACTTGCCTGAGAAGTTTAGTTTCTCCTGTTGTACCTGTTGTTTTTTGTAGGAGGAAAATACCAAGTTGGTTAAAGCTAGAGTGGAAATTTAATTGCAGAAAGAACATTGAAAAAAATTTTTTTAATACAGCTTATATAACTCTATAGCAGAAACAAGCTCCTAATAATGTATTTTTGGCCCATTTTTCTTTCTTAGTCCTGAGTTTCCTTTGGCTTTTCAGAATATGTTAGCCTGGGCTTATTCCCACATAGATGCAAAGAAGATGCCATTAATTTCATTTTCTTTTATAATTAAAATACATTGTTTGAGGCAGTATATTTGCATGTAAATAAATTGAAGCTGCCTCCTTCAGGTATCCTTCCAGAGGTATTCTCTTCATAGAAAGCATGTCTGAGTGATTATAAATGTGCATATATAATCCCTTTTTCCCATACACGCAAATAGAAGCAATCCAAATACATTGTTCTGTACTCCACTGCCTTTTTTTTTTATCTTAAACTATTTTGGAGATGATCCTATATTAGTTTTGAGGTACTCAAAATCTTTTTGACTGTTACATAAATGATTTACGATTTTAACATGTATTGTTTTACTGATGCTAAAAATAAGACATTTACTACAAAACTCAGAAAAGTAATAATCTCTGAACTCACTATCTATATACAACAATTTTGGGACTACCACATTTCCAGGTTTTTAGAGTCGAGACACAATTTCAAACCAGCCACAGTGCCCAGATTCCCTCTCTCAGTAAAATGTCCCTTATAAAGACATTGAAAAGACCTGAGATACTCAGTTGTCTTACTTCTTTTTTCACTGTTTGTTTTTGTGTGGTGGGGGTGTCCAGTGTGTATGATAGCCAGTAGTGTGTCAGTTCTTAAAAATGAACATGATTCTGACACTATCTGCCCAGAGACAGTACCAGACCCCCAGGTTAAGGGCTTCATCCTACAGGACTGCCTCCACCCCACACACACAAAAAAAAATTAACATGATTACACTTAGAATACAATGTTATGTGTCCATTCTACCTCAGTAAAAAAATTAATATTTTTAAATATAACTTTAAAAGACTTGAACACTTCATGCTGATTTTCCAGATTTGGAATCCAAAGGGTTTTTCTCACAGTTCTGTCAGAGTGATGGAAAGTGAAAGTGAATTGGGAACCTCGGCTTGATCTGTGTCCTCAGGACTCTGGGGGTCAGAACTCTGTTGTGAAAGGGGAAGTACATTCCCACACAATCATTTCTGTTTTTAGTCTAGCAGCATTCTTTATTGAATGCTGCCTGTCATCCAGATACCATGCAGGGGTCCTGCACCCTGCATGCAGGGAGGTCAGTACAGGCAAAGAGGGTGGTCAGAGAGCTGAGGAGCAGACAGCTCACTCTGCGGGTAGGACTGGCTGCGAGGATCGCCAGTTGGGAGCTGCAGGGAAATGGAACACGGAGCCTCTATGACAGGTCACCTTCCCCACCTTCCCCTGCAACTGGCCCTTCTGTCCAGCTCTGCCCCTCCCTGTGCTGCCCCAGCCATGTTAGAACAGACCCCACTACCCTCCCCCATGAGCCTCTTCAGTGCTGAGTAAGTGGAAGGTCTGCTAGGTAGACAACCCAGCAACTGTAATGACTGTTTGGTGCCATAATTATCTCACAGGTCTTCTTACCTCACATTTACGCTTCAATCTCTTGCTTTCCCTTACAAAAGAATTTTGTAATTCCCTTACAAAAATAAAATAATTGTGTTATGACACCAAGTGAGTTATTATTTCAGTGAATTTAAGGTCTAGGTCTCAGCATCACTTCATGTGATCTCTGACTGCCAGGCATATTTGATGAACTGTTTTAGATGCAATGTAGTTTTAAGTTTCTCCTAAAAATATCCCTTTTATTTTGGCCTGCAGTTGCTTTTGCTCATTAAAATGTGTTACGTGTTATTTCATGTATTAATAAAATGTGTTGGGTTCCTATGAACACCGTTGATGACAGGCCTTTTTTTCCTTTCTAGCTATGAAAAACCTCCTCCTGGGCTTATCAAGGTCAGTGTGAATTTGTACTTTTGGTTATTCTCTTAACATGTTTGACTCAGTAAGTTGTGAAAAACAGTCGCATTGGGGTTTGAACCTCCCTTTAGGATAACACTGTTTCTTCCCTGCAGATGCCAGTGGGTTCCTACACTTTAGGCTTTGCACCAGCTTGTGCCTTTGTGGAAATGTAATCAGCCGTGTGTCTGTTCCCTCAGAGACGGCGGCAGGCCCACAGGCATTGTCAGCAACCGCCCCTTCTCCCTCTCTCACTCGTGGCTGCATCTTCCCAAAGCTCTGCTGCCCTGTGTTCCTTCTCTGACGTGCCCACTGCTGGTTTGTTGCATGTCATCGGCTCAGAGAACAGCAGTCTCTGAGGAGACTTGAAGTGCATCCAGTCCCACCTCCCCTGGTGCCGGCAGCCCTCCAGCAGCCCCACCCTACTGTACTGTCCTTCTGCGAAGCCAGATTTAAAGGAGTAAAAGCCAAAGCAGGCCTCTCTGTAACTTTTAAGTAAGAAAGATTTTCAGAAAACATTCTTCCGTTATAAATTTAGTATTCATGGAAACTTGGAAAAAATCAGAAAGTAAAAAAAAAGCACCTTAATTGTATAATGCAGTTATTAGGTGGTAAAAATAAACTTCATAAATACAGCGTGTGTGAGATTATAAAACCATAACTTTGACCTTCAAGATACAAAAATCCATTTTAACTTAACATGTTGTTTTTATTCTAGGTAACCTGACTTGTTTAATGCTATGCTGCTATGCTTTGCCTCATCCCATAAAGCTTTTAAGTTAGCAGAGACTTTCTATGACCTTAGAATCTAATTTATATGATCTAGAATCAGATTTTGGAGCTTAGAAGTCATTCCTGCATGAACAACACTAGTAACATTTCTCCAAGAACAACTACATCATTTCTGTGATATGATTCTTCTGATTTATTTATTTAGTTGGTTTTATTTATTTATTTATTTATTTATTTATTTATTTATTTATTTATTTATTTATTTGCTGGGTCAGGTCTAATTTGTCTTTCTTTCCAGTTCCTCAGAGGGTTATCAGTGATGACACTGGATCTCCAACCCATGAGAAAGCCAGGCAATGCTGTGTCCTCAAGCAGGTGGGAGAGAATTCCAGGCCTTCTTTTTTAACCATATGGTTTATATGTTGTTTCCTGTTTTAGGAAGATGAGACTAAGCCAGAAGACTGTATACCAGATGTGCCAGGCAATGAGCATGCCAGGGAGTTTCTGGCTCATGCACCAACTAAAGGCCTTTGGATGCCGCTGGGGAAGGAAGTCAAAGTTATGCAGTGTGAGTATGGAAGAGTTTCAGGTAACTGGTAACACTCGCTGGCACACCCAAGTTACATACCACAATTTACACCGCATGCTTCTTTCTTTAATTAATTTGTTCACCACAGCCCTACTAAAGTCATGGCATGACCTCTGTTTTATAGATAAGGAAGCCGACTTCATGTGTCAGTGAGTGGTCTAAGGTAAGAAGTATAGCAGAGCTTTGATGCAGGGCTTCCGACTAAAAGTGCAGCAGTCTGGGCTCGCCAGTAATATTCCTGTAACACAAAGAATATTCCAAAAACTAACTTAAACCTTTGTATTTTATCACTAAAACTATAGTGTTATTTCTATATGAAATCACTATTCAAATCACAAATTATATATGACATGTAGAATTCTAATTTATTGCAAAATGCAAGTCTATAGAATATTCTGTACTAACTGTTGAAGCAATGGCCATCTTAAAAAAAAAAGAAGGATATTCCATGGTTGACATGCCATGGGACAAGGGATGCATTGGAGGGCAGTCCCTTTGGGTCTTACCTTAGTCAGTCACCCTCCGTCAGAGGTGTTAAGGTTGTATCTATAACCACAAAGGAGCCACAGGCCTCAGAGGTGTGTCTGGAGCAGGTAAGGTTCTGTGTGTACACCCTGTGCCTCACCAGAGCAGCAACACCTTCATCCAACATAAGATGGCATTTGAAGGAAGGGTACTGCTGCCTTTTAAAGGCATTTGTACAAAGATTCCTCATGCACATAATTAAAACAGCCACTTGAACCTCTTTAAAAAATGTTATTTTAAAGTTTATTTCTATCTATCTCATTTGCATGAATCTATTCCTGACCCTTGATTTTTCAGATTTTTTCATTATCTTACTGTAGAAAGCAAGAATTGAGCTTTTTTTTGCCTCCACCCCACCTCGTACACACACCCTTCCCATCTCCCTTTTTCCCAGTAATAGTTATATCATAATTTAATGATTATTTTCAGAGTTGAATCATGTACTAGACTGATTACATTTCCTCCATCATCGTGCATAATGTTTTATTTGCCCTGCAATTAATACGCTTTTTTGTTTGTTATGGTTCTTATTGTTTTTGCTTTTTTCCTGTGTATAATCACTAATACAAGATTTCAGATGCTTGAGGTACTCTGGCACTATCGCTTTTCTGAGGATAGTTGCTCCACAGGCTGTCTTCTAGGGATCCTCCTTTACCATCATTCTGTGCTTTCCCTTATCCTCTCTCCTTTTTACTGTATCTTGGGTCTTCTTCTTTTTTTTTTTATAATTTATTTTGGTATCATTAATCTACAATTACATGTGCAATATTATGGTTATTAAACTACCCCCTTCATCAGGTCCCCCCAACCAACCCCATTACAGTCACTGTCTCAGCGTAGTGAGATGCTATAGAATCACTACTTGTCTTCTCTGAGTTGTACAGCCCTCCCCATGCCCCCCCAACCTTACATCTGCTAATCGTAATGCCCCTTTTGGGTCTTCTTCTTTGCAGTAATCTCTTGCTATGTAGAGCACATTCTCTAGTATTAGGAGGTGGGTTTATGGGAGATAAAATTTTCAAGACTTCATTTTTCTAGAAACATGTCTATTTTATATTTTTAGTTTGCCATTTAGTGTAATTCTAATTTTTTTTTTCATAATTTATTTTGGTATCATTAGTCTACAATTACATGTGCAATATTATGGTTATTAAACTACCCCCTTCATCAGGTCCCTCCCACACCAACCCCATTACAGTCACTATCCATCAGCGTAGTGAGATGCTATAGAATCACTACTTGTCTTCTCTGTGTTGTACAGCCCTCCCCGTGCTCCCCCCTACATTATGTCTGCTAATCGTAATGCCCCTTTTTCCCCCCTTGTCCCTCCCTTCCCACCCATCCTCCTCAGTTCCTTTCCCTTTGGTAACTATTAGTCCATTCTTGGGTTCTGTGAGTCTGCTGCTGTTTTGTTCCTTCACTTTCTTTCTATGTTCTTATACTCCACATATGAGTGAGATCATTTGATACTTGTCTTTTTCGGCTTGGCTTATTTCACTGAGCATAATACCCTCTAGCTCCATCCATGTTGTTGCAAGTGGTAGGATTTGTTTTCTTCTTATGGCTGAATAATATTCCATTGTATATATGTACCACATCTTCTTTATCCATTCATCTACTGATGGACACTTAGATTGCTTGCATTTCTTGGCTATTGTAAATAGTGCTGCGATAAACATAGGGGTACATCTGTCTTTTTCAAACTGGGCTGCTGCATTCTTAGGGTAAATTCCTAGGAGTGGGATTCTTGGGTCAAATGGTATTTCTATTTTGAGTTTTTTGAGGAACCTCCATACAGCTTTCACAATGGTTGAATTAATTTGCATTCCCACCAGCAGTGTAGGAAGGTTCCCCTTTCTCCACATCCTTGCCAACATTTGTTGTTTTTTGTGTTTTGGATGTTGGCCATCCTCACTGGTGTGAGGTGATATCTCATTGTGGTTTTAATTTGCATTTCTTTGATGATTAGCAATGTGGAGTATCTTTTCATGTGCCTGTTGGCCATCTAAATTTCTTCATTGGAGAAGTGTCTATTCATGTCCTCTGCCCATTTCTTAATTAGATTATTTGCTTTTTGTTTGTTGAGGTGCATGAGTTCTTTATATATTTTAGATGTCAACCCCTTATCAGATATGTCATTTATGAATATATTCTCTCATACTGTAGGATATCTTTTTGTTCTACTGATGGTGTCCTTTGCTGTACAGAAGCTTTTAACCTTTATATAGTCCCACTTGTTCATTTTGCTTTTGTTTCCCTTGCCCGGGGAGATATGTTCATGAAGTTGCTCATGTTTATGTCCAAGAGATTTTTGCCTATGTTTTTTTCTAAGAGTTTTATGGTTTCATGACTTATATTCAGCTCTTTGATCCATTTTGAGTTTACTTTTGTGTATGGGGTTAGACAGTAGTCCAGTTTCATTCTCTTACATGTAGCTGTTCAGTTTTTCCAACACCAGCTGCTGAAGAGGCTGTCATTTCCCCATTGTATATCCAAGGTCCTTTATCATATATTAATTGACTGTATATGTTTGGGTTAATGTTTGGATTTTCTATTATGTTCCACTGGTCTGTGGGTCTGTTTTTGTGCCAATACCAAATTGTTTTGATTACTGTGGCTTTGTAGTAGAGCTTGAAGTCAGGGAGCATAATTCCCCCTGTTTTATTCCTCCTTCTCAGGATTGCTTTGGCTATTCGGGGTCTTTCATGGTTCCATCTGAATTTTAGAATAATTTGTTCCAGTTCATTGAAGAAAGCTGTTGGTATTTTTGTAATTCTAATTTAAAAATCTGCTTCCTTCAGAAATTTGAAGGCATTGCTCTATAGCTTTCTCATTTACAGAATTGCCATTGACAAATCAAAGGAATTAAGATTCTGGATGCTTTAATATAAACTGTTTTGTTACTTTTTTTTTTTTTTCCATTCTGGGAGCTTATAAGATCATCTTCTTGTTCCCCTTGTTTTGAAATTTCGCAAATTGTTTCATTGGTTATTTCTAACCTTCTGTGTTTGTTAATTTTCAGAGAGTGGACTTCTTAGCCTGATTTTATAATTTCTGATCATTTCTCCCCTATTTTAATTTTCTACTTCCTAGACTATTTCATCAACATATCTTCCACTCTTTCAGTTAAGGTTTTTATTTATGCTATCATGTTTTTCAATGCAACGGGCTTTTTTGGTCTACAATTTTATTTTTTCATGTTCTATTGCAGTGTGTTATCTAAGGATATAATTTTTTTTTCCTTCTCCCTGATGTGTCTGTTTCTTCCAAATTGGTATTTTCTATTTCTTTGTTTTTCACCTTTGTCTTTCATTTAAAAGGCTTTCAGATCTCTGTGAATACATCTACCTACTGTATTACTGTAGTCTATGACTGTGTAACAAATGACCCCAAAATATAGTGGCTTCATATAAAAATTAACATGTATTATCTCACAGTTTCTATGGGCCAAGAATTGAAGAGAGCTTACCTGGATGATTCTGTTTGAGTCTCTGGTAAAGTTACAGTCAAAATGTCAGCTAGGGCTGCAATCATCCAAAGGCAGGGATGGATCTGGAGGACACATTTCCAAGATGGCTTACTCATATGCATTGTAAGCTGATGCATTGCAATTGACAAAAGTCTTCATTTTTTGCTACATGTACCTTTATGTAGGGCTGAGTGTCCTCGGGATGATATTCTAGTGGTCTTTCCCTAGAGACAGTGATCCAAGAGACAACAAGGTACAAGCAATACTGTATTTTATGACCAAGCCTCAAAAATCATAAGCTGTCATTCCATAATATGCAGTTGCTTACAAGCTTAGTCCTGTGCATTGTGGAGGAGGCTACAGGAGGGTGTGCATATCAGGAGGTAGGGCTCACTGGTGTACTCTTGGAGGCTGGCTATCACACTCATTCCTATTTAGGTTGAGAGATTTTTAAAAGGCTCAGTAGAAATTCTAAACATCACTGTAATGTGTCCTATCTGGGCTGATTAGTTTGGTAACCTTTTTTTTTTTCTTAAACAGAGTACAAAACATTGTGGTAAAGTTTCTGTAGGTCTCAGATCAGTATCTGTAGGTCTTTTTCATTAGGCTGGTAGATTTTCAGAGAAAAGTTGTTTCCTGCCTCAGGGTAAAGGCTACATTCCTTATGTTGTGGTGTGGATAAAACGTGGCCAAAATTCTCACCTGGCCCTGGTTGGCTAGCTCACTACACACATGTGGACAATACGTTGCTATTGACTCTATATAAAGAGCTCCACCCAGTGGTCTTGGCGACACAGTAGCACGGCTGCAAGGCTGCAGGAGGGCAGAGTAGAGGCTGGACTGGTGGCAGCACTGAGGACAGAGGCCCAGAGAACGGCTGTGTGGGTAGAGAGGCCCAGAGGACAGCTGTGCCGGCCGAGAGGTCCAGAGGCAGAGACCGACTTGCTGCGTGAAGACTTGCTCTGAGTGGATGGGATTTTAGTGATTGACTTGCCACCGTGGAAATAAAGTTGGGTATAACTCTTTCACCCCAAGAACGTTCTACTGTCATTTCTTTGGTAACACTGAATCCATAGTGAACTTGCCGGGGGCTGAAACCCATTGGCAAGACAATTGGCGACACTTGGCAGGGTTCATTGGTGACCAAGGAAAAAGAACAGGTTGCCCTCATGGGAGGAGTGTTTCAGCAGGCTGCAACTATGGACAGGGAGACATTCAAGTGTCCCCCGTGGACATGTGGTGCTGTGAAGGGGTGGAGGAATGGGGTCCACCCCAAGAGCTGACTGAAATGGAGTCACTACGAAGTGCTGTGTCCCAAAAGGAAGCAGCATGAGAACAAGCAGTATGGGAGTGCAGGCTGCCAGGTGCCGTGGGGCAGGTGAAGGAAGAGGCCCGAGAAGGAGCAGCATGAGAAGCAGCAGCATGCAGGCTGCCAGGTGCCGTGGGGCAGGAGAAGGATGTAGTGGAGCCGTCAGCCCCAGAAATGGAGGAGCAGAGGTTTGATGAACAGGTGGGGGTGTAGGCCCTGCCAGTGCCAGAGGCATCAGCCCCTCCTCAGTTGAGACCCCCCCCGGTTGAAAGCTGGTGGAAAGCCAGAAGGATTTGGCAACTGTGGGTTCCTTCAGGAAAGGTGCAGCCCCCTCCTCAGGTTGCAGAGCACTCAATGCTCTGCTTCTATCCTCAGGCTCAAGCACGGAAAGAAATACAGTCTGCTTCTCGAAGGAAGAATTTAAAGGACCCTGTGAAGGTTGCAAGGACCCAGATGTGGGTTGGTTTGAAAAGGCAGGAGCAGACATAAAGAAACTGAACTGGAACTGTGGCAACAACTGAGACTGGAGCAGCAGTTCTGGCTGCTGAGGACGAAGCAGAAGCCAGAGATAAAGCAACAAGATTGGCCTGTGTGTCTGCAAGACATTTTGCTGGAGAGGCTGGAGAAGGTGTGTATTGTAAGGCCCACCCGTGGTCCTTTTGATTAACTCATTTGAGTAGAACTGGTTTCAATACAGCCAGGTTGACCACTTAGTGGCAGTGCATCTCCTCAGGCTTGAAGGTTATTATAATTTGTTGTAATTTTTGTTATTTGTACACTGTATTATGTTGTGGAGTTTGATTACAATGTTCCAGCTTCCTTGCACAGGGAGCATTGCAGAGGACTGAGGGCACATAGATTGAGAGGAGAGAATCCTGGAGGGGTGGAGTGTGGATAAAATGAGAGTTCCTGTGACCAGGATTCTCACCTGGCCCTGGTTGGCTAGCTCACTACACACATGTGGGCAATACGTTGCTATTGACTCTATATAAAGAGCTCCACCCAGTGGTCGGAGTGACACGGTGGCACAGTTGTAAGGCTGCAGGAGAACAGAGCAGAGGCTGGAGTGGTGGCAGCACTGGGGACAGAGGCCCAGAGGACGGCTGTGCGGGCCAAGAGGCCGAGAGGCAGAGACCGGCTTGCTGGGTGAAGACTTGCTCTGAGTGGATAGGATTTTAGTGATTGACCTGCCACTGTGGAAATAAAGTTGGGTATAACCCTTTCACCCCAAGAACATTCTACTGTCATTTCTTTGGTAACACTGAAACCATAGTGTTGAAAGGCCGAAACCCATTGGCAAGACATCTGGGATCTGACTGAAGGAAGAAGTCTGTGAAGTCTCAGCACCCAGCACTCAGTCATTCACATGATCTTCCCATATTCAGCATGGCACCTTGCCTTCTAATGTGCCTGACATCATCATAGCCAGAGACGATCCCTTTTACCTTCTCCAGAAAATAAACCTTTAACCAGGGTCAGGGAGGAATACACATGGTCTTCTGACCAATTATCCTTATTAAGCTACCCCTTCAAATCTACTCCCAGAAGTATGCTGCCAATTCCTGAGCTTTTGTGAGTTCTACAAATCGAAACTGAGTTGGTTCTCAGTTCTCCCTACCACTGACTTAGAATTCAGTTTTCTGGGGTCTGCTATTCATTTAGTACAGTCTATCTCCATTATAATGTCCTATATTTTTTTTACTGTTGTCTCCTTTCCTATATTCCCTGTGTTTGTGGTTTATGCCTTTTTATAAAAGTATTCTCTGTTGTCATTTTTATAAGATGTCATGAAGGAGATAAAAGTAAATGATTGCTTTTAGTCTGTCATCTTTACCCAGAAGTCTGCTATGCTTTTTTTTATTTTTTTAAGTTTAAAGACCACTCTGGCTTTGTGCATAGTTAGTTGTGTTTCACTTGCCATTTTACAGTTCTTTTCACTGACTTACAGATTAAGTGATTAGGACCAGAACCACTTTACCATTAGGTAAATGAAGCATAAGCTTTAAGGTCCCTCACTTAGAACTTCCAAAGGCCTATGGAATCCCAACAGTGTGCTCATATGGTCCTTTTTTTTTTTCAATTTGCCAAGGCAAGATTGAATTTTTTCCCTGAAGAGCCCTTCCTCCCCTTAAGTTATGTAAGCTTCAGGATCACAAAACATAGATCCATCCAAGATGATAAAAAACACACACACAGAGAAAAAGGGGTTAAAAATGGCAGCATGAGAGGTGAGACAGAGACCGCCTCCTAAAACCACATGTAATACGAAAATGTAATTTAATACAACTAATCCTGAAAGAGCAACAGGAAAGAAGGCTACTCCAGACTGCATACACCTGGAGAAAAGAACAGACCTCATGGAACAAAGTACCAAAGCCATGACCCAGCGGGACCCAAGCCCTTCCCCCACTCCAGTTCACTGGTGGGAGGAAGAGAAATGGAGCAAGGAGGGAGTGGAGGCCTGGGACTGCTTAACACCTAGCCCTGGAGACCTGATCTGGGAGCATGAACCTATATTGCATGGTGCTCTGGTGATTACTGGGGTTGGAAAACTAAGGCGACTTACCTGTAGACACTGAGATTCCAGCCACTTGTGGAAAACAGGGATCCATATCCAGCTGCTCTGGGCAGGCAGTCTGAGAGACTTCCTAACAGTGAGAGGGCTGGTAAAGGGGCAAGAATTGCACAGATATTACTGCTGAAGAGAAAGGACAGGGACAAAAAATTGTCCAGGCACACCCTGTCCAGCATGTTGGGGACTTTTAGGATCTTCAAGTGCTCCATCCTCCTGGCTGGCTACGGCAAGGCCCCCCACTGTGATACACAGCCTGCTACACCTTCTTCCTGGCCAGCCCACACCTGGCTCGAAAACGGGCAACCCCTGCCCTGGCATCAGGCCAAAGGGAAACCCCAACAACAGCAGCTACAAACCGCAAAGCATAGAGGTTTACAACTGTGTGTTCAGCACACTGCTTCTCGCAGTGGAGACAGGCATAGCAGCAGGAAGCAGGAAACAGCTCTTTCCTTCACCTAGGCACCAGCACTACACTCCTACAACCCCTGACATCGCTCCAGGGGTAAGCAGCTCCAGAGAGTAGAGCCCTGGGCTCTAGAGGGCGCCACCTATAAATATGAAACATCAAAGGAACCTGGTTCAAACCAAAATCCCACAAACACCAGATAAAGGGTCAAGTAAGACTAAACTAATAAATTTTCCTGAAGGAGATTTCAAAATAAAAATCATAAACATGTTCATGGAGGTACAGAAAAATATCCAAGAATTCAGGAACAAGTTTAGGACAGAGATACAATTGTTAAGGAATATGATGGAGGATTTTAAAAGCAGATTAGATACAGTGGAGGAGACAATAAATGAAATAGAAATTAGAGAAAAGGAATACAAAGAAGCTAAGGCACAGAGAGAAAAAAGGACCTCTAGGAATGAAAGAATACTGAGAGAACTGTGTGATGAATCAAAACGGAACAATATTCACATTATAGGGGAACCAGAAGAACAAGAGAGAAAAAAAGGGATAGAAAGTATCTTTGAGGAGGTAATTGATGAAAACTTCCCCATCTACAGGTCCAATGGAGGTGCACACATCTCCCAACACAAGGGACCCAAGGAAAACACCAAGACATATAAAAATTAAAATGGGAAAGATCAAGGATAAGGACAGACTTTTAAAAGCAGCCATAGAGAGAAAAAAGACCGCATACAAAGGAAAACCCATCAGGATATCAGACTTCTCAGCAGAAACCTTACAGACCAGAAGGGAGAGGCATGACATATTTAATGCAATGAAGCAGAAGGGCCTCAAACCAAGAATATTCTATTTGACAAGATTATCATTTAAATTTGAAGGAGGGATTAAACAACTTTCAGATAAGCAAAAGCTGAGAGAATTTACCTCCCACAAACCATCTCTACAGTGTATTTTAGAGGGACTGCTCAGTTAATTACAAAGCAAATGCAAAATTAAGTTAACTACACCAAAAGCCAGTCAAGGAATAGACAAAGAGTAGAGAATATGATACCTAATATATAAAGAATGGAGAAAGAAAAAAAAGAAGGAGACAAAAAAAGCTTTATATTGTGTATGTAATAGCATACTAAGTGAGTTAAGTTAGACACTTAGGTAGTAAGGAAGTTACCCTTGAACCTTTGGTAAACATGAACTAAAGCCTGCTATGGCAATAAGTACATACCTATCGATAATCACCCTAAATGTAAATGGTCTAAATGCAACAATCAAAAGACATAGAGTCACTGAATGGATAAAAAACATGACCCAACTATATGCTGCCTACAAGAGACTCACTTCAAACCCAAATACATACACAGACTAAAAGTGAAGGGATGGAAAAAGATATTTCATGCCACTAATAGGGAGAAAAAAGCAGGTATTGCAGTACTTCTTTCAGACAAATAGACTTCAAAACAAAGTCACAAGAGACAAAAAAGGACATTACATAATGATAAAAGGGTCAATCCAACAAGAGGATATAACCATTATAAACATATTTCCACCCAACACAGGAGCAACAACATATATGAAACAAATACTAACAGAATTAAAAGTGGAAATAGAATGCAATGTATTCATTCTAGGAGACATCAACACTCCACCACTCTAAAGGACAGATCAACCAGACAGAAAATAAGTAAGGAGACAGAGGCACTAAAGAACACATTAGAACAGATGGACCTAACAGACATCTACAGAACTCTACACACAAGAGCAACAGGATGCACATTCTTCCCAAGTGTACATGGAACATTTTCAAGAATAGATCATATACTAGCCCACGAAAAGAACCTCACTAAATTCAAAAAGATTGAAATGGTACCAACCACCTTCTCAGACCACAAAGGTATGAAACTAGAAATAAATTACACAAAGAAAACGAAAAAGCCCACAAACACATGGAGGCTTAACAACATGCCCCTAAATAACCAATGCATCAATGACCAAATAAAAACAGAGATCAAGCAATCTATGGAGACAATTGACAACAGTAATTCAGCACTGCAAAATCTGTGGGACACAGCAAAGGCTGTGCTAAGAGGGAAGTATATTGCAATTCAGGCCTACCTCAGGAAAGAAGAAATATCCCATATGAACAGTCTGAACTCACAATTAATGAAACAAGAATAAGAGGAATAAATGAGGCCCAAAGTCAGTAGAAGGAGGGACATAATAAAGATTAAAGTAGAAATAAAATTGAGAAGACTAAAACAACAGAAAGAATCAATGAAAGCAGGAGCTGGTTCTTTGAGAAAATAAAGAAAATAGATAAGCCCCTAGCCAGACTTATCAAGAATAAAAGAGAATCTACACACATAAACAGAAACAAAAATGAGAAAGGAAAAATCACTATGGACACCACAGAAATACAAAGAATTATGAGAGAATACTATGAAAAATTATATGCTAACAAACTGGATAACCTAGAAGAAATGGACAACTTTCTCAAAAAATACAACCTTCCAAGACTGACCCAGAAAGAAACAGAAAATCTGAATAGACCAATTACTAGCAACGAAGTTGAATTGGTAATCAAAAAACTACCTAAGAAAAAACACCTAGACCAGATGGTTTCACTGCTGAATTTTATCAGTCATTTAGTGAAGATCTAATACACATCCTCCTTAAAGTTTTCCAAAAAGTAGAAGAGGAGGGAATACTCCCAAACTCATTCTACGAGGCCAACATCACTCTAATACCAAAACCAGGCAAAGGCACCACAAAAAAAGAAAACTACAGACCAAAATCCCTGATGAACCTAGATGCAAAAATACTCAACAAAATATTAGCAAACCAAATTAAAAAATACATCAAAAAGATGATCCATCATGATCAAGTAGGATTTATTCCAGGAATGCAAGGTTAGTACAGTATACAAAAATCCATCAGCATCATCCACCGCATCAACAAAAAGAAGGAAAAAAACATATGATCATTGCCATAGATGCCGAAAAAGCACTCGACAAAATTCAACATCCATTCATGATAAAAACTCAACAAAATCACCATAGAGGGCAAGTACCTCAACATAATAAAGGCCATATATGACAAACGCACAGCCAACATACTTAACAGCGAGAAACTGAAAGACTTTCCTCTAAGATCAGGAACAAGGCAAGGATGCTCACTCTTTCCACTTTTATTCAACATGGTTCTGGAGGTCCTTGCCACAGCAATCAGACAATACTAAGAAATAAAAGGCATCCAGATTGGTAAAGAAGTTAAACTGTCACTGTTTGCAGATAACATAATATTGTACATTAAAAAACCCTAAAGAATCCACTCCAAAACTACTAGATTTAATATCTGAATTCGGCAAAGTTGCAAGATACAAAATCAACACACAGAAATCTGTTGCATACCTATACACTAATGATGAACTAGCAGAAAGAGAAATCAGGAAAACAATTCCATTCACAATTGCATCAAAAAGAATAAAATACCTAAGAATAAACCTAACCAAGGAAGTGAAAGACCTGTACTCTGAAAACTACAAGACACTCCTAGGAGAAATTAAACAGGACACTAACAAATGGAAATGCATCCCACGCTCTTGGCTAGGAAGAATAAATATTGTCAAAATGGCAATACTATCTAAAGCAATCTACAGATTCGACGCAATCCCTATCAAACTACCAACAGCTTTCTTCAATGAACTGGAACAAATAATTCTAAAATTCATATGGAACCAGAAAAGACCCCGAATAGCCAAAACAATCCTGAGAAGGAGGAATCAAACAGGGGGAATTACATTCCCTGACTTCAAGCTCTACTACAAAGCCACAGTAATCAAGACAATTTGGTACTGGCACAAAAACAGACCCACAGACCAGTGGAATAGAATAGAAAATCCAAACATTAACCCAAACATTTACAGCCAATTAATATTTGATAAAGGAGCCTTGGATATACAATGGGGAGATGACAGCCTCTTCAGCAGCTGGTGTTGGAAAAATTGGACAGCTACATGTAAGAGAATGAAACTGGACTATTGTCTAGCCCCATATACAAAGGTAAACTCAAGGTGGATCAAAGACCTGAATGTAAGTCATGAAACCATAAAACTCTTAGAAAAAAACATAGGCAAAAATCTCTTGGACATAAACATGAGCGACTTCTTCATGAACATATCCCCCTGGGCAAGGGAAACAAAAGCAAAAATGAACAAGTGGGACTATATCAAGCTGAAAAGCTTCTGCACAGCAAAAGACACCATCAGTAGAACAAAAAGACATCCTACAGTATGGGAGAATATATTCATAAATTCTGCATCTGATAAGGGGTTGACATCCAAAATATATAAAGAACTCACGCACCTTAAGAAACAAAAAGCAAATAATCCAATTAAGAAATGGGCAGAGGACATGAATAGACACTTCTCTAAAGAAGAAATTCTGATGGCCAACAGGCACATGAAAAGATGCTCCACATCGCTGGTCATCAGAGAAATGCAGATTAAAACCACTATGAGATATCACCTCACACCAGTGAGGATGGCCAACATCCAAAACACAAACAACAACAAATGTTGGCAAGGATGTGGAGAGAGGGGAACCCTCCTACATTGCTGGTGGGAATGCAAATTAGTTCAACCATTGTGGAAAGCAATATGGAGGTTCCTTAAAAAACTCAAAATAGAAAAAGCATATGACCCAGGAATCCCACTCCTAGGAATTTACCCCAAGAATGCAGCAGCCCAGTTTGAGAAAGACAGATGCACCCCTATGTTTATCGCAGCACTATTTACAATAGCCAAGAAATGGAAGCAACCTAAGTGTCCATCAGTAGATGAATGGATTAAGAAGATGTGGTACATATACACAATGGAATATTATTCAGCCATAAGAAGAAAACAAATCTTACCATTTGCAACAACATGGATGGAGTTAGAGGGTATTATGCTCAGTGAAATAAGCCAAGCCGAAAAAGACAAGTATCAAATGATTTCACTCATATGTGGAGTATAAGAACAAAGAAAAAAACTGAAGGAACAAAATAGCAGCAGACTCACAGAACCCAAGAACGGACTAATAGTTACCAAAGGGAAAGGGACTGGGGAAGATGGGTGGGAAGGGAGGGATAAGAGGGTAAAAGGGGTATTATGATTAGCAGACGTAAGGTAGCGGGGGCACGGGGAGGGCTGTACAACTCAGAGAAGACAAGTAGTGACTCTATAGCATCTCACTATGCTGATGGACAGTGAGTGTAATGGGGTTGGTGGGGGGGACCTGATGAAGGGGGTAGTTTAATCACCATAATATTGCACATGTAATTGTAGGTTAATGATACCAAAATAAATTGTAAATAAAAAATAATAAGAATAAATAAATAAAATAAACCCTAAAGAATCCACTCTAGAACTACTAGATTTAATATCTGAATTCTGCAAAGTTGCAGGATACAAAATCAACACACAGAAATCTGTTGCATACCTATACACTAATGATGAACTAGCAGAAAGAGAAATCAGGAAAACAATTCCATTCACAATTGCATCAAAAAGAATAAAATACCTAGGAATAAACCTAACCAAGGAAGTTAAAGACTTATACTCTGAAAACTACAAGACACTCATGAGAGAAATTAAAGAAGATACCAATAAAAGGAAACACATCCCATGCTCATGGATAGGAAGAATTAATATTGTCAAAATGGCCATCCTGTCTAAAGCAATCTACAGATACAGTGCAATCCCTATCAAAATACTAACAGCATTCTTCAACGAAATAGAGCAAATAATTCTAACATTCATATGGAACCACAAAGGCCCCGAATAGCCAAAACAATCCTGAGAAGGAAGAATAAAGCTGGGGGGATTATGCTCCCCATCTTCAAGATCTATTATAAAGCCACAGTAATCAAGACAATTTGGTACTGGCACAAAAACAGACCCATACACCAATGGAACACACTAGAGATCCCAGATATAAACCCAACCATGTACGGTCAATTAATATACAATAAAGGAGCCATGGACATACAATGGGGAAATGGCAGCCTCTTCAACAACTGGTGTTGGCAAAATTGGACAGCTACATGCAAGGGAATGAAGATGGATTATTGTCTATCCCCAAACACAAAGGTAAACTCGAAATGGATCAAAGACCTGAATGTAACTCATGAAACCATAAAACTCTTAGAAGACAACATAGGCAAAAATCTGTATATAGACATGAGCAACTTTTTCCTGAATGCATCTCCTCGAGCAAGGGAAACAAAAGCAAAAATGAACAAATGGGACTACATCATACTAAAAAGCTTCTGTACAGCAAGGGACACCATCAGCAGAACAAAAAGGCATCCTACAGTATAGAAGAATGTATTTGTAAATGACATATCCGACAAGGGGTTAACATCCAAAATATATAAAGAACTCACACGCCTCAACACCCAAAAAGCAAATGACCTGATTAAAAAATGGGCAGAGGATATGAAGAGACAATTCTACAAAGAAGAAATTCAAACAGCCAACAGGCA
>JAQQAC010008880.1:44812156-44890769 GCA_029783875.1 Phataginus tricuspis | reverse complement strand
AAAAAAAAAAAAAACCAGAATGAGATATCACCTCACACCAGTTAGGATGGCCAGTATCAAAAAGACTAAGAACAACAAATGCTGGCGAGGATGTGGAGAAAGGGGAACCCTCCTACACTGCTGGTGGGAATGTAAGCCAGTTCAACCATTGTGGAAAGCAATATGGAAGTTCTTCAAAAAACTAAAAATAGAAATACCATTTGACCCGGGAATTCCACTCCTAGGAATTTACCCAAAGAAAATAATTTCTCAGATTCAAAAGGACATGCACCCCTATGTTTATTGCAGCACTATTTACAATAGCCAAGATATGGAAGCAACCTAAGTGTCCATTAGTAGATAAATGGATAAAGAACAGGTGGTATATATACCCAATGAAATACTATTCAGCCATAAGAAAGAAACAAATCCTACCATTTGCAACAACATGGGTGGAGCTGGAGGATATTAGCTCAGTGAAATAAGCCAGGTGGAGAAAGACAAGTGCCCAATGATTTCCCTCATTTGTGGAGTGTAATAACAAAACAAAACTGAAGGAACAAAACAGCGACAGACTCGCAGACTCCAAGAAGGGACTAGCGGTTACCAAAGGAAAGGGGTTGGGAAGGGTGGTTGGAGTTGGAGGGAGAAGGGAATTGAGGGGTTATGATTGGCACACATGGTGTGGTGGGATCGGGGAAGACAATGTACCATAGAGAAGGCAAATAGTAAATCTGTGGCATCTTACCACACTGATGGGCAGTGACTGCAATGGGGTATGGGGGGGGAACACGATAATATGAGTGAATGTAATAACCACATTGTTTTCATGTGACACCTTCATAAGAGTGTATGTCAATACTACCTTAATAAAAAATCATTTAAAAAACACCTATAGCCCATATTCACATTTTAATTTCCCTGATCCTAGCGTTACCTAGAGTAGAGTTTCTCAAACATGGTGGGGGGTGAGGGTGCAGATAATCTAGTTCTAACAAGTTCTCTGGTGATACCAGGTGTGCAGGTCCATTGGCCACACTTGAAGTAAGAAGGATCACCTCTCCTTTAACAAAGATTTCTGGTCACAGGTGGTATGCATCCTTCTTGATACTCACACAGCAATGCATGGCATTTAACATCCCTCCATTTTTGTCATGCAGACAGACATCTGTTTAAAGTGGTCTGCATTTGCATTAAGAGTGCATTCCTTCTTTCGCAGGTGGGAGTAACTCTATTTTAGTGGGGAGATATGGACAGGTGCAGGTCAGTGGTGATCATAGAGAATCTGTGAACCTAATTTTTTCCAATAATTTCCTACTACCAACTCTCAAATAAAAATGTAGAGGGAAAAAACATTACTTCTCTGTCACTACATATTTTCAGTAGCTGTCAGCATGGAGCAATGTTGATTGATCTTACCTATAATCCCCCTTCCTGCTTCCTGACCTCCTTGGTTGGAGTTGTTTAATACCTTACAGTCTGCTAGGGCTGCCATAATAGAGTACCACAGAATGGGTGACTTAAACAAGAGAAATTTATTTAGTCTCACAGTTCTGAAGCTGAAAGTCCGAAATAAAGATGTCAGTGGGGTTGGTGCCTTCTGAGGGCTGTGGAGGAAAGGATCAATTCCAGGTCTCTAAAGACCCTATCTCCCAATAAGGTCACATTCTGAGGTACCAGAAGGTGGACATTCAACACAATGAGAACAGCAGGAAAGATGACACAATTCAACCCTTAACAGGCAATTTAAAAAAAAAAATCACAGTATTTTTTATGCATGGGATTGCTTGGTAAGTATTTGGTTCATTTCTAAAATTCCAAGTTTAAAGAATACTTAAGGAAGCAGTTAGCTTCCCTCTGTTTTCCAGGATTTTACATGGTTCATCCATCGATTGCATCTGCTTTTAAAATTGGAATCTAATGAAGAAAATAGTTAATATGATCTACTGATACTTTATCTTGATTAAGTAAGAATGTGTTATCTTACAAAAATATATCTCTTTTTCTTTGTAGGTTGGCGTTGTAAGCGGTATGGTCACCGAACAGGTGACAAAGAATGTCCTTTCTTCATCAAAGGCAACCAAAAGTTAGAACAGTTCAGAGTAGTAAGTAGAACCCCAGAATGTCATTTTATTTTTACCAGAGATGGAGAGCATCAATGAATCAGGCCATCACCAGTGAACTGTAGGGTCACATAAAATACATCCCTAGAAGCCTTTTGACCACAGTATCTGGTGTCAACTACATCTCCATTAAATCAAATTGTGTGACAGATTATTTCATTAACAAAAAACTAACTTATTAAAGTGTTATTTGCTTATGCCTTTGGCATACTGATTCTGTTTCTGAAGCAGACATTATCTATTCTAAAATTAAGGTTCCAGTTCTTCAGTCTTTGTGTATATAAATTATATATGTCCCCTTTAAATGACAGTAATATAATCTATCATTTCCTTACTTTAACATAGTGTCCTCCCAGGGATGCTAATTCACCATTTGGTAAATGCTTAAGTCAATTTAACTTTGTTATTGTCAGATGTATTGGGATTATCAGCCTTTATCAAGCTGGAATCCATAAATATTCTCCAGGTATTTTAAGACATTTAAAATATTGTGCTTTCCTTTAATAATTTGAAGAAAATATTCTATATAAATCACTTCTAGCTATACTACCAATTTTTATAGCTTTTATAACATAATTTGGTGATAAATCTCAAAAATGTAAATGTAAATTCATATTTTTGAATTCAGAGACTGAATTCTAAGAATCCTAAGATATAACAGAAATCAGTATATGCAAATTTTTATGAGATGGTTAACTACCATATTTACATGGTTGGAGAATAGAAACTAAAGAAAAATAGAAAACAATCTCAATGGCCAACATAAATTACTGTAACATAGAAATCGTATAGCTTCTAATTATGGTATAGAAGAATATATAATGTCATGGGAAGATGGTCACAAAAACATAAATGCAAAAGAATAAAGTATATGTAGTATGATTATTATTTTTTGCAAAGTATGAATTAACAACTAGAAGAATCACACCAAACTGTTAGCACTGGATATACCTTGGTGGTAAAATAATAGATATTTTACTTTTTTTCTTTAGTATGTAAAATTTTAACAATAAACATGTTTAAAGATAATTCACACACCATAAAGCTCACTCTGTGTGTGTTCATATTTTTAACTAATTTAAGTGATTTTAAATTCTACAGATATTACAAGAATACATTTGCCTTATTTTAACAAAATGAAAACAGTACAGTAAGGTTTTTCACAATTGATTTTTCAAGTCTATCCTTTCTCCCCAGGGGAATTTGCAGTAAGTAACTTATTCAGTATGTTTCCAGACTCCTTTTTGAACATATACATATGTTTTTGTGCACCTCTAAATGAATTATTCTTATATATCATTTTCCAACTCACTTGTTTAGCTTAGTAATATCTCTTGATCATCAGTCCATATAGAACAAAGAGAATTACCTCAGTATTTCTAACCTTGAGTAGTATTTAATGTTTCTACCATGGTTTTTTTCTTTATAAAGGTTATTTAAATTATATCCTATATTTGTAAAATTGCAAAATCTTTTTTATAGCCTCCATGAGTTTGAAGTGATGGTAACCCTTAGGAAGGATTAGAACATAAAATCATACTAAAAGGGGGAAAAACTTGTTTCGGTAAAATAGGGATTTAGTCTTAAGTTAACTAACAGTTAATGAAGCCTAATCTAACTTTAACTTTCTCTAACCCTTAAGGCACATGAAGATCCTATGTATGACATCATAAGAGAGAATAAAAGACATGAAAAGGATATAAGGTGAAGTTGTCCTGATAATAACAATGTCCTTTTTAGTTTGAAGCTGTATAAAGTTAGAAACAACCGTTCCAGTGTTGGATGATTGGCTTAGTAAATATCGAACTTTACTTGTGAAATACTTGGAGGGCAGAAGTAATAACTGAAAAGGTCAATGTGTGGGAAATGATCAGGCCTGCCTGTTCTGCTTGGATTAGCTTAAAGCAGTGGGCTTGGCCCAGCCTCGTCCACTCATGCCACTGATAGTAATGTCCAATTTCATTAAAGATCTGAGCTTTTGTCAGAAGTTTTTAGGTAGGGTGAAAAAATAGAAGGATTTGTTTTTTTCTAATTGGTGACATTGAGTTATAATTGTTGAGGTAGATTATCTACTATGAACTTGAGCAGGGAGGGAATGATTCAGGAAAGTATGTATCTGTTAGAAGTTAAAATTGTAAGGACTATAGAAACATTTAGCACAATGAAAAGAACACAAAATGGCTTGTACCCTGGTTACAGTCATGTAAAGTGGGCGTGGATGTGGACAAGAATCGGGGAAACATGCACAAGTAAAAACAAGTACTGTCTTCAAGAAGGTGGTTATTCATGGCACTTTTTACTTTCACTACTGCTTTTATATTTTTTTATCTGAATTTTTTTTCATTTAAATATGATTCTTTGGCCATTGTTACATGTTCAGGATACAACAGTTAAAACAGTTACTGGAGGATTCTACCTCAGATGAAAATGGGAGCAGCTCCAGTTCCTCAGAATGCAAAGAGAAACTTAAGAAAAAAAAGAAGAAAGAAAAGCAAAAGAAAAGGAAGAAAGAAAAGAAAAAGAAGAAAAAACGGAAGCATAAGTCTTGCAAGTCAAATGAG
Organism: Phataginus tricuspis; assembly: GCA_029783875.1. Lineage (NCBI taxonomy): Eukaryota > Metazoa > Chordata > Mammalia > Pholidota > Manidae > Phataginus > Phataginus tricuspis. The sequence goes on along the minus strand of JAQQAC010008880.1, from coordinate 44,886,106 downwards.
AGTTCAGACTCAGACTGATAAGGACTTGACTCGTGTAGCATTCTCATCTCAGTAATCAAAACACTGTGGCCAAAGATGAGAGGAATGTGGGTTCGAGAAGAAAAGGAGAGATGCTGAGAGGACATTTGGTGTCAGCCATGTGAATTCTCATGTCTTCCAGCCCAGAGGTGACCCGCAGGAGAGAGAGGGATCTTCCCAGGTGCTAGCTGGGCCCAGGGGCTGATTTCAGGCAGAAGAGCCTTTTTCAGTGTCCTCCTCCCTGCCCATCTGCAGTTTGTGATTCCTTTGGGATGGCTCCTGACATACGAGGCTTGACCTCACTCCCACAGACTTCAGGCTTGGCCTTTTCTCTTGTTAAAGGTAATAAAGATTAAAGGTAATAAAAGCTCCTTATTATATTTATTGAAAAAAACATTCATTTATTTTTGAATCATAACATATTTATATGGTCCAAACTTTAAAGGTACATGAGGTTTAGTCATGAAAACTCTTCTTCCTTTCTCCCTCAGCTACCCACTTCCCTTCCTCAATATCTGCCAGTTTTAGCAGCTTCTTGTGAAGTCTTCCAGAAATACTTTACATATCACAAACAAATACAGGGCTTTTTTTACACAAATACTGTACATTCATCTACACACAGTTTTTTTCATTTAACAGCATAAAATGGATTATTTTAATAAAAATACATTTGGTGTTGCACTAAAAGGTGTTTTATTTTTATAGTATAGTTGATATACATTACAACATTGGTTTCAGGTGTAAAACATAGTGATTTGACAATTATATACATTACAAAATGCTCATCACAATAACTATAGTTAACAGCTGTCACCAAAGATTTTACAATACTATTGACTTTATTTCCTATGCTGTACTTTTCATCCCTGTAACTTATTTTATAATTGAAAGTTTGTACCTTATCTCCTTCACTTATTTTAACCATCCTTCCACCTCCTCCGCTATGACAACCGCTGGTTTCTTCTCTGTGTTTATGAATCTGTTTGCTTACTCATTTATTTTTATAGATTCCACGTATAAATGAAATCATATGGTATTTGTCTTCTCTGTCTGACTTATTTCACTTAGAATAATACCCTCTAACTCCATCCACAATGTCACAAATAGCAGTATTTAATTCTTTTTTTATTAGTTAATATTCCATTGCACATAGGTACCACATCATCTTTATCCATCATCTATCGATGGACATTTTGATTTCTTCCGTATTTTGGCTATTGTAAATAATGCTGCAGTAAACGTAGAGGTGCATGTACCTTTTCGAATTGGTGCCTTTGTTTTCTTTGGGTAAATTCCCAGAAGTGGAATTACTGGGTCATATGGTATTTCTATTTTAATTTTTTGAGAAACCCCATACTGCTTTCCATAGTGGCTGTACCAATTTACATTCCCACCAATAGTGCACAACAGTTTCCTTTTCTCCATAACCTCACCAACTCTTATTACCTCTTGTCTTTTTTGTATTAGCTATTCTGACTGGTATGAGGTGATACTGTGGTTTTGATTTGTATTTCCCTGATTAGAGATGTTGAGCATCTTTTCATGTGTCTGTTGGCCATCCGTATGACTTCTTTGGAAAAATGTCTACTCAGATCCTCTGCCCATTTTTTAATTGGATTTTTTTTTTTTTTTGGTGTTGGATGAGTTCTTTATATATTTTTAGTACTATCCTCTTATTGGACATATCACTAGGGAATATATTCTCCCATTCAGTAGTGGTTGCCTTTTCAGTGGTTTCCTTCACTGTGCAGAAGTTTTTTAGTTTGATGTAGTCAATCAGTTTGTTTATTTTTGCTTTTATTTCCCTTGCTTGAAGAGACATATCTAGAAAAAAAAGAACTAACACTGATTTTCAAGAGTATACTGCCTGTTTCCTTCTAGCAGTTTTATGGTTTCAGGTCTTATATTTAGGCTTTTAATGCATTTTAAGTTTATTTTTGTGTATGGTGTAAGACAGTGGTCCAGTTTCCTTATTCTGCATTTAGCTGTACAGATTTCTCGATACCATTTATTGAAGAGACTGTCTTTTCCTCATTGCATGTTCCTGCCCTAAAAGGTGTTTATAATCACCTGAGATGATTTGCTGATGGAGGGGAGGAGTTCCTACAATAATGTAAAATCTTGTGTGGCTACATTGTATTTAATTTGATTGGGTCTTACTGCCTGAGTCCCAAGATTTTCTCAGAGTATCTGGAAAATTTTTAAGAATATAGGAGAATTACTATACTGGGTCACCTACCCACATCCCAAAATCATCCCTCACTTCTTTCATCTTCCTGTTGCCTAAGCAGAGCCCACCTGTGCTTTTCTATCTTTGACTGTGTGGCCACAGAAGCACCTCAGCCCTTCTGGGTGTTGCCTACAGCCAGGGGGATAAGTCTTGTTCTTTGCTGAGCCATACTGGAGCTAGATCTTGATCATAGGTTAAGTGTCCCTCCTATCCAGCATGATGTTGCTATTTTCAGGGTCCCAGGAATTCTCTACTCTCATATGCAGCCTCTTTCCCTGGGTTGGATTACCCCCTCCTTAAAGAACACCAAGCAAGGCCCAGAAAGGACCTATCTCTGATTCTCATCAATAAACACTCTTGGTCTTGGCCTTGGAATACCTCAGCAATATAACTGGTCCAGACTGGAATCACTGGGGCTTGTTGTTTATGAAAACCCTAAGGCCAGTTAATTCAAGCATACTTTACACTTATCTTTGGCATCCTGCTCAGCATCAGAATATGGGCCATTTGTCCTCTCCTATATGTTTCTGAGTTTCCTACCCAGTCTCAGCCGCTACTTTTCTCCTTCCAGGAATTTCTAACTCTGGACTCCCACTCATGATAAAAGTATTCTTAAAACAATATGAAAGAATCTGCCCATCAATGATTCATTCTCAAGCCTTTGGGCATCCAAATCAAGTAGAGTGATTGTTAAACAGATTCCTGTGCTTCCAGACTTCCAGAATTTCTGATTCAGTAGGTCTGGAGTGGACCTGGGAATTTTACTTTCTAACAGATCTCCAAATGATGCTAATGCTGTTGGTCTGAGGACCACACTTGGAGAGCCACTACTGTATAGCTTAACCTCTTCCTGGAGCATTCCTCCACTTCCTGCTTTAACTGGAATCTGTCCGTTCCATGCAGCCCTTAGAAGTTAACTTACTATCCCTACTTCCTCACTTGGGTTTTCTCTGTCTTTTGTTTCTGGTCTAGATTCCACAGTTCATCACCTAAGCCTGTCATCTGTCTTGACCTGTGGTCATTTTGCCCAGCTTTCTCAGAACCTCAAACCTCTTCTGCACTTACACCCATGGTGCTAGAGAAAAATCACACAGCCTTGTACACTGGTACCCACACAAATTCATCATCTCCAAACTGAACTCAGGCCATAGAGCTGACTAGCAAACCAAAGACTGAGTCCTAGGACAGGAAATTTCTGCTTCACCAGCAGCAAGGCCACTTAGCAGAAATAACTTTTCTGCCAAACCCAAGAAACAGGACATTTATAAGGGGTCTTAAAGAAGGTTCTTTAATTGGCTATAAAGAAGAAGGACTAATATGAATCAGAGAAAGTCCAGGGATGGGTGGTTAGTCCATAGAGAAGGCTCATGGATTGACTGTTGATGTTCTGGCACCATTCATGCACAAGAGGGATGCAGGAGTTGTGGGGGCCTTCTAGGTAACTGATGAAGCAACTTTATCTAGGAAAGTGGAGCATCTGGTTAGTTGTGCCCACAGCTGTTGACTGATTACCTTTCCTTATCTCCCCTATTCTCCAGCCCTTATGTCACTCAATTTTAGGACATCTCATAATTTTTCTTTATCAACAACCATAATGAAAATCCATGAGTAGTGTCCATGTCCAATTATTTCAATATAATAGCTCATTAACAGCAGAATTACATATTTTAATTTTCACAGATACTACCAAATTGCCCTCCAAAAAGTCTGTACCAATTTACACATCCTCTTACCTTGTGTGAAGGGGCCCATTTTCCTGGCCAGCAGCCATTAATAAGTTCAAGGCTCTTTTCATCTTAAAAAATAAAAAAATAGCAGACTTCTGGGAAGGTGGCAGCGTGAGCAGGGTGGCGAAAATGTCCTCCCAAAACCATATATATTTGTGAAAATAACAATAAATACAACTATTCAAAAAAGAGAGACCAGAAGATACAGTACAACAGCCAGGCTACAGCTACATCTGTGGGAACTCAGCACCTCACAAAGCGGGTAAGTTACAAAGCCGTGCCCCGGCAGGACCCGAGCACTACCCCACCCCAGTGCACCAACAGGAGGAACAGATTCAGAGCAGAGAGGGAGGGGAAGCACAGGCCCGCCAAATAATCAGCCCTGGTGATCTGCGCCAGGAGCACTGACACACATCGCGTGGTATATCGGAGATTAGAAAAACAGAAGTGCAGGATCTGAGACGGAGACCACAAGCGGGTCCTCTCAGCTGGCTCTTTGGGACAAAAGAAAAACGCGTGCTTTTTTAAAAAAGTCTTAAAGAGACAAGGGCCCAACAGCGGAACAAAAGCGTCCCAGCGCACTCGGCACAGCAGGCTGGGAGTCGGGGAATTTTGGACCCCTTGGCCAGCAGCCGGGCAAAGCAGCCACACTGAGGCTTCCCACAGAGATCAACTGAAAGGGTTCTTTTAGCTACCCGGCACACTCGCTTGCAAAGAAGGACATGAGAACTTCGTCAGCGTGGTTTTATTCCCTGTAAGACAGACAGACAGACTGGCTGTCTCGAAAGAGAGAGAGAGCAGCAAGGGGGGGAGCTGAAGATAAACAGACAGAATGGCTGTCCCGGAAAGGAGAGAACAGCAGTGGCAGCAAGGGGAGGGGCTGCTTATTTAGAAATTTAGGGCCTTGGTGCGCAGGATGGTGGCCTTTTGACTTCTGAGAAACAGAAATTGATGCAGACAATAGGGACTTTTCCTACACTCGGGTGCAGCTGTTATAAGTGATAAGGAGCTACTGCGCTCAGAGACAGTTCGAGGCTGTGTGTTAAAGAAAACTTAATATTCCTTCAAGGTTGCATATTAAAGGGAATCTAATATCAGCAGCCTCCCATTCGTTCCTCCCACCTGGCCAGAGCAGCAAAGGGTCCGGTGGAGCAGAACAGCGGAGGACCGGCCCCGCCCACAGCAACCTCACAGAATCACCTCCCGGCTGGCTCGCAGCTAAGCAGGAAGAGCCCCAGAACCAGGTTCAGAAGGGACCAAGAGGACCAGAACGCACCCAATGAGACTGCAAACCCCTGCAGTGCTATAGGCTAAGCCTTGACGGCCCGCACACAGGCAGCTTAGGGGATTATCCCAGAGACTGCCTCCTGGTGTGCTGGAAAACAGCTCAGGCCCCTGAGAAGGGCAAGGAGAAAAACAACCAGGAAGGGACTTTGTTCTCCCAGCTGACATGTGGCAACTACCAGCGACTACTTCTATCGCCATGAAAAGACAAAGGAATATGGTCCAGACAAAGCTTAGCCAGACAACCCCAGAGAAGGGGCCAGATGGGATAGACTTATACAATCTTCCTCAGAAATAATTCAGAATAAAAGTCATAACCATGCTGATGGATCTACAGAGAAATATGCAAGAGCTAAGGGAGGAAGTGAGGAAAGACAATGCAGAAATCAGACAAGCGATCGATGGGCTTAGGAGCAGACTGGATGAGGTGCAAGAGACGGTTAATGGAACAGAAATAAGAGAACAGGAATACAGAGAAGCTGAGGCAGAGAGAGATAAAAGGACCTCTAGGAATGAAAGAATATTAAGAGAACTGTGTGACCAATCCAAATGGAACAATATTCGCATTATAGGAGTACCAGAGGAAGAAGAGAGAGAAAAAGGGATAGAAAGTGTCTTTGAAGAAATAATTGCTGAAAACTTCCCCAAGCTGGTGAAGGAAATAGTTTCTCAGACCATTGAAGCCGACAGATCTCCCAACACAAGGGACCAAGGAAGACAACACCAAGACACATAATAATTAAAATGGCAAAGATCAAAGATAAGGACAGAGTATTAAAGGCAGCTAGAGAGAGAAAAAAGATCACCTACAAAGGAAATCCCATCAGACTATCATCAGACTTCTCAACAGAAACCTTACAGGCCAGAAGAGAATGGCATGACATATTTAACGTAAAGAAACAGAAGGGCCTTGAGCCAAGAATATTGTATCCAGCACGATTATCATTTAAATTTGAGGGAGGGATTAAAAAATTCCCAGACAAGCGAAAGCTGAGGGAGTTTGCCTCCCATAAAACACCTCTACAGGATACCTTAAAGGGACTACTCTAGATGGAAGCACCCCTAAGGTTAAAAAGATGTCACCAGAGAAATTAAAATCATACTAAAGAAAGCAGACCACTCAAATACTAACTAAAGGCAAAAAGTAAAATCAACTATCCACAAAAACAGTCAAAGGAAACATAAAAGAGTACAGAATAAAAAACCTAGTATATAAAGAATGGAGGAGTAAGAATAAGAAGGGAGAGAAATAAAGAATCATCAGTCTGTGTTTATAATAACTTAACAAGAAAGTTAAGTTAGACTGTTAGATAGTAAAGAAGCTACCCTTGAACCTTTGGTAACTACGAATCTAAAGCTAGCAATGGCAATAAATAATAAATACATATCTATCGATAATCACCCTAAATGTAAATGTACTGAATGCACCAATCAAAAGACACAGAGTAATAGAATGGATAAAAAAACAAGACCCATCTATATGCTGCTTACAAGAAACTCACCTCAAACCCAAAGATATACACAGACTAAAGGTGAAGGGATGGAAAAAGATATTTCATGCAAACAACAAGGAGAAAAAAGCAGGTGTTGCAGTACTTCTATCAGACAAAATAGACTTCAAAACAAAGAAAGTAGCAAGAGATAAAGAAGGACATTACATAATGGTCCAACAAGAGAATAACCATTTTAAATATACATGCACCCAACAAAGGAGTGCCGACATATGTGAAACAAATACTAACAGAATTAAAGGAGGAGATAGAAAGCAATGCATTCATTTTAGAAGACTTCACCACACCACTCACTCCATAGCACAGATCAACCAGACAGAAAATAAGTAAAGACACAGAGGCACTGAACAACACACTAGAACAGAAGGACCTAACAGACATCTACAGAACTCTACACCCAAAAGCAGCAGGATACACATTCTTCTCAAGTGCACATGGAACACTTTCCAGAGTAGATCACATACTAGCCACAAAAAGAGCCTCAGTAAATTGAAAAATATTGAAATTCTACCAACCAACCTCTCAGCTCAGCAAAGGTATAAAGCTAGAAATAAATTGTACAGAGAAAACAAAAAGGCTTTCAAATACATGGAGACTTAACAGCATTCTCCTAAATAATCAATGGATAAATGACCAAATTAAAACAGAGATCAAACAATATATGGAGACTAATGACAACAATAACACAAAGCTGCAACTTCTGTGGGACACAGCAAAGGCAGTTCTAAGAGGAAAGTAATTGCAATCCAGGCCTATTTAAAGAAGGAAGAACAATCCCAAATGAATAGTCTAAAGACACAATTACTGAAACTGGAAAAAGAAGAACAAATGAGGCCCAAAGTCACCAGAACGAGGGACATAATAAAGATCAGAGAAGAAATAAATAAAATTGAGAAGAATAAAACAATAGAAAAAAATCAATGAAACCATGAGCTGGTTCTTTGAAAAAATAAACAAAATAGATAAACCCCTAGCCAGAGTTATTAAGAGAAAAAGAGAATCTACACACATAAACAGAATCAGAAGTGAGAAAGGAAAAATCACTACAGACCCCATAGAAATACAAAGAATTATAAGAGAATACTATGAAAATCTATAAGCTAATAAGCTGGAAAACCTAGAAGAAATGGACAACTTCTTAGAAAAATACAACCTTCCAAGACTGACCAAGCAAGAAACAGAAAACCTAAATAGACCAATCACCACCAATGAAATTCAATCGGTAATCAAAAAACTATCCAAGAACAAAACCCCCGGGCCAGATGGGATTCACCTCTGAATTCTACCAGACATATAGAGAAGAAATAATACCCATTCTCCTTAAAGTTTTCTAAAAAATAGAAGAGGAGGGAATACTTCCAAACTCATTCTATGAAGCCAGAATCACTCTAATAGCAAAACCTGGCAAAGACCTCACCAAGAAAGAAAATTATAGACCAATATCCCTGATGAACGTAGATGCAAAAATACTCAACAAAATATTAGCAAACCAAACTCAAAAATACATCAAGAGGATCATACACCATGATCAAGTGGGATTCATCTCAGGGATGCAAGGATGGTACAACATTAAAAAATCCATCAACATCATCCACCACATCAACAAAAAGAAGAACAAAAACCACATGATTACCTCCATAGATGCTGAAGAAGCATTTGACAAAATTCAACATCCATTCATGATAAAAACTCTCAACAAAATGGATATAGAGGGCTAGTACCTCAACATTATAAAGGCATATATGACAAACCCACAGCTAACATCATACTTAACAGCGAGATGCTGAAAGCTTTTCATCTAAGATAAGGGAACAAGACAGGGATGCCCACTCTCTCCACTGTTATTCAACATAGTACTGGAGGTCCTAGCCACGGCAATCAGACAAAACAAAGACATACAAGGCATCCAGATTGGTAAAGAAGAAGTCAAATTGTCACTATTTGCAGATGACATGATATTGTACATAAAAAACCCTAAAGACTCCACTCCAAAACTACTAGAACTAATATCTGAATTCAGCAAAGTTTTCAGGATACAAAATCAATACACAGAAATCTGATGCTTTCCTATACACTAACCATGAGCTAACAGAGAAATAGGAAAACAATTCTATTCACAATTGCATCAAAAAGAATAAAATACCTAGAAATAAATCTAAAGAAGGAAGTGAAAGACCTATACTCTGAAAACTACAAGACAGTCCTAAGAGAAATTAAAGAGGACACCCACAAATGGAAATTCATCCCGAGCTCACAGATAGGAAGAATAAATATTGTCAAAATGGCTATACTACCTAAAGCAATCTACAGATTCAACGCAATCCCTATCAAACTACCAACAGCTTTCTTCGATGAACTGGAACAAATAGTTCTAAAATTCATATGGAACCACAAGAGACCCCTAATAGCCAAAACAATCCTGAGAAGGAGGAATAAAACTGGGGGAATTACGCTCCCTGACTGCAAGCTCTATTACAAAGCCACAGTAATCAAGACAATTTGGTATTGGCATAAAAACAGACCCACAGATCAGTGGAACAGAATAGAAAATCCAGATGTTAACCCAAACATATACGGTCAATTAATATATGATAAAGGAGCCTTGGATATACAACGGGGAGATGACAGTCTCTTCAGCAGCTGGTGTTGGAAAAACAGCTACATGTAAGAGAATGAAACTGGACTACTGTCTAACCCCATACACAAAAGTCAACTCAAAATGGATCAAAGACCTGAATGTAAGTCATGAAACCATAAAACTCTTAGAAAAAAACATAGGAAAAAAATCTCTTGGACATAAACATGAGCGACTTCTTCATGAATGGGCAAGGGCAACAAAAGCAAAAATGAACAAGTGGGACTATATCAAGCTGAAAAGCTTCTGCACAGCAAAGGACACCATCAGTAGAACAAAAAGACATCCTACAGTATGGGAGAACATATTCATAAATGATATGTCAGATAAGGGGTTGAGATCCAAAATATATAAAGAACTCATGTACCTCAACAAACAAAAGGCAAATAATCCAATTAAGAAATGGGCAAAGGACATGAATAGATACCTCTCTAAAGAAGAAATTCAGATGGCCAACAGGCACATGAAAAGATGCTCCACATTGCTAATCATCAGAGAAATGCAATTTAAAACCACAATGAGATATCACCTCACACCAGTGAGGATTGCCAACATCCAAAACAAAAACAACCAATGTTGGCAAGGATGTGGAGAAAGGGGAACCCTCCCACACTGCTGGTGGGAATGCAAATTAGTTCAACCATTGTGGAAAGCAGTATGGAGGTTCCTCAAAAACTCAAAATAGAAATACCATTTGACCCAGGAATCCCACTCCTAGGAATTTACCCTAAGAATGCAGCAGCCCAGTTTGGAAAAGACATATGCACCCCTATGTTTATTGGTGCACTATTTACAATAGCCAAGAAATGGAAGCAACCTAAGTTTCCAACAGTAGATGAATGGATAAAGAAGATGTGGTACATATACACAATGGAATATTATTCAGCCATAAGAAGAAAACAAATCCTACCATTTGCAACAACATGGATGGAGCTAAAGTGTATTATGCTCAGTGAAATAAGCCAAGCAGAAAAAGACAAGTATCAAATGATTTCTCTCATATGTGGAGCATAAGAGCCAAGAAAAGAAAAACTGAAGGAACAAAACAGGAGCAGACTCACAGAACCCAAGAATGGACTAACAGTTACCAAAGGGAAAGGGACTGGGGAGGATGGGTGGGAAGGGAGGGACAAGGGGGAAAAAGGAGCATTACGATTAGCAGACACAATACTGGGGGGGCACGGGTAGTGCTGTACAACTCTGAGAAGACAAGTAGTGATTCTACAGCATCTCATTAAGCTGATGGACAGTGACTGTAATGAGGTAGGTGGTGGGGACCTGATCAAGTGGGCAGTTTAATAACTATAAAGTTGCACATGCAATTGTAGATTAATGATTCCGAAATAAATTTTTTTTAAAATTCTCTTAATCCTGTATCTCTATCTAGAATTTTCCTGTCCTTTACATCAGGGTTTCTGAAACTTAGCCCTATTTATTTCAGGGACTGAAGAAATCTTAGTTGTGAAGGGCCTATTCTGTGCATCGCTGTATATTCAACAGCATCCCTGGCTTCTACCTCCCAGATGCCACTGGCACACACCACCACCCCCTCAAGTATAACAACTAAAATTATCTCCAGAATAAAACTGGACCCTTATCTTACACTATACACAAACATCAATTCAAAATGGAGTAAATGCTCAGAACATTAAGACCGGAAACTAAAACTCCCATAAGACAACAGGAAGAAAACATCTTGACATTAACTGTGACAGTGATTTTTTTGGATATGACACCAAGTATATGAAAATAATGAGCTTTTACACAGCAAAGAAACAATCAAGATGAAAAGGAAACCTCTGGGAGAAAATATTTGCAAACCATAACCATACATTTGATAAAGGGTTAATGTACAAAATATATAAAGAACTACATCTCAATAGCAAAAAAGCTAATTTTTAAAATAAGCAAAAGAACTGAATATATTCCTCCAAAGAATGACCAACATGTGTATTAAAAGATACTCAACATCTCTGGTGAAGTAAATGAAATGCAAACCAAAAGCACAGTAACGTATTACCTCACACATGTTAGAATGGCTATTATCAAAAAGACAAAAGATAATAAATTCTGGTGAGAATGTGGAGAAAGGGAACCCTTGCACATTGTAGTTGGCAATGTAAATAGGTGCAGCCACTACCAGAAACATTATGGCCGTTCCTCAAAATGCTAAAAATGGAACTCCCATATGATGCAGCAATCCCACTTCTGGGTATATATCCAAAAGAACTGGAATCGGGATTTGAAGACATGTCTGCACTCCAGTGTTCACTGCAGCATTATTCACCATAGCCAAGGCATGTAGGCAATATTAATGTCCATCAACAGATGAAGGGATAAAGAATGGCTTAACATACTGTTATTCAGCCATAAAAAGGAAGGAAATCCTGCCAAGGAAATTAGGGATGAAAACGGAGGACTTTATGCTAAGTGAAACAGGCAGACACAGAAAGACAAATACTACATCCATGATGAGTCCAAAATAGTCAACTATGGACAAGAAAGTAGATGGTGGTTGCCAGGGGCTGGGAGGAGGGGGAAATAGGAATGTATTAGTCACTGGGTAAAAATTTCAGTTCTACAAGATGAGTAAGTCCTAGAAATTGACAGCATAATGCCCATAGTTAATAATACTGTATCATATACTTAACAATTTTCAAAGTTGTCTTATCACAAAAATTTAAGAGGTTAGAGGAAAACTTTTAGAGGTGAATACGTTTGTGTCATAGATTGTGGTGAATGTTTTCACAGGTGTATACTTATCTCCAAATTCATCAGGTTGTATACATTACATACTTTTCATATGTCACTCATACCTCTCAATGCAATGGTATATATAAAGAAATAACACAATGCATAGAAACATGCTCAGCTGGGAGCCACTGCTTTAGAGCAGTTTCTTTAAAGAACTGCCTATATTTGCTCTCTGTACTTAGCCATTCCCTGCCTTACCCATTGTGCTCTTGGTTATACTTCTTAGATTAGTCCACTCAGGTTTCCGTAACAAACCACCACAGACTGGGTGGCATTAACAACAAATCAGTTTACTTACAGTTCTGGAGGCTAAAATTTCCAAAGTGCCAACAGATTTTTGGTGAGGTGCTTTTCCTGAATGCAGACAAGCAGCCTTCTCACTGAGCCTCATGTGGCCTTTCCTCAACATGAGCATGCAGAGAACAGGCTCTGGGATCTCTTGACAGTTTTGTAACAGTTCTGCTGGATCAGGGACCCAGCCTTGGGGCCTCATTTAACCTTAATTGCTCTCTTAAAGGTCCATTGCAAAAATACACTGGGTATTAGGACTTCAACATATGAATTTGGGATGCAGTTCAGTCCCTAATGCCTTTACAGGATGCAGTTCAGCATCCCTGAAAGGGTTCTTGCTAGGACCACATGATGCCATTATTTCACAAATCCTTTCTAGTCATTTTCTTACTTGACTTTTTTAACATTTGACACTGACCACTCTTTTTTTCCATTGAGGCATTTTATTTGCATATATATATTACATCCCTAGAAAAAAGTCCCAAGATTTCCCCTCCTGTGTGTTTTCGTTTTGCCTCGTCATGATCCATGATGCAGGTGAAGTTGTCAGTACAATGAAACCAAATTGATGGGATGGGAACAGTTTATTCTGCCATTTTTCTAGATCTTTTGAGTTGCACATCAAATCTGTGGCTGATCACTCCACACTTGTTTAACCTGATGGTGAGATTCACAATTTTCCCAGCTGTGATCAAATTCAAATTCACCGATGTAACTATGCTTAATCATCACCATTAGAAACCAAATGACGACTTCGGAACACAGCCTAGTAAGAACCTGGCGTTTGCCTCTCTTTTCAGCACCGTTGATGCTCTTTAGAGCATCGACCAGGACACTCATGCACACCACTGTGGCGGCATGGGAAGATGGTAGAAAGAGGGTGCCACTTTTTTGTGAAAGATCCTTAACAACGCATTTCATGACACCACTCTGGATTCTCCACTTCATAGCTCACTGGTTGCTTCTGCTTGCTTTCCCTTGTAACTCTTGGCCTCTGCCCTTTAATTATCCACTTGTCACAGCCTGGCCTAGACTTTCCCTTTACTGTGTTCCCACTGACTCTTAACAGCTTACAGCATCAAGACTGATGACAAACCTCAGCGCTTTCCTGAGCCCTGGATTCAGAAGCCCAGTGGGTGGCTACGCCATCCTATCCTGCTCTCAAGTGTGACACTCAGCATTCTTTTACCCTACAAATGGTGCCACCAGCCACCACAGTATTCAGTGAGAAGCCTAGCCTGACCCTTCCCAGAGGCTCCCAGCTGCTCCTGCTGTGCTGTAATACCCAGGAAACCACTCACCCCGTGGTGACTCTTTCTTGTCTTGACTGCCCACTCATCTGAAAGCTTTCGTTATCTTCTCAGCTTTCAACACACTGAATGGCACACTGTGTTCAATACAAATTTACTGAATGTATAGATTCTGCAACTGGAACATAACTGGGAAGTTCCAGCGGATGCTCTATTATAGCACCTGTTATCTGCCCACTAACCCATCCCAACCCCAACCTGGACATTAGCATTTACATATTTTCTCTCCCAACAGCTTTCAATGGACTTCCCCTTTCCAGAAACTGAAGTTCCCTAAAGAAGGCTGCCCCACACATAGTACACCCTTTTCCAGGACAGTCCTACATCAGTGACAAATAAATGCAGGGATTATTAGATGTGACCCCTTACCCCAAGGGGGATAGTTCAGCATGGTCACAATAACTAAGATGCTCTCAAGGAGATTGGCCAAGGTCTCATTTGTGACTCTTACCACATCCCAACTTCTCCATCTGCTCTGATGCTTCCTTTACACCCCCCTCCCCAAGAAATGTCACTCCTAACACTCCCCATTAATTTCCTGCACACAAATCTCCACCTCAGAGTACAGCTCCCAAGTACTGAGCTTGCCGCACACAGCCAGCTAATAGCGGCTTCAGAGAATGACAGGATAGGTCCTTCAGTTGACCTCTTCCAAATATATGCTTGTCTTTTCATCCACCTCTACGATAAAGATCAGACTCTCAGCAAGATTACAAAATAGAAGATAACCACTGACTGCTATCCTCTTTTTGTGCTACTGCTATCTCCTTCCCCACGTTCTAGGGTCCCAACATCTCCCATAGAGATCACAAGTTACACTCAAGTGCCGACAGTTCTTCCCTAACACTTCAAGTATCAAAAATGCAAACAGATTCAACTAACACACTGATGAAAACCCACTTCCATCTACCAAGAGAGATAAAGGAGTACGAGTTTGAATAAAATGAAATGCCTTCCACCTCCTCTAATGCAAGCATGAACACTGGGTCAACTGGAGGATCTTTGAAAGCACCTCACTGTACCCTTCCTACCCCATCCATTACATTGCTCTCAACCTCTGTATTTCACTTGTGTTCTGATGGGCTCAGAATGCTGGTAAAAAGTGACCACAGGGCAAAATCTGTTGAAACTAATCCATTAAACACTGTACGCTAAACACCAGACTCCACACTAATTACTCAGCAGGGATACACCATACGGGAGATAGAATTTATCAGTAACACCTAGAAATGTTAACACCCTGCAGATCAGGAAGAGTGACAAGTACACCTCCTACTGTATTTCATGCATATCGTGAAACTGGTAATGCAGTGTGTACTGGGGATACAGGGAAATCACCTTATCCAGGCCAGAGCTGTTCTCCTGGAGTCATCAGAACTGGTGGCAAAAACCTCATAAACCCAGCCTTGGAAACAACACTTGCTCGCCTGATGGCAATACTATCACTTTTTACTATCTCATTACACTATCTAGAGAGGTACTAGGTTACTGTAAGGAGTTACAAACACAGCAAGTATAGCTTCTCATAGCTGAGCTTAGAGACATGGTCCCATCTATGTATTCTCATCCTGTCCACTCTTGGTAGCACTCTAATCACCTCCCACATCTGCAGCACCATGAATACTACCGTGTGTAGCTCTTTCAAATAACATAGGAAATATTCAACACCACATAAACCTTTTTGGCACCTAGTCAGATATAATTTGTGCCAATTATTGGGAGAAGAATGGCTCCACATCGAGGCCCTAGGATCTGACTATGAAGAAGTTTTGCTTCCCTAAAGCTTCCTGTTACTAGGAGTATACACTGCATAGAAGTAAAGAATATATATCATATAACCCAGTACAGGTCACACCCATCAAATGGCCCACTGTGTGCCTGCTCTCCATATATCAAATTTAGCAAGATAGTCTCTACCCTCAGGAAAGGAGCTGTTTATGGAGAATCATTCATCTGTTTATTCTCAACTCCACCGTGCTTCTGCTGTTACCTAAAGGTACCCTGGGAATTACAAAACAGAAGTATAAATGGCAAGTGTACGTGAATGACCCAAATCTATTGGTGATGCTAATCAGTGATGTGGCCATTTGGGGAAGGGAAAAAAAGAGCTTATCATACACACATGCAACTCAATTTTATTTTCTTTTACAACTTATAACTCCAAAGGCTTTACAATGTACTTTTCTTAACTTACTTTTGATATAATAACTTCATTAGTTCAACAAGAAATCATACATTCTAAACCATTACGATGATGCAACATTCAGCTCTCCTTGGCAGCTGGAACTCAGCAGTGTTTCCTATGGAATAACAATAGAATACATTTCCTTAAATTGGTTGTACAACACACTCAAGATCTGTTATACAGAGAATCATTGCCAATATCTTCAGTTCTCTTTAGGATAAAGCTAAAGTTCTTGACATTTTGCCTGAGCTTAGTCTTACTAGCCTCTCTTTTCTGATCAGTCCAGAGGAGAAATGGCCTTTAAATGGCTGTCAAACTCGAGATCTTCAACACCCAACACGTGGGGCTGGATGTACAGCAGGGATACTCAATGCTTAGATACAGTGTGGAAGGAAGCCTGCCCTGCAATTCACCCTTTAAGGGATATACTACACTCCCAGTACCCACCTCTAACCTGGGACACGAGAGGGCAGAGTCAAGCCTCCTGTATACCCAAACTGTCATGACAGCATGAGGAATCCCATGTGAAAAACCAGCATAAAAATAGTGCCCCAAGAATGAAAGGCTTGGCTCCGATCCATCTGTAAGCTAGGATCTATGGATGGATGTCTATGACCTGGTTAGAATGCTGCCATTTTTCATTGCCCACAGCAGTGCTCCTTGAGGGCAGAACAGGCAGCCAGTAGGAAACCCCCAAAGTAAATCCTACGAGCAAATCACATCAAAACAACACAGTTAAATACCAACCTCTGTGCCTGCTGGGTACTTCCAAAACTTTACTGCTTCCAGTCTCTTTGCTTACTTGTTACTTTGTAAGGTGCCTTGGTTTTCGATCTCTTACAGTTACCTGAGGGAAGAAGTGTTTCGTACATTAAATAACCAGTTCCTTAAAACTCAAAGGGAAAAACAGACCAAAACCAAATCGTACAGAAATTACCTACTTTAAGATACCATTCTGTACCATTCTACAGTTCTTAGCAGCAGAAAAGATATCATTTGGCAAAAATAATAATGCACACAATGCAGATAAGAAAGAGAACCTTTCTGGAAATTAAGATCTTCACTGTGTAATTAACAGTACCAGAGTTGGGGGAGGGGAATAAAGTTAAGACCAATGTTATTTCCCAAGATAGAAAAAAATCATTCATACCCACTATGACGGGAAATGACAGCAGAGGCAGTAAGACTTTGAGAACACTAAAAAGGTGGCCAGTGTTCAAATTTAACTATTGACTTCACAGTGTTAGTCATAGTGAACCAGGGCTTACACATCTGGAATGCTCCCATCCACTATGGAGTTTCCACAAAGCCTCTCCTTACTCTGCATGAGGTCTAAGCAGTGCCCCAGAACATTCACTCCTGCCTTCTTCACAAGCAGCGACAAACCAAACCAAAGACAAACCACAGCTCACATCACTAAGTCAGCCTGCTTTAAAAAACCCTTTCCAAATCAGAGTATGAGCCAAAGTCATGATATCTAACAGCCAAGAGTTAAGACTTGACAATAACCCGGATTTTAAGCAGAAGGAACAGACTTAAGTATTTCTTCAGTCTGAAGAGTCTGGGGCTAAGACTGGAACTTAATTACACTTCCCTGGGGCCCCCATGCTTCCCATTCCTCACTTACCTGCTTTACTTCATTTGCACCCACATATAATCCTCCTCCAAGCTCTACTTTGGGCCTGTCCCCTCCTGTAAGCCCCCCTCTCCCTAATCAAAAGCTAGTCCAAACTCCAGCTTCACCCAGGTGTGCATGACCTGCTAGTCCAGTCCCTCACCTATTTTACACCCCTCCCACCCACAACCAGAGTAAAGCAAAACAACTTCCCTACCCAAGCTAGCTCTTCTCCATGGACGTCACCATTTCCTCTACTCATTCAAGTTCAAATCCCAGCATTTTACTTTGTCTGAAGAATCAACTGTCAATCCTCTCAGGTGTCCGTGTCTCTTACTCCCATCTGAGCAGGACCCCCATTATCCACTGCTGAGTCAACTGGTTTTCGGCCATATAGGTGCCCTGCATTCTCACTTCCCCTACAGAGCACTGCCAGTTAAGACTCCCACAGCCCACTGCTTCCTGC
This sequence comes from Phataginus tricuspis, assembly GCA_029783875.1. Lineage (NCBI taxonomy): Eukaryota > Metazoa > Chordata > Mammalia > Pholidota > Manidae > Phataginus > Phataginus tricuspis. Next base: position 44,868,080 of record JAQQAC010008880.1, on the reverse strand, counting down.
CATTGGTCTACTCACCGTGGATCGGCTTCTACTGCCTACAGGACTTCTTCCCCGTTCTGCTTAGCCTCTCTTCTATCCCACTCATCACAAGTCTCCTTGCTCACGGGATGATCTCAGGCTGAATCACTGACACACTGACCTGCCCTGGCTGCCCATCTGAGCTCAGGCTTCTGTCCATTTCCATTGTAAAACCACAACTCCTAAATCTGTATCAAAATCTACTGCCTCCACATGGGCTGCCCATTCTCAGCAACTCCAGCTAGACTGATGTCCATCTCTCCTTTTCTGTCTCAACCCAGTTCTCCTTTACCACCATCACCCTGCTTTCTGTCATCTGCTAGTGCTCTCAGTGACAGTGTAATTTCCTAGAGTGCAAGAACTTAAGATTATCTTTGCAAATCCTACAAATATGAGGACCCATAGCTGAAATGAGAACATGTCTTCAAAACGGAGAAATGCTATTGATTCACAGCTACCTCTGTGCCCAGGACCCCAAATGGACCTACCAGACAACCAAATAGGAAATGAGCCCATTAGACACTTACACTGCATTGGTCTATAGGAGGCGCTCCTGGACTCCGATCCCTCCCGTTTGGCCACGGTACATTCCATTTGCAGCCTGTCACAGTTGATCTCACAGCCATCCTGCCCCGTCGCCTTGCAGACCACAGGGATGCTCTCAGAGTCACCATGCTTTGCCTTGTACTCATTTCCGGTGGGCCAGACGGGAAGTTGGGGGACAGAGCTCTCAGGTGGCATTCTGCTTATCCTACCAGCCTTGCTGTAAAACTTTCCACTGGAAGATGTCACAGGACTATCTGGGCTAACTTCAGGGAGGCATTCTACCTCATCCATTTCATCTTCACCTCCCTCTTCCAACTCACTGTCTTCTGAATCCTTGGGAAGTACGGTGTTCAAGGCAGCATTGTTCTTCAACACATCAACTGCCTTACCATTTGAGAAACTGCTCAGGGCTCGGCGCTCCATGCCTTTCAGAACCTTTTTAACTTTTGCACTCTTTTTGAAGTTTTTGTTATAAACCTCTGCAGTCTCATCAGTCACGACCACCTTTCCATCTGTGTTTACTTTCCTATTCCTGACTGACTTTTTCCTTGACCCCTTCACTTTGCAGCCTGCTGAGGACTCTTCATCTGCAAAGAGCATTTGCTCAGAGGACTTCTCTAGCTCTGCATCATGCTGCGAGCTCAATTCACATAGAATCCCTTCATCAACCTTGTTGAACTGGGCCGACCGAGTAGGAGAGGGTCCACACGACTTGGGGTAGCTTTTCCTCTCTACCACTTCATCGCCAACCAGTTCCCTACTCCTGACTGACCTCTCAGAACCCTTTCTTCTACAGTCTGACAATGGCCCTTCACCTATCAGGGCAGTTTCCTTATAATTTGCCAAGACATCCTCACACTGGCACAAGCTCATATTGCACATGATGCCTACATCTACACAGTTAGGCAGGGCCGACATGGCAGAGGAAGGGACATACATCTCAGAGTAGCTGTCACTCTCCGCCACTTCATATTCATCCAGGTCTCTACTCCCGCCTGACTCCACTGTTCCCTTCCCACTTTTTGCAGATGATGCCGGGAACCTGTGCTCCACTCCATGCCAGCAGCACCTATCACACTGAATTCCTTCATGAACCCTGTTCACCTGGGCTGACCAGGCAGGAGAGGGAGCACACCAGTCAGTGCAGCTGTCACTCTCCACCACTTCATATTCATCCAGATCCCTACTCACACCTGACTCCTCTGTTCCCTTCCTACTACTTTCTGGGGACCACACTGGGGACCTCTGCTCCCTTCCATGCCAGCAGCACCCATCGCACTGAATTATTTCATGAACCCTGTTCGTCTGGGGTGACCAGGTAGGGGAAGTGCACAACTCAGGGTAGCTGTCACTCAGTATCACTTTACATATATCCAGATCACTGCTCCCCACTGAATCCACTGTTCCTGTCCTACTTTGTCGTGACGACCCCAGAGACTTCTGCTCCATTTCATGCCAGCAGCTCCTATCACACTGGATTCCTTCATCAAGCTTGTTGAACTGGGCTGACCAGGCAGTGGGGGAGACACACACCTCTGGGTAGCTATTACTCTCTACCACTTCATCAACCACTTTCCAAAGGCAACCAAGGTCCCCACTACATGTTCCCATTCTTCCCTCAATATAAAGGGGGTTCTGGCGTTTAGAGTGTAGGCTCAAGTCCTTAACTCCTTCATTGCTGGAGCAGAATGGCTTTTCCTGCTGGTACTTGGTGCCACCTCGAGCAGACTGGGACACTTTTGAGTTCACGGTCTTATGGATCTGACCTCTGTCTTTAACTTCACCTTGTGATGACAGGACCTGTCCTGCTTTATTCAACTTCATGTCCATGAGTGATCCTGCCTTTAACACCTCACGTCTTACAAGACACTGCTCCGACCGACCAGCTCTTTGGTCATCCTTATATGCAATGCCCTCACGAGGGTTATCGAGCACATCACTATTTTCACAAGAACTCTGTGAAATCCCAGTGTGCTGTGCCCCATTCTCTGGCACACCTTTACCGTAAGCCAGGTCATACAAACGCACAGTTTCTTTCATACTCTTCCAGAATTGTATAACGGGGGTTCCTTTGCCCTCTTCCATCCTCATTTTCTCTCCCTCTGACACACAGCGCTCTTGAGGTGCACTTCTCTGCACACTTTTATTCCCAGGACTCTTACCATGGAGCTCCCTCTTCTGGACAACACAAGAGAAAGCCCCACGTGTTTCTTCAGGAATGTTGTCAGTTTCCCTGTCAGTGTTAGTACTAGGGACACTGGCCACCCTACCTATGTCATGGCCATCGCCTTCTGAGTGGTTGTCTTGTTTTTCATTCATGTTTTTAGACTGCTGACATTCAGTTTGACACTCTGTTTTCTTTTCTTTTGCACAGCCATTGTAGTGCTGGAATTGTGTGTTATAAAACACAGGTCCTCTGTTAAGTGTAGGCAACAGGGACTGAGGTATGAGAAAGCCGGGATATTGTCTGAGCATCACTGCATATGGAAAACACACACTTCCATATCTGACACCTAGAAAGAGAATGTAGTGGTTAGTGTTTGCTCTCCTGGGGCCAGTCACAACATTCAGCCAGCACACAGCTATATGTCCATGCCAACTGAGTCTCCTCCCTGCCAATTGTTAACTAATGGCCCCCAGTTCCTCCCTGGGTATACCCAGGATGCAACAAGGAAGGGAAGGGGCAATGACTGGAACAGTGGGGCCTCCAGAACCCTTCTTCAGCACTAGATAGGCATCTTCTGCTCTGACTAGTTGGGGCGCAGGCCGTCACTAAGTCAGCTCATAACAGTCATTGGTACTTAGCGACTCTTTACAAAAGACCAAGCACACATTCTCATGGACTGTTATGGCTGCAGGAAGAATACGACATGTCAGGCCTTACAGGGCAAGGAGAACAGAAGCCTTCTAATCTACTTCAGCACTATTCACTCACACTCATCTTCCTCCCCCCATTTCCACTCCTCAGGGGTGAACACCACATGCCACACATTTCTCTCTCATAAGCAGATTTTTGGGAAAGGCATTTCATTGTGCAAGACAAATCCATACAATTGGCAAATCAAGATAAAATTTCTATTGAGTATACACAAGAAGCATTAGTTATATTCAGTGTTCATGAGGCGAATTAATGAGGAGGGTGACACAGATCTTAGGAACTCAACTGCACTGCTAAGGAATGTGTCAAAGTGCCTCTTGTACCTGGCATGTGTAGTAATACATGTGTACAAGCATAAGGGTTCTTCCCTTCACTGAAAGGAGGCAGATCTGAGCTTGCAGTTAAACACTGTCTTAAGAGGTTAGAAACAAACACAACGAAGTTCCGGTAAGGACAGAGACAGATCGCTTCCCCAGTAAGTCCCACCATACACAGTCAATTGTGTAAGACAGTAGAACAGAATACTTAGTAGCAGGTGCCTGCCACTAGACCACCTCAGGTCCACTATCCACTCACTCACTGCAAAATCATAGGTGTTAAAGTTGTTAGTTTTACTCCCGTCTCCCTCAGCAAAACCTGTCTGCTCTTTCTCATGTCTTCTCTCTTCTGTTACCAATGCGAAGGACTTGAGTCCTCTCTCAAGTTTTTCCCTACTAGTTAAGTTTCTTGACTTCCCTGACATCACAGGTCTGTTATCCATACTGCTTCCAGGATCTCTGACCCAACTTTGAATGCTCACTGCATGTACAGTATCTGAATGGCTTATCATGGCCTGTCAGGAAATGGGAAATAACGACCATGTTCTTTAGGATGGGACAAAGGCCCTCTATTGGGTCTCTCACTGTAAATCATCTAATTACTCTCCCACTAATACCAAAGACGCAAACTAGACATGGGTCCCTCCCTGGACACAACTTCTTCCCTTCCCTTTTCTGGGTCATCTTCCCAACCCCTTCTAACTGGTACCAAATCTAATTCACTTTTTCAAAGAAAATCCTGCCACTTGTGACAACAGCTGAACCCTGAGGACATTTTGCTATGAGAAATCACTTGGACAGAGAAAGACAAACACTTGTAAGTAAAATCTAGAAAACATGAACTCAGAAACAGTAGAATGGCACTTTCCAGGGGCTAGTTGGTGGGGGAAATGGGAGATGTTGGCCAATGGAAAGAAAACCTAGCTCAGCCATTTTCTCACAGTAAATCTAGGAGAAAAATCCCCTGTGCTTCCCTCAGCGAGAGGGGCAAAGGAGCCCCTGTGACATATACCAGAACTGTTCTCAACAAAGCCAGACCTAAGACACCAGTTGAACAGAGCCCAACTTGTCTGGGGAAAAGGGAAATACTTTTCTCCAGCCGACACTCACCCTCTCCAATCCAATCAGAGGGGAGAAATAAAGCATGTGCACTTCACAGTCCAAAGGCATAATCTCACAAAAAGACTCAGACCTAATTATATTCCTTTGATAACCGTAGGACTATGATCCTTCCCCACCTCCACCACATTACTCAAGTCTTGTTTAGAGCTCTTTCTTTCATTATCCATCACATAATGCCTGAAAACATTAAAATGCACACTAAAAGCTAACTGCTGCCTCCAAAAAAACTCACTTATATATAAACACCAGGATTAGAAGTAAATGGAGAAACATGTACCAGCCAACACTGATCAACAAATGGTTCTGGAACTGGACGTCAACATGCAAAATAATCCATCTAGGCAGATTTTATACCCTTTGCAAAAATTAACTCAAAATGGACCACAAATCTAAACGTAAAATGCAAAACTATAAAACTCCTAGAAGATAATACAAGGTAAAACATGATGACCTTGACTATGGTGATGACTTTTGGAAACAACAACGGCTCAATCCATGTAAGAACTGCTAAAATGGATCTCATTATTAAAACAAACTCTGCCAAAGACAATCAAATGAAAAGACAAGCCACTGAGAGAGAAGACTGGGATTAAATATTTGAACAACACATATCTGACAAAGGACTATTATCCAAAATAAAGGCATTACCTCAGAGAAATTTCGAGTTTTGTTCAAGACTACTGCCATGGGGCAGATATCACAAGCAAGTCCAGTGAATGTTTTGGTCCCAACACATATAAAAGTTATGTTTACACTCTGCTCTAATCTTTTAGGTGTGTGATATCATTATGTCTAACATGCATATCCTAATTAATATGCTATATTACTAAAACACTCAACATTATCTGAGCTTTCATGAGTTGAAATCACTGATTAAAAATCACAAATGTCATGTAAAATTATGAAATATTATGAGAATTACCAAAATGTAAGAAGGACATGAAGTGAGCAAATGTTCTTTTAGAATTAGTTGTATTAACCATATTTTCGTGTTATATGTGATTTTGGAAGGAGTTCTCTGTCTCACCTCTCACGCCGCCATCTTGAATACTTCTCTCAGGTTTGGCAATTTGGAAAACTGACACCAACAGACCTGCTGGATGCAAGGTTGCCAAACCTTCAATTTGTAAAAACACGACTTCTGCAAAATGCAATAAAACAAGGTACGCCTATATACAAAGAACCCTTAATACGTTAAGAAAATAATCTGACTTTACAATGTGACTGCAGACCCTAACAAACACCTCACCAGAGAAGATGCCCAGACGGTAAATAAACATGTGAAAAGATACTCCACATCATGTCATCAAGAAATAATGGTACGGCCCCTCTGGAAGACAGTCTGGCCTTCTTTTACAAAGCTAAACATAGAATATTACCAAAACTGAGAGAAGTATTCAAGATGGCGGTGTGAGAGGTGAGACAGAGAACTCCTCCCAAAACCACATATAACACAAAAATATGGTTAATACAACTAATCCTAAAAGAGCAACAGGAAAGAAGGCTGCACCAGTCTGCATACATCTGGAGGACAGAGCAGACCTCAGGAAACAGGGTAACATACCAAAGCCTTGATCCAATGGGACCCAAGCCCTTCCCCCACCCCAGGTCACTGGTGGGAGGAAGAGAAACGGAGCCGGGAGGGGGTGGAAGCCTAGGACTGCTGAGTACCAGCCCTGGAGATCTGCTTTGGGAGCACAAACCTACATTGCATGGTGCTCTGGAGATTACTGGGGTTGGAAAACTAACACAGGCAGAATACTTTGAGTGACTGAGATTCCAGCTGTTTGTGGAGGACAGGGATCCATATCCGGCTGCTCTGGGACAAAGGAAAAGTGAGTGGTCTGAGAGGCTTCCTAACAGCGAGAGGGCTGCTGAGGGGAGGGGCTTGCACGGAGATTGCTGTGCAGGAGAAGGGATAGGTGGACAAGTCTCTGGGCATGCTCTGCCCAGCAGGTTGAGAACTTTCAAGGGCTTCAGGCACTCCATTCCCCTGACTGGCTGATCAGCTCCAGGGCACCCCACTGTGATATGCAGTCTGGTGCGCCTTCCTCCTGGCCTGCCAGGACTGGCTCACAAACTGACAGTCCCTGTCCTGGCATCAGGCCAAGTAGAGGGAGGCCCTGCCTATGGCAGCTACGGACGCAAAGCACAGAGGCTTACATCTGTGTGCTCGGCCCACTGGTTCTGAGAGTGGAGACAGGCACTGCAGCCAGGAAGCAGGGAACAGCTCTTTCCTCCCCCCAGGTACCAGTGGCACACCCCTGCCACCAACGACATTTCTCCAGGGGCAGAGCAGATTCAGAGACTAGAGCTTCTGGGCGCTAGAGGGTGCCACATACAAATATGAAACATCAAAGGAACCTGATTCACAACAAAATCTCACAAACACCAGAAAAAGGCCCAAATGAAATTGAACACACCAATCTTCCTGAAACAGAGTTCAAAATATAAATCATAAACATGCTCCTGGAGGTACAGAAAAATATTCAAGAACTCAGGGAAATTTAGGATGGAGATTCAATCATTAAGAAATTCCGTATCTGAAATGAAACATGCAACGGAGGGATTTAAAAACAGATTAGATGTACTAGAAGAGACAGTAAATGGAATAGAAATTAGAGAAGAAGAATACAAAGAAGCTGAGGCACAGAAAGAAAAAAAGATCTCTAAGAATGAATAAATATTCAGAGAACTGTGTGACCAATACAAACGAAACAATATTTGCATTATAGGGGTACCATAAGAAGAGAGAGAAAAAGGGATAGAAAGTGTCTATGAGGAGGTAATTGCTGAAAACTTCCCCAATCTGGGGAAGGAGATAGTCTCTCAGGCTACGGAGGTGCACAGATCTCTGAACACAAAGGACCCAAGGAAGGCAACGCCAAGAAATATAATAATTAAAATGGCAAAGATGAGGGATAAGGACAGACTTATAAAAGCAGCTAGAGAGAGAAAAAAGATCACATATAAAGGAAAACCCATCACGCTATCATCAGCCTATTTAAATTTGAGGAAGGGATTAAATAATTTCCAGATAAGCAAAAGCTGAGAGAATTTATCTCCCACAAACCATCTCTACAGTGTATTTTGGAGGGACTGCTATTGATGGAAGTGTTCCTAAGGTTTAATAGCTGTCACCAGAGGTACTAAAACCACAGTAAAGAAAGTATAACAGCTAATTACCAAGCAAATGCAAAAATTAAAATAACTATCTCCAAAGTCAATCAAGGGATAGACACAGCATACAGAATATGATATATAATATATAAAGAATAGAGGAGGAAGATAAAGGAGGAAAAAAAAGAACCTTTAGATTGTGCTTGTAATAGAATATTAAGCAAGTTATGTTAGACTCTTAGATAGTAAGGAAGTTAACCTTGAACCTTTGGTAACCACGAATCTAAAGCCTGCAATGCCAATAAGTACATACCTATTGATAATCACCCTAAATGTAAATGGATCTAATGCACCAATCAAAAGACACAGAGTCACTGAATGGATAAAAAAACAAGACCCATCCCTAAGGTGCCTACAAGAGACTCACTTTAAACCCAAAGACATACACAGAATAAAAGTGAAGGGATGGAAAAAGATGCAACTAATAGGGAGGAAAAAGCAGGAGTTGCAGTAGTTGAATCAGACAAAATAGACTTCAAAAAAAGAAAATCACAAGACACAAACAAGGACATTACATAATGATAAAGGGTCAATCCAACAAGAAGATATAACCATTATAAATATCTATGTGCCTAACACAGGAGCACCTATATATGTGAAACAAATACTAACAGAATTAAAAGGACAAATAGAATGCAATGCATTCATTCTAGGAGACTTCAACACTCTACTCACTCTTAAGGACAGAACCAGACAGAAAATAACTAAGGAGACAAAGGCACTGAACAACACAATAGAACACATGGACATAACAGACATCTACAGAACTCTACACCAAAAAGCAGAAGAATACACATTCTTCTCAAGTGCACATGGAACATTTTCAAGAATAGATCATATACTAGGCCACAATAAGAGCCTCGGTAAATTCAAAAAGGTTGAAATTGTACCAACCAGTTTCTCAGACCACAAAGGTATGAAACTAGAAATCAATTATGCAAAGAATATGAAAAATCCCACAAACACATGGAGGCTTCACAACAGGCTCCTAAATAACCAATGGATCAGTGACCAAATAAAAACAGAGATCAAGCAATATATGGGGACAAATGAAAACAATAATTCAACAGCACAAAATCTGTGAGATGCAGTGAAGGCCATGCTAGGAGGGAAGTACATTGCATTTCAGGCCTACCTCAGGAAAGAAGAGCATTCCCATATGAGCAGTCTAAACTCACAATTAACTAAACTAGAAAAAGAAGAACAAATGAAGCCCAAAGTCAGTAGAAGGAGGGACATAATAAAGGTTAGAGCAGAAATAAATAGAGAAGAAAAAAACAATAGAAAGAATCAATGAAAGCAGGAGCTGGTTCTTTGAGAAAATACACCTAATAAATATACTCCCAGCCAGATTTATCAAGAAAAAAAGGGAGTCTACAAACATAAACAAAATCAGAAATGAGAAAGGAAAAATCACTACAGACCCCACAGAAATACAAAGAATTATGAGAGAATACTTTGAAAAATCATATGGTAACCAACTGGATAACGTAGAAGAAATGGACAACTTTCTAGAAAAATACAAACTTCTGAGGCTGATGGAGGAAGAAACAGAAAATCTGAATAGACCAACTACCAGCAAGGTAATTGAATTGGTAATCAAAGTACTATCTAAGAACAAAACGCCAGGACAGATGGCTTCACCGCTGAATTTTATCAAACGTTTAGTGAAGACTTAATACCCATTCTCCTTAAACTTTTCCAAAAAGTGCAAGAGGAGCAAATACTCCCAAACTCATTCTACAAGGCCAGCATCACCCTCATACCAAAACCAGTCAAAGACACGACAAAAACAAGAAAATTACAGACCAATATCCCTGATGCACATAGATGCAAAAATACTCAACAAAATATTAGCAAACCAAAATCAAACGTACATCAAAAAGATCATCCATCATGATCAAGTAGGATTTATTCCAGGGATGCAAGAATGGTACAGCATTCAAAAATCAATCAACATCATCCCCACATCAACAAAAAGAAGGACAAAAACCACATGATCATCTTCATAGATGCTGAAAAAGCATTCGAAAAAATTCAACAAACATTCATGAAAAAACTCTCAACAAAATGGGTATAGAGGGCAAATACCTCAACATAACAAATGCCATATATGACAAACTCACAGCCAACATCATATTAACAGCAAGTAACTGAAAGCTTTTCCTTTAAGATCAGGAACAAGACAAGGATGCCCACTCTTCCCATTGTTATTCAACATAGTACTGGAGGTCATAGCTACGGCAATCAGACAACACAGAGAAATACAAGGCATCCAGATTGGTAAAGAAGAACTCAAATTGTCACTATTTGCAGATGATATGATATTGTACATAAACACCCTGACGACTCCACTCCAAAACTACTAGAACTAATATCTGAATTCAGCAAAGTTGCAGGATACAAAACTAATATACAGAAATCTGTTGCTTTCCTATACACTAACAATGAACTAGCAGAAGAGACATAGGAAAACAATTCCATTCACAATTACATCAAAAAGAATAAAATACCTAGGAATAAACCTAACCAGGCAAGTGAAAGACCTATACCCTGAAACTACAAGAAACTCTTAAGAGAACTGGAACAAATAGTTCTAAAATTCATAAGGAACCACAAAAGACCCTGAATAGCCAAAGCAATCCTGAGAAGGAAGAATAAAGCAGGGGGATCCCGCTCCCCAACTTCAAGCTCTACTAAAAAGCCACAGTAATCAAAACATTTGGTACTGGCACAAGAACAGACCCACAAACCAGTGGAACAGAAAAGAGAGTCCAGATATTAACCCAAACATATGTGGTGAATTTATATACGATAAAGGAGCCATGGATATACAATGGGGAAATGACAGCCTCTCCAACAGCTGGTGTTGGCAAAACTGGACAGCTACATGTAAGAGAATGAAACTGGATCATTGTCTAACCCCATACACAAAAGTAACCTCAAAATGGATCAAAGACCTGAATGTAAGTCATGAAACCATAAAACTCTTAGAAGAAAACATAGGCAAAATTCTCTTGAATATAAACATGAGCAACTTCTTCATGAACGTTATCTCCCCAGGCTAGGGAAACAAAAGCAAAAATGAACAGTGCGTCTATATCAAGCTGAAAAGCTTCTGTACAGCAAAGGACACCAACAGTAGAACAAAAAGACATCCTACAGTATGGGAGAATTTATTCATAAAGAGTTCACACACCTCAACAAACAAAAAGCAAATAAGCCAATTAAAAAGTGGGCAGAGGAGCTGAACAGACACTTCTCCAAAGAAGAAGAAATTCAGATGACCAACAGGCACATGAAAAGATGCTCCACATCGCTAATCATCAGAGAAATGCAGATTAAAACCACAATGAGATATCACCTCACACCAGTGAGGATGGCCAACATCCAAAACACAAACAACAACAAATGTTGGCGAGGATGTGGAGGAAGGGGAACCCTCCTACACTGCTGGTGAGAATGTAAATTAGTTCAACCATTGTGGAAAGCAGTATGGAAGCTCCTGAAAAAACTCAAAATAGAAACACCATTTGACCCGGGAATTCCCCTCCTAAGAATTTACCCTAAGAATGCAGGAGCCCAGTTTGAAAAAAGAATATGCACCCCTATGTTTATCGCAGCACTATTTACAATGGAAGCAACATAAGGGTCCATCAGTCGATGAATGGATAACGAAGATGTGGTACATATACACAATGGAATATTATTCAACCATAAGAAGAAAACAAATCCTACCATTTGCAACAACATGGCTGGAACTAGAGGGTATTATGCTCGGTGATGTAAGCCAGGCAGAGAAAGACAAGTATCAAATGATTTCACTCATACGTAGAGTATAAGAACAAAGAAAAAACTGAAGGAAGAAAACAGCAGCAGACTCACAGAACCCAAGAATGGACTAACAGTTGCCAAAAGCAAAGGAACTGGGGAGGATGGGTGGGAAGGAGGGGCAAGGGGGAAAAAGGAGCATTACAATTAGCATACATAATGTAGAGGGGAGCACGGGTAGGGCTGTACAGCACAGAGAAGACAAGTAGTGATTCTATAACATCTTACTACATTGATGGACAGTGACTGTAATGGGGTAGGTAGTGGGGACTTGATGATGGGGGAGTCTCATAACTGTAATATTGCTCATATAATTATAGATTAATGATACAAAAAAAAATCTCTAAAAAAAAAGATACCAATAAATGAAAACACAACCCGTGCTCATGGGTAGGAAGAATTAATATTGTCAAATGGTCATCCTGCCTAAAGCAACCTACAGATTCAATGCAATCCCTATCAAAATATTGACAGCATTCTTCAACAAACTAGGAAAAATATTTCTAAAATTCATATGGAACCACAAAAGACCCCAAATAGCCAAAGCAATCCTGAGAAGTTAGAATAAAGTGGGGGGGATTATGCTACCCAACTTAAAGTTCTACTATAAACCCAGAGTAATCAAGACATTTTGGCACAAGAACAGACCCATAGATCAATGGAACAGACTAGAAAGCCCAGATATAAACCCAAGCATACATGGTCAATTAATATATGATAAAGGAGCCATGGACATACAATGGGGAAAGGACAGCCTCTTCAACAATTGGTGTTAGCAAAACTGGACAGCTACATGCAAGAGAATGAAACTGGATTATTGTCTAAACCATACACAAAAGTAAACTCAAAATGGATCAAAGACCTGAATGTAAGTCATGAGGCCATAAAACTCTTGAAAGAAAACAAAAGCAAAAATCTCTTGAAAATATACATGAACAACTTTTTCCTGAACGAATCTCCTCGGACAAGGGAAACAAAATAAAAAATGAATAGATGTGACTACATCATGCTAAAAAGCTTCTGTACAACAAAGGACACCATCAGAACAAAAAGGCATTATACAGTATGGGAGAGAATACATTTGTAAATGACATATCTGTCAAGGGGTTAACATCCAAAATATATAAAGAACTCACATGCCTCAACACCCAAAAAGCAAATAACCTTATTAAAAAATGGGCAGAGGAGTTGAACAGACACTTCTCCAGAGAAGAAATTCAGATGGCCTACAGGCACATGAAAAGATGCTCCACATTGCTAATTATCAGGGAAATTCAAATTAAAACCACAATGAGATATCACCTCACATGAGTTAGGATGGCCAACATAGAAAAGAGTAGGAACAACAAATGCTGGTAAGGATGCAGAGAAAGGAGAGCCCTCCTACACTGCTGGTGGGAATGTAAACTAGGGCAACCATGTGGAAAGCAATCTGCAGGTTTCTCAAAAAACTAAAAAATAGAAATATCATTTGACCCGGGAATTCCACTCCTAGGAATTTACCCAAAGAAAACAACTCAGATTCAAAAAGACATATGTACCCCTATGCTTATCACAGCACTACTTACAATAGCCAAGATATGGAAGCAACCTAAATGTCCATCAGTAGATGAATGGATAAAGAAGATGTGGTACATATACACAATGGAATACTATTCAGCTGTGAGGAAAAAACAAATCCTACCATTTGCAACAACATGGATGAGGGTATTATGCTCAGTGAAATAAGTCAGGTAGAGAAAGACAAATACCAAATGATTTCCCTCATTTGTGGAGTATAACAACGAAGCAAAACTGAAGGAACAAAATAGCAGCAAACTCACAGACTCCAAGAAAGGACTAGTGGTTACCAAAGGGGAGGAGTGGGGGAGGGTGGTTGGGGAGGGAGGGAGAAGGGGATTGTGGGGTATCATGATTGGTGCACATGGTGTGTGTGGGGTCACGGGGAAGACAGTAGTTGAGAGAAGACAAATAGTGACTCTGTAACATCTTACTACAGTGATGGACAGTGACTGCAATGGGATATGGGGAGGGACTCGATAATAAGGGTGAATGAAATAACCACTCTTTTTCTTGTGCAACCTTCTTAAGGGTGTCTACCAATGATACCTTAATAAAAAAGAAAATAACAAAGGACAACCAAAAAAAAAAAAAAAGACTATTACCAAAACCTGGAACATCTCAGATATCCTTCAGGAGGCAAGAGAGCATAGAAAGTGTTGTGCATTCTGACAAGGAAGTACTATTCAGCAGTAAATAGGAACGAATTGTCAAGTCATGAAAACACATGAGGGAATGAACCTGAAATGCCTATTACTTCTTTTGAAGGCAAACTGAAAAGCTACACATTGTAGGATTCCAATGATAAGATTCTGGAATAGGCAAAGCTATGGAGACAGTAAAAAGATTGGTGATTGCCAGGGGGAGGGAGGATGGAAGCACGAATAGTGAGGAGCCTTTCAGGGCAATGAACATCTTTAGTAGAATACTATGATGATGGACTCCTGTCAAGATGCCTTTATCCCAAACCATACATGTAGCACCAAGAGGAAACTATGATCTTTAGGTGGTGATAATATGTTACTTTAGGTTCACTGATTACAACATATGTATCAACCTGGTAGGGAATGTTGGTAATGGGAGAGGCCATACATGGCTGAAAGTATCTGGGGAATCTTCATTTATGCTCCATCTAGTTTTGCTCCTAAAAGTGCTCTGAAAAATAAAGCCTACAGAAAAGAGGTAGAGATCCTTGATATGCATAGACTGCTTCTGGAAAGACACCCCAGCTACTCCTAACACTTTTTGCCTCAGAGAAGAGCACTTGGAAGACTGGGAAAAAGCCAGAGGGAAAGACTTCATTCCATGTTTGCATACGACTTTAATTTTTAACCATTTTCATTTGGGTACTTTTTTGAAAAACAACTTAAGCCACTTTCAGCTAAAAGATGTTCTGTTATTTAGAGAGTAGTCATGCCTCTCATGCATACCAAATAAATCATGAGAAGGTGCCCTGCAGGTTAACAAAATCAGGATACTTTGCATCTACTTGCTCAATTCATGTTTAATTTGCCTAAAGAACAGCTCTACACCTTGAGCACAACAGTCATGGTGTTTAATATACAGTTTCATCAAGCCATTTAACTTTCAATACATTGTCACTTTCTAGCTAATTATCCAAAAATGGTATAAATTACCCTCTGTGAATCTATCAGCATCTTTTCTACAGCCAGTGTCCATTCTATCTTCTTTTTTTAACAGGTCCTCAAGCCCTAATGAAATTGGAGGCCACCCCTCTCTGTCCACATGGTACAGGACAGGAACACACCAACAGAACGTGAGCATTATCACTGGTCAAGAAGACTCGTCCCTCTTCCTGGCTTGGTAATTAGAACAGGGAGGGCATGTGACAAAGCCAGACCAAGGAGGGGCAGCTTTGGAACTCTAGTTGAAACTTTTGGAAGAGAGTATCTTCTCTGGGATCACTAGCCATAAAATCATTACAGGCCTGGAAATGCTGTGACCATCTTGGCCACTTTGAAATGATGGCTGAGGTTGAGGCCAACACAAAGAAATCAAAACCTAGAATAGAGCAAGAAGACTCGACAATGGATTATGTCCTTTGATTCCCTCTGGAGCCAGACTGTGGCTTCCCCCTTGGAATCCAGATTATGCAAACAATAAATCCTATAAATTAATTTTTTCACCAAAATCTAAGTGAGGCTGCAATTAAAAAAAAATCTCATTCTTACTCCCAGTCATCACCACTTTCATTCTCCTAAACCACAACTATGAAGAACAAATATTTTACACCTCAGTAGGAATGAAGTGTAAAAACTATAGAGGTCTGTAGGGTCTCAGCCTTTTCACTCAAAGGTTTAAGATACAAAACGTTGTTTCTTTCTCTCAGGAATTTCCGACCTACAGTCAAGTGTTTTCCTCCTACATTTTCTTCCTTTGCACCATTTCAGTATATGTATTAGACATCTCCAGTGAAAAAGGCAATGGGATTGTTTATATAGGAAAACTCTTTAAGGAATTGGTTCATGTGGTGGTAACAAGTCCAAAATTAGCCAGGTAGTCTAGCTCACTGGAGACACAGTGAAGAGATGAAGTCAGAGGCCATATGGCAGCAGAATTCCTTCTTGCTTTGGCTGCAATTCTGAAATGGCTACCACTACCAGCTCCTTGGACGACTTAAAGGTTCTACTAACCAACTGGGAACAGTTGTGCAATGTACACAACATGCTGTCTCTATACACACAAGTTTAACAATACTTTTGCTGCAGGAGGTGTGAGAAGGGAGAATCACCCCCAGGATTCTCCCACTCTGCCTAAAGTCTCTGCACTGCCCTGTAATGAATGAAATCCTGGATGTCTACCTTACATTTTCAAGTCTTGTCTTTCTTCCCCCCAAATAGTTTTCGGACCTCAGCATAAGCTTTTGAAACCTTTAGGCCTTGATGAAAACATTAAAGGACTAGGATGTCTAACCTCTTCCAATCTGACTGCTCTCAGAACATAAGATTATTTTGGGGATGACTCCTGTGTGACCCTGGGCAAGTCACTGACTGAGCCTCAGGTCCCTCATTTATGCAAGAACAGCAGCAGAGTACCTAGCTCATGGGGTTGTTGAGAGGTCTAATGAGGGAACCCATTTCTAGCAGAGTAACTGGCATATTGCTAGCATGCAAATGTTACCTGTTAATGCGAACTTCAAAAGCTGCCCCTGTTTGCTGCCACAACCTCTTCTGGGGACAGGACGGGGTGAGGAAGGGAGGTTAATAGAGAAAAGTACTAGAAAACCTATGGGCATTGGTTTACCGGGAGGGTCCCTAATCTCACTGAACCTTCTTGGATTCCTTACCTGCCCCAGGAGCAGAGAATGGATAATAGATGGGATGCTGGTACCAGGAACTCAGGTAAGGATGCTGGGCCATGGCCTGCACATAAAAGGGTCTGGTGCTACCACCGTCAAAATATGCGTTGTTTTCTGAAGAAGATTTCATTCTCTAGCCTGAAAAAAAGGCATTTATATTTAATAGGAAATGGCAGTCTCATTCAGCCCCGTAAAAGCTGTGAAGGTAGAATAGTCTTCCTAGTTCCCCTTCAGAACTCCAAGCCTGGTGGCAGATTCGCTCCGTTCTCTTCCCGCTTGCCTGGCCTTGGTGACACAGGGAAGCAGTGCATTTAGGACTTGTGTAGCAGCACCCAAAAACAGGCCTGCATCGCACCTTAGCCTGTCAAGGCTCCCGGTGCAGCTGCACCTTGGGAAGACTGAGGCCTTGGAGGCCAGCAGAGAACAAGTGAAGGCCTCAAACGCGAGGGGCAGGGCCCATCCGGGGCACTCAAGGGCGGCGACTGAGGCCAGGCCTGAAGTGTTCTCATCTTCAGCTACAAGCCACCCGGGACCCCACTGATGCTGGAGTCCATCCCCTAGGCTTAGCGTCCCCTTCCCCGGGCCTCACCCAGGCCTCACCCAGGCCTCACCCAGACACCCTCGACCCTCACCTCTCCCACAAGCCAATCAATTCCCACTGACCCCCGCAACCACCGCTTCGCACAAACCCTGTTCCCATCTGGCACATTGACCTGCTCTAGGTTGATGTCAGAGAGAACACACACACCACAACCTCAGCCACCCGGAGAGTTATGGCATCATGGACCATGCGACCTCCTTTATATGCACAGCGGATCGGCACGTGCTGCCTCTTGCGCAGGCGCGTTGCTCCCACAGGCCAGCAGCGCATGCGCCCTATGGGACACCCAGCGCCTCCGCCCCACGGCGCCGGAAGAAGTTCGCATGGGATCCATGGCCCCGGAAGAAGTCCGCATGGGATCCACGGCGCCGGAATAAGCCCGCATGGGATCCATGGCGCCGGAATAAGCCCGCACGGGCTCCGGCGTGAAGGCAAGTAATCACTTTCTACGCTGTCCTTTATGGTGACCGTTCAGACTTGTTTTCCACTCATTCCTCGTGCATGTAGTGCCCTGGCATCGACTCTTCTAGAGTATAGGGTGCTTCCCTGTCCACCTTGCTCTCCTGGACCACTCCTCCAATTGAGTATATTTAGGCAGCAACTGGACTCCTTCCTTTGGCCTATGGCTGCTGCCACTTAAGGAAGAGGAGCCAATTGATGAGAAAGAGGAAAAGCAGAAGGCCAACATGGGCTGAGTACATGCTTGAGAGGATAAAACCACACAGGAGGGGCGCTCAAGCCAGCTTAATGCCACTGAGAATAAAATTCAGGGAGAAGGGGCTCTGGCCTTAGGACGCCATTGGCTGGGGGAAGTGGTAGGACAGAAAGCCCCTGAAAGTCATGCCTTGAGATCTGTACTTTGAATCTGAAGCTGGCACATACAGACAACTCTGTATATGAATGGAAGGACAAAGGATAGTAATTAAGGAGAGTAGTGGGGTTGTAATGAAGATTGTGAAATTTTTGTTTTGTGTTTTAGAGATTTAGGTATTTTTACCTCCCAGACTTTGCCTGAGATAGGAGAGAAATGAAGTCCTGAAGGTAGAAACTTTTATACATTAGCATCCCCTGACCTTGATTTTTTTTTCAAGAGCAGCAGGATACTTGCAGGGAGCATTGAACACTTGTACTAATTGCATTCCTAGGTAGGAATTCCGTGTTTTACCAGAATTTTCAGTAATGTAACAGATAAAGGTTTTCTTTAACATAAAGAACTCTGGAGGTAAACACCATACCTATGAGAAAATAAATTACTATTGTTTAAACCATCCAGTCTGTAATACTTGTTATGGAAACTCAGAAAAGTAATACACAGGCAATTAATTAAGAAAAGGATAGTGTGACGTTGTAAGTCTGGGGAGAAGAAATCCTGGGGCAAAATGCCTCTAAAAACCGAAATCAGTCAAAGGGAGAAATAAAGTTTAAAATCCATTCATTGCTTATAAATTGTACTCCCAGGCCGTCTCTCTTTCCTGCTCCAGTAGAAGCAAAACCAGCCGTCCCCCTCACCTCTCAAGTACAGTTAAGAATAGACTTTTTTCCACCTCTGAATGCTTACGGATATGCAGATATACTAAAGCCAGGCCAGATATTTGGGAAATATTACAATTTTACCCACAGATGTTTTTAGTACCACAAATGAAAAAGGCAGCAACTTCTCTAACGAAGCCAGTATATTTATTTACTCTGGTGTGAATGGTTTTCATTTCCAATAAAAGGAATATGATTGTTCTTGTACATTATTTGAACATTACCGCAAAACAAAGTTTTACTAGTTCTACCTCCACCAAACCTAGGTTTTCAACAAATTAAACAAAACTATAAATTTTTTCATAAATTCCAGCAGATTGATATGTTAGGAATAACAAAAACCTATACCTCCCTCCAGAGAAGTAAGACCTACATTACCTTTTTCCTAAATATTTCTTGGTAAAAAGTACTTTAAAAGTACATATTTATGACAATTCATTACAGTACACATTATTTTTAAAAGGGAAGTCTTTTATATTTCACTTCTGGAATGCTTTCCACCAAGATGCCTTGTCATAGTTTGCTTGCTTTGTCCATTTCCACTGTTGTCACCCTCAGCCAAACAGCCTTCATTAAATTATTTTTCTTATACAGTAGTAGACCACCGCTCACAGGCTTTAAATGAGAACATGATCTTTCATTTTAAAGGAAAATATTTATTAATCATAAAAATCTATACCATGGCTATCATCAGACTTCTCAACAGAAAACATACAGGCCAGAAGGGAATGGCATGATATATTTAATGAAATAAAGCAGAAGGGCCTTGAACCAAGAATACTCTACCTGGCAAGGTTATCATTTAAATTTCAAGGAGGGATTAAACAATTTTCAGATAAAAAAACTGAGAAAATTTATCTCCCACAAACCACCTCTACAGTGAATTTTGGAGGGACTCCTATAGATGGAAGTATTCCTAAGACTAAATAGATGTCACCCAAGGGCTAGACAAAGAGCAGAGAATATGATTGATAACATACAAAGAAAGGAGGAGGAAGAAAAAGGAGGGAAAAAAAGGAAACTTTAGGTTGTGTTTCTACTAGCATATGAAGTGAGTTAAATTAGACTATTAGCTGGTAAGGGAATTACCCTTGAACCTTTGGTAACCACAAATCTAAAGCCTGCAATGGCAATAAGTACATACTTATCGATAATCACCCTAAATGTAAAGGGTCTGAATATACCAATCAAAAGACATAGAGTTACTGAATGGATAAAAAAAACAAGACCCATCTATATGCTGCCTACAAGAGACTCACTTCAAACCCAAAGACATACACAGACTGAAAGTAAAGGGATGGAAAAAGATATTTCATGCACTAACAGTGAGAAAAAAGCAGGAGTTGCAGTGCTTGTATCAAACAAAATGGACTTTGAAACAAAGAAAGTAACAAGAGACAAAGAAGAACAGTATATAATGATAAAGGGGTCAGTCCAACAAGTGGATATAACTATTATAAACATCTATGCACCCAACACAGAATCACCTACATATGTGAAACAAATACTAATAGAATTAAAGGGGGAAATAGAATACAATGCATTCATTTGAGGAGACTTCAACACACCACTCACTCCAAAGGACAGATCAACCAGACAGAGAACAATGAGACAGATGCACTGAACAACATATTAGAACAGATGGACCTAACAGACATCTACAGAACACTCCATCCAAAAGCAAAAGGACACACATTCTTCTCAAGTGTACATGGAACATTTTCAAGAATAGATCATATACTAGGCCACAAAAAGAACCTCAGTAAATTCAAAAACATTGAAATTTACCAACCACCTTCTCAGCTCACAAAGGTATGAAACTAGAAATAAATTACACAAAGAAAATGAAAAAGCCCACAAACACATGGAGGCTTAATAACATGCTCCTAAATAATCAATGGATCAATGACCAAATAAAAACAGAGATCAAGCAGTATATGGAGACAAATGACAACAACAATACAACACCACAAAATCTGTGGGACACAGCGAAGGCCTTGCTAAGAGGGAAATACATTGCAATACAGGCCTACCTCAGGAAAGTAGAACAATCCCAAATGAACACTCTAAACACAATTAATGAAACTAGAAAAGGAAGAACAAATGAGGCCCAAAGTCAGTAGAAGGAGGGACATAATAAAGATTAAAGCAGAAATAAATAAAGTTGAGAAGAATAAAACTATAGAAAGAATCAATGAAAGCAGGAGCTGGATCATTGAGAAAATAAACAAAATAGATAAACCCTTAGCCAGACTTAGCAAGAAAAAAAGAGAGTCTACACACAAACAGAATCAGAAATGAGAAAGGAAAAATCACTACAGACACCACAGAAATACAAACAATTATGAGAGAATACTATTAAAAATTATATGCTAAAAAACTGGATAATGTAGAAGAGATGGAAAACTTCCTAGGAAAATAAAACTTTCCAAGGCTGACCAAGGAAGAAACACAAAATCTGAATAGACCAATTACCAGCAAAGAGACTAAATTGATAATCAAAAAACTGACAAAGAACACAACTCCTGGACTAGATGGTTTCACTGCAGAATTTTATCGAACATTTAGTGAAGACCTAATACCCATCCTCCTTAAAGTTTTCCAAAAAGTAGAAGAGGAGAGAATACTCCCAAACTCATTCTACGAGACCAACATCATTCTAATACCAAAAGCAGGCAAAGACATCACAAAACAAGAAAATTACAGACAATATCCCTGATCAACATAGAAGCAACAATACTCAACAAAATACTAGCAAACCGAATTAAAAAATACATCAAAAAGGTCATCCATCATGATCAAGTGGGATATATCCCAGGGATACAAGGATGGTACAACATTCGAAAATCCATCACCATCATCCACTACAACAATAAAAAGGACAAAAACCACATGATCATTTCAATAGATGCTGAAAAAGCATTAGACAAAATACAACATCCATTCATGATAAAAATTCTCAACAAAATGGTAAAGAGGGCAAGTACCTCAACATAATAAAGGCCATATATGACAAACGCACAGCCAACATTATACTTACCAGCGAGAAGCTGAACGCTTTTCCTTTAAGATAGGGAACAAGACAAGGATGCCCACTCTCCCCACTTTTATTCAACATAGTTCTGGAGGTCCTAGCCACGGCAATCAGACAATACAAAGAAATAAAAGGCATCCATATTGGCAAGGAAGAAGTCAAACAGTCCCTGTTTGCAGAGGACATGATATTGTACATAAAAAAACAGAAAGAATCCACTCCAAAACTACTAGATCTAATATCTGAATTCAGCAAAGCTGCAGGATACAAAATTAATACACTGAAATTTGTTGCTTTCCTATACACTAATGGTGAACTAGCAGAAAGACAAATCAGGAAAACAATTCCATTCACAATCGCATCAAAAAGAATAAAATACTTAGGAATAAACCTAACCAAGGAAGTGAAAGACCTATACCCTGAAAACTACAGGACACTCT
Organism: Phataginus tricuspis; assembly: GCA_029783875.1. Lineage (NCBI taxonomy): Eukaryota > Metazoa > Chordata > Mammalia > Pholidota > Manidae > Phataginus > Phataginus tricuspis. The sequence continues at coordinate 44,845,704 of JAQQAC010008880.1, read as the reverse complement.
TAAGAGAAATTAAAGAAGACACTAATAAGTGGAAATTCATCCCGAGGTCACAGATAGGAAGAATTAATATTGTCAAAATGGCCATCCTGCCTAAAGCAATCTACAGATTCAGTGCAATCCCTATCAAAATACCAACAGCATTCTTCAATGAACCGGAACAAATAGTTCTAAAATTCATATGGAACCACAAAAGACCCCAAATGGCCAAAGCAATCCTGAGAAGGAAGAATAAAACAGGGGGAATTACGCTCCCAGACTTCAAGCTCTACTACAAAGCCACAGTAATCAAGACAATTTGGTACTGGCACAAGAACAAACCCATAGACCAGTGGAACAGAATAAAGAGCCCAGATATAAACCCAAGAATATATGGTCAATTAACATACGACAAAGGAGCCATGGATATACAATGGGGAAATGACAGCCTCTTCAACAGCTGGTGTTGGCAAAACTGGACAGCTACATCTAAGAGAATGAAACTGGATTATTGTCTAACCCCATACACAAAAGTAACCTCAAAATGGATCAAAGACCTGAATAAGTCATGAAACCATAAAACTCTTAGAAAAAACATAAGCAAAAATCTCTTGGACATAAACATGAGCAACTTCTTCATGAACATATCTCCCCAGGCAAGGGAAACAGTAGCAAAAATGAACAAGTGGGACTATATCAAACTAAAAAGCTTCTGTACAGCAAAGGACACCATCAGTAAAACAAAAAGATATCCTACAGTATGGGAGAATATATTCATATATGACATATCCAATAAGGGCTTGACATCCAAAATATATAAAGAGTTCATGCACCTCAACAAACAAAAAGCAAATAACCCGATTAAAAAATGGGCAGAGGAGCTGAACAGACACTTCTCCAAAGAAGAAATTCAGATGGCCAACAGGCACATGAAAAGATGCTCCACATCGCTAATCATCAGAGAAATGCAAATTAAAACCACAATGAGATATCACCTCACACCAGTTAGGATGGCCAACATCCAAAACACAAACAACAACAAATGTTGGCTAGGATGTGGAGAAAGGGGAACCCTCCTTTCTGCTGGTGGAAATGTAAGTTAGTTCAACCATTGTGGAAAGCAGTATGGAGGTTCCTCAAAAAACTCAAACTAGAAATACCATTTGACCCAGGAATTCCACTCCCAGGAATTTACCCTAAGAGTGCAGCAGCGCAATTTGGAAAAGACATATGCACCCCTATGTTTATTTCAGCACTATTTACAATAGCCAAGAAATGGAAGCAACTTAAGTGTCCAGCAGTAGATGAATGGATAAAGAAGAGGTGGTACATATACACAATGGAATATTATTCAGCCATAAGAAGAAAACAAATCCAGACATGTGCGACAACATGGATGGAGCTAGAGGGTATTATGCTCAGTGAAATAAGCCAAGCAGAAAAAGACAAGTATCAAATGACATCACTCATATGTGGAGTATAAGAACAAAGAAAAACAGACTGAAGGAAAAAAACAGCAGCAGATTCACAGAACCCAAGAATGGACTAACAGATACCGAAGGGAAAGGGACTGTGGAGAATGGGTGGGAAGGGAGGGATAAGGGGGGAAAAGGGGCATTACAACTAGCACACATAATAGAGCAGGGTGGGCGGGAACACGGGAAAGGCAGTATTTACAGAGAAGACAAGTAATGATTCTATAGCATCTTACTACGCTTATGGACAGTGACTGTAATGGGATATGTAAGGGAGGACTTGATAATAGGGGGTTTAGTAACCATAATGTTGTTCAAGTGATTGTACATTAACAATACCAAAAAAAAAAAAAATCTACACCATGAATTGTCTCCAAAGGCATAGCAAATTAAATATGGACACCTTTGAGAAGAAACATTCATTATTGATTTTAATTGTGTTTTATGATCATTGGTAAACTATAAATCCAAATGGTTTGCAACATATTTTTTAGTAACATTAGTAAGTCTGGCTACTAAGTGTCCATTTTTGGATTGGGCAAATTCTCTCTTCTGGAATATTTCGGTAAAAATTATATAAACAACAAAAAAAGAACCTATAACCTGTTAAGCCCATCAAGATTCTTCTACCAGCACTATTTAGCACAATGTCCTTTGCAAACTAATTTCCCTTCAGTTTTTTCTTTGGAAAGACTGCAATTTGGCCATCTCAATGAACTACTGATATCAAATGAACCAAATAGCTCATGCTAAGATGGAAGACCACAAGTAGTCAAAACATGTCCATTCTCTCTCCCATTTCAATATGGAAAAAGGCAAAATAGAGGGGGAAAGGCAAAGCAAAAAAGAAACGGAGAACTGGGTCACAACTCCATTTTTTGCCTCAAACTACCTTTGTGTCCTCAGGCAACCCATATAACCTCCCTGCAGTGATTCCTCATCTAGAATTAAGGATAATCTATTTCTACATATCACTGGGTTTATGTACACAGTCGATGTGAAAGCCCTTTGGTCCTTTTGCATTACAATGCAAAAGGACCCTGGATTCTAGAATAGCTTATCTATACTGCACACAAAAAAATATGTATTTGGTTTTCTCTGCTGTTTCTGTCACTGAGCTCCTAAAACCCTTGAGTGAATGAGAGGAATCTTTGTACTCATAACAAGCCCTTTTTGACTACACCTTAGTTTATGCTAATAAGAGGTTCAGGGTCTGGTTCCTACGGGGTGGAGGTTGGTCACCACAAAGATCAAACAAGAGTAGAGGATTTGACAGCATTAGACTCACAGACACTGAGAAGTGACTCATGGTTACCAAGAAAGAGGTAACGGGGAGGGGCACTGTTGAACCACTGTGATATACATTTGATAATTTTAAAATATTAAAAAACTAAAAAACTATATTTGAGGGTTTGACTTTAAATTTAACCTCCACTTCCCCAGAGGGGAAGGGTGCTGGAGATAAGTTCAATAAAAACTTGAACAAGGAGATTAAGAGAGTTCACGGGTTGGTGAATGCTCTTCCCCCCACAGATTCAACTGTTGTGTGTGTGGGAAAGTGATGCACCAAGAGAGCACATGGAAGCTCTGTGCCAACCCCAGTCTCCTAAATCTTTCCTTAGGCATGTCTTCCATTTGGCTAGGTCCCTTGTAATAAACTGGAAAATATGAGTAGAGTACTTTCCTGAGTTCTATGAGATGGTCTAGTGAATTTGCAAACCTGACGAGGAGGTAATTGGAATCATGGAACTGGTAGTGGGCTAGGCAGAAGTTTGGTGGGCTGGGAATCCCACTTGAAGCTGGTGTTTGAAGTGGGGCAGTCTTCTGGGTCTGCACTAACTCTGGGTAGTGTCAGAACTGAATTGTTGGATACCTGGTTGGTGTCAGAAAATTGATTGTTATTTGGAAAAGACACAATTTGGTGTTAGGTGATGCCGGGGTTCTTGTTCACGAAGCCGAAGAATGAGCTTAGCAAACAGGCAAGGTAGGAGAGCAAGGTACAGGCTTTTATTTAGAAATAAAGTATAGGACAGAGCTCCCGGCTCACGCCAGGAGGGGACAAGAGAGTCCGGTGTGCTGTGTTGTCTAGGGGGTTTTATAGGCAAATTAGGATTTTTCGAGAACATGAAAAAAAGGCTTAGGGTGTAGACTTGTACCACTTCCCCTGCCCTCAAGGAGGGCTGGGTTGTTCTTGCTAGGACTGTTTACAGTAAAGTCACAGATTATGCTGTGATACCTTTCCCTATTTGTAAAACCACTCAATCATTCTAGGTCAAGTTGCTCCTGGCCTTTTGACTTTTAACTGACCTTACTGAAGATGTCTATATTCTTAATCTGATATCTTGTTCTTAGAGGATTAGTGTGACCTTGACTTTGCACAGTTTCAAAAGGGACTTCTTTGCCCACTGTTATATTGCTGACTGTAAATATCCCACCCTGCTTTTTCCGGAGGCTCTCACCCTACTTTGACTACACCCATGGTCCCTGTCTCATCAGAACTGAATTGTTGGATACCTGGTTGGTGTCAGAAAATTGGTTGTTATTTGGAAAAGACACAATTTGGTGTTAGGTAATGTAGGATTCATGAGAACCTCTCTACCTCAGGCAGACCTATGGTTTGGGAAGAGAATGAATGAAAGGGGTTTGGGAAGAGAATGGGTGAAAGGGGGGCAGGAGTGATGAGGAATCTTTGATTCCTAACTGACCACGTGGTCACCCACGGTATGGAGTAGCAGCTATCCTGCTAAACTAAAAGTTACCAGTGGAATTTAGAGATGGACTCCATTCCCAGGAAGTCGGTTTACTTGATGCACAAGGAAATGCAAACAATAAGAGGAAATTGAAATATGTAATCCCTTGGTTAGTGTTATCTGTAATAACTAAAGTGAAAATAAAAGAGAATGCGGGGTTGGACTTTGATATTATACCAAGCTCAAATTTTGGCTGTTCCCAACTTCAAAGCCATAGCCAAAGGAAATAATTACACTGGGACAACAGAGATTACCTTGAAAACCTCACCAAGAAAGTAAGAAAGCAGTGCACACTGAGGGAGAGCAAAACCAGGAAATTGCTGAAATCAGAAGTTCCCAGGTTCTGCAAGGAAATGGAATTGACAAGTGTGCATGCTTGTGGTAGCCACCTGGGTCCATGAAATGACTGGGTATTGAGGTGATTGCAGTGAGACAGACACCATGGGTGTAGTCAGAGTAGGGTGAGGGCGTCCGGAAAAAGCAGGGCGGGATATTTACAGTCAGCAATATAACAATGGGCAAAGAAGTCCCTTTTGAAACTGTGTTAACCATTATGCAAAGTCAAGGTCACACTGATCCTCTAGTATCAAGATACCGGACTAAGAATATAGGCATCTTCAGTGAGGTCAGTTACAGGTCAAAAGGCCAGGAGCAACTTGGCCTAGAATGCTTGCATGTTTCACAAATAGGGAAGGGTATCACAGCATAACCCATGACTTTAAAACCCAGCCCACCTTGAGGGCAGGGCAGGTGGTACAAGTCCACACCCCTACGTCTTTTTTCCATGTTCTCAGAAAAATCCTCATTTGCGTATAAAACCCCCTAGACAACGCACCACCCCGGACTCTCTTGTCCCCTCCTGGCGTGAGCCAGGAGCTCTGTCCTTTCACTTTATTTCTAAATAAATGCCTGTACCTTGCTCTCCTACCTTGGGTGTTTGCTAAGCTCATTCTTTGGCTTCATAAACAAGAACCCCGGCATCAGCAGCAATGCAGAGATGGACTGAAGGCAGACATATTCCCTTGCACCCTGTGAGGTACAAAATGTCAGTAGAACTCATGGTGAGCATTTAGTGCTGTATGTATAATTGTCAAATCACTGTCATACACCTGAAACAAATGTAATATTATATGTCAACTATGCTTCAATTAAAAAAAATAAAAACACCACCAGCCACTAAAAAGAAAACAAAAAAGTCTAAGAACTGTCCTGTTTGCCAACCAAGGGACAGATACTAGAGAGAGCTATATGTCAGATTTCCAGGGGGAAGGCTTTTTACAGGGTTGGCAAGTCAGATGGATGCCAATAGCCCCAGGGGGCTACAAATGGATCTAACAGGAGTAGACACTGTTTTGGGGCTGACCTGAACAGAAGCTGTTACAGCATATTTGAACCATTCAATCACATTTCTTCAGACCAAGAAACATACTTTACAGCCCATAATGTCTAACAATAGCCAAAGAGATATCTCCCTCAATATAATAGCTTGATAGAGCATTGGAATAAGCAATTGCAACATTGGGGGTGGTGGGAAGATAATCATGAAGGAATGGCTTATGTGCCTTCATGAGCATGTGCTCACACCCAACATGAAGAGGTAGTGTTCCTACTAGTTTCCTTTGTTTTTATGGTAGATCTGGGTATGAGCAGATGCAGGAGGATACTAGTATTGAAAGGACCAAACTAACGCCATGACAGGCTTCAGAAAGCCTCAGAAACTAGAAGGCCTAAGTTTCAGTCTCCCCAAAACTATCAAGTAGTTACATATTGACCAAAGCATGTAACCACCCTACTGCCATCCAATCAGGAGAGGCCGAAAGCCTCTCCCTACATTCCTGAGGATGGATGAGGTCTTCGGGCAAGAGATATAGATAAGGCCCTGTTGCAAAAAGCAAAAGTTAACCTGTTAGTCGCCAAACAAGACCCTAGGCTTGCTCTGTAATTGGTTAATTTCAAAAATACCTTAAAAATTGTGATTGGATCCCGCCAAAAGTAACAGATGCTCTAAATGACATGTATGGCTAGAACTGTTGTCAATAATGTTGTGTAATTATGATTGGATTGATGTGTCTATGTCCCATTTTCCTGTAACTCCCCCTTCCCAAAGCCCATAAAAATCCTGCCCGCCTTTGTCCGGGACTCTCAGCTCACCTCCACTACCTAGGTGAAGATGCTGAGAGTCCGAGCTTAAGCCCGTAATAAACGCCCTTTGCTCTTGCATGCGTGACTTGGTCTCCCTGGTGGTCTCTGGTCTCTGAGGATACTGCAATCTGGACATAACAGTATGACTATCCAATTCTTCCCAAAGGGAAAGAACTCTGATATGATTGTTAGAACCCAGAACTGCCTCCAGACATAGTAAGCCACCCCCTTTGTATCACCTACAGCAGCTGCACCCCAGCCTTGAATCCCCAAAGGCCTCACCCCCAACCTAGTTCTAAGAAAAATGTGTTCTAGTTACTGGAAAACCCACCCATTGTTCAAGTGACCCTAATCCTAGATAGTTTCCCTAGCAATGGCCAGCCACCCGACCGTAAAGGGCAAAGGTAATCTGCCCTTACCATAAAAGGTACCTACTTCCCTTAACCTACATACCTTCTAAATTACATCAGCCAGCAACTTGGCGCCAACTGAGCTCAACCTATAGAAAATGTACAAGACATACTTGTTTTAAACCATCCAATCAGCACCCCGTCTTCCTGAACCTTGTAATGCATAGAAGTCACGGGACCAACTTCCCACTCAATTTCCTTTATAAGCAGCTTCCCCCTTGCTGCCATTGCTGCTCTCTCCTTGAGAGACAGCCATTCTGTCTTTCAGGCAATAAACTTTGCTGCTGGAGATCTCGTGTCCTCCCTTCTTGAATGAGTGAATCGGGTAGCTGACGAACCCCCCTTTCAATGATTATACTTTTTTCTTTCCTCCCCACATCACCTCAAGCTTTGTTTTTTTGCTACCTGACACAGTGGTCCCAAGGCCCAAGGCTACAGCTACAGGTTCTGGCAGCAGGGGTGATTCCTAAGCTATTTTAAAACTATTATGTCAGAGTTCCTTAAGGCCCTGATAGGGAGGGGTGTTCCTTCACCCTATTGGGCAAATTGGGGTTAACAGTGAATGTATCTATAGTCCCTTGTGGTAAAAGCAGCCCACTAGTTCTGTACCTATGTAACCCTCCCTTATATGAAAGGGAATGGACTGATGGGGAGGTACCTACTAGATAGTATGGCTGCCTACATTCTGGACCACACCGTGAGCCAGTCTAACATTTCCCTTTAGAAGGTGGAAATGTTTAAGTATAGTAGCTGAAGATAAAAGAAATGAATAAATAGGTTAAATGATGAGGAATATCCAATTACATTAACACCTTGAAAGAGGCTCAGAATAAAACATAACCTTGTCTGTTAGCGCAATTACACTAGTTGCCTAAAAGGATGAAGCCACTCCCGCTTTTGAAAGATAACCTTTGGAACACAAGCCTGGGAAGAGAAGCCTCGCGCTGGGAGACATTTTCATATGAAAACATTAGGGATTGGACTAATTATTAATGAATGAATGCGAGTCTGTTTTGTGCCAGAATTTTTTAACTTTTTTTGATCCTTTTTTTTTTTTAATCCATGGCCTCTGGTATAAGAAAAACATGTATCTTGTCATTGTCTCTGGTTTCTGGCACCAGGCTTCTGAAATCCTACTGTAACTCCAGGGGGAAAATCTTGGAGTAAAGAACCTCTGAAACCAAAATCAGTCAAAGGGAGAAACAGAGTGGGAGAAACCCGTTTATTTCTTACAAGCAGTTGATTTGCATCTCTCGCAACCCGGCTGCAGAATAAGAAGCCCCACCCAACCTCTCCCGTCCAGATATGCCCTAACTTGCTCTCCTAATTACCTATTGATATGGAGGTAGACTACTTTTCTCCACTCCTTGGAAACACCTATTGATATGAAGATGCACTGAAGCCAGGTGAGAGATTCTGGAAATATTGCAATCTTACCCACACCTAGTTATTCCCTTAGCGAAAGGAGTATCTTTTGTTACTCATAAGCCATTTTCCAACCACACAAGAGTCTATGCTAACGAGGTGACTCGCAGTGAGGCCCCTAGATATCTCGGGAGGAAGGCTGGTTACCTGAAAGACCAAACTTGTGATTAGGGGGATGGACTTTTCAGTCCCAACCCTCCACTTCCAGGGTGGGCAGAAGGAGTAGAGTTGCAGATGGACGTCAAAACTTTTGAACCTGGCACTATTTATTAAGTATTCAATAAACATTAGGCAGTGATGATGCTACTTTTTTTTTTAGTGATGATACTTTATTTCCCCAAGGTTTTTTTTTGGTTAGGAAATATAGTTGATTTAATACATTCTCTGATATACATAGTCCATGTTCCAAGTTCCCAAATTATCTCAATAATGTCTTATTTTCATTTGAAGGGTCCAGACCGGCCACTTTGTTTTACAAACTGTCCCTCAACTTGGATTTGTCCAGTTGATTCCTCTTGACTAGACTCAGGCAAAACGTCTTGCAGTGTTATCAGAGAGGGATGCCATGTCCTTGGCACTTCATGTCAGGGGCAGCGAGGGAAGATTGTGCCATCAGTGCTGATCCGAAGTTAATCATTTGGCCAAGTTGTGTCCACCAGATTTTTCCACTGAAGGTATTCCCATTGGAAGTGTTCAGTGATACGGTGTCACTTCCATTTTACTTCTGAGTTCTGCTGAGCATTTTTGGGTCTTTCTCAGCCATTCCACCTCTCTGGCGTCTGACGTAGCAGAGTCGGGTGGACATTTGGAACAAGCGTCATCCCCCAACCTTCTTTCACCCACTGGTGTCAGCAACCACAGCTCATTCTTTTTTCTTTAAATAGTTTATTTTGGTATCATTAATCTACAATTACATGTGCAATACTATGGAGACTAAAGTACCCCCTTCATCAAGTCCCCCCCACCAACCTCATTACAGTCACTGTCCATCAGCATACTGAGATGCTATAGAGTCACTACTTGTCTTCTCTGAGTTGTACAGCCCTCCCCCATGCCCCCCCAACATTACGTCTGCTAATCGTAATGCCCCTTTTACCCTCTTATCCCTCCCTTCCCACCCATCTTCCCCAGTCCCTTTCCCTTTGGTAACTATTAGTCCGTTCTTGGGTTCTGTGAGTCTGCTGTTGTTTTGTTCCTTCAGTTTTTTTTTCTTTGTTCTTATACTCCACATAAGAATGAAATCATTTGATACTTGTCTTTTTCAGCTTGGCTTATTTCACTCAGCATAATACCCTCTAGCTCCATCCATGTTGTTGAAAATGGTAGGATTTGTTTTCTTCTTATGACTGAATAATATTCCATTGTGTATATGTACCACCTCTTCTTGATCCATTCATCTACTGATGGACACTTAGGTTGCTTCCATTTCTTGGCTATTGTAAATAGTGCTGTGATAAACATAGGGGTGCATATGTCTTTTTCAAACTGGGCTGCTGCATTCTTAGGGTAAATTCCTAGGAGTGGGATTCCTGGGTCAAATGGTATTTCTATTTTGAGTTTTTTGAGGAACCTCCATACTGCTTTCCATGATGGTTGAACTAATTTGCATTCTCACCAGCAATGTAGAAAGGTTCCCTTTTCTCCACATCCTTGCCAATATTTGTTGTTGTTTGTGTTTTGGATGTTGGCCAACCTCACTGGTGTGAGGTGATATCTCATTGTGGTTTTAATCTGCATTTCTCGGATGATTAGTGATGTGGAGCATCTTTTCATGTGCCTGTTGGCCATCTGAGTTTCTTCTTTGGAGAAGTGTCTATTCAACTCCTCTGCCCATTTCTTAATTGGATTGTTTACTTTATGTTTATTGAGGTGCGTGAGTTCTTTATATATTTTGGATGTCAACCCCTTATTGGATATGTCATTTATGAATATATTCTCCCATACTGTAGGATGTCTTTTTGTTCTACTGATGGCGTCCTTTGCTGTATAGAAGGTTTTCAGCTTGATATAGTCCCACTTGTTCATTTTTGCTTTTGTTTGCCTTGCTCGGGGAGATATGTTCATAAAGAAGTCGCTCATGTTTATGTCCAAGAGATTTTTGCCTATTTTTTTTCGAAGTTTTATGGTTTCATGACTTACATTCAGGTCTTTGATCCATTTTGAATTGACTTTTGTGTATGGGATTAGACAGTAGTCCAGTTCCATTCTCTTACATGTAGCTGTCCAGTTTTTCCACCACCAGCTGCTGAAGAGGCTGTCATCTCCCCATTGTATATCCAAGGCTCCTTTATCAAATATTAATGGACTGTATATGTTTGGGTTAATGTTTGGATTTTCTATTCTGTTCCACTGGTCTGTGGGTCTGTTTTTGTGCCAATACCAAATTGTCTTGATTACTTTGGCTTTGTAGTAGAGCTTGAAGTCAGGGAGGGTAATTCCCCCTGTTTGATTCCTCCTTCTCAGGATTGCTTTGGCTATTCGGGGTCTTTTGTGGTTCCATATGAATTTTAGAATTATTTGTTCCACATGTGTTTCTTTGTACTGTTTATCAAGCCACTTCTGATCTCACTGGCAGATAGGGAGTTGCATGGCAGTATGAAGACAAAAACACTTGCCCATCCTGCTAGTACCACAGGCCTGACTGAAAGGAATAATCCTATTGTAAGAAGGAATTATTAGGTATTAGTACATTCATCCTACTTGAATCTCAGGCTGAAATTTGCTTTACCATTTGTGGGGACTCATTGAAGAGTAGGTCAAGTGGAGGATGCTCAAGAAGAATGTGACATTCCTCAATGGAATCCTTTCAAATTTTTGTCACCTTTTTCTCAAATATGTTCACAGGATCTCACATATATTGTGCTTGTATTAAAGCAAAGAAAAAAGCTAACACCCTTCATAAAAAAAAGATCCATTCTGTATCCCCAACATCATTATATACCATCAGAGGATCAATCTTGCACACAAAACACAACACAGAAAGGGCATTCATGCACCCAGTGGTTAATTCCATATGTTTTCTTATCAACTGCCTGGACAGGGGGTCCTGCCCCACCTTTCTAAGAACACTCTTTCCACAAATGTCCCTGTAAGAACATATTCCAGGGTCCCGGACTGGACTGATGAGAACAAGAACAGAGTGTGCAGAGAAAAGCAATCCTTAGCTTCACTACTCCAGCTTGTTCTCTTGCTCCAACTTGGTCCGTGTCCCGGACAAAGATACAGCACCACCAGCTCCATCGAGTCAGAGTGATCCCTGAAAGGCCTTCCCCTGCATCCCTCCTCTGTCATCCACAGACACTAACGGTAAAAAATTGCATCAATCCCTTGGAAGAGATTAGGCAGGTCAGAACAAGCCTTGCTGCTCACAAAGGGGAAATGATGTAAGAAGTGGTGATTGGATGTAGGAGAAAAAGGGCAGCAGTGGTGGAAAGGACACCTCCTCACTCCATCCTAACTTTAAGCCATCTTTGCCCTTTTTGCTAGAGGATTTTCTTTTATTGTGTTATAAAACATGTAACACAGAACTTACCAATTAACCATTTTAAAATGTACAGTACAGTATTAACTGTTTGTACATGGCTGTGCAACAGATCTCTAGAATTTTTTCATATTGCAAAACTGACAATACTCAGCTGAACAACTCATTTTCCATTTCCACCATCCCCAGCAACGACCATTTTACCTTCCGTTTCTGTTTATTACCTCATAGAAGTGGAAAAATGCAGTATTTGTCCTTTCGTGACTGGCTTATGTCATTTGTCTTAGAAAATTGTCCTCGAGGTTCATCTTTGTTGTTGAACACTAAAATTTCCTTCTTTTTAAAGGCTAAATAGTATTCACCTTGGTGTATACACCACATTTCCTTATCCATTCATCTGTTGATGGATACTTAGGTTGTTTGCACATCTTGGCTATGATAAATAGTGCTGCAATGAACACAGGAGTACAGATATCAGACTACCTGCTTTCAAATCTTTTGGATATATACCGAGGGATGGGATTGCTGGATCACATGGTAATTTTTTTAATTTTTGAGGAGCTTCCATACTGTTTTCCATAGTGGCTAAGCCAATTTACATTTCCACCAACAATGCACAAGGGTTCCAATTCCTGCACATCCTCTCCAAAACTTGTAATTATCTGATTTTATTTTGTCTATTTTTTAATTGGGTTGTTTTATGCTGTTATGAGTTCTTTACAAACTCTGGGTGTTAACCCTTTATCAAATACGTGGTTTGCAAATATTTCTCACATTTTGTAGATTGCCTTCCTACTCGTCATTACTTCCTTTGCCGCGCGACAGTTTGTCAGAGCAGAAGGCACTTCACAACAAACGCTACCGCGCAAGTCCGAGGCTGGGCCCCGATGCCTTCTGGTCGTTGTAGTCCCGAGTGACCGAGGAGGGTGGAAGGCAGAGTGGTTCTGAGTGGACCGTGGCTGGAAACAGATTTCTACTGGGCAGGGCTAGAATGAACACTACCCTGTCCTCCTTGGCAGAGAGCGATAATTAGTACAATTCTCTTTTCTGTTTGGACAGTTCTACCGCCCAGGCTCTGAGAAAGACCCACCAACCCGCTACACCCTCGCCGCGGACCAGGCCGCACCTCTCCGGAGCCCGGTCCTCCGCCTTCGTGGACTGGGCTTCCCGCGGGAGCGGGGCTCGTGTCAAGCAGCTGGGGCTGGGCGTCCGCGTTTCTCCACGGCCTCTGACGGTGCAGCGACCTCTTCTTTTAAGGGCAGAAGGCGCAGGAGGCACCATCATCCATGGACCGGGCGGCCGTCGCGAGGGTGGGCGCAGTGGCGAGCGCCAGCGTGTGCGCCCTGGTGGCGGGGGTGGCGCTGGCCCAGTACTTATTCACCTTAAAGAGGAAGACGGGCCGGAAGACCAAGATCATCGAGATGGTGAGTGCGGGCTGTTGGCGCGCTGAGCGCCTGATGGGGTGCGGGGAGTTGCGTCCGGCCTCGCCTACCCTCACCGGCCGCTGCTGGAATGCTAGGGGCGCACGGGGGCCCTTTTACCCCGCGTGCGGCGGCCCTGCGGATTCAGTGACCTGGTGTGAGCGGCATCTCTCGGGTTCCCGTGGCCTTTGTTATGTCTCCACTTGAAACAGAACCCCCGCAGTAAATAGGTGATTTGGGAAAAAGCAATCTCGTGTTGCAAAACCCCTTTCTCAAGACATAAACTGAACGTTCTGGACAGGATGCTCCTTCCTTCCAGCATCCCGGTCAAAGTCTTGCAACCAATCCAATTACAATAGCTGTTATTGGAAAAAATCAAGAGAGCTCTATGTTTTTAGCACCGTTGCTATAATGGATTCGATTATGAGAACGTGTAACTTCTCAGTGGTTAAAAGAATGCCAGTTAACCCAGTTGGAATTCAGGTATAGTGTGTTTTCTATACAAATTCCTATCTGAAACTGCCAGGAAGTATTTTTGTATTCATTTCCTCCCAAACCTCTTGCATAACATTACTTTAAAAATTTACATCCAATTTTATTGTAAGAGAGTGTTTAAAGAATTCTATTTGAAGTATATTTTAAGCAATATTTGCTTCAAAGTTAAGGGTGTTTTTAGTTTAGTTTTGTTTTTTTTAATTAAAGCTCACTGATCACAAATTACTGGGTTGCATTCCAGTGTTCTTAGGGGAGTGTATAATCCCGTTTATACTTCCAAAAAAGTGCTATACACTTGAACATCTTGGGTGAAATATTTATGTTAAGTAAGTTAACAATCTATTACTATACTAAATAATATCATTTAAAGTCCATATATTTAAGTCTCAGGCATATATTCTAATCCAAGAAACTATTTGCCCCATTAGTTGCTACTGGCGCAAGTTGAACACAAGAAACTTAAAAAAGTTAACTCCCACGTGTCTCATATCCCAATAATGTTCCTATGTTTTGCTAGATATCAAATTATTCTTGGGTTGTTACTATTAATCCACTTCTATACCCACAGCAGCAAATGTTTTTATCTCAGAAATTTCATTTGACTTATGTTGCTGTCCTGCTTAGAGAACTTTGGTGACTTCCTCTTGCACTAAGCCAAAAATGTATCATACATATTTGGAAAAAAAAGACTAATTACAGTGTCTTTCTTTATGTACTGGATTGGTTGGTCTGTTACATCACTTCTTTTCTAAACCAAGTAGAGAAAAATCAGTGCTTTTATAAAATCCCACAATGATACCACCATAACAGTTTTCCATCTTTGTGAAAAATAATAAAGGCCCACCAGGCAGACCAACTTGCTTATTTGTATAGAGACAAGTCATCTTTACATGTACTTGTACATAATAATGTTACATTATTTCAGACTGTAATATTTGTGCACTGCTAGTAGCTTTTCAAAGGAAAAAGTCAAGAGAGCTCTATGTTTTCTTTTTGGGACTTTATTTTATATTGCTATCATTAAAGTACAGTTACATGAACAACATTATGGTTACTGGACTCCCCCCATTATCAATTCCCCACCACAACCCATTACAGTTACTGTCCATCAGTGTACTAAGATGCTATAGAGTCACTACTTGTCTTCTCTGTGTTATACTGCCTTCCTCATATCCCTGACCCCTACATTATACGTGCTAATCGTAATGCCCCTTTTCCCCCCTTATCCCTCCCTTCCCACCCATCCTCCCCAATCCCTTTCCCTTTGGTAACTGTTAGTCCGTTCTTGGGTTCTGTGAGTCTGCTGCTGTTTTGTTCCTTCAGTTTTTGCTTTGTTCTTACACTCCACAGATGAGTGAAATATTTATACTTGTCTTTTTCGGCTTGGCTTATTTCACTGAACATAATACCCTCTAGCTCCATCCATGTTGTTGCAAATGGTAGGATTTGTTTTCTTCTTATAGCTGAATAATATTCCATTGTGTATATGTACCACATCTTCTTTATCCATTCATCTACTGATGGACACTTAGGTTGCTTCCATTTCTTGGCTATTGTAAATAGTGCTGCGATAAACATAGGGGTATATATGTCTTTTTCAAATTGGGCTCCTGCATTCTTAGGGTAAACTCCTAGGACTGGAATTCCTGGGTCAAATGGTATTTCTATTTTGAGTTTTTTGAGGAACCTCCATACTGCTTTCCACAATGGTTGAACTATTTTACATTCCCACCAGCAGTGTAGGAGGGAGGGTTCCCCTTTCTCCACATCTTTGCCAACATTTGTTGTTGTTTGTCTTTTGGATGTTAGCCATCCTAACTGGTGTGAAGTGATATCTCATTGTGGTTTTAATTTGCATTTCTCTGATAATTAGTGATGTGGAGAATCATGTATGTGCCTGTTGGCCATCTGAATTTCTTCTTTGGAGAAGTGTCTGTTCAGCTCCTCTGCCCATTTTTTAATTGGCTTATTTGCTTTTTGTTTGTTGAGGTGTGTGAGCTCTGTATATAATTTGGATGTCAACCCCTTATCAGATATGTCATTTCTGAATATATTCTCCCATACTATAGGATGTCTTTTTGTTTCACTGATGGTGTCCTTTGCTGTACAGAAGGTTTTTAGTTTGATATAGTCCCACTTGTACATTTTTGCTTTTGTTTCCCTTGCCCAGGGAGATATTTTCATAAAGAAGTTGCTCATGTTTGTGTCCAGGAGATTTTTGCCAGTGTTTTTTTCTAAGAGTTTTATAGTTTTATGACTTCCATTTAGGTCTTTGACCATTTTGAGTTTACTTTTGTGTATGGGGTTAGTTTCATTCTCTTACATGTAGCTGTCCAGTTTGGCCAACACCAGCTGGTGAAGAGGCTGTCATTTCCCCTTTTTATATCTATGGCTCCTTTATCGTATATTAATTGACCATATATGCTTGGGTTTATATCTGGGATCTCTAGTCTGTTCCATTGGTCTATGGGTCTGTTCTTGTGCCAGTACCAAATTGTCTTGATTACTGTGGCTTTGTAGTAGAGCTTGAAGTCAGGCAGTGTAATTCCCCCCGCTTTATTCTTCCTTCTCAGGTTTGCTTTGGCTGTTTGGGTCTTTTGTCGTTCCATATGAATTTTAGAACTATATGTTCTAGTTCATTGAAGAATGCTGTTGGTATTTTGATAGGGATTGCATTGAATCTGTCGTTTGCTTTAGGCAGGTTGGCCATTTTGACAATATTAATTCTTCCTATCCGTGAGCACGGGTTGTGTTTCCATTTTTTGGTATCTTCTTTAATTTCTCTCATGAGTGTCTTGTAGTTTTATGAGTATAAGTCTTTCACTTCCTTGGTTAGGTTTATTCCTAGGTATTTTATTCTTTTTGATGCAATTGTGAATGGAATTGTTTTCCTGATTTCTCTTTCTGCTAGTTCATCGTTAGTATGTAGAAATGCAACAGATTTCTGTGTATTAATTTTGTATCCTGCAAATTTGCTGAATTCAGATATTAGATCTAGTAGTTTTGGAGTGGATTCTTTAGGGTTTTTTATGTACAGTATCATGTCATCTGCAAACAGGGGCAGTTGGACTTCTTCCTTGCCAATCTGGATGTCTTTTATTTCTTTGTATTGTCTGATTGCCTTGGCTAGGACCTCCACAACTATGTTGAATAAAAGTGGGGAGAGTGGGCATCCTTGTCTTGTTCTCAATCTTAAAGGAAAAGCTTTCAGCTTCTCGCTGTTAAGTATAATGTTGGCTGTGGATTTGTCATATATGGCCTTTATTATGTTGAGGTACTTGCCCTCTATACCCATTTTGTTGAGAGTTTTTATCATGAATGGATGTTGAATTTTGTCTAATGCTTTTTCAGCAACTATGGAGATGATCATGTGGTTTTTTTCCTTCTTTGTGTTGATGTAGTGGATGATGTTGATGGATTTTCGAATGTTGTACCATCCTTGTATCCCTAGGATGAATCCCACTTGATCATGATGGATGATCTTTTTGATGTATTTTTTAATTCGGTTTGCTAATATTTTGTTGAGTATTTTTGCATCTATGTTCATCAGAGATATTGGTCTGTAATTTTCTTGTTTTGTGATGTCTTTGCCTGCTTTTGGTATTAGAGTGATGTTGGCCTCATAGAATTAGTTTGGGAGTATTCCCTCCTTTTCTATTTTTTGGACAACTTTAAGGAGGATGGCTATTAGGTCTTCACTAAATGTTTGATAAAATTCAGCAGTGAAACCATCTGGTCCAGCGGTTTTGTTGTTAGGTCGTTTTTTGATTACCAATTTAATTTCTTTGCTGGTAATTGGTGTATTCAGATTTTCTGTTTCTTCCTGGTCAGCCTTGGAAGGTTGTATTTTTCTAGAAAGTTGTCTGTTTCTTCTAAGTTTTCCAGTTTATTCCCATATAATATTTCATAGTATTCTCTCCTAATTCTTTGTATTTCTGTGGTGTCTGTAATGGTTTTTCCTTTCTAATTTCTGATTCTGTTTATGTGTGAGACTCTCTCTTTTTCTTGCTAAGTCTGGCTAAGGGTTTATCTATTTTGTTTATTTTCTCGAAGAACGAGCTCCTGCTTTCATTGATTCTTTCTATTGTTTTATTCCTCTCAATTTTATTTATTTCTGCTTTAATTGTGAGTTTAGACTGTTCATTTGGGTTTGTTCCTATTTCCTGAGGTAGGCCTGTATTGCAATTTATTTCCCTCTTAGCACAGTCTTCACTGCGTCCCACAGATTTTTGTGGTGTGGAATTATTGTTGTCATTTGTCTCCATATATTGCTTGATCTCTGTTTTTGTTTGGTCATTAATCCATTGTTTATTTAGGAGCATGTTATTAAGCCTCCATGTGTTTGTGGGCTTTTTCACTTTCTTTCTGTAATTCATTTCTAGTTTCATACCTTTGTGATTTGAGAAGCTGGTTGATACAGTTTCAATCTTTTTGAATTTACTGAGGTTCTTATTGTGGCCTAGTATATGATCTATTCTTGAAAATGTTCCATGTGCACTTGAGAAGAATGTGTATCCTGTTGCTTTTGGATGGAGTGTTCTGTAGATGTCCATTAGGTCCATCTGTTCTAATACATTTTTCAGGGCCTCTGTGTCTTTACTTATTTTCTGTCTGGTTGATCTGTCCTTTGGGGTGAGTGGTGTGTTGAAGTCTTCTAAAATGAATGCATTGCATTCTATTTTCCCCTTTAATTCTGTTAGTATTTATTTCACATATGTATGTGATCCTGTATTGAGTGCATAGATATTTATAATAGTTATATACTCTTGTTGGACTGACCCTTTTATCATTATGTAATGTCCTTCTTTGTCTCTTGTTACTTTCTTTGTTTTGAAGCCTATTTTGTCTGATGCATTTACTGCAACTCCTGCTTTTTTCTCCGTATTAGTTGCATGAAATATCTTTTTCCATCCCTTTACTTTCAGTCTGTGTATATCTGTGTATGTCTTTGGGTGTGAAGTGAATCTCTTGTAGGCAGCGTATAGATGGGTCTTGTTTTTTTTCCATTCAGTGGCACTATTTCTTTCTTTTGATTTGTGTATTCAGACCATTTATATTTAGGGTGAGTATCGATAGGTATGTACTTATTGACATTGCAGGCTTTAGATTCGTTGTTACCGAAGTTTCAAGAGTAATTCTCTTACTATCTAATAGTCAAATTTAACTCACTTCCTATGCTATTACAAACACAAGCAAATGTTCTTTTTTTTTATTCCTCCTTCTTTTTCTTCCTCCTCCGTTCTTTGTATGTTATGAATCATATCCTGTACTCTTTGTCTATCCCTTGGGTGACATCTATTTACCCTTAGGAATACTTCCATCTATTGTAGTCACTCCAGAATGCACTGTAGAGGTGGTTTGTGGGAGGTAAATTCTCTCAGCTTTTGCTTATCTGAAAATTGTTTAAGCCATCCTTCAAATTTAAATGATAACCTTCCCTGTAGAGTATTCTTGGTTTGAGGCCCTTCTGCTTCATTGCATTAAATATATCATTCCCTTCTGGCCTGTAAGGTTTCTGTTGAAAAATCTGATGATAGCCTGATAGGTTTTCCTTTGTATGTGATCTTTTTCCTCTCTCTAGCTGCTTTTAATAGTCTGTCTTTATCCTTGATCTTTGCCATTTTAACTATTATATGTCTTGATGTTGTCTTCCTTGGGTCCCTTGTGTTGGAAGATCTGTGCACCTTGATGGCTTGAGAGACTATCTCCTTCCCCAGATTGGGGAAGTTTTCAGCAATTACCTCCTCAGTGACACTTTCTATACCTTTTTCTCTCTCTTCTTCTTCTGGTACCCCTATAATGTGAATATTGTTCTGTTTTGATTGGTCACACCATTCTCTCAATATTCTTTCATTCTTAGAGTTTCTTTTTTCTCTCTGCACCTCAGCTTCTTTGTATTCCTCTTTTCTAATTTCTATTCCATTTACCATGTCTTCTACTGCATCTAATCTGCTTTTAAATCCTTCCATTGTATGTTTCATTTCAGATATGGAATTTCTTAATGATTGAATCTCCATCTTATATTCGTCCCTGAGTTCTTGAATATTTTTCTGTACCTCCATGAGCATGTTTATGATTTTTATTTTAAACTCTCTTTCAGGAAGATTGGTGGGTTCAGTTTCATTTGGCCCTTTTTCTGGGGTTTGTGAATTTTTGGTCTGAACCACATTCTTTTGACATTTCGTATTTCTGTGTGGTGCCCTCTAGTTCCCAAAAGCTCCAGTCTCTGGAGCTGCTCGGCCCCTAGAGTGAGGTTAGGGGTCGTAGGGGAGGCAGAGCTGGTGCCTGGTGGGAGGAAAGAGCTGTTTCCTGATTCCCGGATGTACTGCCTGTCTCCCGTTTGAGAACCAGTGAACCGAGCACAGGGGTGCTCGTCGTCTATAGCTAATGTAGTGGGGCCTCCCTCTGGCTGGCCTGATGCCAGAGCAGTGACTGCCAGTTTGCTAGCCGGTGCTGTCAGGGCAGGAGGAAGGCTCAGCAGGCTGCATGTCACAGTGGGGGGCCTCTGAGCTGAGCAGACAGCCAGGGAGATGGAGCACCTGAAGCTCCTCATAGTTCCCAACCTGCTGGGCAGAGTGCACTCAGAGCAGCTTGTCCAGCTCTCCCTTCTCCCACGCAGCAAGCTCCGTGCAACCCCCGTGCCTTCAGCCACCCTCTCGCTGATGGGAAGCCTCTCAGACTGCCCTACCTGCCTATCCTCTGTCACAGAGCAGCCGGATGTGGATCCCGTCCTCCACAAATGGCCAGAATGTCAGTCTCTCAGGCACTCCGCCTGTCCCAGCTCCCCAACCTCCAGAGCACCACACAGAGTAGGTTACTGCTCGCAAAGCAGATCTCCAGGGCTGGGTGTTCAGTAGTCCCAGGCTTCCACCCCCTCCCCGCTCCATTTCTCTTCCTCCTGCTGGTAAGCTGGGGTGGGGGAAGGGCTCGGGTCCCGCCTATCAAAACTTTCGTCTCTTACTCTATTTCGTGAGGTCTGCTCTTTTGGTGAGGTGTGTATGCAGTCTGGTTCAGCCTTCTTTCCTGTTGTTGTTTTAGGGTTAGTTGTAGTAATTAACTGTATTTTCGTACTATTTGTGGTTTTGGGAGGAGTTCTCTGTCTCACCGTTCACTCTGCCATCTTGAATCCTCCCAAGAAAGCTCTATGTTTTTAACTTCTAATTTTAATAGGTTACTTCTTCAAATGGGATAAAACATTTGATTGGAAGTCTGGAGACCTGGCTTCAAATCCTGGTTTTATCTCTTTTTAATAGTTGTGTTTTAGGGGGCATGCTTATTCCACTCCCCACCCCATCCCCAAAAACCTCTACCTTAGAGAATCTGTACAGTGGACATAGCTCAGACTGGTCACAGGTGATGGAATCAGTGGTAGCTACCTAACCAAGGTGGGCATATCCATACTTGGCTAGGTAAACAAATGACTTCTGGTACTGAGTTTAAGATAATAAAGTGCTTTAAGAGTTTGTAATTAAGAGGCCGAAAAAGTTGCTAGTCAGCTTTACATGCTACAGCTGAAATGTCCTGTAGGGGGCAGCAAGATAAAGATACAGAGGAGTTGGTCAGAAGATATGCTTGAGATGCTCAGACCTAAGAGATGAGGGGTTTCCCAAAGTTGATGTTTCTTTCCTTCCAGCCCTAATTGTTCATTCTTTTGTGTGTTACCTGGGATCCTGTAACAACCAGCCCTGCCTATTACTGGAGCTAGTTTGTGTTGATTTCTCTTCCTTGCATCAAAAATCTCTTCAAGATTATTAATTAATTTATCATAGTCAATGCACTTTTTAAAATAAACTTATTTTAGAACAATTTTTAAGTTTACAGAATAGCTGAGCAGATAAGTAGAGTCCACTTGTATTCCCAACCAGTTTCCCCTATTACAAACATCTTAACATTAGTGTGGTACATTTATTGAAATTAATGAATACTCATACATTATTAAATATCCATACTTTGTTTAGATTTCCTTTGTTTTTACCTAATGTCCTTCTCTGTCCCAGAATTCCTTCCAGGATACCACATAGCATTTAGTCATCATGTTTCCTTATCTTGGTTGTGACTGTTTTTCAGATTTTCCTTTTTTTAAAAAAAATCTGTGATACAATAAGAAATACATATTTGGTGTTTGTCCCAAGTTTCTGGCACACAGCTCCTAAAATACTTAGACTCTGGGAAGTGTTAAGAGTGTTTTTTTGTATGTTGATAAGATGAGCTGACTTGGGATGGGTCTAGGTTGCCATAATCAAGGCATGGTAAGAGGATTGGAACATTGAGTCTCACCCCTCCACCTCACCCCCAATTTCTCTGTAGGGGGAAGGGACTAGAGTTTGAGCTAATCACTTTTGGTCAGTGATTTAATCAACCATACCTGTATAACAGAACCTCAATAAAAACTCCTAAAGGGGATTTCTAGATTGGTGAATACCTTGAGGTGCTGATAGGGTGGTGTGCCTGGAAAGGGCATCGAGGCTTTCCACCCCATCTCCCATACCTTGTGCTGTGCTTCTCTTCCATTTGGCTGTTCTGGAGTCATTATAGCAAATTGTGGAACCTGAGGAGGGGTTTCTGGGAACTCTCAAACTTACAGCTTGTTAGTGTATGTGTAGCTCTGGGAGGAGGGGTTTCCCACCTGGGGCAAGTTCCTTTTGAATCTGGTGAGACCGAAGAAAGGCAAGGGCAAGAAGTTGGGAATTAAAGGGCTTTGTTCTCATGGCTCAGTCTCTCTTTGCTCTCACCAGCAGCTCTCTTGGCTCCCTCCCCATTCTCAGGGCTCTGAACCCCGGCTGCTCCTCTCTCTCCCCAGGCACTGCTGGGAACCCTGTCTCACATGGCTCCTGAGCTCTCTCCATCCATTCACATTACTCCATCCCCCTCGACCACTGGGAGGAACTCTGTTGGCAGGTCCCTGGTGACTGGCGGGGGCCTGACCAATTATGTACCAGGAATGGAGGGGAGGAGAGACTGAGTATTCCCTCTCCACCCATACCTTGGACTGGCAGGCACTCTGGTGCCTGACCAGTGGCTCTGTTGAAAGTAAACATCCCATAAATGTGTACATCTACTCTTATTATATATACAGTGAGCACTATTAAGGCCTGGTGGGAGTCCCTCCACCAGAAAGTTCTGTTTTCCCCGCAGGGTGGCAACCTGGGACTTGAGACTGGTATCTGAAGTGGGGGCAGATTTGCAGACTGAGTCCTTAATTCATGGGATCAGACATTAACTCTAGATAGCATTATATAATTGAGTTATCTGGACAGTTGGAATATTGCTTGGTATGAGGAAAAACACTCACACCTTTGGTGTCAGAAGAGCTGTATGTAAACACAGTTGTGTAGACATTTAGTAATATTTGGCCCATAGTAACTGCTTAATAAATAGTAGGACACAGATGATCAGCCTCTCACATTCTACAGTCATTTTTCCTTTTGGACACTAATATAGTGCATAATTTTTAGTCACTGGTCTTATTTTCTCTCATCTTTATCTCTCCTAATCCTTCATTATAAAAACTTCTCTAATTGTGCTCAATAAGGATGACTTGCAGTTTTTGTAAACTGGACCAAAAAGATAAAGGTTGCCAAACATGTATATAGAAGTTGATACACATGCAGTAGAATTTTGCACAAATAGAACTAGTATTTGGGGGTGAATTATATTTGGGAATGAATTACAATATATCATTGTAAGCCTGATTTCCTCCTTTCCCCCAACCTGTCATGAATTCTTGAAAGTTTCAGTTCCTTCCTCATATCTGTTGACCATCACTTCTCACTTCCTGCTGAGTATTAACTCAGCATTCCAATCAGACACACCTACTCAGCAGTTATGACCTGTTCTCTTGGTGATCTTTTTGGCCAGTAATGTCTACTTTCTTGATAAAAAACAAAGATTCTGTACCACAGCTTGAACTGATTGGAAGTTTCCTGCCAGGCAGAAAGTCTCACTCAAATACAGAATTTATGTTTTGAAGGATGAGATTCTGAGGGAGACATGTAACCAGAATGATACATGACAACTTTAGTGTTTTTTACTTGGTTGACTTTTATACAAGAACATTACTTTTCTCCAAATAGTATTTATCTACTTTCAAATTAATTTAGCCTAAATATGAAAACATTAACAATGAAGATCTTTCTCAATTTACAGTTTGGTTTCATCTCTATAAACCCATCATTAAGTTGAAATGCATTTAATATACCAACTGAACATAGCTTACCCTCCCCTACCTTAAATGTGCTCACACTTACATCAGCCTACAGTTGGGCAAAATCATCTAACACGAAGCCTGTTTTAATATACAGTGTTGAATATCTCATGTAGTTTATTGAATATTGTACTGAAAGTGAAAAGCAATGGTTTGTGCTGGTTGTTTACCTCTGTGATGGCGTAGCTGACTGGGAGCTGCAGCTAGCTGCAGCTGCCTGGAATCATGAGGACAGAGTATCATACATGTCTCTAGCCCAGCAAAAGATCAAAGATCAGAATTCAAAGTATGGTTTCTCCTGAATGCATGTGGCTTTCACACCATTGTAAAGTCAAAAAATTAAAAGTTGAACCATTGTAAGTTACAGACTATCTGTAAAAAGTTTTAGGGAAATAGTAGCAACTGATTTTTCCTTGTAAAAGAAAAACCCAATACTTGAAACTAAGTGTTAGTGATTTAAAAAACAGCAGCGGACAGATTTAAGTAGTAAATTTGGTTTCTACCGAATTCAAACATACATCAAGAGGATCATACAGCATGATCAACTGGGATTCATCCGAGGGATGGAAAGATGGTACATTAAAAAATCCATCAACAAAAAGAACAACAAAAACCACATGATCATCTCTATAGATGCTGAAAAAGCATTCGACAAAATTCAACATCCATTCATGATAAAAACTCTCAACAAAATGGGTATAGAGGGCAAGTACCTCAACATAATAAAGGCTATATATGACAAACCCACAACGAACATCATACTTAACAGTGAGAAGCTGAAAGCTTTTCCTCTAAGATAGGAAACAAGATGAGGAGGCCCGCTCTCCCCGCTTTTATTCAACATAGTACTGGAGGTCCTCATCACAGCATTTAGACAACACAAAAAAATAAAAGGCATCCAGATTGGTAAGGAAGAAGTTAAATTGTCACTGTTTGCCGATGACATGATATTGTACATAAAAAACCCTAAAGAATCCACTCCAAAACCACTAGATCTAATATCTGAATTCAGCAAAGTTGCAGGATACAAAATTAATACACAGAAATCTGTTGCTTTCGTATACACTAACAATGAACTAGCAGAAAGATAAATCAGGAAAACAGTTCCATTCACAATTGCTTCAAAAAGAATAAAATACCTAGGAATAAAGCTAACCAAGGAAGTGAAAGACCTATACCCTGAAAACTACAAGACACTCTTAAGAGAAATTAAAGAGGACACCAATAAGTGGAAATTCATCCCATGCTCTTGGGTAGGAAGAATTAATATTGTCAAAATGGCTATACTATCTAAAGCAATCTACAGATTCAATGCAATCCCTATCAAAATACCGACAGCATTATTCAACAAACTGGAAAAAATAGTTGTGTAATTCATATGGAACCACAAATGACCTGGAATAGCCAAAGCTATCCTGAGAAGGAAGAATAAAGCAGGGGTGATCTCACTTCCCAATTTCAAGTCTACTACAAAGCCCCAGTAATCAGGACAATTTGGTACTGGCACAAGAACAGACCCACAGACCAGTGGAACAGAATAGAGAGTCCAGATATTAAGCCAAACATATATGATCAATTAATATATGATAAAGGAGCCATGGATGTACAATGGGGAAAGACAGCCTCTTCAACAGCTGGTATTGGCCAAACTGGACAGCTACATGTAAGAGAATGAAACTGGATCATTGTCTAACCCCATACACAAAAGTAAACTCAAAATGGATCAAAGACCTGAATGTAAGTCATGAAACCATAAAACCCTTAGAAGAAAACATAGGCAAAACTCTCTTGGATATAAATGTGAACGACTTCTTCATGAACACATCTCCACGGGCAAGGGAAACAAAATCAAAAATGAACAAGTGGGAGTATATCAAACAAAAGCTTCTGTACAGCAAAGGACACCATCAGTAGAACAAAAAGACATCCTACAGTATGGGAGAATATATTCATAAATGACATATCTGGTAAAGAGTTGACATCCAAAATATACAAGTAGCTCACCCTCCTCAACAAACAAAAAGCAAATAAGCCAATTAAAAAATGGGCAAAGGAGCTGAACAGACATTTCTCCAAAGAAGAAATTCAGATAGCCAATAGGCACATGAAAAGATGCTCCACATCGGTAATCATCAGAGAAATGCAAATTAAAACCACAATGAGATATCACCTCACACCAGTTAGGATGGCCACCATCCAAAAGACAAACAACAACAAATGTTAGCGAGAATGTGGAGAAAGGGGAACCCTCCTACACTGCTGGTGGAATGTAAATTAGTTCAACCATTGTGAAAAGCAGTATAGAGGTTCCTCAAAATACTAAAAATAGAAATACCACTTGACCCAGGAATTATCCTAAGAATACAGGAGCCCAGTTTCAAAAAGATATATGCACTTCTATGTTTATCGCAGCACTATTTACAATAGCCAAGAAATGGAAGCAACCTAAGTGTCAAATAAGCCAGGTGAAGAAAGACAAGTATCAAATGATTTTACTCATCTGTGGAGTATAAAAGCAAAGCAAAAACTGAAGGAACAAAACAGCAGCAGACTGACAGAACCCAAGAATGGACTAACAGTTACCAAAGGGACTGGGGAGGATGGGTGGGAAGAGAGGGGATAAGGGGAAAAAGGGGTATTCCGATTAGCACACATAATGTGGGGATGGCACAGGGAAGACAGTATAGCACAGAGAAGACAAGTAGTGATTCTATAGCATCTTACTATGCTGATGGACAATGACCATAATGAAGTATGTGGTGGGGTCTTGATAATGGGGGAATCTAGTAACCACAGTGTTGCTCACGTAAGTGTATATTAGTGATAACAAAATTTTTAAAAATCTGCCTGGAAAATAAATAAATAAATAAATAAATAAATTTGGTTTCTGATGAAGATAGTTATCTTTACACTATCTAAAAATGTGTGTGATTAGGTGTCAGGCAATTGGGACAGCACCAGTGAAACAAACTCCTTTTTATTTTTTGGCTATAAGATGGAATCACTTTCAAGAGGAACTTTTATTTTAAAGTAAAAGCATTTATTTTTAGTATGTGCATATATATGTTTATACAGTTGACCCTTGCACTACACATATTTTAACTGTGAATCCACTTATGGGGTGACTTTTTTCAATAAACAAAAGTTTTTGGAGATTTGTGACAATTTGAAAAAAGTGTTTTCTCTAGAATCTTTTTATTGTAGGAATACAGTATATCAAACATATAATATACAAAATATGTGTTAATTGACTGCTTATGTTAACAGTAAGTCTTGTGGTCGATAGCAGACTTTCAGTAGTTAAGTTTTTGGGAAGTCAGAAGTTATATGCAGATTTTCAACTGTGCATTGGTGTGGGTTGGCATCACAAACCCTGAGCTGTTCACAGATCAACTGTATATACACACATATGCTATTTATAAGAATTTGTTTTATAGTTTCTAGATTACGACGATAGAAATCTTGCAAGAATTTTTACCAGTTATTTGTGAATGAAGGATATCTTTCCTGTCCTACAATTATCGTCAGCAGAACTGAGCTTTTCTACAGCTTCACAAATCTCAGTTTTCCTTACTGATCCTCTTCAGTCATCATTCTTACTAGATAGGTTATCCAGAAGTGTGGATTTTATTTATTTTTATTAAATTTTGCATTTGGTCACCCAGATCTACTTTGATCTCTCAATAAACTAACTTAGAATTGGGTTTTCCATTGTAATCATTCCAGAGACTAATCCAGAAAATTTAGTATCAAGTAGTTTGAAAAATGTAATGCCTGTAATATATTGATAACAAATTGACCAATGATTTAAAATCATATATGTTTAATTTGTGCTTTTGAAGCTGCTTGAGAAAGCTGAGAATATTTTTCCAAAATTCCAAGATTTTAAAAGAAGGCTCTAAAAATGACTTAAATTTAAAGCCCATATATACACTCTTCAGTTTGCTGTTAAACTAAGTTGAATACAGGTCTTTCCTTGAAGGAGTTTAAAAGCTAAAATAAATTATGTTCATAGAAAAGAATGACATTTAATAGGCTACTCAGTAAACAGGAAGAGATACCTGATGACAACAAACATTTCTAGCCTCACATATTTACTGAGGGAAAGCGAATTACAGTTCTTAAACTAGAGAGAGATTAAAAGTTTTATTATGAAAAAGTTAAATTAAGTGATTTCTAAGATTTAGAAGATG
The DNA here is from genome assembly GCA_029783875.1 of Phataginus tricuspis. Lineage (NCBI taxonomy): Eukaryota > Metazoa > Chordata > Mammalia > Pholidota > Manidae > Phataginus > Phataginus tricuspis. The sequence goes on along the minus strand of JAQQAC010008880.1, from coordinate 44,817,732 downwards.
ATGTTCTAAAAGTGATTGGTATGTGGAATAGCCATGATGCAAAGGATATAAATAGAACACAGCTTTATTTTTTCCCTTGTAGCCCTTTAAAATTGATTCAGCAATGGTTATCTTTTTTGCCTCTGGTGAAAAGTGATAGGCCCATGACTTTTTTACTTATTCATAGGTAAAAAATCTTTTAAAATTACAAATAGTCTCTACTATACTTCTGTAAATAGAAGTGTCCAGTGTTATATATTATTTACAGTTTCAATATTAATTCTGATCTGGGATTTATAAGTAGACATTAGCTAGTACTCACCAATATTTTTAGTTCTCCCTTTCCTGCAGTTGGACAAGCTTTCACTATTCTGGCTAGTAGACTCTGTCCAGAAATATGGTCACTTCTGAGCCAATGTAGTTATGAACAGGTGCACAGTTGTCCATATTCTTGCCTCCTACTGGAGTAAACCATGAAGCATCATGTTGAGAGGGAGAAGACACACTGTCAGACATGCTTGGAATATATTAAGCCTACACATGGAGGACATCTGCCCTGGATAGTCATCTAGAACCATATTTTGTGAATGAAAAATAAACTTTTCTGTGTGTTAAGGAACTGAGATTTTTGTGTTGTAACTGCACCATAACCTATCCTAACACAAACTTCTTCACCACCCCCAGGCTATGACTGCAGGTGGCTTCTCCCCACCCTAGTTAGTGGTGGCCAGTGGTCTGGGATGGGAGAGAAAGTCTATATCAATCTGTCTGCGTGCCTCTCTTCCTTACCCTACTGGCCATTGCTTCAGACTTTTGGGTCAGTGTGATAGGAGAAAGTGGGGGGCGGGGGCGGGTAGCACTGATGAAATAATAACTGAGAATTCTTATTTGACTGGCTAGGTTTGTGCTCTCTGCGCCTGCCGGATATTTCAAGTTGACTTTCTTTTTTTCTTTCACTCTTGCCCCTTAATGTAGGCAATTAATTTCCTTTGGTACCCCACTCCCCTCAGCCTGATTTTCATATTAAATGACCCACTTCATATAGGATTTTGCCTTTGAAGTCCTTCCCTCTCAGGTGGCTCTTTTGGGTTGGACATCGGTTCCTGGCTGATTCCCTTCCCTGCTCCCTGTTCAGTGTATGGGAAATATTCACCCACCCTAGCTCTGACAAACTCTTAAGAGTATAGGCCATTCCAAGAATGTCACTCCTTCCTCCCCACATATTTATCTTTTTGTGTGTGTGTTTGAGAACATTTATGTTCTACTCAGCAAATTTCAAGTATGCAATAGCGTTACCAACTATAAAAAATATTGAGTGCTTCATGAATTTGCATGCTGTCCTTTGATGGGGGCCATGCTAATACTGTTCCAGTTTTAGTATATGTGCTTTGTAGTGGAATACAACAGAGCCGCCTCTGCCACACTGCCTATCTTTATGAGCATGGATCAGGTGTCAGGGTGCCACAACAAATTCACTTTAGGTTCTTGGAGTGACCCCATAAAAGTCTCCTCTTGCTAGCTTGGTGAGGTGGTAGCACTCTTGCATAGCCACCCCCTTGAAGGCAGAGGGCAAATGTGCCACAGCAACTTATCCAGATACCCTCTTCCTTCTCTTCAACCTTTATAAGTGGATGAGGGCCAAAGAGTCATGAAACCAATTTTCTCCATTTCCTTATTAAATAATATACATGGGGGATTAAAGATGGCGGCGTGAGAGGTGAGACAGAGGCTTCCTCCTAAAACCGCATATAATATGAAAATAAAGCTACTACAACTACTCTTGAAAGAGCAACGGGAAAAAGAACTACAATAAACTGCATACACCTGGAGACAAGAGCAGCCTCACAGAAAACGGTAATGTACTAAAGCTGTGGTCCTGCGGGATCCAAGCCCTTCCCCCACCCCAGCTCACCGACAGGAGGAACAGGAACGGAGCTGAGAGGGAGTGGAGAACTGGGACTGCTGAATACCTAACTCTGGAGATCTACTCTGGGAGCACAAACCTACATTTCATGGTGCTTGCATGATGCTCTTGTAATTAGGAGCTTGGAAAGCTAAGACAGGCGGAGTTCCTGGAGAGACTAAGATTCCGGCTGCCTGTGAGATCAGGGATCCATACCCAGCTGCTCTGGGACAGGGGAGGGGCAGGCAGTCTGAGAGACTTCCTGGCAGGGAGGACCTTGAAAGGAGGCCTGCTGAGGGGCAAGGACTGCACGGAGCTTGCTGCTCGGGAGAAAGGACAGGTGGACAGGATTGTCCGAGTGTACTCTGCCCAGCAGATTGGGGGTTTTCTGATCTTCAGGTGTGCCAGCTCCCTGGCAGCCTGCACGGCTCCAGGAACACCTTCTGTGACAGGCAGACTAGTGCACCTTTCGCTGGCCAGCCCCACCGGGCTTGCAAACCTGGAAGCCCTTCCCTGGTGTTGGGCCAGCCGGAGGGAGGATCTGTCTACAGCAACTTAAAAGGCAAAGCACAGAGGCTTATACCTGTGTGCTCAGCCCACCGGTTCAGACAGTGGAGACAGGCATAGCAGCCAGGAACCAGGAAACAGCCCTTTCCTCCCCAGAGGCACCAATACCACTCCCCTACAATCCCTGACATTGCTTCAGGGGCTGAGCAGCTCCAGAGAGTAGAGCTTCTGGGCACTAGAGGGCTCCATACACAAATATGAAATGCCAAAGGAACCTGGTCCAGAGTAAAATTATGAACACAACTCCTGAGAAAGATTTTAATGATATGGACGTTATGACTCTCCCTGAAAGGGAGTTCAAAATAAAAATTATTCACATGCTCATGGAGGTACAGAAAGATATTCAAGAACTCAGGAATGAATTCCGGTCAGAGATCCAATCCTTGAGGAACACAATGGGCGGTGTTAAAAGCAGATTGGATATGGTGGAGGAGACAATAAATGATATAAAAACCAGAGAAGAGGAATACAAAGAAGCTGAGGTACTGAGAGAAAAAAGGATCTCTAGGAATGAAAGAATATTGAGAGAACTGTGTGACCAATCCAACGGAACAATATTCACATTATAGGAGTACCAGAGGAAGAAGAGAGAGAAAAAGGGATAGAAAGTGTCTTTGAAGAAATAATTGCTGAAAACTTTCCCACACTAGGGAAGGAAATAGTCTCGCAGTCCACGGAAGCCCACAGAACTCCCAACACAAGGGACCCAAGGAAGACAACACCAAGACAAATAATAATTCAGATGTCAAAGGTCAAAGATAAAGACAGAGTATTAAAGGCAGCTAGAGAGAGAAAAAAGATCACCTACAAAGGAAAACCCATCAGACTATCATCAGACTTCTCAACAGAAACCTTACAGGCCAGAAGAGAATGGCATGATATATTTAACGTAATGAAACAGAAGGGCCTCGAACCAAGAATACTGTATCCAGCACGATTATCATTTAAATATGACGGAGGGATTAAACAATTTCCAGACAAACGAAAGTTGAGAGAGTTTGCCTCTCATAAACCACCACTACAGGATATCTTAAACGGACTGCTCTAGAGGGAAGCACCCCAAAGGCTAAAAAGATGTCACCAGAGAAAATAAAATCATAGCAAAGAAAGCAGACCATCCAAATACTAACTAAAGGCAAAGAATGAAACACCCAATATATAAAGAATGGAGGAGGAAGAATAGGAAGGGAGAAATAAAAAAACATCAGACGGCGTTCACAATAACTTAACAAGAAAGTTAAATTAGATTCTTAGATTGTAAAGAAGCAACCCTTGAACCTTTGGTAACCACGAATCTAAAGCCAGCAATGGCAATAAGTACATATCTATCAATAATCACCCTAAATGTAAATGGACTGAATGCACCAATCAAAAGACACAGAGTAACAGAGTGGATAAAAAAGCAAGACCCATCTATATCCTGCTTACAAGAGACTCACCTCAAACCCAAAGATATACACAGACTAAAAGTGAAGGGATGGAAAAGATATTTCATGCAAACAACAAGGAGAAAAAAGCAGGTGTTGCAGTACTTGTGTCAGACAAAATAGACTTCAAAACGAAGAAAGTAGCAAGAGACAAAGAAGGACATTACATAATGATAAAGGGGTCAGTCCAACAAGAAGATATAACCATTATAAACATATATGCACCCAACACAGGAGCACCAACATATGTGAAACAAATACTAACAGAATTGAAGGAGGAAATAGACAACAATGCATTCATTTTAGGAGACTTCAACACACCACTCAAAAAAACAGATCAACCAGACAGAGAATAAGTAAAGACACAGAGGCACTGAACAACACACTAGAACAGATGGACCTAACAGATATCCACAGAACTCTGCACCCAAAAGCAACATTCTTCTCAAGTGCACACGGAACATTTTCCAGAATAGACCACATACTAAGCCACAAAAAGAACCTCAGTAATTTCAAAAATATTGAAATTCTACCAACCAACTTCTCAGATCACAAAGGTATAAAAATAGAAATAAATTTTAGAAAGAAATCAAAAAGACTCACAAATACATGGAGACTTAACAACATTCTCCTAATGAATCAATGGGTTAACGACCAAATCAAAACAGAAATCAACGAATATATGGAGACTAATGACAACAACAACACAAAGCCACAACTTCTGTGGGACGCAGCAAAGGCAGTGCTAAGAGGAAAGTATATTGCAATCCAGGCCTATTTAAATAAGGAAGAGCATTCCCAAATGAACAGCCTAAAGATACAATTATTGAAACTGGAAAAAGAAGAACAAAGGAGGCCCAAAGTCACCAGAAGGAGGGACATAATAAAGATCAGAGAAGAAATAAATAAAATTGAGAAGAATAAAACAATAGAAAAAAATCAATGAAACCAAGAGCTGGTTCTTTGAAAAAATAAACAAAATAGAAAACCCCTAGCAAGACTCATTAAGAGAAGAAGAGAATCTGCGCACATAAAGAGAATCACAAATGAGAAAGGAAAAATAACGACGGACCCCACAGAAATGCAAAGAATTATAAGAGAATATTATGAGCATCTGTATGCTAACAAGCAGCAAAACCTAGAAGAAATGGACAACTTCTTAGAAAAATACAACCTTCCAAGATTGACCAAGCAAGAAACAGAAAAACTAAACAGACCAATCACCAGCAACGAAATTGAATCGGTAATCAAAAAACTACCCAAGAACAAAACCCCCGGACCTGACGGATTCACCTCTGAATTCTACCAGACATATAGAGAAGAAATAACACCCATTCTCCTTAAAGTTTTCCAAAAAATAGAAGAGGAGGGAATACTTCCAAACTCTTTCTATGAAGCCAGCATCACTCTAATACCAAAACCAGGCAAAAACCTCACCAAAAAAGAAAATTACAGACCTATATCCCTGATGAACGTAGATGGAAAAATACTCAACAAAATATTAGCAAACTGAATTCAAAAATACATCAAGAGGATCATACACCATGATCAAGTGGGATTCATCCCAGGGATGCAAGGATGGTACAACATTCGAAAATCCATCAACATCATCCACCACATCAACAAAAAGAAGAACAAAAACCACATGATCATCTCCATGGATGCTGAATTTTGTCAAATGCTTTTTCAGCATCTATGGA
>JAQQAC010008880.1:44721797-44804298 GCA_029783875.1 Phataginus tricuspis | reverse complement strand
CACTCCAAAACTACTAGAACTAATATCTGAATTCAGCAAAGTTGCAGAATATAAAATTAACACACAGAAATCTGTTGCTTTCCTATACACTAATGATGAGCTAACAGAAACAGAAATCAGAAAAACAATTCCATTCACAATTGCACCTAAAAGAATAAAATACCTACGAATAAACCTAACGAAGGAAGTGAAAGACCTGTACTCTGAAAACTACAAGACACTCCTAGGAGAAATTAAGGAAGACACTAACAAATGGAAATGCATCCCATGCTCTTGGCTAGGAAGAATAAATATTGTCAAAATGGCTATACTACGTAAAGCAATCTACAGATTCAACGCAATCCCTATCAAACTACCAACAGCTTTCTTCAATGAACTGGAGCAAATAACTGAAAAATTCATATGGAACCACAAAAGACCCCGAATAGCCAAAGCAGTTCTGAGAAGGAGGAATCAAACAGGGGGAATTACGCTCCCTGACTTCAAACTCTACTACAAAGCCACAGTAATCAAGACAATTTGGTACTGGCACAAGAACAGACCCACAGACCAGTGGAACAGAATAGAAAATCCAAACATTAACCCAAACATTTACAGCCAATTAATATTTGATAAAGGAGCCTTGGATATACAATGGGGAGATGACAGCCTCTTCAGCAGCTGGTGTTGGAAAAATTGGACAGCTACATGTAAGAGAATGAAACTGAACTACTGTCTAACCCCATACACAAAGGTAAACTCAAGGTGGATCAAAGACCTGAATGTAAGTCAGGAAACCATAAAACTCTTAGAAAAAAACATAGGCAAAAATCTCTTGGACATAAACATGAGTCACTTCTTCATGAACAAATCCCCCCGGGCAAGGGAAACTAAAGCAAAAATGAACAAGTGGGACTGTATCAAGCTTAAAAGCTTCTGTACAGCAAAGGACACCATCAGTAGAACAAAAAGACATCCTACAGTATGGGAAAATATATTCATAAATGATTCATCTGAGAAGGGTTTAACATCCAAAATATATAAAGAACTCACGCACCTTAACAAACAAAAAGCAAATAATCCAATTAAGAAATGGGCAGAGGACATGAATAGACACTTCTCAAAAGAAGAAATTCAGATGGCCAACAGGCACTTGAAAAGATGCTCCACATCGCTGGTCATCAGAGAAATGCAGATTAAAACCACAATGAGATATCACCTCACACCAGTGAGGATGGCCAACATCCAAAACACAAACAACAACAAATGTTGGCGAGGATGTGGAGAAAAGGGAACCCTCCTACACTGCTGGTGGGAATGCAAATTAGTTCAACCATTGTGGAAATCAGTATCAAGGTTCCTCAAAAAACTCAAAATAGAAATACCATTTGATCCAGGAATCCCACTCCTAGGAATTTACCCTAAGAATGCAGCAGCCCAGTTTCAAAAAGACAGATGCACCCCTATGTTTATTGCAGCACTATTTACAATAGCCAAGAAATGGGAACAGCCTAAGTGTCCATCAGTAAATGAATGGATTAAGAAGATGTGGTACATATACACAGTGGAATTTTTTTTTTTCAATTTATTTTATTTTAGTATCATTAACCTACAATTACATGAGCAATATTGTGATGATTAAACTACCCCTTCATCAGGTCCCCCCTACCAACCCTATTACAGTCACTGTCCATCAGCATTAGTGAGATGAGAATCACTACTTGTCTTCTCTGAGCTGTACAGTCCCCCCTGTGCCCCCCCACCCTATGTCTGCTAATCGTAATGCCCCTTTTACGCTCTTATCCCTCCCTTCCCGCCCTTCTTCCCCAGTCCCTTTCCCTTTGGTAACTATTGGTCCGTTCGTGGGTTCTACACTGTGGAATATTATTCAGCCATAAGAAGACAACAAATCCTACCATTTGCAACAACATGGATGGAGTTAGATGGTATTATGCTCAGTGAAATAAGCCAAGCCAAAAAAGACAAGTATCAAATGATTTCACTCATATGTGGAGTATAAGAACAAAGAAAAAAACTGAAGGAACAAAACAGCAGCAGACTCACAGAACCCAAAAACGGACTAATAGTTACCAAAGGGAAAGGGACTGAGGAAAATGGGTGGGAAGGGAGGGATAACAGGGAAAAAGGGGTATTACGATTAGCAGATGTAAGGTAGCAGGGGCACAGGGAGGGCTGTACAACTCAGAGAAGACAAGTAGTGACTCTATAGCATCTCACTACGCTGATGGACAGTGAGTGTAATGGGGTTGGTGGGGGGGACCTGATGAAGGGGGTAGTTTAATCACCATAATATTGCACATGTAACTGTAGATTAATGATACCAAAATAAAGTGTAAAAATAAATAAATAAGTAAATAAATAAATAAATAAATAATATACATGGGAGTTTCCTCCTCCCACCTTAGCATAATATCTATTATGTTGGTTCCTGAATCGAATCAAAACAGGGAGATTCCCAATTTAATATCCTAGTACATAGATTTAGCATTCTATGAACAGACTTTAGATTTTACCCTTTGTCATGGGTAAATTTGTCCTCTAAAATTCATTGTTGAAATCAGTGAAGGCGATAAAGAGGCACAGAATCTCACTTATAATACAGTCACAGGGATGAAAGTACAGCCTAGACAATAATACTGTAATACCTTTCTATGTTGACAGAGAGTAACTATATATAATTGGGGTGAGCACTTAACAATATAGGTAAGTGTTGAATTGCTGTGTGGTATACTTGAAACCAGTACAATATCAAGTATACTTTAAAAATTTTTCATATGCTGAAGCCCTAATCCCCAGCACCTCAGAATGTAACCATAGGTGGAGATTAGTTCTTTAAAGAGGTATTTAAGGTAAAATGAGACCTTAGGGAAAGGCCCTAATCCAATATTACTGGTGTCCTTACAGTAAGAGGAAGAAAACACAGGGGCTTGCCTGCACAGAAGGGTGTACTTGTGAAAGACAGCAAGAGGGCAGCTATCTGCAAGCCAAGGAGAGAGGCCTCAGAGGAAACCAAACCTGCCAACACCTTGATCTTGGACTTCTAGCCTCCAGAGCTATGACAAAATGAATTTCTGTTAAGCCACCCAGCCTGGTGTTTTGTTATGGCAGCTCTGGCAACTAGTCCTTTTGTTTGTTTGTTTGTTTTGTTTTGTTTATAAAGAGATTCATAAATGTGTTTGGTTTTTTATTTTCTTGATTTTCTTTTTTTTTTTTGGTGAATGTATGTCATCTCTTTTTTTCTTTCTCAACTTATTCTTGCCCAGGGTCAACATTTAGCACCCTAGTAAAAAAGAAATTACAGTCTTTATCATTTAGAAAGTTAGATGTGTTTTATCTTACTATAATGGGAAGAAACTGAATCCCACGTTGAAATCCATAGTTTCATTTTCTACATACTCTCTGTATTAGCAGATCTCAAGTTAAAACAAGTGTGAAATCATTTGAGAAGCTTATTTTTAAATACATGTCAGATTCTCATGTGCAGCGTTGTGTAAGGACTGTTACATACAATTTATTCAGTGCCTAATATATGATTGACACCTTGCTCGTGCCTTATGAAATATAAAAAATGGTAAACCTAATCTAGTCAATACATTAACCAAAAAGCAATAATAAGTATACATATTTGAAAGGAAGAGACTAATTCTCCATTATAAGCAATGTAACTCTCTTGAAAATCCTAATGAACCAACTGAAAATCTATTAGAATTTGTGTTTGTTAAAGTGACCAGAAAGAAGATTGAAGTACAAAAATCTATAGCATTGTGGTACTACCAGCAAAAACAAATTGGAAAATGCAATATGAAAAGAGCCCCATTCACAGTAACAACCAGAAAAAAGTCAACATTAAGGAAAAATTTTAAGTCCTTGCCTTTGAAGGAGACAAGGCATTATCTTAAAATATGAGAAGTTAAATAGAATAAGATGGTACTTGAGACTGTATAAGATAGTAAGCCCTGTAGTAATTCATTGATTGTTTATTTGGTATCCTCTGTATGCAACCATTGTTTTAGCTATTTGGATACAGTAATTCAGAAAACATAAAACTCCCTGTCCTTGAGGGTGCTAGGGTTGTGGGTGGTCAGAGCAAGGAGAGTTAATAGTTAGGGAGGTTGGAAAAAGTAGGACGTGAAATGGCCATAAATTTCAGTGAAACTCAGAGAATTAAAGGACATGAGAAAGCTTTTTGATACGTGGTGAAGTGAGCACAGTCAGAGGAGAAAATGAAAGAGACAATGAGTTGACAAATCTGGTTGGAAACAAAAATGCTTTTTAGAAATCAAGGGATGGGGATGGTGAGTTACAAGGTTTGAAAGCAAGTCAGAGTCCAAATTTCAGAAAGCTTTTGATACCATGTTTTAAATTTTTCTTGCAGAAATGGGGTATGCACATTAAAAGTAGAATTTTATAAATTCTACTTGACTAGATGACAGACAGAATGCGATTAAAAATTATTCCAAAATTTCTTTTCCTCTCTGAATGCCAGATACAATTGACAAAAACAAATGAGAGGGAGAGCTGGGTTTGTGTAGAAGAGGAGTCTGTTTTCAGACATTTTGATTTTAAGGTGATAATATGACACTAGAGTGGAAGTGCCCATCACACATTTAAGAGACAAGAACATACTAGGGAGAAGTGGAGAATATTTTGTGAGCCACTTATATAGAAGTTAAAATTGAAAAACAGTCCAGTATATGTTCTGAGAAGCAGAGAAGAGCTAAAGGCTGAGGACTAAATTTTGCAGAAAATTCTCAGATAAGGAGCTAGAGAAGAAAATTGAGAAAGAAGCATGGTTTTAGGAGTTTCAGGATATTGGTTAGCCTTACCAAAGCCAAAAGGGAAGAAAAGAGTTTAAGAAAAAGAGTAATCACACATACTCCAAGAAGAGACTAGTGGTAGGGGTTGTGGAGGGTGTGTGGGGAAGGAGGGAGAAGGGGATTAAAGGGCATTATGATTAACAAACATAATGTAGGGGGGTCACAAGGAAGGCAATATAGCACAGAAGAGACAAGTGGTAACTCTATAGCATCTTACTACGTTGATGGACAGTGACTGCAATGGGGTGGGGATGGGAACTTGATAATAGGGGCGAATGTAGTAACCACAATGTTGCTCATGTGAAACCTTCATAAGATTGTATATCATCGATACCTTAATAAAAAAAAAAAGAAAAGAATCAAACTATGGTAGGAGAGACAGGGGATTTTGTGAGCCAGTTTTAATAGGGTGGTCAGGTACACCACTCATTTGAGAACTTTTTTGTGAAAGGAAAGACGGCAGTAATCAGGGAAAACCAGTATCAAGAAAAGAGGTTTCCTTATTCCCCAGAGAAAGGGTTGAAAATGTTAAGAAGGGTTTGATGTTCATGATTCATGAAAAATATAACTTGGATGATGTATACTCTCAATTGTAATTTTATCTTAAATTACCATTCATTCAAAAGATTTACACCATTTTTTAAGAACAAAGCATTATATATATTGCTTTTAGGATAATTCTAGTGCCATTTTAAGTTTTTTTTCCTTAATGCATTCTGTTATGAGTGAACCACATATTTACTGCCAATTAATCTTAAATTTTTCCTCTCCTTTAGTTTCAGAAGTGTCTAAAAAAAGGGGGGGGGGGAGATTTGTCATATTTGAATTTTTGCTTTAAATTACAGAAATAGATGAGCCATTTTAAGACATCAAGAAATAGGGTAATAAGATAGTAATAAGGCATAATCATAGTTAAAATTTATTGGTTAAAAATCTTGCTTTATTACATAGGCAAAAATCTCCTGAATATAAGCATGAGCAACTTCTTCCTGAACGCATCTCCCCGAGTCAGGGAAACAAAAGCAAAAATGAACTCATGGGACTACATCAAACTAAAAAGTTTCTGTACAGCAAAGGACACCATCAGTAGAACAAAAAGTCATCCTACAGTATGGGAGAATATATTTGTAAATTTCATATCCAACAAGGGGTTAACATCCAAAATATATAAAGAACTTAATACACCTCAACACCCAAAAAGTAAATAATCCGATTAAAAAATGAGCGGAGGATATGAAGAGACAATTCTCCAAAGAAGAAATTCAGATGGCCATCAGGCACATGAAAAGATGCTCCCATCACTAATTATCAGGGAAATGCAAATAAAAACCACAATGAGATACCATGTCACCAGTTAGGATGGCCAGTATCGAAAAGACTAAGAACAACAAATGCTGGCGAGGATGCGGAGAAAGGGGAACCCTCCTACACTGCTGGTGGGAATGTAAGCTAGTTCAACCATTGTGGAAAGCAATATGGAGGTTCCTCAAAAAACTAAAAATAGAAATACCATTTGACCTGGGAATCCCACTCCTTGGAATTTACCCAAAGAATACAACTTCTCAGATTCAAAAAGACATATGCACCCATATGTTTATCACAGTACTTTTTACAATAGCCAAGATATGGAAGCAACCTAAGTGTCCATCAGTAGATGAATGGATAAAGAAGATGTAGTACATATACACAATGGAATACTATTCAGCCATAAGAAAGAAACAAATCCTGCCATTTGCAACAACACGGATGGAGCTGGAGGATATTATACTCAGTGAAATAAGCCAGGTGGAGAAAGACAAGTGCCAAATGATTTCCCTCATTTGTGGAGTATAAGAACAAAGCAAAACTGAAGGAACAAAACAGCATCAGACTCACAGACTCCAAGAAGGGACTAGTGGTTACCAAAGGGGAGGGGTGTGGGAGGGCGGGTGTGGAGGGTGGGAGAAGGGGATTGAGGGATATTATGTTTAGTACACATGGTGTGGGGGATCACAGGGAAAACAGTGTAGCACAGAGAAGGAAAATAGTGAATCTGTGGCATCTTACTACACCAGTGGACAGTGACTGCATTGGGGTTTGGGTGGGGACTTGATAATATGGGTAAATGTAGTAACCACATTGTTTTTTCATGTGAAATGTTCGTAAGTGTATATCAATAATACTTTAATAAAAAAAATCTTGCTTTATTGTTCCGGCTGCTAACACTGGCAAATCAGTTTGGGATAGAGGGGCATTCAATGATGGAGTAATGTACATAAATTTCACAAATCTGACATCTCAGATTCCACTGCATTAGCCATAACTTTGTACTATAGGTAAACATTCTGTACAGAGAAACTTTGTGCTGAGTTCTTCATATGAAAAAGTAAAAAGGTCAAAAGAGTATAAACTATGACTGATCTATTGAATTATGAACTTTGTTTCAAAATTAGTTTTAGGAAGTATTTGAATTATTCACTTTTTTTTTAATGACTTTATTTCAACATGTTTATTTCATTCGATGTCAATTTCTAGAGCAAGGCCAACCTAGACACAAATGAATAATAATGAGACTTAATCTAGTTTTTCATTCTCTTATTTTGTATTTCAGAAATTATTTGGCCAAATTTTAGTATTTAGGTTTAAAATGCGTTTTTAAAAACCTTGGATTATTTGATATATGTAACGGATATTTTGGGATTTTTTATTCTCACAATAGACTTCTTTTGTTGTTTTGTTTTTTTGTGGGGGGGGGATATAAATAACTGCTTTTCCTGGAGAACTTCTGTTTTCTTTACTTGTTATGATTTTTGAGTAGCAAGAAATGTTAGGTTAAAACTTTTGAATTTTCATATACTCTGAAAGCTGATGGATATGTGTGACTACTTTATATTGTCAGATGAGAAATGCATTTTTAATTAAAAATGTATAAATTCAATTAACAAACATTTATTGAGTACTAACTGTATGTGATATGCACTTTTGAGATATAAATATGAATAAAACACAGACCCAAAACCCAAAGAGGTATACTTACACAGAGAAGTATATAAATAAAATAACCATAATAATGGTTATGCATATTTAATATGTTGCCAAGACCTACAGCTAATGTGGTTTTTTTTTTTTTTGGTATTCTTATTGTACAATCACTTGAACAACATTATGGTTACTAGACCCCCTATTATCAAGTCCCCCACACATACCCCACTACAGTCACTGTCCATCAGCATAGTAAGATGCTATAGAATCACTACTTGTCTTCTGTATAAATACTGTCTTCCCTGTGCTCCCCCGCCCCCCACTGCATTACGTGTGCTAATCGTAATGCCCCTTTTTCCCCTTCTCCCTCACTTCCCACCCATCCACTCCAGTCCCGTTTCCTTTGGTAACTGTTAGTCCATTCTTGGGTTCTGTGAGTCTGCTGCTGTTTTGTTCCTTCAGTTTTTTTCTTTGTTCTTATACTCCACAGATGAGTGAAATCATTTGATATTTGTCTTTCTCTGCCTGGCTTATTTCACTGAGCATAATACCCTCTAGTTCCATCCATGTTGTTTCAAATGGTAGGATTTGTTTCTTCTTATGACTGAATAATATTCTATTGTGTATATGTATCACCTCTTCTTTATCCATTCATCTACTGCTGGACACTTAGGTTGCTTCCATTTCTTGGCTATTGTAAATAGTGCTGCAATAAACATAGGGGTGCATCTGTCTTTTTGAAACTGGGCCACTGCATTCTTAGGGTAAATTCCTAGGAGTGGGATTCCTGGGTCAAATGGCATTTCTATTTTGAGTTTTTGAGGAACCTCCATACTGCTTTCCACAATGGTTGAATTATTTTACATTCCCACCAGCAGTGTAGGAGGATTCCCCTTTCTCCACATCCTCGCCAACATTTGTTGTTGTTTGTCTTTTGGATGGTGGCCATCCTAACTGGTGTGACATGGTATCTCATTGTGGTTTTAATTTGCATTTCTCTGATGATTAGCGATGTGGAGCATCTTTTCATGTGCCTGTTGGCCATCTGAATTTCTTCTTTTGAGAAGTGTCTATTCATGTCCTCTGCCCATTTCTTAATTGGATTATTTGCTTTTTGTTTGTTAAGGTGCATGAGTTCTTTATATATTTTGGATGCCAACCCCTTCTCAGATGCATCATTTATGAATATATTCTCCCATACTGTAGGATGTCTTTTTGTTCTATTGATGGTGTCCTTTGCTGTACAGAAGCTTTTTAGTTTGATATAACACCTAATGTTTTATATGCTGATTTAATTTACTTTTCACAGCAGTTCTGTGAGATAGGTTCAATAATTATTATGCCCATTCTAAATCTCCTACCCCCACCTCCACTTTACAAATATAGAATGATGTATGCAGAGTTTTTGCAATGGGAACTTGGTCATTGTCACAGAGCTAGTGAGAAGGAAAGCCCAGATTCAAACCAGGTCTCCTTAGCTCTGGAGTCTATGTGTACTCTATTACATTCAATAGACATATGCAGAAAATGCTTGAAACACAAAAAAGAAACACTTAACCCTGCTTAGAATATATGTCTTGCTACAAAACTGTTAATAGTGTAGAAGAGCCTTCAAACATACATTTAACAGCAAGACTGGCATTTGAGGCAGAAGGAATAGCATGAGAAAAGGCATACGGAAAGTAGTAGTGTTTTGGCTACTGCTGAGAAGATACATATTTGGAGTGATAAAATAGGGAAAGTGGATTAGGAGGCCAAATTATAATGGGATCTTGTAATGCCATTCTAAAGAGGTTGCCCTGTATTTTGTAGGCAATGAGGGGCCTCCAGAGGTTGGGTTTTTTTTTATGCTTTTTATTTATTTTTATTTTGCTATTATTAATATGCAATTACATGAGCAACGATATGGTTACTAGAATCCCCTATTATCAAGTCCCCACCACAAACCCCATTGCAGTCACTGTTCATTAGCAATGTAGGATGTTATAGAATCACTACTTATCTTTTCTGTGTTATACTGCCATCCCCGCATGCCTCCACCCCTGCTGCATTATGTGTGCTAACTGTAACAGCCCTTTTCCCCCTTATCCCTCCCTTCCCACCCATCTTCCCCCATCCCTTTCCCTTTGGTAACTGTTAGTCCATTCTTGGGTTCTGTGAGTCTACTGCTGTTTTGTTCCTTCACTTTCTTTCTTTGTTCTTATACTCCACAGATGAGTGAAATCATCTGATACTTGTCTTTCTCCGCCTGGCTTATTTCACTGAGCATATTACCCTCTAGCTCCATCCATGTTGTTGAAAATGGTAGGATTTGTTTTCTTCTTATGGCTGAATAATATTCCATTGTGTATATGTACCACATCTTTATCCATTCATCTACTGATATTCACTTAGGTTGCTTCCATTTCTTGGCTATTGTAAATAGTGCTGCAATAAACATAACAGTGCATATGTCTTTTTCAAACTGGGCTGCTGCATCCTTAGGGTATATTCTTAGGAGTGGAATTCCTGGGTCAAGTGTTATTTCTATATTGAGTTTTTTGAGGAACCTCCATACTGCTTTCCACAATGGTTGAACTAGTTTACATTCCCACCAGCAGCCTAGGAGGGTTCCCCTTTCTCCACATCCTCGCCAACATTTGTTGTTGTTTGTGTTTTGGATGTTGGCCATCCTCACTGGTGTGAGGTGATATCTCATTGTGGTTTTAATTTGCATTTCTCTGATGACTAGTGATGTGGAGCATCTTTTCACGTGCCTGTTGGCCATCTGAATTTCTTCTTTGGAGAAGTGTCTGTTCAGCTCCTCTGCCCATTTTTTAATTGGATTATTTGCTTTTTGTTTGTTGAGGTGCGTCAGCTCTTTATATAATTTGGATGTCAACCCCTTATCGGATATGTCATTTATGAATATATTCTACCATACTGTAGGATATCTTTTTGTTCTACTGGTGATATCATTTGCTGTACAGAAGGTTTTCAGCTTGATATAGTCCCACTTGTTCATTTTTGCTTTTGTTTCCCTTGCCCAGGGAGATATGTTCATGAAGAAATCGCTCATGTTTTTGTCCAAGGGGTTTTTGCCTATATTTTTTTCTAAGAGTTTTATGGTTTCATGACTTACATTCAGGTCTTTGATCCATTTTGAGTTTACTTTTGTGTATGGAGTAAACAGTAATCCAGTTTCATCTCTTACATGTTACTGTCCAGTTTTGCCAACACCAGCTATTGAAGAGGCTGTCCTTTCCCCATTGTATATCCATGGCTCCTTTATAGTATATTAATTGACCTTGTATGCTTGGGTTTATATCTGGGCTCTTTATTCTGTTCCACTGGTCTATGGGTCTGTTCTTGTGCCAGTACCAAATTGTCTTGATTACTGTGGCTTTGTAGTAGAGCTTGAAGTCAGGGAGCGTAATTCCCCCTGCTTTATTCTTCCTTCTCATGATAGCTTTGGCTATTCGGGGTCTTTTATGGTCCCATATCAATTTTAGAACTATTTGCTCTAGTTCATTGAAGAATGCTCTTGGTATTTTGATAGGGATTGCATTGAATCTGTAGATTGCTTTAGGCAGGATGGCCATTTTGACAATATTAATTCTTCCTAGCCAAGAGCATGGGATGAATTTCCATTTATTAGTGTCCTCTTTAATTTCTAAGAGTGTCTTGTAGTTTTCAGGGTATAGGTCTTTCACTTCCTTGGTTAGGTTTATTCCTAGGTATTTTATTCGTTTTGATGTGATTGTGAATGGAATTGTTTCCTGATTTCTCTTTCTGCTAGTTCATCGTTAGTGTACAGGAATGCCCTCCAGAGGTTTTTAAACAGAATAGTTGCATGCTAAAAACTGTATTTTATAAAGATGGCTTAGGCAAGATGGAGTGGAAGGGGAGGCCCTAGAGAAAAGGAAATAATTTAGGAGGATATTGGCAGTATTTCTTGTGAAAATAATTAGGGTGTAGACTAGGAAATGAGAGATCAAAATATGAACATTTCAGAGAGAAAATCATCAGGACTCTGGCAGCACAAACTGCAGTTATACAAATGTAATCATACTTGTTCATCATATTTGTGATCTTGGGCAAGTTATTGAACTTTACAGTGAAAAAAAAACTTGATTGGCAACCCAATAGGGTATTGTTAGAACTGTGGCACCAATTAAAGCCAGAGCAGCAGTTCTGATGTCCAGGATGCAGAAGCCAGAGGCAAAGGCCTATGTCTGGCCTGTGTCCCTGCAAGACTTCCTGGGGGACAGTACTCAGGATCCACCTGGGCCCTCACCCCTGCAGGAGGACGATTGGGCGTCGCGGTTTGACTGAGGGGTGGGTCAAGGCCCCCATGTTGGGGGATGTGGTGGGGACCAGAGGCCACATGTAGAATTACCAATTCATTGGTCCCCTGTGAATATACAATGTGTCCTGGCACTGGTGGACACAGGAGCTGAATATTGTTTGATTTATGGCAACCCTGAGTGTTTTCCCGGGACCCCTGCTGTGATAAATGGCTATGGGGGTAAGGCAGAGTGAAGAAAGCCCAAATCCCATTGGGGATAGGGCGTTTACCCCCAAAGGAGTATACTATGTACATTTCTCTCATCCCTAAATATATTTTTGGGGTAGATATCCTGCAGGGTCTGTGGTTACAAACCAGTGCAGGTAAGTTCAGACTGAGGGTATGTGTGGTAAAGGCAGTTCTGAGGGGACATGCTAACCACCCACCTGTAGCTCTGCCTATACCTCGGCGAGTGACAAATACTAAGCAGTATAAATTGCCTGGGGGGCATGAGGAAATTGGAGAAACTCTACAGGAGTTGGAGAAGGTGGGCATCATGAAGCCCTCTCATAGTCCTTTTAATTCCCCAGTGTGGCCAGTGAAAAAGCCAAACGGCTCCTGGCGTATGACTATGGATTACAGGGAATTGAATAAAGTCACACCCCCTTTGCATGCTGCAGTCCCCTGTATAGTAGCCCTTACAGACACCCTTAGTCATGAACTAGGGACATATATTGTGGACCTTGCTAATGCTCTCTTCTCTACTGACATAGCACAGGAAAGTCAGGACAGTTTGCTTTCCCATGGGAAGGCCAGCCGTGGACATTCACTGTCCTTCTACAGAGATTCCTCCACAGTCCCACCATTTGTCATGGACTTGTAGCCCCGAACTTGGCCACATGGAGAAAACCGCAAACAATGCGGCTGTATCACTACATTGATGATACCATGCTCACATCTGATTCTCTTGGAGATTTAGAGGGGGCAGTTCCTAGACTGCTACAACATCTGCAAGGAGAAAGGATGGGCTGTGAACAGCACCAAGTTTCAGGGACCTGGTTTGTCTGTAAAATTCTTGGGGGTTGTCTGGTCGGGTAAACTAGTTATCCCAGAAGCAGTCATAGATCCAGGCTTTCCCCACCCCTACCACTGTGTCAGTATTACAAGAGTTTTTGGGTTTTTTTGGGCTACTGGAGAACGTTTATCCTGCATTTGGCACAAGTTCTGAAGCCCTTATACCAGTTGGTACGAAAAGACATCAGGTGGGACTGGGATGAGACATGTGCAGCTGCTTTTACTGCTGCTAAGCCAGCAGTGAAGGCCGTACAGGCCTTGAGTATAATGAACTCATCAAGGCCCTGTGAGCTAGATGTTCACATAACCAAAGATGGTTATGGATGGGGTCTTTGGCAGCAACTTGAATGGACTCGCCAACCTATTGGATTCTGGTCACAACTATGGGAAGGAGGACAGGTTTGTACACCTTGATAGAGAAGCAACTGTCTGCTATGTACCACACCTTGCTGGCTACGGAGCCCATCACCAGAACAGCTTGAACCAAAGTAATAACCACCCATCCCATTGCGGGTGGGTGCAAGACTGGACACAAAGGCCATGTAGTGGCGTGGCACTGACACCTACAGTGGCCAAATGGGGTGCATATTTACAGCAGTACAGCACCCTCTGTACTATCCCCTTAAGTGTAGAACTCCAGCACTTATTGGGGCCAGTGACATATACCAGTGGAAAGCAGGAAGAACTTGCTTTTGAGCCATTGGTAGACGAGAGTCCTTATCAGGAGGGAAAAGCCCCTATACCTGAAGATGCTTATTATACAGATGGCTCCAGTCATGGGCAGCCCCAGAAGTGGAGGGCTATGGCTTTCCATCCTAAGACTGAGACAATACAGATGGATGGAGAGGGAAAGAGCAGTCAATGGGCTGAGTTGCAGGCAGTATGGCTCGTTGATCACCCAGGAGCCTTTCCCCATAGTTTTCTGCACTGACAGCTGAGCCATCTATTGGGGCTTGACCCTGTGGCTACCAACATAGTACAATACCAACTGGATGGTTGATCATTGGCCCTTTTGGGGGCAAGAGTTTTGGCAAGACCTATGGGCCTCTGGTCAGACTAAGACTGTTACTATATATCAGGTGACTGGTCATGTGCCTTTGGCATCCCCAGGGAACGATGAAGCGGACACACTGGCCCAGGTGCATTGGCTAGAAGGAAAGCCTGCCTCTGATGTAGCCCAATGGTTACATCAGCATTTGTTGCACATGGGGCAAAAGACAATGTGGGCTGTAGCCCATTGGTGGGGCTTGCCATTGACCTTTGAAGAATTCAGCATAGCCCAGAAAGAATGCCTTGTGTGCTCTAAGAAGGACTTATACCAAGTCCCACAGCAACATGGGACAATAGTAAAGGGCCAATACCCCTTGTCAGGTGGCAGATAGACTACATTGGGCCTCTGCCCATATCAGGATATCGTTATGCTATGACTTGTGTGGACACAGCTACTGGCCTGTTGGTTGCTTTTCCTGCACGTCATACAGATCAGCAAAGCACCAAAAGGGGCCTAGAGCATCTCTTTGTAGCTTATGGCCAGCCACAGTTGATTGAGTGATCAAGGCACCCACTTTACTGGACATGTGTTGCAAGAATGGGTGCGGCAATTAGGAATAAAGTGGAAGTTTCATGTACCATTTTACCCTACCAGGGTGGGCATGATAGAGAGTTGCAATGGTTTGTTGAAATCTGGCCTGATGTCAGACAATAGTAGTCTACAGGGCTTTTCAGTTTGTTTATGGACAGTGCTACAGCGTTTGAATGAAAAGTCCCAAAGAGGAGCCTTGAGCCCTGTGGATATACTATCATACATTGCTGCCTCTCCTATACAACTGTATGTGCAAACCAAAGAGGAGTTATTGAAGCCAGGATATGGCCAGCAGAGCAACTTCCTGCTGCCAGCCCCTATTGCATTAAACCCTAGAGACTGTTGATTGGATGTGGCCCTGGATATTTTGACACATGGATCAACGATGGCTGGCTGTTAGTCTGGGGAAAGGAAATCCCAGGGCAAAACACCTCTAAAAACCAAAATCAGTCAGAGGGAGAAATAAAGTTTAGAACTCGTTTATTGCTTACAAACTGCAGTCCAGGGCCATCTCTCTCCTCTGCTCCTGAAGAAGCAAGCAAGCCAGCCAGCCCGCCCCTCCCTTTAAACTCTGAGGTTCAGACACGCCCTCGGTTGCCCAGGTAATTAATTATCCATTGATATGGACATGAACTCTCCACCCCTGAGGATATGCAAATACACTAAATCCGGGCAAGATATTCTGGAAATGTTACAATTTTACCCACACTGGCCCTTCTGGCACCCTGGGGAAAAGGCCTGGAAGCTGACCTCCTGTGTAGTCCTGAGTAACAGCAGTGTGGCCCCCAAAGATCACGGTAGTGTACCCAAAACGTCCGGGAGGTAAGAGCATCTTACAGGGAAGTTTTGTTTTATCTTTATGGCCAGTGCATATACCTCCCATAGACCTATATGTTGACCCATCTGTAACTCCCACAGGGACGGGGTGAAAGTCTGGTATACTAGACCAGTATGAGATCCAAGTCCTGCCACTGTTGTATAACAGGACCACTCTCTTGCATGCATCCTACCTGAGGGATAAAATTTGCCTATGCTGGTGTCATTAAGACATGTATCCTATCACTCTTAAGGTTATTTTCTTCTACAGTCCCTGTGGCCTGGACCCGCCCCCTGGCTGCAGCCACGGCATGATGATTGCTCTGAACTCCCTACCCGTTTAGCTACTGCCTGCCTGTGGAATGGGCAAGCTGTGGACTTAATCTGCATAGCACTTTGAACTAGTTGAACCTTCCGGCTTGAGAATTATCATGATTTTATTGCTGTTGTTATTGTATGTTATTAGGCTGGCTACAATGCTCCAGTTTTTTCGAACGTGGGCCATCGGGGAAGATGGGGAACGAGTAGATTGTAAGGCAAGATTTCTGGGCGTGTGGGCTGTGGGTAAAATTGCAATATTTCCAGACTCCCTTGCCTGTCCTTAGTTCATTTCCATATCAGTAGGTGTTTCCAAGGGGTGGGAGGAAGTAGCCATCTCCATATCAATACATAATTCCAAGGGTGAGCAAAGGCATATCTGGACCTGAGAGGTTGGGTGGGGTTCCTTCTTCTGCAGCCAGGTTGAGAGAGACTCGGGAGAGCAGAAGTAGACACCTGCTTGTAAGAAATAAATGAGTTTCTCCCCACTTTATTTCTCCCTTTGATTTTGGTTTCAAAAGTATTTTGCCCTGGGATTTTCCCCCTGGAGTTACACCAATATATTATATACATATTATCTATTGTTATTAACAGCAGCAACTGAAAATGTAGGGCTGTAGTTCAGAAAATAAGTTGGGACTAAAAACATTATTTGTTTAAATGTCCAGCCTCTCAGCAGTAATAGTGGGAATAGATATGATTTCTCAATAATTGTACAGCAAGAAGAAAAGAGAAAACTTGAGAATGCTGATGTTTAGTGGGTGTTCAGTATGGAAAACAGAAAGAGCTGTCAGAGGTAGAATAACAGGAAGCCTTTCCAAAAGAAGGGGCAGGATTTTCAGTGTCAGTCTGCAGAGGTCACAAGTTGGACTGAAAGGCTGTTGTCACAGTTGGTTGAGCAACCACTAGAAAAACAGTGAAGAAAACCAGAAAGTGATTGAGGGCCAGATGTACTTCTGCTGCAGGTGTGTGGTTTTTGTTTTTTTTTTTTTGGTTTATTTTTGATGGTTGGCACATGAGCATGTTGGTAGGTAGGGGAGCAGTGAAAAGGGAGGAATTAAAGAAGTGGGAGAGGACATCCAGCTCCAGGGAGCCACTGCCTGGGAGCAGGGTGCAGGAGGGTCAGCCCTTTGCACTGTCCTATGAGGTGGGCATGTCATCCTTCCCTCCAGGAATGTACTCCTGGGCTCTTAAATCAGCTGCCTCATCCCTACTTCTACTTCCCAGGACTGAGTGAGCTGGAAGCCCCAGCCCCCATCGCTGTCTTGAAACTACAAAGTCCTCTTCCCTCCCCTCCCTTGTGGGAAATGCTGCCCCTTCATTATGGAAGAAAACAAACTTACAAGGTTTACTGAGTGCCTACCTGGGTTGGGCAGTGCTCTGAGGCCAAGAAGACAGCAGGGGATGTTCAGGGGCAAAAAAAAAAAAAAATAAGTGGGAGAAGAGAGTAAGTAAAGTGAATGAATGAATAATCCATCATGCTGAGTTCCAGAGGAGATAGGAAGGCAAGGGATGGAGAACACAGGTAGACAGATACCTTTGAAAGGCATAAGTGATATCCCACTCTTTTAGAGTATAATACTCAGATTGATTTATATTTGCTTATTTCTGCATATTCTTATTTATATTATGTCTTACTATTTTCAACCTTACATTAACTCCCTCTACCTACTTCAGCCTGTACTTCTATCCAGTTGACCTAATTTCTCCTATTAAGTGGTACCATTTTCCAAATTTTATATATACTAACTGCTTTCCTAATTGCTCCTGCATTATGAAAATATATCCTAGTTTTATTTTTTACCAGCAAATTACTATTTTTCTCTAATGGAAAACCAACTTTTAGAAAATATGAGATAGCTTAGTCTTATTCTTCTCATATCCCTTATTAAGTTCTCCCAAAGTAATTGGAGGAAGGTGGTCCTACCTCCAGTTGTAAGATAAATAATAAGTACTTCCTGTTATAACATACATAAGTACTAGGGATGTAACATACATACAACATGACTATAGTTAACACTCCTGTATGATATATAGGAAAAGTTGTTAAGACTAAATGCTACATTCTGATCATAAGGAAAAATTTTTTTTCTATTTTTTGTGTTTTCATTACATGTATATGAAATAATAGATGCTAACTAAACTTAATTATGGTTATCATAGAACAGTATATGTAAGCCAAATGTTATGTACCTCAAATTTATAGAGTGATATATGTCAGTTGTATTGCTAAACTAGGGGTAACTAGTTCTCCCAAAGTAGACGTATCTAGCAAATGAAATAAAACAAGCACAAAAACACAACAAATGTGTAGTCTTCATACTATCCCCTAAAGAGCAACAAGGAGGGTAGGAATTGTTTGGACTGTAGGGTAGAGGAAATGGGATGTCACTTCTAGCTCCCCAACCAGTTAAAATTGTCATTTCTAATTTGAACACATCTCAACTATTTATGGCTTCCTTGTGAAGATCAACAATTACTCCTTAAATAGCTGGTGCTGTTTTGGAAACCTTACTATAGTGTGTTTCCTTTACTGGAGATAAACTTCTAAGAAAAACTTCCTTTCATCTATCTTAAGATAATACTGGATGCTCTTTTGGTACTATACTAAGTAGTAGAAAGTCCTTTGATGAGTCTGTATTTAGAAAGGGTTGAGGGGTGCACCAAGATTTAAATGACTGCTTTAGTGGATCACAATATCACATAGGCTTTAAAAATATATCTCAACTTTTATCTAGTTTATGTCAATACTTGGAGTTATGACCTTTTAAGAACTGTTTAGAATTCTTGATTTGTTTGTGATGTGTATTTCCTCAACTCCTGTGACATTTCCTGATGGTTTCTCATGATGTAGCAATTTATACACTGTCTTGTATTGTTTACCATTGTGTGTGTTCTTTAAGGGTCTGCATCGGTACATATTTGTCTTAATTGCACTTGACTAAGAGAAACAGAGATCCCAAATCAGTGACTTTAATAAACAATGCAGATTTTATTTTTCTAATGTAATGTGATATCAAGGCAGAGGTCTTTAAATTTCCTTAGTTTTTCTCAGGGTCGTGAGATGGCTGTTACAGTCCTGGCCAACACAGCCAGTTGCAGGCAGCAGAAAGGAGGAAATGGAGGGGATACTTATTTCAGTAAAGCAGAATGTTTTTCTCACGTGTCATGGGAGAGAACAATGTCATATGGCCATCCTAACTATAAGTGAGGCGGAGGAGATTTTTTTGGTTGAGCAAATTGCCACCCTTGGACAAAACTGAGACTCTAAATTAGAAAGAAAGGGAAGATGTGTATGAATTAGGTAATTAGCAGTCTACCATGCTACATCATAGTGCCAATTCTTTTTCTGTATTATTTGCCATTCAGTAAATAGGGATTTAATGTTTGATCAAATAAAAATGCATGCATATAATTAAAATATTACTGGTGATCAGTCAGCTGATAGAATAGAGCATTCCAACTATTACAAGTAGTTGGTACTATAGCAATAGAGAATACAAACTCAGAATAGCTTTGATCTTTTGTCCACCCCAAATGTAAAGATTTATTTATTTATACCTGAAATATCTAGAACTTAAATAGTTCTCAAGACATGGCCACTGCCTTTATAAATGTTCATGAAATTTAGAAGCTGCCTTCCCAGTTATATGTCACAACTAGCTTAAAAGATAGTGTCCTAACAGTTCTTCTAGATTAAATATAAATTTTGTGAGAAAGATAGCAATAAAAGGCTATTTGGAGTTCAAAGGAGTAGGTTATATTGGGTAATGTTTGAAGGGTGCGGTATTATTTGAAGGGTAACAATTATGGTTGGTCCAATTTGAATAAAAAATATTGTAAAATGCAGAAAATATATTAAACTCTTTAACACTGGTGAAAAGTCTATCCAAGATAATGAACCCCCGTATTTGCAAGTACGGAAATGTCTGTAAAAAAAAAAAAAAGAAATGTTTTTACCAGGCGCATAAGTTTGTCTTTTCAAACCACATTTGTCATGTTTCCTGTGTATTATCCTCTTGAAACAAGTTTAACCACATTTTCAACTTGAATGAAAATTTGATCTCTTCCGTAATGAGCTTTTTTTTTTTTTCCATTTAATGAGATTGATTACCATTCTGGTTAAGGCTAACTCTGAAGGTTTAATGATACAAGATTTAGGGGAAAACATTTTCTTTGAATTATTTTTCAGCAGTTATACTAAAAAACATCAATTCTCCAAGTGACACAAAAAGCTTACAGCATTGTAGTATGTTAAATAAATTTTCTATATTAGTAAACCTTATCTGGGATTCTTGACTAAAAGGTACTTTATGAGGTAGCCTTTTTTTAAAAGTATCACTGGTAATACAACCTTATGTTGGTTTCAAATATACAACACAGTGGTTCAACAGTTACCCATATTATTAAATCCTCACCCCCTCTAGTGCAGTTACTATCTGTCAACATAGAAAGATATTACAGAATCATCAACTGTATTTTCCATGCTGTACTACTGTCCCTGTGACCAACTTATATTGTGATTACGAATTATTGTGTCCCTTTATCCCCTTAACCCTTCCTTCCCACCCTAACGCCTCCCCTCCCACCCCAACCCCTCCCCCTTGGTAACCACTGCCCCTTCTCCATGTCTATGAGTTTACTGCTGTTTGTTCCTTCTGTTTTGCTTTGTTTTTATACTCCACAAATAAATGAAATCATATGGTATTTGTCTTTCTCCACCTGGCTCATTTCACTGAGCATAATACCCTCTAGATCCATCCATGTTGTTGCAAATGGGAGGATTTTTTTTTCTTTTGATGGCTGAATAATTTCCATTGTATTTATGTACCACATCTTCTTTATCCATTCATCTATTGATGGACACTTAGGTTGCTTCCGTATCTTGGCTATTGCTAATAGAGCAGTGATAAATGGGTGCATATATCTTTTCGAATCAGGGATTTTGTTTTCTTTGGGAAAATTCCTAGGAATTAGGAGTTTCTGGATCAAATAGTATTTCTATTTATAGTTTTTTGAGGAACCTCCTTACTGCTTTCCACAATGGTTGCACCAATTTACATTCCCACCAATAGTGTAGGAGGGTTCCCATTTCTTCGTATGTCTAGTGAGCTATTTTTATGTTAGAATAATTCCTGAAACAGTTTTAGTTTTGCAGATTTTTTTCTTACTCCTTTTGTTGTGAATTCATTTACCTAATGGATCGAGTCATCTTTGAACCAGATACTAATATTTTAACTTTATCCAAGAATTCTCTTTGCTGTCTGAAAGCCATCATATTGTTAATCCTTTTACTTTTTTTCATTTAGCAAATGGTGCATATGATTCTGACGAATGCTAAAGTCTGAGAACCATTGATATAAACACCTCAAATTCTTGCCTCTAGCAAAATTACAGATTTTATAAGTCACGAACTTCTGGGTTAATTGCTCACATTTTCAGAATGAGGGCTGCCAAAGCATTACTGTGTGAAGAGAGAAAGCAGAGTGATGAAGATATAGAAAAATGGTCACTTTAATTTACTTTGTTGGAGGTGATATACATTGGTTAAATAAATTATAGTACATGGTTAAGTTATGGTCCATTTTTATAATAAAATACTGTGCAGTTCTAAAAGCAAAAGTAGATCTATATGAGTTAACATTTTTTTAAAAAAGCTCAAAAGATAGTAACTAGAGAAAAAATCAAGCTGTATAAGTTGTGGTTCCAAAAGAAATATACATGTATATGCTTGTATGTTAGTGGAAATTCTTGAAAAATTGTACTAGAAGGTGTCTGTATTTGTTACTGGTGATGATAGAACTTGGGAGGAGACTGTGGAGGGCAATGTGGGTAAAGTGGGGTTCCTATGGCCAGGAACCTCACTGAACTTAAACCACCTAATGATGTAACTGGCCTGTTGCTATGCTACTGCTTTCACACCTTTAGGCAATAAGCCATTATTGTGTTAATATAAAGAGTTCCGCCCAGTGCTCTGCACAAGATGGGGTGGCGGGGCTGCAAGGCTGCAGGAGAGTGGATCAGAGGGTGGAGTGCTGGCAGCGTTGAGGACAGAGGCCCAGAGGACGGCTGTGCGGGACGACTGTACAGAGAAGCCCAGAGGACGGCTGTGTGGAACGACGGTGCAGAGAAGCCCAGAGGACGGCTGTGTGGGACGGCTGTGCAGAGAGGCCCAGAGGACAGCTGTGCAGAGGGGCCCAGACCAGCTTGCTGCATCCGAAGCAGCAGTGATAACACAGACTCGCTCTGAGTGAATGGGATTTTAGTGACTGACCTGCCACCTGGAAATAA
The DNA here is from genome assembly GCA_029783875.1 of Phataginus tricuspis. Taxonomy (NCBI): domain Eukaryota; kingdom Metazoa; phylum Chordata; class Mammalia; order Pholidota; family Manidae; genus Phataginus; species Phataginus tricuspis. The sequence goes on along the minus strand of JAQQAC010008880.1, from coordinate 44,782,172 downwards.
AGTTGGTTATAACCTTTTCACCCCAAGAACCCTTTGCTGTAAATTTTTTTGGTCACAGTGAATCTATAGCGAACATGCGTGGAGCTGAAACTCATTTGCAAGACAATTGGCGAAGTCAGCAGGGTTCATTGTTGACCAAGGGAAAAGACAAGCTGCCCTTATGGGAGGGGTGCTTCAGCAGGCTGCCCCTGTGGATGGGGAGAGAGTGGATTGTCCCCCAATGGGTATGTGGTCTGAGGTGGCTTGCCTTCTAGAAGACTGGGCCCCACCCCAGGACTGGAGGCAAGTGGAGGTGACACCTGAGGCTACAGGGGTAGCCCTTGGTATAGTAAGCAGATCCTTCAGAAGCAGAGTGCCTGTGAGGCAGCAGAGACTGTAGGTTGGCTGCTTCCCACAGTATTAAAAAGGTCTACAGAAGAGACCCAAGAAATGGCAGCATGAGAACGCGAGCTGCAAACTTCTGTGGATTCCCTGAGGAGGGAAATGGCATTGATGCGAGAGGTGGCACAAGAACGTGAGCTGCAAACTTCTGTGGATTCCCTGAGGAAGGAGATGGCTTTGATGCGAGAGGAGGCAGCACGAGAGTGCTGGCAGCAAGGAGCCATTGGAGACAAGACGGCAGCACTGCCAGGTGTCCTGAAGGAGGAAGAGGCCTTCAAGGAAAAAGACGAACTCCTGAGGGAAGCACAGGCAGAGGCAGTACAAAAACATCAGCTGCAAAGCATTGAGCTGAAGGTAAGAGAACTTCTGAAGACTGAGGTAGCATTGCTGGGAGGTACAGTAGAAAAGGTAAAGGTTGTAGCAGAGGAGGCACTCGGGGGAGGGGAGAGAAAGGTGCCATCAGCCCAGAAATGGAGGAGCTGGAGAAAGACAAAGGGGTGATGCCAGAGGCACTGGCGCCTCCTGTATTGAAAGCACGCCCCGTGGTTGTAAAGAAAATAAAGACCCAGCAGCTGAAAGTTCCCCAAGGAGAGAAGCAGTCCCCTCCCCAGGTCGTGAAGCACTCTATGGTCCTCCCCTATACTCAGGCTGAGCTGGTGGATTTGGGCTCCCGGTTTAGGCAGAAGCCCTCAGAGTCAATATCAGCTTGGCTCCTGCGTCTGTGGGACTTATGGGTGGATGGAATTGTTCTGTCGGTGTCAGAGATAGGAAAGCTGTCTTCCCTGACAGTGCAGCCTGCCTTGAGGCAGCAATTACAAAATGCACATCAGACCCCAGGGCTCATGGCTGCACTTCGTGCTGTGTGGCTCAGTGCAGGTGGATCTACCATCCTCTCCTGTTAGACGGCAGACATATCCTGAACTCCCAGGTGCTATGAGAGCTAGGCATGAGAAATGCCATCTATAGTCCAGAGAATTATGGCCCAGATGAAGAGATTTTCACTACTGAGATGATAAATATTGTACCTTAAAAGGCTCCTACATCCCTCTTTGCGTCTCTAGTGGCCATTCTTTCCCCTCACTTAGGGCATCCCATAAGCGAGGTGACACGTACAGTAGCAGACTTAGGAGAAGCTGAAGCCACGAAAATTCAGAAAGAAATAAGACCTGTTGCTCACAAAAAGAATTTACAGGGCCCCATGAAGGTTACAAGGACCCAGATGTGGGTTGATTTAATACGGGCAGGAGCAAATGGAAGGAAATTAGATGGGAAGTCAAATAGGATCTTACTAGAGCTATGGCAACAGCTGAAACCAGAGCAGCAGTTCCAGCCATTAAGACCAAAGAGACAGAGGTCAGAGACAGAGCCACGAGTCCGGCCTGTGTGTTTGCAAGACTTCCTGCTGGAAAGTCAGCCAACCTCACTTGAGCCCATACAGGAAGGTGATTGGGGAACATGGTTTGACTGAGGGGAAGGTCAAGGTATCTGCTCTGAGGGACCAGGGGGGAACTGGAGACCACATGATGGCTGGAATGGACATGCTTTGGACTTGATCTGCATGGGGCTTTGAACCTAGCTGAATCATCTGGCTTGAGGAATATTAATATATTTGTTACCTGTATCTTAATTTTTATTATCTCTGAGTTGTTATCCTCTTTTGCTGTGTGGAATCTGGTTACAGTGCTCCAGCTGTCTTGCACAGGGACCATTGCGGAAGATGGAAAGCATGTAGATTGTAAGGCGAGAATCCTGGAGGGGTGGACTGTGGGTAAAGTGGGGTTCCTATGGCCAGGATCCTCACTGAACTTAAACCACCTAATGATGTAACTGGCCTGTTGCTATACTACCACTTCCACACCTTTAGGCAATAAGCCATTATTGTGTTAATATAAAGAGTTCTGCCCAGTGCTCTGCATGAGATGGGGTGGCGGGGCTGCAAGGCTTCAGGAGAGTAGAGAGGAGGCTGGAGTGGTGGCAGCGCCGAGGACATAGGCCCAGAGGACGGCTGTGCGGGACGACTGTACAGAGAAGCCCAGAGGACGGCTGTGCAGGATGACTGTGCAGAGATGCCCAGAGGACGGCTGTGCAGAAGGGCCCAGAGGTAGAGACTGGCTTGCTGCATCCGAAGCAGCAGTGATGACACAGACTCGCTCTGAGTGAACAGGATTTTAGTGACTGACCTGCCACCTGGAAATAAAGTTGGGTATAACCTTTTCACCCCAAGAACCCTTTGCTGTAAATTTCTTTGGTCACAGTGAATCTATAGCGAACTTCTCTGGGGCTAAAACTCATTTGCAAGACAGGCAACTTCAGCTTTCTCATCCTTTAACGTTTCATACTGTTTGAAATAACATGAGCATGGGTTTTATATATATTTTTTAAACTAACTGATTAAAAACATTTTAAAAGTGTGATAGGACCTGTAGAAACATCTTCATTATCAGTAGAAAGGAATTTGTAATTACTTGGTGTTAAGAGGCTTTGAGTGTTTTTTTAAAAATAAGTGATAAGATCTGGAATGCATATTAGTATGACTAATTTGGTAGCTGAATTAGGAGTTGAGGAGTATGGAGGATGGAAAATTATTTTCCCTCTGACTTTCTAAATTCTCCAGTTTGGACCCTATAACAAAAGACAGACTAACAAGAGAAAAACAAGTTAATAACATATATATAATAACATGGGAGAAATGAGTAACTCACTTAAGTGACTTAGAGTTGTACTATCTAAAGCTAAAGACAAAAAGAGGGTAAGGTGTAGAGAAACCTGGTACAGGGTGGAAGGGAGGAAAAGTATGGTAAAGTGAGTAAAGTTTGACATGCAGATTTAAGGGCATTGTCTCTTGATAGGAGTTTCTTTTTTTTAAATTATTGTTATATACATATTTTTAATTGAAGTGCAATATGCAATCTTATATTAGTTTCAAATATACAACATATTGGTTTATCAGTTACCCATATTATTAAATCCTCATTCCCACTAGTATAGCTACTATCTGTCAACATAGGAAGATGTTACAGATCATTGACTATATTCTCCATGCTGTACTACTATCTCCATGACTAGTCTACATTTGAGAATTTTTGTGCCCCTTCATCACCCTCATCGTTCCCACCCTGCCAGCCCCTCCCCCATTGTAGCCACAAGTTCACTTCTCAGTGTCTTGGAGTCTACTCCTGTTTATTTCATTCTGTTTTGTTTTGTATTTATATTCCACAAATAAGAGAAATCATATGGTATTTGTCTTTCTCTGCCTGGCCTATGTCATTCAGCATAATACCTTCTAGATCCATCCATGTTGTTGCAAACAGCAGGATTTCTTTCTTTTTTTAATGGCTGGATAATATTCCATTGTGTATATGTAAAGCAGGGCAGGGACATGGGACAGGCATCATGATTAATCCTTCCTGCCTATGATGAAAAAATGCCAAGATATAAACAGTATAGTAAAAACAGGAGGACAAAAACCACATGATCATCTCCATAGATGCTGTAAAAGAATTTGACAAAATTTGGCATCCATTCCTGATTAAAACTCTCAACAAAATGGGTATAGAGGCCAAGTACCTCAACATCACAAAGGCCATATGTGACAAACCCACAGCTAACATCATACTTAACAGCAAGAAGCTGAAAGATTTTCATTTAAGTTCGGGAACAAGACAGGGATGCCCAGTCTCTCCACTGTTATTCAACATAGTACTGGAGGTCCTAGCCATGGCAAACAGACAAAACAAAGACATACAAGGCATCCCGATTGGTAAAGAAGAAGTCAAATTGTCACTATTTGCAGATGACATGATACTGTACATAAAAAACCCTAAAGACTCCACTCCAAAACTAATACCTGAATTCAGCAAAGTTGCAGGATACAAAATTAACACACAGAAATCTGTTGCTTTCCAATACACTAACGATGAACTAACAGAAAGAGAAATCAGGAAAATAATTCCATTCACAATTGCATCAAAAAGAATAAAATACCTAGGAATAAACCTAACGAAGGAAGTGAAAGATCTGTACTCTGAAAACTACAAGACACTCCTAAGAGAAATTAAAGAGGACACTGACAAATGGAAATGCATCCCATGCTCTTGGCTACGAAGAGTAAATATTGTCAAAATGGCTATACTACCTAAAGCAATCTACAGATTCAATCCAATCCCTATCAAACTACCAACACATTTCTTCAATGAACTGGAACAAATAATTCTAAAATTCATTTGGAACCACAAAATACACCGAATAGCCAAAGCAATCCAGAGAAGGAGAATCAAACAGGGGGAATTACACTCCTTGACTTCAAGCTCTACTACAAAGCCACAATAATCAAGACAATTTGGTACTGGCACAAAAACAGACCCACAGACCAGTGGAACAGAATAGAAAATCCAAACATTAACCCAAACACCTACAGTCAATTAATATTTGATCAAGGAGCCTTGGATATACAATGGGGAGATGACAGCCTCTTCAGCAGCTGGCGTCGGAAAAATTGGACAGCTACATGTAAGGGAATGAAACTGGACTACTGTCTAACCCCATACACAAAGGTAAACTCAAGGTGGATCAAAGACCTAAATGTAAGTCATGAAAACATAAAACTCTTAGAAAAAAATATAGGCAAAAATCTCTTGGACATAAAAATGAGCGACTTCTTCATGAACATATCTCCCCGGGCAAGGGAAACAAAAGCAAAAATGAACAAGTGGGACTATATCAAGCTGAAAAGCTTCTGTACAGCAAAGGACACCATCAGTAGAACAAAAAGACATCCTATAGTATGGGAGAATATATCCATAAATGATGCATCTGAGAAGGGGTTGACATCCAAAATAGATAAAGAACTCATGCACCTTAACAAACAAAAAGCAAATAATCCAATTAAGAAATTGACAGAGGACATGAATAGACACTTCTCCAAAGAAGAAATTCAGATGGCCAACAGGCACATGAAAAGATGCTCCACATCGCTAATCATCAGAGAAATGCAGATTAAAACCACAATGAGATATCACCTCACACCAGTGAGGATGGCCAACATCCAAAACCAAACAACAAATGTTGGCAAGGATGGAGAGAAAAGGGAACCTTACTACATTGCTGGTGACAATGGAAATTAGTTCAACCATTTGGAAAGTAGTATGGACGTCCCTCAAAAAACACAAAAAAGAAATACTATTTGACCCAAGAATCCCACTCCTAGGAACTTACCCTAATACTGCAGCAGCCCAGTTTGAAAAAGATGTATGCACCCCTATGTTTATTGCAGCACTATAAGAACAAAGAAAAAAACTGAAGGAACAAAACAGGAGCAGACTCACAGAACCCAAGAACAGACTAATAGTTACCAAGGGGAAAGAGACTGGGGAACATGGGTGGAAGGGGGGATAAGGGGGAAAAAGGGGCATTACGATTAGCAGATGTAATGTTGGGAGGCATGGGGAGGGCTGTACAACTCAGAGAAGACAAGTAGTGATTCTATAGCATCTCAGTACACTGATGGACAGTGACTGTAATAGGGTTGGTAGGACGGACCTGATGAAGGGGTAGTTTAATCACCATAATATTGCACATGTAATTATAGATTAATGATACCAAAATAAATTATAAAAAATAATTAAATAAATAAAAACACGAGGGACTCCCTCTTAAGGTTAAGATTCCATTTTAAAAACCAGAGAGGACTTCCGGGAAGATGGTGGCACGAGCAGGGTGGCAGAAATCTCCTCCCAACACTATCTTTATATATGAAACTACAGTAAATACAACTATTCCTAAAAGAGAGACCAGAATACACAGGAAAGCACACAGCGTGCAGCTACACCTGAGAGGACTCGGCACCCCACGAGGCGGTTAAGATACGGAGCTGCGACCCGGCGGGACGCGAGCACTCCCCCACCCCAGCGCACCGGCGGGAGGAGAGGATTCAGAGCTGGGAGGGAGTGGAAGTACAGGCCCGCAAAATAACCAGCCCTGGTGATCTGCGCGGGAGCGCTGACACACATCGCGCAGTGTAGCTGAGATTGGAGAGACAGAGGGTGCAGGATCTGAGCGGGGAATGCGCCAGGGTGCTTGCAGCCGGCTCTGGGAAGGAGAAAAAAAAAAGAAGAAAAGCGGGCACTTTTGTCAGCAGTCTAAAAGAGACAGGAGCCTAGCGGAGGACTGGAAAGCCCCGGCACACTCACCACAGCAGGCTGGGAGTCCTGGGGAGTTTTGGACCCCTTAGCTGGTGACTGGGAAAGGGTGCCACAGTTAGACTTCTCACAGAGATCAACAGCCTCCGATTCGTTCCCACCCCAGCCAGAGGTATAAAGGGCCCTGCAGAGTGGTGCGGCCACGGCTCTGGAATAGTGGAGCAACAGCGCCACCTACAGCATTCCCACAGAATCTACTCCCGGTGGGCTTTTATTTGTTGTTTTATTTTTTGTTTTTTCTTTTTCTTGTCTTTTTTTTTCTTTTCTTTCTTTTCTTTGTTTTCTTTTTCTTTTTCCTTTTTAAACTCATAAAGAGCCCAGCTGACATACGTGACAACTACCAGCAACCACTTCCATAGCCATGAAAAGACAGAGGAATATGGTCCAGACTAAAATCAACCACCAGACAACCCCAGAGAGGGAGCCGTAAGGGATGGACATGCACAGTCTTCCTGAAAAAGAGTTCAGAATAAAACTCATAACCATATTGACAGATCTACAGAGAAAGGTGCAAGAGGTGAGGGAGGAAGTGAGGGAAGTCAGGAAAGACAATGCAGAAATCAGACAAGCCATCAACGGGCTTAACAGCAGACTGGATGAGATGCAAGAGACTGTTAATGGAATAGAAATCACAGAACAGGAATACAGAAAAGCTGAGGCAGAGAGAGGTAAAAGAATCTCTAGGAATGAAAGAATATTAAGAGAACTGTGTGACCAATCCAAACGGAACAACATTCGCATTATAGGAGGACCAGAGGAAGAAGAGAGAGAAAAAGGGATAGAAAGTGTACTTGAAGAAATAATTGCCGAAAACTTTCCCATGTTGGGGATGGAAATAGTCTCGCAGTCCATGGAAGCCCACAGATCTCCCAACACAAGGGACCCAAGGAAGACAACACCAAGACACATAATAATTAAGATGGCAAAGATCAAAGATAAGGACAGAGTATTAAAGGCAGTTAGAGAGAGAAAAAAGATCACCTGCAAAGGAAATCACATCAGACTGTCATCAGACTTCTCAAAAGAAACCTTACAGGCCAGAAGGGAATGGCATGATATATTTAATGTAATGAAACAGAAGGGCCTCGAACCAAGAATATTGTATCCAGCACGATTATCATTTAAATATGACGGAAGGATTAAACAATTTCCAGACAAATGAAAGTTGAGAGAGTTTCCTCTCATACACCACCTCTGCAGGATATCTTAAACGGACTGCTCTAGAGGGAAGCACCCCTAAGGCTAAAAAGATGTCACCAGAGAAAATAAAATCATAGCAAAGAAAGCAAACGATTCAAATACTAACTAAAAGTAAAGAATAAAACACCTAATATATAAAGAATAGAGGAGGAAGAATAAGAAGGGAGAGATAAAGAAACATCAGACGGTGTTCACAATAACTTAACAAGAAAGTTAAGTTAAACTGTTAGATAGTAAAGAAGCAACCCTTGAACCTTTGGAACCACGAATCTAAAGCTAGCAATGGCAATAAGTACATATCTATCAATAATCACCCTAAATGTAAATGGACTGAATGCACCAATCAAAAGACACAGAGTAACAGAATGGATAAAAAAACAAGACCCATCTATATGCTGCTTACAAGAGACTCAGGTCAAACCCAAAGATATAAACAGACTAAAAGTGAAGGGATGGAAAATGATATTTCATGCAATCAACAAAGAGAAAAAAGCAGGTGTTGCAGTACTTGTATCAGAGAAACTAGACTTCAAAACGAAGAAAGTAGCAAGAGATAAAGAAGGACATTACATAATGATAAAGGGGTCAGTCCAACAAGAAGATATAACCATTATAAATATTTATGCAACCAACACAGGAGTGCCAACATATGAGAAAGAAATACTAACAGAATTGAAGGAGGAAATAGAAACCAATGCATTCATTTTAGGAGACTTCAACACACCACTCACTCCAAAGGACAGGTCAACCACACAGAGAATAAGTAAAGACACAGAGGCACTGAACAACACACTAGAACAGATGAACCTAACAGACATCTACAGAACGCTGCACCCAAAAGCAGCAGGATACACATTCTTATCAAGTGCACATGGAACATTTTCCAAAATAGACCACATACTAGGCCACAGAAAGAACCTCAGTAAAGTCAAAAATATTGAAGTCCTACCTACCAACTTCTCACACGACAGATATAAAACTAGAAATAAATTTTAGAAAGAAATCAAGAAGGCTCACAAATACATGGAGACTTAACAACATTCTCCTAACTAATCAATGGTTAACGACCAAATCAAAACAGAAATCAAAGAATATATGGAGACTAATGACAACAACAACACAAAGCCACAACTTCTGTGGGACGCAGCAAAGGCAGTTCTAAGAGGAAAGTATATTGCAATCCAGGCCTATTTAAAGAAGGAAGAACATTCCCAAATGAACAGTCTAAAGACACAAATACTGAAATTGGAAGAAGAAGAACAAATTAGGCCCAAAGTCACCAGAAGGAGGGATATAATAAAGATCAGAGAAGAAATAAATAAAATTGAGAAGAATAAAACAATAGGAAAAATCAATAAAACCAAGAGCCGGTTCTTTGAAAAAGTAAACAAAATAGGTAAACCCCTAGCCAGACTCATTAAGAGAAAAAGAGAATCTACCCACATAAACAGAATCAGAAATGAGAAAGGAAAAATAACGACGGACCCCACAGAAATACAAAGAGTTATAAGAGAATATTATGAGAATCTATAAGCTACCAAGCTGCAAAACCTAGAATAAATGGACAACTTCTTAGAAAAATACAACCTTCTAAGACTGACCAAGCAAGAAACAGAAAAACTAAACAGACCAATCATCAGCAACAAAATTGAATCAGTAATCAAAAAACTACCCAAGAACAAAACCCCCGGACAATATGGATTAACCTCTGAATTCTACCAGACATATAGATAAGAAATAACACCCATTCTCCTTAAAGTTTTCCAAAAAATAGAAGAGGAGGGAATACTTCCAAACTCATTCTATGAAGCCAGCATCACTTTAATACCAAAGCCAGGCAAAGACCTCACCAAAAAAGAAAATCACAGACCAATATTCCTGATGAACGTAGATGTAAAAATACTCAACAAAATATTAGCAAACCGAATTCAAAAAAACATCAAGAGAATCATACACCATGATCAAGTGGGATTCATCCCAGGGATGCAAGGATGGTACAACATTTGAAAATCCATCAACATCATCCACCACATCAACAAAAAGAAGAATAAAAACCACATGATCATCTCCATAGATGCTGAAAAAGCATTTGACAAAATTCAGCATCCATTCATGATTAAAACTCTCAACAAAATGGGCATAGATGGCAAGTACCTCAACATCATAAAGGCTATATATGACAAACTTACAGCTAACATCATACTTAACAACGAGAAGCTGAAAGCTTTTCATCTAAGATTGGGAACAAGACAGGGATGCCCACTCTCTCCACTGTTATTCAACATAGTACTGGAGGTCCTAGCCACGGTAATCAGACAAAACAAAGATATACAAGGCATCCAGATTGGTAAAGAAGAAGTCAAATTGTAACTATTTGCAGATGACATGATATTGTACATAAAAAACACTAAAGACTCCACTCCAAAACTACTAGAACTAATATGTGAATTCAACAAAGTTGCAGGCCACAAAGTTAACACACAGAAATCTGTTGCTTTCCTATAAGATGAACTATCAGAAAGAGAAATCAGAAAAACAATTCCATTCATAATTGCATCAAAAAGAATGAAATACCTAGGAATAAACCTAATGAAGGAAGTGAAAGACCTGTACTCTGAAAACTACAAGACACTCCTAAGAGAAATTAAAGAAGACAGTAACAAATGGAAATGCATCCCATGCTCTTGGCTAGGAAGAATAAATATTGTCAAAATGGCTATACTACCTAAAGCAATCTACAGATTAAATGCAATCCCTATCAAACTACGAACAGCTTTCTTCAATGAACTGGAACAAATAATTCTAAAATTTATATGGAACCACAAAAGACCCCGAATAGCCAAAGCAATCCTGAGAAGGAGGAATCAAACGGGGAATTATGCTCCCTGACTTCAAACTCTACTACAAAGCCACAGTAATCAAGACAATTTGGTACTGGCACAAAAACAGACCCACAGACCAGTGGAACAGAATAGAAAATCCAAACATTAACCCTAACATATAGTCAATTAGTATTTGATAAAAGAGCCTTGGATATACAATAGGGAGATGACAGCCTCTTCAGCAGCTGGCGTTGGAAAAACTGGACAGCTACATGTAAGAGAATGAAACTGGACTACTGTCTAACCCCATACACAACGGTAAACTCAAGGTGGATCAAAGACCTGAATGTAAGTCATGAAACCATAAAACTCTTAGAAAGAAACATAGGCAAAAATCTCTTGGACATAAACATGAGCGACTTCTTCATGAACATATCCCCCAGGCAAGGGAAAGAAAAGCAAAAATGAACAAGTGGGACTATATCAAGCTGAAAAGCTTCTGTACAGCAAAGGACACCATCAGTAGAACAAAAAGACATCCTACAGTATGGGAGAATATATCCATAAATGATGCATCTGAGAAGGGGTTGACATCCAAAATAGATAAAGAACTCATGCACCTTAACAAACAAAAAGCAAATAATCCAATTAAGAAATGGGCAGAGGACATGAATATACACTTCTCCAAAGAAGAAATTCAGATGGCCAACAGGCACATGAAAAGATGCTCCACATTGCTAATCATCAGAGAAATGCAAATTAAAACCACAATGAGATACCACCTCACACCAGTGAGGATGGCCAACATCCAAAACACAAACAACAACAATTGTTGGCGAGGATGTGGAGAAAAGGGAACCGTCCTACAGTGCTAGTAGGAATGCAAATTAGTTCAACCATTGTGGAAAGCAGTATGGAGGTTCCTCAAAAAACTCAAAATTGAAATACCATTTGACCTAGGAATCCCAGTCCTAGGAATTTACCCTAAGAATGCAGCAGCCCCGTTTTAAAAAGACAGATGCACCCCTACGTTTATCGCAGCACTATTTACAATAGCCAAGAAATGGAAGCAACCTAAGTGTCCGTCAGTAGTTGAATGGATAAAGAAGTGGTTCATATACACAATGGAATATTATTCAGCCATAAGTAGAAAACAAATCCTACCATTTGCAAAAACATGGATGGAGCTAGAGGGTATTATGCTCAGTGAATTAAGCCAAGCCGAAAAAGGCAAGTATCAAATGATTTCACTCATATGTGAAGTATAAGAACAAAGAAAAAAAAAGTGAAGGAACAAAACAGCAGCAGACTCACAGAACCCAAGAACGGACTAATAGTTACCAAAGGGCAAGGAACTGGGGCGGATGGGTGGGAAGGGAGGGATAAGAGAGTAAAAGGGGCATTATGATTAGCAGAAGTAATGTTGGGGGGGCATGAGGAGGGCTGTACAACTCAGAGAAGACAAGTAGTGACTCTATAGCATCTCACTACGCTGATGGACAGTGACTGTAATGGGGTTGGTGGGGGGGACCTGATGAAGGGGTAGTTTAATCACTATAATATTGCACATGTAATTGTAGATTAATGATACCAAAATAAATTATAAATGAAAAATAAAAAAATAAAAAATTAAAATAAAGAGCTATTTTCAAAAATATTTAATTGACTGGAAAAAGTATATCGAACTCTTCTTTAAAAAATTAATTAATTAATTAATTAATCAAAACCAAGGAGTTAGGAGGTAAGATTCGTTATATATTCTTTGGTAATAAGACGGTAACCCACCCTATCTTAAGGCAGGGCAAGAAGTCTTAACTGTTATGTTCCAGTGCTTAACTGGTGTTTCCCAGAGGGAAAACACTATCTTGGAGAAGAACAGGATCATTAAATTCTTTGTGTTAAGTTTATCTTAACAGAATCATCTAGAGGACTCACCAGAGACATCATGAGACCACATATCAAGTCTACGCCCACCTGCCCCTTCCCTGCCCTGCCTCCCTTCCCTTTTTCCCATTCCTGAAACCCTTAAAAGACAGAACCCTAAACCCTTAAGTGCCCCTACTCTCTGTGGTTGTCCTCACTCCCCTTTCTTCAAGTAAGGCTCTCACTGCTCAACTTAATGTATTTTGTCTCTGCACTCTTCCAGTGGTAAGCATCTTTCTTACTTTGCTATTTCATTTCTTTTCTAGGCTTAAACTTTCCCTTGCTCTTCCTTGCTATCTGCTGCCGCACGGCTGCTGCCATTCACTGCCACTGTTGCTTTAATTAATTCCTTCCTTACCTGTGTTGCTGGGCAGCTGCATCTAGGAGGTCTCTCTCTGCACACCAGGTGAAACATCCTGGGCGGGGAGGGTTCTAGACTCTGTAGGAGAAAAACTTCTCAAGCAGGTTGGAAGAGTGTAGGAATTTATTAAAGTGAGAGTTGCAGTGAGTGGCAGGTGCCTTGCAGGTGGCCAAGAACAGTGCAGAGGGAGAGAGAGAAAGTTTGCTGAACATTTTCTTGGTATAAGGCAGATATCCTTGCCATCTTGTAAAGCCAGGTCACTTGGCATCCCATGTCCCCTTGGATCTGCACTGCATGGGGGCTAGCCCCTACCACTCCAGGATTTGGGGAGCCGTGGAACATGAGATGGAGTGAGATTATATTCTGAGAACTTCCCAAAGAAAAGAGGTTTTCAGGCAAATTACTACAGCTTCAGTTCTGTGCAGGTCCCCCAGGCTATGGGAACTTGCAGGCCCAAATCTAAGCTCTCAGTAGCCCCCCCCCCTACTTATCAGGAGTAAAGTGGAGACTAAGTGAAGAATTAGAAATAGAATGCAATAGCAAAGAAACAAAGACACTTACACTGGAAAAGTGCAGAGAGACAAAACACAATTAAGTTGAGCAGTGAGAATGTTTCAGCAACCGCGGGAGCTACGAGCAAGGAGTTGGAACACCTTGACATTTGGCGAGAACCAGTTTATTAGTGCCGGCACTGGCTCAGTGGATTCATATCCAAAAGCTGAGCCCCGAGCACAGTGTGGCCATCCTTTTATACATTCACTGAATGGTGAAGGAGAGTCCGCCCCCTCGGAATTTTGCAGTGGGAGCTGTTAGTGTACTTTAAGTTCAGCCAGAATGCTAGTTATGTTTTAACCCATCTCAATATAAAGTTTACCCAGATACCCTATTGTAAACTAATGGGCCTACATGACTATGATCAACAAGCTGTTCCATATCACTGGGTCCTGATGGGGGGGCACATTGTTACACTGCTTCAAACTCAAGCACCCTGGTATTCCTCTACCTTCTTAAAGCCTTAAAGAAACATTTGTCCCTATTCTTGGCTTCCTACAACAAGAAAGCTTTATTTAAAGTTATGCACTTGTCTTACAAATGAGTTTCAGCCCCAGGCAAGTTCGCTATAGATTCTCTGTGACCAAAGAAATTTACAGCAAAGGGTTCTTGGGGTGAAAAGTGTATACCCAACTTTATTTCGAGGTGGCAGGTCAGTCCCCAGGCGCTGCCACCACTCCAGCCTCCGCTCTGCTCCCCTCCAGCCTTCCAGGCCCGCCACCCGGTCTCCGGCCTCCTTACATTAACACAATAATGTCTTATTGCCTAAAGGTGTGGAACTGGTAGCGTAGCAACAGGCCAGTTACATTTAAGTTCAGTGAGGATCCTGGCCATAGGAACCCCACTTCACCCACAGCACTTAAAAAGTGTGGGCATCCTCAGAGATGAGCACTAAAGTTTGGAGGTTCCCTCTTAAGGATTTTTCAAAGGGCCAGGGGATGGGTATAGACTTGGAAAGTGGTCTCAAAATGCTTATCTCCAGTGAGAGACATTAAGGCTCTTTTATTATCAGCCCTCCATATAATTCTCCAAAATTAATTTAACACAAGAAATTGGTCAGTTCCTCTCCAGGATAGCAACTTCCCTCTGGGAACATACCAATCAAAACTGCCCCCAAGGTGGATTGAGTTATTGGCTGTTTGCTAAATAATCTGTTAGGAATCTTACTTCCTAACTTCCTGGTTTTTAAAATGGCATCTTAGTTTAAAGATGGAATCCTTCATTCTTACTATACTGTTTGTATCTCAGCATTCTTCATGATAGGTAGGAAAAGTTAACTGTGATGTTTGTCTCCTGTCTCTGCCCTATTTCACCTGCACCTGTAAGACCTGTTGGAGAATTCTTTCTTGTCCAGAGTCAAGAACCCTCCCCAGTCCAGGTTGCAGTCTCTCTTAGTGCTTCACCTAGTGCACAGGGGGACACCTCCCCGGACACAGCTGCCGGCAACATAGGTACCACATCTTCTTTATCCACTCATCTATTGGTGACACTTGGCCATATCTTGACTGTTGTAAATGTAAGTCCAGGAAAAGGAAATCCTGGGGCAGAATACCTCTATAACCAAAATCGAAGGGAGAAATAAAATTTTAAACCCGTTTATTGCTTACAAACTGCAGTCCACGGCTATCTCTCTTTCCTGCTCTGGCCAAAGTAAATCCAACCTCCCATAACCTCTCAGGTTCAGATAAGCCCTCCTTTGCCCAGGTAATTACCCACTGATATGGAGATGACCGCTCTCCACCCCTGAGGACTGCCTGTTGATAATGCAAATGTACTAAAGCATACTTACTTCTCGACCCCTGAATGCCTGTTGATATGCAGATGCACTAAAGCCAGGTGAGATATTCTGGAAATATTACAATTTTACCCACAGTAAATAATGCAGCAGTAAACAGGGTTGCAGATAGGAGTTTCTCATACTTCAGTCAGTCCTTTCAAGTCCAGAGAGGGAGATACACAAATGGAGATTTCCTCTGTAAGTATAAATTTTTCTTAACAAATTGCTCTGCATTGGTCTTCAGAGCTTCTGCAATGTCTGCTGCTTTTTAAAAATTGATCAGCCTAAAATAATCCTTATGCCAAAGAGGTATAGTTTGGAGTTACAAATTCTGCTCCCTTTCAAATCCTACAGATTTCATACCTGCACTCGGCCAATTTTCTACTCCCCTTTCTACTCCCCCCACAGCAGTGTAAGACTTAACTATCTTTAATCCATACTTACTTCAGTTCCTGCTCCTGTGGGTAGCAGATTATGTCACCCCTGCATACACCTCTTTGGCATATGGATTATTTGAGCAGATTATTTCAGAGGTACAGCAGACACTGAGAAGCTCTGAAACAGAGTAGAAGTTACCTTTTGCAAAGGGAAATCCCCATTTGTAAGGGAGTCTCCCTCTCTGTACCAAGAAGAGGGGGATGAATAAATCTGTAGCAACTCTTATCAATGGAGAAGTTCAGACTTAAATCTGCATAACAACCTTGCTCTTGTTTACTGTGCTTTGCCTGAATATCTGTCTCTCCTGCACCTAACATCTCCTTTAGTCTTTAGCTAGAGATGGTGTTTAAAGTGATGACGTGGCCATTTTTGGAAGTTAATGAATTTCCCTGGGTCCCTCATGTATGCAGGAGGTATACATGTTATTAAACTGTTTGTTTTTCTACTGTTTGTTGGTTTTTATTTCAGGGGAGTCTCAATCAAAAACCTAGAAAGGGAGAAGGAAACTTTTTCCTTCACAGATTTTATAATTTCACAAAATCTTTTGAATTATTCTTAATTTTTCATAGCAGTTATGTTCCCTATTGTTTATGTTGTCATTTCCATATATTCTCTTTTGTTTGCTTTTAAAATAGTTTAGGCATCATGTTATTTAGAGTTGCTGAATTAAACATATAAAGAAACTTGAAACCTGTTTTAATTCTTACTCTCTCAAATTAGAGGTTGTAATTTATATCCTAAGTATAATGACTTGTTTGAAATCTACTGTCATAAACCCTACCTAATAGATTTCCTCTCTTTAATGATAGCCATCAGGGAAATCTGTGCAATTCTATTTTTCTGTCGGCAGGTGGCAGACATCTCCCTGCTCTGTCACTGTTCCACATTTATAACCTTTTTTTATTCAAGTGTAACTGACATATGGGATATTATATTAGTGTCAGGTGTACAACATACTGATTCAACATTTATATGTACATTATGAAATGCTCACTATGATAATTATAGTTACCATCTGTCAACATACAATTACAATATTATTGACTACATTCCCTATCCTGTGCTTTTCATTCCCATTACTTATTTATAACTGAAAGTTTGTACTTCTTAATCTCCTTCGTAATTCTCCTATACCCTTGCCCTCCAGGCCTCTAGCAACCACCAGTTTGTTCTCAATATTTATAAGTCTGTTCTGTTGTTGTTTTTTTTTTTTCTTCCACATAGAAGTAGAAACATGCTGTGTTTTCGGTCTGAATTATTCCACTTAGTATAATAGTCTCTAGGTCCACACGTTATCTCAGATAACAAGATGTCATTCTTTTTTCTGCCTGAATATATAAATTACCTCTCTTGTTTATGTACTTTTATGTTTATTCTCTCAGTGTTGCTTAAACCTGAAGGGGAGCAGAATATGCCACTCCAAAATGTGCCACTTTGGCATGTGGATTATTTTGAGCTGAAGGCAATCAAGACCCAGCCAGTCAAGAAAAGCTCCTTCTTTACTGCCCACCTAACTGTCTAAAAGAATTTAGAAAGGGCGCCTATACCAGGCAGAGAGCTATTACTGTAGATCATTTTTTCATATGAGAAATGTATCTGGGTGACAGGGCAAAGGTTTGTTTCCTCAACATTTGCTCTTCTTGTCTCCCTGTGGTTGCCTTCCTCCCCTTCGAAGCCACGGCCCCTACCCCTTTCTCCTTAGCTCAGGATGGTATGTGAGCTTCAGTTGTCTGGTTGCCTTTGGGTTTTGTATCTTTGTGGGGTCCCCATAGGTATGAAATTAAAATCTTTTTTTTTCAATTTATATTTCTTTTTAGTATGGGAGGTCTCAGCCAAGATGCAAAGCCTTAAGAGGGTAGAGGGAAAATTACTTTTCCTCCGCTACAAACCATTAATCTATAAAAATTAAATCAAGCATGACATCTGCCATTATAAGATACACATCTGTTTGTATATTTTTTCCATATATGTTGTTGATCTGCCTCAAGATACTAATAGATTACAAAGATGTTTAGCAGTTGATTGGAGGATTGCTTAATTTGTTTGGCAAGTTCCTGCTTGTTAGTAGGTGGAAATAGATATCACACGTTTAACATGATGTGGGAGGAACTTGCCCTGGGTGGGGACTCCCAGAGCTACATTTTAGCGTAGTCGGCAGGATCCAGTGAATCCGAAATCTGTCCCTATGGGTGTCATGTTGCAGTGAGCTGCCCTGATAGATGATGGAGAAATACCCTTGGGCCCCACTATGGGTGGTGAGGATTCATCCAGGTACCCGTCAGTGGGTGGTGGGATTTCACCTGGGAACCCCCTATGGGGTGTGGAGATTCACCCAGAGATCCCCCAGTGGGGATGAGGTCTGGGGTAAAGTGCCTCCTAGAGGAGTGGGCCGCTCCCTAGAATTGGGAAAGGGTTGGGACACAGGAGGCAGTTGAGTTGGCCCTCCACAAAATAGGGAACTCCTTAGGAGAACTGAGTAGCCTCGAGGTGGCAGGACATGTGGATTGGCTGTTTCTTGCAGCATTGGAAGGAGTTACCAAGGAGAGAGATGTACTTGGATTCCAATTAGCAGAACAGGAAAATGAGTTGCCGGATGCTCTGAAAAAGTGAAAGCTATTGAAAGCAGATCATGCTGCTCAGAGACATGCTAGTGGCACAGGAGGGGGCAGCAGAAAAATGCAAGCTGTAAGAGGCCATTGGGGAGGTGAAGGAAGGGGTGGTGCCTTTGTCTCTGGAAATGGTAGACTAGATGTCAGGGGAGGAGGAGTCCAGGGACAATGAGGGGGTGAAGCCAAGGATAGAGTTGCCAAGGCCACCATCTGAGGTACCAGCCCTTCCCATATAGAAAGCTTATCCAGTTGTAGTTAAGAAAATAAAGACACGGCAAATGCAGGTTCCTCAGGGAGAGGAGCAGCCCTCTCCCCAGGCTGTGGAGCACTCCATGCTCCGCCCCTATACCCAGATGGAGCTGGTGGATTTGAGCACCTGGTTTCAGCAGAAACCCTCAAGCTTCTGCCCACATGGCTTTTGCATCTTTGGGATTTAGGAGTAGAGGGCATTATTCTGTCTGGGTCAGAGATGGGTAAACTGGCTTCCCTGATGACTCGCCCCTCTCTTCTGCAGAGGTTAAAAAATGCTCATCAGACCCCAGGGAATTATGTGCTTTTGGACTAGCTGACAGCAGCACTTTGAACCGTATGGCCTAATCAGGGTGGTTTACCATACTTCTCAACTAGCTAGCAGATGTATGCAGAGCTCCAGCAGATTTTATGGGAGTTGGAATGAAAAGAATCATCTACAGTATGGACCCTCAGGGCCTCGATGAGGAGTTGTTCACCATGGGGATGAGAAATCTGATGCTCCATACAGCTCCCCGATCCCTGTTTGGGTCCCTACTGACTATTCTTGCCCCACCACATAGAGCAACCCATAAGTGAAGTTACTCATACTATAGCAGATCTAGGGGAGGTTGAAATGGTAAGAGCTTGGAAGGAGATATGATCTGCTACTGAAAAAAGAGAGTCGAAAGTCCTCGAGGACCCAAGTGTAGGTTGATCTGATACAGGCAGGGGCAGTGAAAGAGAAACTTGATGGACAGCCCAATAGAATCTTCCTAGTTGTGGCAGCAATTAAAGCCAGAGCAGCAGTTCTAGCCGCTAAGGTCTAAGACATGGAAGCCAGAGGCAAAGCCCCATGTCTGGCCCGTATGTCTGCAGGACTCCCTGGGGGAGGACATGCAGAACCTGCCTGGGACCTTGCGGGATGATGATTGGGTGTTCTGGTTTGACTGAGGAGAGGATCAAGGCACCCGCCTTGGGGGACTGGCTGGGGCCTCTTGCAACAGAGGCCCCATGTTGAATAAATGATCGGTCCCCAGTGAATGTGTAGTGTGTCCTGGCATTGATGGACACAGGAACTGAATGCTCCCTGATTTATTGTGACCCTGAATGGTGTCCTTGCACCCCCATTGTTATAAATGGTTGCAGGGGTAGGGCTGTCAGAGTGGAATAAGACTGAATCCCCTTGGGAATAGGGGAATATAATGTTGTGTATGTGTTATACTCTCCTCAGATTCTCTTACAGATAACTATGGCATTATTGCAAGAGGTTTTGGGTCTTGTAGGCTACTGGAGAGTATTAATCCTGCACTTGACACAAATTCTGAGGCACTTGTGCCCCTTGGAATGTAAGACTATCAGGTGGGGCTGGGATAAAACATGTGCAGTTACCTCTGCCATTGCAAAATTGATAGATAAGCTGTACGATGTGTGACTGAGGCCTCTGACAGCAGCTTGCATGCCATTTGCTTTGGCATCCCCGGGGGATGATGAAACAGACTTGGTCCAGGGCTGTCCCGGCCCGCGGGACAAGACGAGGACCTGGAGAGGGGGAGTGGGAATTTGGATAGAGACAAGAGACACGAAGAATGGAGAAAAGACAGATTCCTGATCAAGTCTAGTTTATTTGCGGAAACAGCAAAGCATATATAGCATTCATGGGGTGAGGTTTCTTCTGATTGGTTGCCGTTTATGCTAATGAAGCGATCTACAAACTCCAATTACACACCAAGTTGTGTGCATGCGCAGTTGTCTCTGACATAAGTGGCGGGCCTGAGTGAGAACACTCTGGCACGAAAGCAATCGAAACTGAAACCTAAACACATTTCTCGGAATGTGAAACCGAAACCATTTGTGCACTTTCGAAACTCAGCCTCTAAGATGGAGTCCGAGAGCCCAAGATAGAGTTACTATGGCTGTTGCATATCCCGCTCCCCGCACAGGGCAGAAGACAATATGGGCTCTTGTCCGCCAGTGAGGCCTGCCTCCACCTGGCAGAAACGTACTGTGTGACTGAGGCCCACAGCAACCTGGAGGCTACATGGCCTTGGACATCTCAAAACATGGACCAGTGTTGGCCGGCCCTCCTTGCACGTTGGGGACAAGGCCTGGAAGCTGCCCTCCTGTGTGTTCCTGGAGTAATTGCAGAGGGGCTCCCAAAGGTCAGGGTAGTATTAGTGCACCCCACACAGCTGGGAGGTAAAAGCACTTACAGGGGCATTTGTCTCATTATTGTGGCCAGTGCATGGGCTTCTAGTAGCACTGCACCTATCCTGTTCTTGCCACTGTCCCTTCCCAGGACCACTGTCTGCATGCAACCTACCTGCACTGTCCCATCACAGGACCTCTCTCTGCACACATCCTACCTGATGGATGGGTTTGCCTACGTTGGTGTCATTAAAACATACGTTTTATCTCCCTTAAGGTTATTTTCTTCTAGTCTTTGCAGATTGGGCCCGCCCCCTAGCCACAGCTGCTGCTTGCTGAGTATGCCTGGAGCCCTCTGCCAGTTCAGCCACTGGCCTCCCATGGAATGTGCGAGCTGTGGATTTAATCTGAGTCAGACTTTGAACTTTAGTGGTTACAGTGCTTCAGCTTTCTCACAGAGGGGCCATTGCAGAAGATTGGGGGGTGCATAGATTGTGAGGCGAGAATTCTGGAGGGGTGGGTTGTAGGGTAAATGGAAATTTTCACCCAGAATTTCCAGAATTTCCTGCCTGTCCTTAAGTCGATTTATATACCAATGGATGTTTACCACAGCAGAGCCTCCAGTCAATCAGGGTAAGGGGTGGGGAAAAAGCAGCTATTCTTTCTTCCCCTCCATTATGGTACATAATTGGTCTGACACCTGCCAGTCACTAGGGACTCCTCCATGGAGTTCTTGCCAGAAGGGGCAGGCAGGGAGAGCGAGTGCGCCAGGGCAGTAGGGGAAGGACAGAGCAAGGGCTGGCTAGCAAAAGCAAGCAAGCTGTAAGCAATAAATGCCTTTTTCCCCGACCTGCCCTTTCTCTTGTCTTCAGTTTCACTGGGAACTTGCCCTGGGCAGGGACTCTCAGAGCTACAAACCTAAACATTAGAACATAAGGAAATGTTACAAAAGATAAAAATCACTAGTTACCTTAAGAGAAAGGGTTGCTATATGGGGACTAGAACTAGAAAACAATTAGAAACTAAGTCCCAGTTGGGTTAGTTTGGCACTGCCCTGTTATCCTGTAACCAGAGAAAAGAAACTAAAAATTTGGGGTGTCTGTTTATGGCCAAGTACACTCTGCATTTTTACCTTATTTAATCCTTAAGACACAGTCCAAGCTGGTAATTACTCTCTTAATTTTCTATTAATTTACTTAGGAACTAAGGAAGTAACAGAGCCATCATTCAATCTGAATCTAGTTTCAGAGAGCTTTTTTGTAAATAGGCTTCCCTGCTGAAAATGAGAATTACTTCTTTAACACTTAGTGTTTAATTAACACTAAGGTGTTACTGTGTTGCTGATCTTTAAAAATTTTATGTCTTTTCAAGCAAATTAAGTCATTCTGTTTTGTCTTTTGTGCACAACCACAAAATATATATGATTTTTGTCTGTGTTCCTGATATTGGTAGTGTTAGGCCAAAAAATAGATATGAGCTGGTAGAGGGAGAATAAGGCCAGTAAAGCCCACTAAATGGGACTCAGAGTTAACCAGATAAAACTAGGGAGCCAGAAAGGATTCACAGAGTTAATGAGTGAATTAGGTTGATGTTCTGAAGACCAGGAGTAACATAGAATGTCCGAATATTCACTAGATAAAGTATCTGAGCCAGCCCATGTCTTCATTATATTAATTAGATCATGCCATTGTAAAATCTACTTAGCTTGCAGAAAGGCCCAGCTTATTCTTTAACTTAACCTATATGATGTTTTTTCCTCCTCTTCCAGCCCCTTAATCAAGTAACTTTGTAACTAGGGCAAGAGGCAGACCTCCAAAGTGTAAATAAATCTGTGTGGACAAAGAATGCTAAAGTCCAAACCAACATAGTCACCTAAATAACTGTGTTCTTTACACAAAACTTCAAAGGAATTATAAATGACCTGTCTACATCATGCCTTCTGCTGACCATTACCCAAAAAGCCCTATAAAACCCCAGACCCAACACCCTTAAGCGTGTCTCCTCCCTGAGGTTTGCCCACACTCACCTTTCTTGGAGTGTGTCACTCGGTTCTGTTCCAGATAAGTAGGGAGGGGCTGCTGAGAGCTCTGATTTGGGCTTGTAAGTTCCGGTGACCTGGATGGAACTGCAGCCACACGATCATGCTCCTTAGTAGCCTGCCGGAAAATCTCCTTTTATTTGCCTTTGGGAAGTTCTCAGGACATAATCTGACTCCATCCAGTGCTTGGTGGCTGCCCCAAATCCTGGGGTGGTAGGGACTTAGTTCCCACGCTGTGCAAATTCAAGTGAACACTGGATACTAGGTGACCCTGGCTTCAGGAGTTGGCAAGGGATATATGCCCAATGCCAAGTAGGGGTTCAACGAGCTTCCCTTTCCTCCATCTGGTTTTCCTTCCTCTCTGCTTTATTCAAGTAAACCTGCCTTTATCTACCTTGACTCTGGCCTGCTCCTCCCTTGGAGTGTATTTAAAACTTTCATTCTGCTTCACTACTGTGTCTCAGCCCTTTAATTCTTTGTTGGGGCTGGGACAAGAACTAAGGAGAACAAACACATCCTCCCAACAGTAGGATAGGGAAGTCTATCCAGTGTTCCATAATTATTATTCTATTATTCACTATGTATTATAAGTACTGTGGTTTATCTAGTAAAGATACACAGTGTTTTTTTCTTTCTTTTCCATAATCCGTGATCTGAACACTAGACAATTTTGTAAGGGAATGAAGTCATGTATATACAAAGTCTGAGAGTTTAGTATGTGGTAACTAAACTCAGATTGTACTTGTTTAGCCTTGGACAAGTTCCTTCACTTATCTAAGCCTCAGTTTCCAGTTCTCTAGAATGAAGAAGATACACCTAAAAATCTCCTGCCCCCTGTTTCCTTCAGTATATTATATTAGGAATATGTTCTGTCTTTGTGTCTGTATGGTTGGTTTCACTTGTTTTAAATAATTATACTCTTAAATTCTACATTCTCTTATGGTAAGTTCATATTAAGCAATGCATTTAAAAACTATCTCTAAAGAGTAATTTATTTGATCCGTTAGATTTGGACATAAACATAGTATGTCTAGTTATATCATGCATCTTTCTTTTATTTATTTATTTTTTTACAATTTATTTTGGTATCATTAACCTACAGTTACATGTGCAATATTATGGTGATTAAACTACCCCTTCATCAGGTCCCCCCCACCAACCCCATTACACTCACTGTCCATCAGCGTAGTGAGATGCTATAGAGTCACTACTTGTCTTCTCTGAGTTGTACAGCCCTCTCCTTGCCCCCGCTACCTTACGTCTGCTAATCGTAATACCCCTTTTACCCTCTTATCCCTCCCTTCCCACCCATCTTCCCCAGTCCCTTTCCCTTTGGTAACTATTAGTCCGTTCTTGGGTTCTGTGAGTCTGCTGCTGTTTTGTTCCTTCAGTTTTTTTCTTTGTTCTTATACTCCACATATGAGTGAAATCATTTGATACTTGTCTTTTTCGGCTTAGCTTATTTCACTGAGCATAATACCCTCTAACTCCATCCATGTTGTTGCAAATGGTAGGATTTGTTTTCTTCTTATGGCTGAATAATATTCCACTGTGTATATGTACCGCATCTTCTTAATCCATTCATCTACTGATGGACACTTAGGCTGCTTCCATTTCTTGGCTATTGTAAATAGTGCTGCAATAAACATAGGGGTGCATCTGTCTTTTTGAAACTGGGCTGCTGCGTTCTTAGGGTAAATTCCTAGGAGTGGGATTCCTAGGTCGAATGGTATTTCTATTTTGAGTTTTTTGAGGAACCTCCATACTGCTTTCCACAGTGGTTGAACTAATTTGCATTCCCACCAGCAGTGTAGGAGGGTTCCCTTTTCTCCACATCCTTGCCAACATTTGTTGTTGTTTGTGTTTTGGATGTTGGCCATCCTCACTGGTGAGAGGTGATATCTCATTGTGGTTTTAATCTGCATTTCTCTGATGACCAGCGATGTGGAGCATCTTTTCATGTGCCTATTGGCCATCTGAATTTCTTCTTTAGAGAAGTGTCTATTCATGTCCTCTGCCCATTTCTTAATTGGATTATTTGCTTTTTATTTGTTAAGGTGTGTGAGTTCTTTATATATTTTGGATGTCAACCCCTTCTCAGATGCATCATTTATGAATATATTTTCCCATACTGTAGGATGTCTTTTTGTTCTACTGATGGTGTCCTTTGCAGTCTATGTACTAATTCTTAATTTCCATGACTTCTCATTTACACATTATGACTTCATTCTATAGCCATTGTAGGAGAATATAGAATATTGCTTAAATATTTGTGTAACCTACTCATTAGTTTACTTTCCCAGCTATATAATGAGGAAGGCTACTACAGAAAAATAGTGTGGTATGATTTTGCCCCAACAGATAATTTTCATTTTAGTAAATATGACTTAACATATGCCATGTCCAGTTCTTCTGAAGATGTAGTAGCATTATGTACACTTTGACTTTCTTTTGTTTTGGAACATAAAACTTTTTTTTTCATGCCTTTCATTTTATTTTATTTTTTATTAAGGGGTCATTGATATACACTCTTATGAAGGTTCCACATGAAAAACAATGTGATCACTACATTCACCCATCTTATCAAGTCCCCCCATACCCCATTGCAGCACTGTCCATCAGTGTAGTAAGATGCCACAGAGTCACTACTTGTCTTCTCTGTGCTACACTGTCTTCCGCATTACCCCCACACACACCATGTGCACTAATCATAATACCCCTCAATCCCCTTCTCCCTCACTTCCCGCCTGCCCTCCCCCACCCCTCCCCTTTGGTAACCACTTGTCCCTTCTTGGAGTCTATGAGTCTGCTGCTGTGTTGTGGAAAACAAAACTTTTTGAAAATAATCTTAATTTTCTTCTGGGTATAAGATACATTCATTAGAAAAATTTACAACATACCAAAGAGTATGAATAGAATCAGCCTGTGATCCTCTCATTCCTCTGTGATGAATATTAATTAATTTTTGGAATGTATTTGATTGAGTCATGTTAGGTGGTTATTGTACTGTTGAATTTAGTTTGTTACTGGCTTATTTAAGACTTTTGCATCTATATTCATAAGTGAAATTAGGTATTTGTCCTCTTTTTGTTTTGTTTTTGATAGGCTTTTGTTTCAGGGTTTTGTACTAGTTACTTTCATAAATGGAATTGGATAGCTTAATGTTTTTGTGTCGTTAACATTTAGCATGGGAGCATCTGTTCTTTAAAAGTTCAAAAGCACTCAACATTATAAAACCTGACCATCAAGTTTTAGAAGGCTATTCTCTGGTAAACTTATTTTTATAAATTCTATTCTGATGAGCACACATTTTACTATTGAATATAATATATAATGTTATCAATCTTTTCTAAGGTTAAGTACTATATTAAGTTTTTAATATTCAAGGAAGTTTTGAAAGGGCTGTTTTGTGATTTCTTCTACCTATATGCTTTTAAAATTCAAATTATTGCACAGTGGCCCAACATACAATTTCAGATAATTCTATGCTGTAAGTCATTAGTTTATCAACTTGAATCTTGTTTCAAAATAGTTTTCTTTCCTTACTATTTTTAAATGAGTTTATCTGGCATAGCAAAAAGAGGGGATAGTAAGTTAAGTCTTTGTACTCTCCGTTTAGATGTACTGGATATAATGCACCAATAACAAAAGCTTAAATAGTGTAACCATTTTGCCATTTTCAGTATAACCCTTCCCAAAATAGTAATCCTCAATAGTACTGTTTCTTTTCAACAGATAGAATACAACCTTGTGGTGTGGAAGGAGTCCAAAATTAAAGCAGTTTTTCTTGTTCCATTTCAGGCACAGAGATCCAGATACAATAAAATGGAAACTATTTCTGTGCTAAACATCTTGAAATATTAAAACAGTGCATTTGAGAGAAGAGCTAGAAAAGACTCCCTTCCTTGTGGTGCTGTCTTAACATCTGATTTTCTTGAACTTGACCTACCTAGTGCAACATAAATGTCATTCATTTCCTGTAAAGGTGTTTAAGCTACATAAGTTATTACTTTTTAAGAAAGTTACAAAGATACTATGTTCAGGAACTGCATTTGAGTTTCTGAAAATTAAGTTTTTCATGCTAGATTTTTGCATAGGGATTTCAAGAAATACACTAAGATTAAAACCATAGGTTTTCCTCAGTTTGCATATGCATGTGTAAATTCATAAATGCAGCAATCAGCTTCACTAATAGGGTAAAATTTTGGAAATATTTTGAATGAGAAAAAATTTATGAGAAAATCTCTACTTGCCATTCCTTTTTCCAAAATATAGTAATTCATTGTCTTACCTCTGTTTTTGCTCCTTAAACTTTTTTTTTATAATTTATTTTGGTATCATTAATCTACAATTATATGTGCAATATTATGGTTATTAAACTACCCCCTTCATCAGGTCCCCCCCACCAACCCCATTACAGTCACTGTCTCAGCATAGTGAGATGCTATAGAATCACTACTTGTCTTCTCTGAGTTGTACAGCCCTCCCCATGCCCCTCCAACATTACATCTGCTAATCGTAATGCCCCTAAACATTTTAAACCATATTCATGTAAATATTTATACCACCTTGTTTCAATTGTTTTGAACAATCACAGTTTTGAAATTAGTTGACTGTTTTCTTCAGAGAAGTTTTAAGAGAAGTCAGATGCCTAGTTGGATCTTTTGTATTGTTATTTAAAAATCACCTTTCTATTTGCCTCATGCAGCAATTAACAGGAACAAGTTTTGCAAGAATGCTTATAGAGTATTGCATCTCACCTCCTACTGAATTGTCTCCCTTATATGGCTTTTTGTTTTGTTTGGAATAACTTCCTAGGGTGTCAGTCAAGTTCAACCTGAAGTTTAAAAACACATTGCATGATAATTGGATTATTGTAAACGGAGTTAGTAGTTAAGTCTTAGATTGGATTATTGAGAAGTAACTATACTTCAGGTTTATGTGGGATTATGAAGTAATTTCTTTCTCATACAACTGTTAATTAATGTATACCTTTCATTCCTTTACTTCTCTGCCCCAAGGTTAAAGGTAAAATGAGTGAATGAATCAAATTATTAAGGTTCAGATTGAGAGATTTTATTTTAGTGGGTTTTTTAAAAATTACTTCAAAAAATTGAGAAACCTTTTGATGACAAAGTATGAAGTGATCATTTTTAGCTTTTCAAGTTAATTGACAATATCTAAAAAGTTGTAACTAGTTACTCAGAAGTAAAATGGATATCCTATTCTCCATTGATAAAGACAGCCAGTCTTAGTGTTGTAAGGGGAGAAAAATCTTCCAAAGGTTTGAGTCTTGCATGAGAAGTGCTCTGCTCTTTGGCCTATCAATTTCAGGCCTACTGTTTGCTTTTGGAGTGATAAGAATGATTTCTGTTTATACAACAATGAGTAAAGAGACTCCAAGGCAACAGGGCCAGCCATTGTGTCCAGAGATGAAAGTCCTTTGTCCTGCTAAAAAGCCTGCCTTTAAGCTTCTAGATCCCTTTATATCTCCTCTCAAAAAAAAAGGTATCACAGAGCTATTTGAAACAAAATTTTCTTTTATACAGTGCTTTGCCTGTGTTCTTGTTCCTTTTCTGTGGCACAGTTTCAAAACATTATTCCTATTTGAGGATATCTCTAGCCCTCTCGTGTAAGTGTTATGTGTGTATTACTGCCTAGAAATGTGGTAGGAGGTCAAGGAGACCTTCTTTTGAGGCTCCAGGAATGTAGAGGAATCACAAGGTGCTTGGGTGCTTGAGATTGAAACAACGTAACAACGTATTCCCCCTCCACTGGGACTCAGTGGTATGGAACAACTTGTTGATCATAGCCATGGAAGCCCACTAATTTATAATATGTATCCGGGTAACCTTTACAGAGATAGATTAACATAAAACTAGCATCCTGATTATGCCTATAGTGACCTAATAGCTCCCACTGCAACTGTTCCTGGGTGCTGACTCCCCCCTAACCTTGTAGTGAATGTATAAAAGACATGGCCCTGCTGCCCTGGGGGCTCAGCCTTTGGATAGGAATCTGCTGAGCCAGTGCCAGTATTAATAAATGCTGCTTCTCGCCAAACATCTGTGTCCCGACTCCTTGTTTGTAGTTCCTGCAGTTCCTGCAACAGAAACAGTGTGATATATAGTAGGAAAAAAAAGAGTATTCCAGCTCTTGTATGTAAGTCACATAATAAGTGACTTCTCCAGACCTTAGATTCCTTATCTGTAATAACTGGGGAAATATTATCTTTCTCTTAAGGTCTAACCAATTAAGTTAAAAAAGAGTGTATATAGAGGGCCATTACATGCTTCCGGGACTCAGACATACTGGCTAAGAAAGTGCTCAAAAAATGTTTGTCCCTCCTGGAGTAACACCCCACCAGATGCAGCATCTCGCCCGCACTGTATAGATACACTGGATGGAATTAAAAGGTGGAGGAAGTCCTCCATAGGCAAGAAGCAATAATCATTTTTCCAGGACAGGAACCAACAGAGTCAAACCCATCTTCTACCCTGAAGAAACCAACACCCCTCTTGATAAGATATTATCCCTCTTTCTTTTGAGGATACAGATATTTTGTTTTGTTTTAGAGTAATCTGACTGAATTCCTTGCTTTTGTGTCTACTTAAGAAATATTGTTTCAAATAATCCGTCCATATGATGTTGACTGGCTCCAATTGTTTTATTTTTTAACTTTCTTTTCTGATTTTGGACGTGATTGGTGCTACTACTATAAAGTCTTTGGTAAGCCATTTTTTATTCTCCAAGGAACTTATTTATTTTATAAAGCTCAGAAATTAAAAACGGCCCCTTATGCCATTACTGATACTGTCTTACGTATTCTATTTTAGACTTTCCTCTGCTTATATATTTATCCCCCAGAACTGGACTCCTGCTGTCCTCTCAGCAGGTTTTTCACTCAGTAGTAGATCAGGCACACCTCAGTGTCTCTGTAACTATTGATCTCACAGAGCAGTCAGTACTGACCAGTGATTTACAGGCATGGATTCCAAAGGCACAGAAACCTGATTTTGAAAACATTTCTGCCTCTTGCCAGCTAAAATATTTAATTTATTCACCTGTAAAATGAGGATAATAATAGCACATACCTTCTTGGGTTATGAGTATTATATGATATGAGGTTTGTCGAGTGCTTAGAAGTATCTGACATAGTAAACATACAATACATTTTAGCTGTTTAATAATATCATTTTTGAGAACTGTATAATTTCATATTTTATGTGTGTACCATAATTTATTCACCTCTCCTGTATTAATGAATGTTTAGATATTGGGCATTTAGGTTGTTTGTAGTTTCCCAATATAATAAAACTGTTGCAGGAACTGCAGGAACTACGAACAAGGAGTCGGGACACCGAGATGTTTGGCAAGAGGCAGCATTTATTAGTGCCGGCACTGGGCTCAGCAGATTCCTACCCAAAGGCTGAGCCCCCAGGGCAGCAGGGCCATGTCTTTTATACATTCACTACAAGGTTACGGGGAGTCATAACCCAGGAACAGTTGCAGTGGGAACTATTAGGTCACTATAGGCGTATTCAGGATGCTAGTTGTATTTTAATCTATCTCTGTAAGGGTTACCCGAATACTGTATTATAAACTAGTGAGGCTGCCATGACTATTATCAACAAGCTGTTCCATACCACTGAGTCAACATGGAGGGGGGAATACATTGTTACATTGTTTCAATCTCAAACACACAAGCACCTTGTGATTCCTCTGCATTCCTGAAGCCTCAACAGCAACTTTGTGTCCTTGGTTTTGTACCACAAAACAAGTCTTCAATGTACATCCTTTTAACTTTGTGTACTGCCTTACTTCCTTAGGACATAAAATTGGTGTGTCATAGGGAATGTATATTTCGAAAGCTTTTAAAAGTATTTCTAAGTAGGCCTCCAAAAAGGCTGTGGAACTCTAACTCCACCATGCTTTGTTGTGAAGATGACTTGGGTCATCTTTCGAAGTGATACCTTTAAAAGTCTCATCCTTGCTGTGTTAATACACTACAGGACACCAAGGTCATAATATTCACATGTAATACAGAAATATTTTCAAAACAATCACCTGGTTGCTCTTAAGCCTCTATTTCATAAAAGATTATCCAGGAATGTTTTGTTGTGAGTCTTCTCTCTCCCTCTTTTTCTTTTCTTCTTGTTTAATAGCCATAATACAAGTTCCTTTCAAACTCAATTTTGAGAAATACCTGTTCATTGATAATATTAGGTTTAGTTAAGTTTTCTTAGCAGCATTTATTTGTTCTTATTAGTAGCATTTTGAAGGAGCAAACTTACCTTCATTTAAGGTAACTTCTGGTTTAGGCAGTTCACCACACCCTCATTGTAATTTGGAGGTAGTATGCTCCAGTAGACCCCAAGTACAACATCAACTTTCCAAGATAATAAAGGTCTTAGGGTTTAATGTGAACTTTCTCTCTTATTACAATAAGGTAGTGGTGCCAAATTTTTAACATTTGGTAGTTAACAAGTTTGGATAATTTATTAGTGGCCATTGAAAAAAGCAATTTAAAAATCTTTGTGTTAAGATTCAAGATGGCAGCATGAGAGGTGAGAAAGAGAAATCCTCCCAAAACCACAGATAGTGTGAAAATATAGTTAATACAACTAACCCTAAAACAGCAATAGAAAAGAAGGCTGCACCAGACTACATACAGACCTCACAAACAAAACAGACCTCACAAAACAGGGTAACATACAAAAGCCTTGATCCAGTGGGACCCGAGCCCTTCCCCCACCCCAACTCACCGCAGGAGGAAGAGAAATGGATCGGGAGAGGGGTGGAAGCCTGGGACTGTTGAACACCTAGCTCTGGAGATCTGTCTTGCAAGCAGAAACCTACATTGTGTGGTGCTCTGGAGGATGGGGAGCTGGGACAGGCAGAGTGCTTGAGAGACAGATTCCCGCCGTTTGTGGAGGACAGGATCCACATCCGGTAGCTCTGGGACAAGAGAAAGGCAGGCGGTCTGACAAGCTTCCTAGCAGCGAGAGGGCTGCTAAAGGCATGGGGTTCACACGGAGCTTGCTGCGCGGGAGAAGGGATAGGGGGACAAGGTTGTCTGGGCGCACTCTGCCCAGCAGATTGGGAACTTTGGGGAGCTTCAGGCACTCCACCTCCTTGGCTGGCTACTCAGTTCCGAGGCCCCCCACTGTGACATGCAGCCTGCAGAGCCTTCCTTCTGGCCTGCGGGCACTGGCTCGCAAACTATATCAAACTAAAAAGCTTCTGTGCAGCAAAGGACACCATCAATAGAACAAAAAGACATCCTATAGTATGGGAGAATATATTCATAAATGACATCCGATAAGATGTTGACATCCAAATTACATAAAGAGCTCACGCACCTCAACAAACAAAATGCAAATAAGCCAATTAAAAAATGGGCAGAGGAACTGAACAGACACTTCTTCAAAGAAGAAATTCAGATGGACAACAGGCACATGAAAAGATGCTCCACATTGCTAATCTCAGAGAAATGCAAATTAAAACCACAATGAGGTATCACTTCACACCAGTTAGGATGGCCACCATCCAAAAGACAAACAACAACAAATGTTGGCGAGGATGTGGAGAAAGGGGAACCCTCCTACACTGCTGTTGGGAATGTAAAATACTTCATCCAATGTGGAAAGCAGTATGGAGTTTCCTCAAAAAACTCAAAATAAAAATACCATTTGACCCAGGAATTCCACTCCTAGGAATTTACCCTAAGAATGCAGCAGCCCAGTTTGAAAAAGACAGATGCACCCCTATGTTTATCGCAGCACTATTTATAATAGCCAAGAAATGGAAGCAACCTAAGTGTCCATCAGTAGATGAATGGATAAAGAAGAGGTGGTACATATACACAATGGAATATTATTCAGCCATAAGAAGAAAACAAATCCTACCATTTGCAACAACATGGATGGAGCTAGAGGATATTATGTTCAGTGCAATAATCCAGGTGGAGAAAGACAAGTATCAAATTATTTCACTCATCTGTGGGGTATAAGAACATAGAAAAAACTGAAGGAACAAAACAGCAGCAGACTCACAGAATCCAAGAATGGAGTAACAGTTACCAAAGGGAAAGGGACTGGGGAGGATGCGTGGGAAGGGAGGGACAAGGGGGGAAAAGGGTTATCACAATTATCACATATAATGTAGCAGGGGGAGGGAGGTGGATACGGGGAAGGCAGTATAACCCAGAGAAGACAAGTAGTGATTCAATAGCATCTTACTACGCTGATGGACAGTGACTGTAATGGGATATATTGTAGGGACTTGATAATAGGGGGAGTCTAGTTAGTATAATATTGCTCATGTAATTTTACATTAATAATAGCAAAATTAAAAATGTTTTTTTTAATCTTTGTGTTGTTTTTAATAGAGGATACTACTTCACAAAGTTTTATTAGTGAAATGTATGGGTTCAATTTCGCTTGAGCTTAGAAAAGAGAAGGCTGATTACGAAAAACTTTGTTTACACCAGTGTGGCTTAGCTATGTTCCTAATGATAAAGCTTCCCAGAGTGCCCAGAGCTTAAGTTATCTATCAAGCCCTGACACAGTGACACATGGTATTAGCATATTGCAGTCCTACTACTCCTGTTTAAAGTAAGACCAATTCTCTTTAAATTTAAAAACATTTTTCTTCACAGCAGTCTGACTGCTTTTATTTACAGCAGGAAAGGAACTTTTTCCATTTTTTAACCCTAAAAACTAGTTTCATTGTGTTCAGAATTTTTAGAAATCCATTCGTGATCTTGTAAACAATTTACAGTGTAGGAATATGAAGAAAAGCATAAAAATCACTTTAAATCTCATTGCCCTGCAAAAGACTTTTAACATTCTGTTGACCACGTTTACATGCTTCATGTCTTTTTTCACATGCGTCCAGTGAGCTAATCTTGTTTAAATTGTGGTAAAATATACATAACATAAAATTTACCACTTTAACTTTTAAGTGTACAGATCAATGGCCTTAAGTACATTAATTTTTTTTTTGCTACTATCACCACCGTCCATCTCCAGAACTCTTATGTTTTCCAAGCTGAAAGTATACCCATTGAGCAATAGTTCCCCATTCTCCCTTCCCCCAGACCCTGGCGCCACGACCTCAGCTTTTGGACCTTGTATTGAAATACAGTGTTCATGCCGGAAAGTGCCCATACCACAAGCACACTGACATCCAGGAAGCACTGTGAGGTGTTTTAAGTGTTAATATTGAGGCTCCTTTTTTTCTTTGCAGAGCAAGTTGCAAGTGCCCTGATAGTACTGATTTAGGTCCTTTTCACTATCACATTTCAATTGATCATGTTCTGTAGACTGGTGACCAGCCCAGAGCTACAAGCCCATCACACAGAGCATAATACAGCACTGTGTAGTTGTGCGTCACAGGACTGTTTTTGCCGAGAGCTTAGCCAAGGCTTTTGGAACCGCCCTCGGCTGCACCTTGTGCTATATTAACACTTCTCAGACAGGAAGAATTTTCTTTCGCTGGCGTAGCTCGTCCGGTTACCTTCGGGGTAAGTGTGTACAGTTCATGAGAACAAATGAGTTTCTTTTGTTTAACTTTATCTAATTCTTATTTGGTTCTGTGTCTTGTTGAAATTTAGGCACTTAAAAATACAAATTAAGGAAGTAAAAATATAATGATTCCATATAATGCAAAGTTTCTTCCTAGTTTGCAAAGATATGAATATGTAAAATTTCACAGTGTCTGAGGACTCAGAAATTACAGTTTCTAGGATCTAACTGTACGACCTTATTTCACATGTAGGTGTTAAGAAAAAGCAAAGTACCGTCAGAAATCTCTCTTCTAGGGAAAAAAAACACTGTAAGTTCCGATCTTGTTGCTCATTTAGTTGCTGTGTGACTCTATGCTGAGAACTACATGTTTTGTGTCCCTAGGATTAGGAACTACTTATTCTGCCTAGTAATGAAAATAATTTTTATTTTGTGCCTGTGAGCTTGATCTAGGATATCATTATATCTAGGAATGGGATTATACTAGTCTGTTTTAAGAACTGATAAAAAGCTGTATTATTGTCTCTAAAGCTTATAACAGATTGTATATTGAAAATTATATATATTACCATAAAAGCCTAGAATTGGCTTAGATTGTGGCTAGTTGTGGCTTAGATTTAAATAATTGAATTTACCATATGTTTATAGGTTTTTTTTTAATGAGGATAATTAAATCATGCAGCAAACTATTTCTTAAGGCAGTTTGCTTGGTTTTTATTGGTAGCCTGTATCCAAGCCCTGAATCTCTGTATATTGCTCACCACCTATGCTGTTGTTGTAGGACAAATTCAAGGACAGAAGAACTCAGAGGGGCTTAAGGGTAATCAGTGTAATACTTAATTTCCCTGTGCCTTTGTTAATTCATCTGAAAAAATGCTGTTAGATATTAGGTCATTGGGAGTGGGGTGGTTAGGTGAATAAATTCTGAGCTCTGAAATTAATGTATTTTCATACCAAGTGTTACTACTTAAGAAAATTGGTATAAATTGCCAATTTTTAAATAACTAGCCTTTGAAATCTGTTTTTTCCTCTCTTCTGGCTCCTCTTCCTCTCCCAAGTTTTGTTGTTCAGTTTCGTTTTTGTTTTATGTGTATATTGAGAAAGTTTCACTTTCCAGTCTATGTTTTTCACTGCTGTCTTGAAAATCTAATTAGGGAAAATTATTTAAATGCTTCAAGAAACCTATTCACAATGCTACAGAAATAACAAACTTACAGTTGGATTTTCCATGTACAAATCACCCTAAGAAACTGTCATTAAAAACCCAAGCTTAAGACAAATAATATAGGTTGCTGGAAAAGTGCAGTAAACATGGATTCATTCTGGATTAGTACTGTTTACTAATTTAGTTTATTTATTTATTTATTTATTAAATTAATTTAACTTACTGATTTAGTTCACTAATTTAATTCATTCTGGATTAGTTTAGTACTGTTGTCAACCTGTCCATATTACAGTAATACAATGCCTTTTCTTATGTAAGGAATATACAGTTTTTATCATTCAAAATTTCATTTCAGTGTAGTGTAAATGTTTCTGCATATACCAAAATTAAAGCAGAACCATAACTTTTTGAGCTAATAGTTTTGATGCATTTAATCTTTTTTTGCTTTTTATAAGATGGAATCAAGTGGGCCTTTAAAGATATTCAATTTGCATTCAGATACTTTAACACTTGTATTACAGGCAAATACATTTTTTTCACATAGAAATTTTCAGTCTGATTTATTTATATAAATATCTTTTCAAGGTTAAGTTAATCATCTCAGAATGAACTGCCACAATAGCTGAAACCTCAGTTTGTCATATTTGCGCTATTCAAGTGAAGCTCTTACCTCTGGCTTGTCTTAGCCTTGTCCTGCATATTCCTTGTAATGAACACTGTTTGAGACCTTAACCTCATAGTGAAAGCGCACAGAATAATTATTTTCCAGTCCACATGTAAAGATTCCAAAGACTTAAAACTTCAAGATATCCTTTGAAGAGAGCTCATAGTTCAAGGGTAGCATTTTCTATTTTTGAATGTCTTTTCTACACTTGATGTGTTTTTGCAACAACTCTTCTCTTGAAGCATCTGCAACAGACGACTGTTGGCAAAGTAAGCCAGAACTTTATATACCAGGTATAGGTTTACAAGCCTATTGGTTTAAAAATACCCTGCCCTACTTTTTAGTATCTTCGTTAGGATGGTGCCAGAATGCTGACATTTGTGCCTTCGTCTTTATACTTTTATAATGATATTGACAGCAGGGTGATTTTTTTAAAAATTAAGACCGTGGTATCACTTTATGTGCGACTATCTTTGAACAAGGATAAATTTTGGTCAGGTTGCCACTAGAGGTAGGGAAGAATGAAAGATCTTCAGTTGGAATTTGCATAATATCCATGAACTATTGGTTTACTTGTCAAAAGTAATGTCCTGAAGTCAGCCATGATCAAATTTCTGATGACTCCATGTTTTCATTTGTTTTGTTTAAATAAAAATGAAGATACCATGAGAAAGATTATTACTCTTTTACCTACTAACACTGGCTTTTTATTTTCTCTGTTTCTTTTTTTACTAAACCTGAGTGCTCCAAAAGAGCCATACTTGGGGGATGAGGGTAAGGTAGGGAGGAATTAGGCTGCTTGGCTTTGTGCAACAAAAAGATCTTCGATTCCCAGATATTAAAATGTGTTCTTCACTGTTTTAATTGTTTTCTTTTGGTCCTTTCAGATATTTCAGAGATGTGATATTTTTGTAAACTCTACTGTACTTTTCCACATTCTCCTTCCTTTTTCAAGCTAATAAAATGATTTTATTTAAATAGCGCCTGCTGAGAAACTTATACTACTTTCAGATATTAAACATCAAAGGAAAACCATAAGCATTTTTAATTTTACATGCCTTGTTTTCTGTAAATGAAGAAACAGACTTGCAAGCAGCTTCTATGACATCTTACTTGTTTAAGATGGATGACTGAAAGAAATTAGACCAAGGAAAGGTTACTCAAATTTGACTGTAATCATTAAAAGACTACTGACTCCTAAACTGCCATTATAATTATATATTGGGGGTGGTGATCAAATGTTTTATGAGTTATATAGAGTGGATAGATAGATACTTCTACAGATACTACATTATTTTTCAGATGTGAAAAATTGGAGGTATATTACTATTTGGAAATACTGTTTACTCAGCTCTACTATGCTATCAGTTAAAAGACCATTCATTAACTTACTCTTAACAGCCTTTCTGAGAAAGGGGGTAGAATACTTTTTTATAAGACATTTCCCAGTTATTTATGCACTTAAAATGGGAGGGAGGAAATGGATTTTAGAATTTGAGAAAATTTTATATATCTGCTACAACACATTTTAATTATAAAGTGCACACATCTAATTTCCAATTTCTATTATTAGCGTTTCAGAAAGGTTTTCCACTTTAAATTAAGTGCCCTTTTTAAATAATGCTTTTATTATAAAATTTTTCTGACCTAGAATAAAGTAAAAGTAAACTCAGTGAGGAACAAAAGGAAGTAATTTTCCCTAAGATTTATACTGCAAAAGTGAAAAAAAAATTGGCATAATGATACGAGATATTTTAAAAATTGCTTTTTTGGTTTAATAAACAGATGTGTATAAGTTTTACCCAAACCCTTAAAATGATCATTCATTTAACAAGCACTATCATGTACCTATTTTATGCCAGACACTCTGCTAGATTCAAACACAATTCAGATCTTAATCACATCATTTCACAAAATTAAAGATTTTAGTATGAGAAGATTGAAGAATAAACTTGGCTTTTGTGTATGTTTCTCCTTACATTCTATTTATCTATTCCTTTGTTGGTTCAGTAGTAGTAAAGCACAATTTCCCCACAAACTTCATCCTTACATGTAGAGAAAATGTTGACCAAATGTTCTTGCAATAAGTAATTTCTTGCAAATGTACTTCACTTTAATTCTTTATTCAATTCTTAACACCATGTAAGTTCGTATAGGAGAGCTGCAAGTTCTCCATACAAAATTTTTAACCCAAAACTTTGTGAGAGTAAAGTCTTTGCTGAGCTTCTTAGGAAAGAAAAAAGATGCCATCAGTAAATTATATTTAAATCAAACCAAACGTACCACCTTAGTATGTCATTAACATACAGGAAGAGCCTGAAATGTATATGTGTCACGTGTACTTTTTCTCTCTCTTTTACTGTAACATCACCTGTGAAAATCCAGAAGATTGATTGGATAACCAAGAAATGCCTAATCAAGATTCTGCTGTACATGTGAAAATGGTGGGTATTTTAGTATTTCCAGTTCCATTTATTAATGGTGGATCTTCACTTTTACATCTGTCTCTAAACAGGTAAACTGTAACTTTATGAAGATCTATCTTCACAATGTTTGATACATAATAGAACTTCAAATATTTGTTAAATTGAAGTTTTTGAACTTCATCTTTGAAGGTTTTTTTGTTTGAAATTTAGTGTGCTTTATATTGTTTCTCAGTTTATAAAATGATTACCCCATTTCATTTTGTGCTAAGTTTTCCTTGCTTATCAATAATACACTAAAATCATACAGTGTGAGGTGTTTTATCTTAGGCCTCTGAATTAAAATCACAGGCATTAAAAAAAGTCTTGTACAGCACTCGAGTCCATTGCACTATAGACAATTGTATGCAGTAAGAAATAGAGGCTTTGGAGTCAACTGACTTCAGATCTTAACTCAGTCTTTAATAGCTGTGATACCCTTCAATGAGGGCAACAATCTTACTTTTAAGAAAAGTATGAAACCACCAACCTCATGTTGCTTTTGTCATATATTTTTCCAGCTTTATTGAGGTATAGTTGACAAATAACAATTGTAAGATATTTAAGTATACAACTTGATGATTTGATATGCTTACCCATTGTGAACGGATTCCCTCATCCAGTTAACACATCTATCTCCTCACATATTTACGTTCTTTTTTTAAGAATATTTAAGTTGTACTCTTTTGGCAAAGTTCAATTAGAGAGTGTTATAAACTGTAGTCATGTTATACATTAGAGTCTCAGACCTTATTCATCTTATAACTGAAATGTTCTTATTCATATTTAATGTAAAAGTATATATTATATAAAGTGCCTAATATCATATAGTAAGCACTCAGTAAGTGTCAGTCTCTTATATCATATGAACAAGTGTTTTTACTCTGTAAGTAACATTTATTTGTACCCGTGGAAAAAAATTATATCCATTTTCCATATTCACAATGACAAACTCTTAAAAATCACAATTTCTCCCTCTTCTTTAAAGAGGAAACTGCCCCATGACCCCCTTTCATTTTCTCTTTCTGTTCTTGTTCTTCCTCTTCTCCTCTGTCTTTTTTGGTTTGAGCCTATAAACCAGAAGATAACTTAGCATGCAAACAGCTTTGTGTCACAGTTAATCTTGTTCAGCTTAACTTCCCTCATCCAGCATACAGTGGGAAGGGAAAGCTGACTCAAAGTGCTGAGTAAGTTGTCGCCAGTGTAGCTATTGCCGTTAGGATGAAGCATATGAAATTCCTGGGTTTTCTTATATGTCAAATACAGTCCAATATTGGCAGTTTCGTATGCTTCAACCTAATACATAGGCATGATCTTTGCATCCATTGCATGATTAACATTTGATTCCTTGGTATTGGGCATGTATCTCTGTTATGTAGAATTAAATTAGTCTAAACTTACTTTCTTGAGTTTTGTTTTTGTTTTTTTTAACTAAAATGATTTTCAGGGATATAGTAATGTCCTGCTATATAATTTGTTGTTACCTGGGTCCAAGAATCTTCTAACATGTGTCTCATTTAGAATCAGGTAGCAATGTAATCAGTCCACAAAAAGACTATTGAAGGAAAACAAGCCAAAAAATGAAATATATATTCTTACTATCGCTGCATTAATTTGCATGATTTTTACCTTGGGTTTGCATTTCTGCGAATGTTGATGGCTCTTTTAGGTTGACAGCTTCTTAAGATGTTATTCTTAACTCTTATAATCTGGCTCCACATCTCCTTTACACA
The DNA here is from genome assembly GCA_029783875.1 of Phataginus tricuspis. Lineage (NCBI taxonomy): Eukaryota > Metazoa > Chordata > Mammalia > Pholidota > Manidae > Phataginus > Phataginus tricuspis. The sequence continues at coordinate 44,741,946 of JAQQAC010008880.1, read as the reverse complement.
CATAGACACACACACTCTCTGTCTCCCCCTCTCTCCCCCTCTCGCACTATCTATCCTTTTCCCACATTAGGTCCTGCACTCTGACTTCTCCCCAAATTCAAATCCTGCTTTTCTTGGAAAAGTAGCGCAGTTGGATCTTCGTCCTTTGGCTCCAGCAGAAGTAATTGCAGTTTCTTCTGTTCCTCTTGTATTTTATATGGACATCTTGTCAATGTGAAAGAATTTAGCCTACACTATCTTAATGTGGATACAGGCCAAGTATGTGAAAGGCAGGGGGAGATGGCTGTCACTAAAATTTAGTGATTTAATGCATCATCTTCCAAGTAAATCATAGAATGTTTTACATATGTAAGTAAATGTACTGGTCTGATTAGCTGGCTTTAAATCTATGTAGTTACGTAAAATTTTGTGTAGTTACATAAAAATTGTAGTGACCACTCCTTTGTACCATTGAAATAATGAAGTCTTTTGCTTATACCAAATATGAACATTGGAAAACAGAAAAAATATTTCTCCTGAGAGCAGCAGACAAAAGATTCTGAAATAATGTGTATTCATCTTTATGTGGGCTGTTCTCAGAAAAATACAAACATCATTAGGACAAATTTGTGACTGTATCATGCAGATATACTCATTTTTATCTTGTCTGAATGCATCCACAACATGATAATACCAAATAACCTAATACCGCTATAGAGTTGTGAATGAAACTGTATCACTATGAAAGCAACTTCTTTAGAAACCGCTGCTTTTTGAATATGGAAGTAGACAAATGCTTAGGAGTCTGTTTTCTCCCTGTTGTTTGCATGAAATATCTTTTTCCATCCCTTCACTTTTAGTCTGTGTATATCTTTGAGTTTGAGGTGGGTCTCTTGTAAGCAGCAGATAGATGGGTCTTGCTTTTTTATCCATTCTATTACTCTGTGTCTTTTGATTGGTGCATTCAGTCCATTTACATTTAGGGTAGGAGTCTGTTTTATCCGTGCAAATATGTTTTATTAAAGATGAGCCAGAATAAATGTATTTTAGGTTTTTTTCTTAGTCATCTTTAGTGTTGATTCCGATCAGGCTCCAATCAGCCAAAATGCCCTGATTCTTATCAGGAATGCTTTCCTCTTTCCCCAGCATCTCACATTATGGCTTAAAAAAATGAATTTGTTTTCTTCTGTTTGCAAAGAATGGAAAATTTTATTCCCTTATTTATTTTCCATATAATTGTGTCATAATCAAATTGAAAAGTTTTCAGGCAGTTCAAAAACAACTTGCCCTTCCAATTTGAAGTATTGTTATTTTATGTGCCACCAAACAGGTGTATTTTTGTCCAAGAGGAATATGATGAAGGGATTTGAAGAGGTAAAAAAAGTATATTGACATATGATGAAATGCATACCCCTGGCAATGTGTTTTTTAAGGTTCTGATACTCTGATGTTCATTGACAATGAACAAGGTATTTTAAAATTATATTTCTTAAGCTACATTCTAAAATATTTGAGTAAAATTACCAATTTCTCAAGTTCATGAGAAATGTTTATCATATACTTTAATGACATTGCATGTGTATTACTGAAGGGGAGTGTACTATATACTATATAACCAAGGCAGATATAATTACCATTTTTATATTTCTCCACCTATGTCCGTCATCCTGTAGTTTTCTGTGGAGAAAGTAGTTGCTCTTTCGTCTGTGTTCATTACTGTTATTTCACTCTAATGCTCTTTGGGTATTCACTACTTATACATCTGAAAACGAATAGTTTTGTATTGTGCAGAAGCAGGGGCATCTGGTTCTTTTCCAGGCCCCATTGATGTAGAATAAGCCAAGCAGATAGTTCTTAGCCTAGTAGAAATAAGCCTACTTTCAAGTGGCCTTGGTGCTATTCTCCTATCCATTATCTGAAACAGGTAATCCTATCCTATTTATTTTTGTTTTTTTAATTGAAATATAGTTGACATACAATATTATATTGGTTTCAGGTGTATATATCCTATCCTATTTAAATACAGCTTTTAAAAACTAAATATACTGTAGGATGTGATTTACTTAAGGCAGGGTATCTTTCTCAGCATGGACACATTAAAATAAAATGTTTAATTTTCTTGGTGAAAATGCAGTCAGGGACTTATATCCTCTGTTGTTCTCAATAATGGGTTAGCTATTGATTAATATGTGGATTACTATGCATCTGCCAGTTAAGGCAGAGGTAAGAGCAGAATTTAGTTGTTAGGAGATTAATTTATTAGCTGAGGTATTTATTTGTAAGGAAGCTATGGAAATTATAATTCCCCAACAGCAATGGTTCCTAAAACTCATTAGGAAAATGGTGTAAGTACTGTACTGCTAATCATCATATCCCTAGCATCCAGTGTCATTTCTCTTCCTGTACACTTCTGTGTTCACCTTCTAGTTTTAGGAAAACATTTAGCCTTTTTCTGATTTTCTAATTTTGTCCATTCTGTGGAGACACCCTGGGACCTGACAGACTTACCTGGTCAGATTCTCTAGTAGCAAAGATGTAAGGTCTAGGGAATGTTTCATAACACACATGAAATACATTAATATTTGTGATAATATACCCAGAATAATAGCATATAAAATAAAGGCAGTTGGGTGCAAACTGGCATAGAACCTTGATTTGAGGGTCTATTGCTGTTTTTTTATATTGTGGAGCTGACTCTTCAATGATCTATAATTTGCTTCCCCCCATCTTGTACATGTGCTGTAAGAGCACTGCTTGTGCTGATTTTACTCTGATTAGTTTCATTCTGTCTTTTACAAGGTAGAAAAAGAAACAATATTTAACACTAAATTGTTGAGCAATACTAAAATCTGTATAAACCAGCCTGGTAGCAGCCTAAGCCCAGGTGGTCTAATATTTTTTAATAGGTGTCTTAACTTGAAATAAATCCATTGTAAATTAATGCAAGAACAATGAAATTATTTGGGGTATAGTACAATAAAGGAGCAAAGATCTTGAAGCAACTTTTCAAATTAAATATATTAAATGTTTTAATTATCTGTACAAAGGTAAGCTTGGGGGGAAGAATCATGTAATATTTGTTTCATTTCTGCTAAGAAATTTGTTTAATGTAATTATGAATGCAGCCTAAATCTTAACCAGAAAAGTTCTTATGTGAAAATTCTATCACAAAATTCAAATATTTTGCATTCAATTCTAAGATTTTATTTTGATTAATGAAATCTGTTTAAAAAATTATATAATTGTATATGAAATAATGTTAGAAAACCAAAAATATATAATGAGAATGAGATAAATTATGTGTGTATACATGCATGTTTGCAACCATAGAAATGAATATAATGGAGAATAAATTAAAATGTTTATTTATCTTCAGGTAGCAGAATTCCAAGCAGATTTATTTTCTTTTTAATTTTTTTTTTCTGTTATTTCTGTGGTATGCATGCATGACTTTTATAATTAGGAAAGTTACTTTCTGATAATGTATTACAGATGTAGTTTTATCTTAATCTCCTAGATGGAAACTACTGATGATTTTGTGTGTGTAAATGGTAATTTGATACAGTGGTTTGCTTCTTTTTAAATAATGCCTCAACATTTTTATATTTTTATATAATACAAGCTTCTGGTTGGCATTGAAAGAACCCAGGAAAAGACGAATTAAAAATAGTTAAGTAATTTCCTTTTATTTTTAGATGCCAGAATTCCAGAAAAGTTCGGTTCACATCAAGAACCCTGCAAGAGTAGAAGAAATTATCTGTGGTCTTATCAAAGGAGGAGCTGCCAAACTTCAGGTGAATAATTACTTACAAGCCTTTAGTATGAGGTCTTTACTTTTGATGTTTAAGCAGACTCAGTCATCTCATGTTCTGCCAAAATCTGAGTAAGTTCTAAGTTAACTAATGCTATGCATAAGTATTAAACCACTATTAAGAATACTGTTAATAGTTATTAATAACATTACTATTCTTGAATAGCTGAGCAGTTTCAAGTGCTCTTCTTTTAATCAAATAAACCATTCTAGTTCAAAGATGTAACTTTATTAAAGGATAACTGATTGTTTATAATATTCCTTTTTTAAGGGATATTTTAAATGTAAATTAAATCAACAGTCTAGATATCCAGTAAAAAAGAAAAATTCCTTTTTTTAAATATTTCTGAAAAAAATATTTAATCCAGTCTCAGACTCATAAATTTCAGGGTATGGTAAATTATTGCTATGTAGCCTTGTTGCTTGGTACAGCTTACCTAATTAGAGAAGTTAAATCAGGAATGTAACAGTATCTGAGTCACTATATTGTATACCTAAAACCAATATAATACTGTGTATATCAGCTATACTTCACTTAAAAAAAAAGAATGTAACAGTACCAATCACTAAGCTTTATTTCTGCTGCGTTTTTGTACATTGACCAAGTGGGTTGAAATTGCTCAGTGTTTTATATCTACCAACAATAGTGACCGTATCACCTGCAATTGTAAATTCCTATACTGATTCATCGGGTTTTATTTGGTGACAATGCTAGGGCACTTAAGGTACCACCTTGTAATTAGGTAATTCTCAGGACTTTATGCAGGAACTGCATTAGAAAGCTCAGTGTAGAGCAGATGACCTACAGTGGGGTGGCAAGGATAGAGCACAGTCCATGCCTCTAGGCAGCATGTGGCCTTGGTAGCTGTGTTTTCTGTAATGCTTTTTTTTCCTTGTTGCAGATCATAACAGACTTTGATATGACACTGAGTAGATTTTCCCACGAAGGGAAGAGATGCCCAACCTCTCATTGTAAGTGTGGCATTCATAAATTCATCAATTATTATTTAAAATCCTTTTCTACCTGTAGTATCTCTGAGACTAGTGGGGGCTTTTCTTTTTTTTAGACATTGAAAATGAGAGAACCAGTTTTTTCTAACTATATTTTGAGAATTTGTTTTTCCACAAGTTATATAAGTGGCTGTTTTCTATATGGTTTTGGTTGCAAGACGAATGAAGGCTTCTGAAATTTTTCTTTCCAAGTGTGGTCTGTTCATTATTTATTCAAGAAATACCTAAATGGGTCTTAAACTTTGGATTAAGCTAAGGAAACAGCATTTATCAAATATTCTGTGTTTTCCAGGCATATTATGAAATTTTTATGTTCTTAACACAATTTATATGTTACTAAATAAATATCAAAGTGAAATGTGTTCCTAGGATAATACATTTTTTTTGTTTTCTAAACTTGGCAGTGAGTGTTTAAAATAATACTCTTTAACCTGACAAAGTAAGCCCTCTTAGCCCTCTAATTTAGTGTTGGTATATGTATAATTACAGAAATCATTTTGATGATTTATATTAAGGCCACTACATATTATACTCTTTGGTCCAGTAATTCCTCTTTGGAGACTTTCTAATCAATTAATCTCAAATGCAGAAGAAAGGCTTTAGATCCAAGGCTTAGATTTTTAAAACCATTGGATTCTCTAGCAATGCCATGTGAATTACAATACTAAAACCGAAAGTTTTAGTAACCATGCTAGTTGACTTGGCATTTAAACTTAAAAGAAAAGTGGTAAGTTATTTAAAGAAGTGGTAGTATTGCCGGGCAGCTGCGTCTGTGGAGGTGTCTCCCTGTGCACCAGGTGAAGCACTAGGAGAAACTTCAACCTGAGCAGGGGAGGGTTCTTGACTCTAACGAGAACTTTCTCGAGCAGGTCAGAGGAGTGCAGGTAAGGAAGGAATTCTTTAAAGCGAGAGTAGCAGGGAATGGCAGCTGCCATGCAGACAGCAGAGAGCAAGAAAAAGCAGAGGGAGGAAAGGGAAGCTCACTGAACTCTGCTTGGCATAGGGTAGATAGATCCCTTGCCAGCTCCTAAAGCCACGGTCACCTGGTGCTCAGTGTCCGCTTGAACCTGCACGATGGGGGACTAAGTCCCTACCACCCCAGGATTTGGGGGAGTTGCAGAGCACTGGATAGAGTGACATTATGTTCTGAGAACTTCCAAAAGGCAAGAAAGGAGATTTTCAGGCAAGCTGCTAAAGAGCTCATGATTGTACAGCCACAGTCCTGCCCAGGTCACCTGGGCAATGGGAACTTGCAGACCCAGATCAGAGCTCTCAGCAGCCCCTCCCTACTAATCTGAAGTAGGACAGAGAGAGTGAAGACTTGGGCTCAAGTCTAGAAAATAGAATGAAATGGCAAAGTAACAAAGACACTTACCACTAGAAGAGCATAGAGACAAAACGCAGTAAGTTGAGCAGTGAGAAGGCTTTATTTAAAGAGTACACACTCGGAGAAAACAGTGCGAGCAACCACAGAGAGACGGTGCACTTAAGGCTGGGGGTTCTGTCCTTTAAGGATTTTTAGGAATAGGATAAAGGGCCAGGGGGGGTGTAGCCTTGTCAGGGCATCTCAGGATGTCTATCTCCAGTGAGAGAGACCATGTCCAGTCTCCATTATCAGTCCTCTTGATAATTCTGTAAGATAAACTTAACACAAGGAATTTATTGATCCGGTTCCTCCCCAAGATAGTGGCTTCCCTCAGGTACTGGGAACATACCAGTTGCCTTGCTTTTGAGATAGTTTGTCGGCTAATTACCAAAGAATATGTTAGGAATCTTACCTCCTAACTCCCTGAGTTTTAAAATGGAATCTTAGCCTTAAGATGGAGTCCCTCCTTTTCTTACTATACTATCTATATCTTGGCATTTTTCATCACAGGCAGGAAAAGCTAATCATGCTTGTCCCATGTCCCTGCCCTACTTCAGCATCAATCAGAGTATTTGTTTTAATGCCTAATTTGCTTGCTTTCTTCAGATGTCATTGACAACAGTAAACTGGTTACAGATGAATGTCGAAAAAAGGTAAACACTAACAGGAACCCGGAGTTACTCAAAGAAGACTTCATTACCCTCTTTGCCTGAGGATTTCTGAGGATTGCATTCACATAAACAATGGATGCCAAGTGCTTATAGCCATACCTGGCACAAAGTAAACACTCAATAAATTTTAGGTTTATTGTATGGACTATATGCTCTCAACATGTTTTAAAGAAAAAAAAATAACAGTAACTTTCTGACAACAGTAAAACTTAAATGAAAAACTTTTGATTACCAGAATATTCTGGTATCCTTACATTAACTGGAGAATTAAAAGTACTTTGGTTTAATGTAGATTTTCCTCCCTTAAATTGATCAGGAAATTGCCTCAGTTTTATGCTTTCTTTGAGTAGGCATCTGTCTGTGTCTTTTAACAAAATAAGACTTGAAGTGGGAATCAAATTTAATGAAAGTTTTTCTGTAGTGATAATTTATTAGTTTGACTGAATTGCTGATGTGAAAGTATTTAAAAAAAGAAAGCTACCTTTAGTTACATGTAAACTAAAATCAGCAAAGATGTCTTTAGTCAATATATGCATTAGCTAGGCTCTCATTATCTAATCCATATCGTTTAAAGCAGCTTATGGAAAACACTTGTATAAGTTATTTTGCTTTCTATAAAACTAAGCAGTTTAATGACAACTCTTAATGACAATGCTTCATCTTTAATTCTTTATGTCTAGTTATGGCAACTAAAGGAAAAATATTATGCTATTGAAATTGATCCTGTTCTTACCATAGAAGAGAAGTACCCTTACATGGTAGAGTGGTAAGTATATATTGGGCAATGGGTGAGTTAAAATGTGATAAAATGATATTACAGTTACAATTAATGGTTTGTTTTCCCCTGCACTGTATATAGATTCACAAATTATCCAATGAGTTAGAGCAGTGGTTAAATATAATAAAATGAACTCTAAATCTCTAATCACTCTAATAGTCTAGACTTGGTTTTGTTCTGTTTTCTTAAGATGAAGATCAGTGGGAATAAATTAAAAATCTTACACTTAAGCCTTAAATTAAAAACAAGAATTTTTTTTTTAAGTGTACAAACCAGATAGCTGAATATGTAAAGAAAACGAATTAGGATTTAAATGGACTGTGAACTCAATTGGAGCCAGGTGGTGACATAGTGAGAAATGGGCCTCTGGTGTTGGTTGCATTAATCGAAATGCAGCATTATAAGCAGATCACCCTGAAAGCATGTGTTGAGTCCTGGGATTTGAAAGCTATTAAGAGAAATGTTGACAAACTAAGAGTGTGTCAGAGAAGTCCACAAAGATAATCACAGGACCTGGAGCAATCCCATTTGGGGAAGAGTTCAAGGAATAAAGAATAGCTTTGATTTGAGAAGCAACAGCGTGGTTTTAAAATCTGAGAGACCAGGAACGATGAGCATGTTCATTATCCTTTTATCTAACCTCATTCCCTTGCACACTTGAACAGTGTTGATGGTATGAAATGCTGAGAAGAGGTTAGACTTAACTATACGTGCCTGTGGAAGCAGAACTGCAGCTGGACTTGGAAGGCTTAGTTCAGCGAGATGAAAAGAAGATTAGAATTTTTAGGAGTGGCACAAGCTTCCCTGGACAAATGAGCTCACTTAACAGGATAGGAGCTGACACAGAGAGGAAGGTCACTTAGGAATTTTATAGGAGGATTTTTTAGGTATCAGTGGAGAGGTTCTAAAGGCCTATTATACTGAGATGCTGTGATTATAGGTGCTTTTAAGTTATTATAAGGCACCTATTTATATAAAACTTTCCATACAAAGATTTATCTCTTGCTCACTAGGCAGCATCTTCAGTACCTATGCATTTCATGTAAATGCAGGCTACAGCTAGGTGAAAAAAATGGCTTTGCTCTAATTCTTATTGTACTCAGAGAAATGACTGTGACTAGGTTGCATTCAGTTCTTATCTGTAGACTTAGGAAAGGTTTACACCTAGTATTCTTTCATTATCTTAACACATTTAAACTAAACCAGAATTTGGGAAGAACTGGGAAATGCATTAAGAACATATATATCACGTTTTGAGACACATGCGGTATATATTCATTAGGGATGAATTTAAATCTCTAAAATTTGAATCCAAAATATGATGAATGAAATACTGCATTTTTCTCACACTGAAGAATGCTTTTTAATTAAGTTAATCGTTTTAATTTGCTTTAATTTATACTCTTTTTCTTTGGTCATGAACTCCAGGTATACTAAGTCACATGGTTTGCTTGTTGAACAGGCTTTACCAAAAGCTAAACTGAAAGAAATTGTGGCAGAATCTGATGTTATGCTCAAGTAAGTTTCTTGGGGGTTTTTGTTGTAAATTACCTACAGACTTAAATTACTGTTACATACGTGTTCTGGTGTATATTTTCATTAAAATGAGCTATAACAGTATTCCATATAAAAACATATATAAAATATGCCACCTATCATAAAATAGTGGAGACATAAGGAATTTAGAATGACATGTTAGATCGTTCCTTTCTCCAGATTAAAAATTTCAGACTATTTACAAATTTATGAAACCAAGACCATTTTGAAAATTTTAAGCAAAATATGTTTGAAAGACATGAAATATGAAAGGAATGTTTATAAATCAAGTTGAAAGGGGGTTTTTAGCTCTTCATAAAGTTACATGAATCTACTTTCTGAATTCTTAAACTCCCTTGAAAACTATCTCTAGGAAAGGCAGCTATGTTTTAGCAAATAATAAAAATATTTGTAATTCATGAATTATGACATAAACATTTTAAGCTTATTTTCAATACTGTTTTCCACCTCATTTGCAGCTCATTAGGCAAATAGGATAATACTATTTATTTAGTTAGTTAGTTTGGATTGTGCTGCATTTTAAGATGATCTACTTCTAAGGAGTTTCCTCCTTAGGGGGAGGCATTAATTGACAGAAAGTGAGGACAGCTAGGAAGTATTTCATTCCGCTGTAGGCCACTGAACCTATTGCTCAGGAAAAATAAAAAGGGAAGAAAAGGTTTTAAGATCAAAGCATTGTCTACAGCTGTCAGATGTAAGGCTAATTAGCTCAGTTCCTCCCACCGTCAGTAAGGAGCACCCGAGCAGAACAAGCGACAGGAAGTGTGCCCGCTCTCCCTAAATGGGGTTTTCAAGGGGTGATTTAATTGTTTGTTGTAAGGTGGTGTAAATTCTGAACTGTAGGCTTATATCCATATTCAGTGCAAGTCTAAAATTATCAAATTTGTACTATTTGGATTTATTAAAGGGAGGATAAGGGTTAACTTTGAAAATCTTGCACTACTGGTATAGATATCAGTAACAGCCTTCTTGGGCAGTATTTTGAAATGAGAATATAAATGAGCCATAGACTTAGTTAGAAATATTTACCTTTTTTAACTTCTAGGTGAAAAAAAACTTTTTTATCTTGGTGAAAAAAAACTTTTTTATCTTGCTCTTTAATGATCAGTTTCTACCTCCATCTTGCAGGGAGGGATATGAGAATTTCTTTGATAAGCTCCAGCAACACAATATCCCTGTGTTTATATTTTCGGCTGGTATCGGTGATATACTAGAAGAGGTTATCCGTCAAGCTGGTGTTTACCATACAAATATCACAGTAGTGTCCAACTTCATGGATTTTGATGACAATGTAAGATTATGAAATTCTTCATAATTACTTTTAAAATCTGAAAAGATTTTAATTTTATAAATGTACTTGTTATTTATTATTTAATGTAATTCATTTAATTAGACCATGTTGATAGGCCTACTATGGGACTTATCATGTTTTCTAGTGTTATATTGATATTCATGTTTTTAAAATAATGGACCCCTAAACTTTTGTTTCCCAAGGTAGAGACTAGTATTAAAATTAGTAAAACTTTTTCTAAAGTAATGTAATGCAGCAACTCTAAAGACTTGACATACGTAAGTGAAAAAAAAATTAATTATAACTGACATTATTTGAACAAGTTCTTCTAATCAAGACAATATATTATGATCTACATGAAATAGGACCTTTTGGTTGGGAAACAAATGAAAAATAAAATGGGGTCTTCAACTCATTGTGTTTAAAATTTAAAGTAGTTTCTAGAGCATCCTTAACTTCTCGGAACCCTTGTTTCCTATCACAAATGTGAAAATACAATAAATAGAATTTTCAAAACCTACTGTTCAAAGGATTTATATTTTTAATAGGGTATACTCAAAGGATTTAAAGGAGAACTAATTCATGTATATAACAAACATGATGGTGCCTTGAAGAATACAGACTATTTCAGTCAACTAAAAGACAATAGCAACATAATTCTGCTGGGAGACTCTCAAGGAGACATAAGAATGGCAGATGGAGTAGCTAATGTTGACTATATTCTGAAAATTGGATATCTAAATGACAGAGTAAGTATACAGATCTGTTGTTTAATTTTAAGAAAAAAATAGGATGAAACTTGATAGGTAGTTGTTACCTAAGATAGCTGAGAAAGTAGCTGAGAGACATTTTGATTGCTTTATCTCATTACTTTGGTGATGGTGAAAGGAGTTGGTGTGCACACATTCACATCACAGGTATTGGGGGTGGGAAGGGTATACATTCTAAATGAGGCCTCTCTGGCCTCTCTCTGCCAAAAGCCGGTAGTACTTCGTAGTCATGGGAGTCAAAACTGTCTCCAGACGTTGCCAAGTGTTCCTGTGAACAGTCTCCCCAGTGGAGAGCCACCGGGCTAGAGGGAAATCACTTTGGAAGAAGTGCCACGTGGGAAAATGTCTGCCAGCAAGTATTAAATGTTTGAAAGTATTTCTTCATTTCAAAGGTTTTGTGAAAGTGAATTTAACTTACTGTATTTTGCCCAAAAGACTTAACAAAGAAATTTATCTTGAAATTATTTGCTTCTCTTCACTGCATATTAATTTAATTCTTGTTGTTGATTAGGTGGATGAGCTTTTAGCAAAGTACATGGACTCTTATGATATTGTTCTAGTAAAAGATGAATCATTGGATGTAGCCAACTCTATCTTACAGAAGATTCTATAAACAAGCATTCTTTAAGAAGTCCTCTGTCCAATGGATGCAACTGATGCTAGAACGGCTCATTTGTTCATCTTGCTGAAAGCTTTTTATTTATAATATATTCTTGCTCTTGAAGTTTTTCCTCCACATGACTGAAGTATTTTCAGCCACGCTGAATCCATCAACTGGAAGCTCCATTTAGTCCACCTCTCTCAACACACTCCTCACTATATTTTTTAACAGATTAAAAAAAAACTCTTAAAGCCAAAATTTGAAAAATGACTTTTTACTTTTCTAGAAAGACTTTTGTAATTTAATGTTACAAAGTTTTGGAGGAATCTTTGTACACTGGGAAAGTTTGTAGAAGTTTTAAGAGAAGTTTAATGAAATGGTGAAATATGCATGATTTTAAGTGTTGCCATTTTGGAATTTGGGTGAATTACGCAGGTGGTATCACCATTTCCTGAAATTATGTTATGTTTGGTTATTTTGTTTGGTGAGTATCAATATTTACCAGAAAATACTAGCACTTGGTATTTGAAACAACTACTGGTATTATCCACATCACTAATCATCATAAAATGTTCTCTAGCGCAGCACTGAAAATAAACAGGAAATGAAAACTTTAATTCTAATGTTGAGACTATTATTGACTCATTCAACAAATATTTATTAAGCACCTGTTTTTCTTGTGTGTCTGTGGTATATGAATACTAATGTGCTTGTCATCATGACTAAATTGAATATTTACAAATTTACATATTATAAATTTAAGGGCAAAAAGATATTTGCAGACAAGACTGTACTTTCTGGGATCATTTTAATAGTTCATTACGAGAGAAGTTTCTCTGAATGTGTACAGCTTCCAAAACCATGGGGAAGGAGGCTCAGTGTTCTCTCCTGAGCACAAAGTTGGCTCCTGGTGTTGCTTCTCCAACGGTCACCCGCCATTCATGAGCCTTCTCTCCCTTTGGGAGGGGGAGGGGGACAGAACACAGTCCAAGTGGTTCTTTAAAAAATGTTTTTATTTTCTGTATCTTACATGGCTTGTAAGCCTGCTAGAATTATACTTCTGATAGTTAATAATGTTTGGCTTTTATGGCTCTGGCAGTACTGTTATTTCTCACCTGTCACTATTGTGGAGTATTACAGAAGGTGTCTTCTCTCCGACACTGGCTTGTTTGCTTTTAAGCGGTTTTCCTTTCTTCTGACAACTTTCCTTTGTAGTGTTTTCAAAGTTTGCCTTTGGTAGACAATGCTTTTGGCTCAGTTCTCTTAAGAAGTTTTGTTGAAGGGTTTTTTTTTTTTTGAGAAATTTTTTAAAGCAAAGCTTTCTTTAAAAAATAAAAAAGATATTTGCAGAGTAATTTAATTTGCCCTCCAGTAAATACTGGGGCCTGGGGAAATTATTTCCTCCACAAAATTTCAATCCAAAGGTACTTAATTGTAAGCCTAAGAATTTCCAAAACAGCCATAAGCAGGAAAAAACTGTAGCTGGGTCCCATGGTGCGTGAATCTGAGCCAGCATTCCTCTCTGCAGTGTGACTTCCCATTCCAAATTTCAGCTGCCCCTTAACTGGTTTACCCAAGGCTTACACTTGTGCTTGTGATAAATTTGACCCTGACTATAACCCTTGAGCTCCAGAGTCCGTGAGCAACTAAGCAATTTTCTTAAAGTATCTGACCTGTGATACACACAAAGCATGACCCGCTGATTCTGGACGTCCAGTGTGGCCAGCAATCTCTAGTCCAATCAGATGTGGCAGAGGGCAGGCTTTTCTGACAGAGCAGCCCATCCCTATCCTCCACCACTGTTCCTTTTTATGGTGAACAACGACCAACAGAGTATGAGGTGGCAGTGTCTTGCCAGTGGGTTTTAGCCCCGGGCAAGTTCACTGTGGATTCACTGAGACCAAGGAATGACAATGGAATATTCTTGTGGGGGTGAAAGGGTTTATACCCAGCTTTATTCCCACGGTGGGAATCACTAGAATCCTGTCCACTCGGAGCCAAGTCCGCATGCAGCAAGCTGGTCTCTGCCTCTGGGCCTCTCTGCCCCCACAGTCATCTCAGTCTCTGTCCTTGGCACTGCCACCACTCCAGTCTCTGCTCTCCTGCAGCCTTGCGGCCCTGAAGCCATGTGGCCATGCCACTGTGTCACCCAAAGCACTGGGCGGAGCTCTTTTTATAGAGTCAATAGGAATGTATTGCCCACACATGAGAGTGAGCTAGCTGACCAGGCCAGGTGGGAATCCTGGCCATAGGAACCTTCACTTTATCCACACTCCACCCCTCCAGGATTCCTGCCTCTCAATCTTCTGCAAGGGTCCCTGTGTGAGGAAGCTGGAACCTTGTAACCAAATTCCATAACAACATAGGCTACAAATAACAGAAATTACAACAAATTATAATAATCCTCAAGCTTGAGGAGATCCATTGCTACCAAGTGGTCATCCTGGCTGTATTCAAACCAGTTCTACTCAAATGAGTTAACCAAAAGGACCATGGGTGGGCCTTACAATACCCACCTTCTCCAGCCTCTCCAGCAGAAAGCCTTGCACCACACAGGCCAGTCTTGCTGTTTTATCTCTGGCTTCTGCTTCGTCCTCGGCAGCCAGAACCGCTGCTTCGGTCTCAGTTGTTGCCACAGCTCCAGTGAGGTTCTGTTTGACTTTCCATCCAATTTCTGTCTGTCTGCTCCTGCCTTTATCAAATCAGCCCACATCTGGGTCCTTGGAACCTTCACGGGGCCCTTTAAATTCTTCCTTGGAGAAGCAGACCGTATTTCCTTTTGTGCTTTCATTGCTTGAGCCTGAGGATGGAAGCAGAGCACGGAGTGCTCCACGACCTGGGGAGGGGGCGCCACCTCTCCTGGGGGAACCTGCAGTTGCCGAGTCTTTATTTTCCGTCGGGCTTTCCACCAGCTTTCAACCGGTGGAGTTTCAACCGACTCCACCCGCACCTGTTTGTCAAACCTCCGCTCCTCCATTTCTGGGGCTGACGGCGCCACTCCATCCTTCACCTGCCCCGCGGCACCTGGCAGCCTGCACGCTCAGGCTGCTTCTCCGGCCGCTGCTGCTTCTCGTGCTGCTTCCTCTCGGGCCACCACGACATCCTTTACCATTTCCACAGCACCTCGTAGTGACGCCATTTCAGTCACCGACCCCTTTTTCCCCTCCTCAAGGGCACCTCGCAGCTCACATTCTCGGGCTGCCTCTTCTCGTGCTTCCTGCAGGAGAGCGTCTTTCTCCCTTATGGCTTTTCTCAATATTGTGAGGAAAAAACTTCCCACCGTTCCCGCTGCCTCACGGGCACTGTTTCTTGAAGGACTTCCCTATTTTGCTGAGGGCCAACTTTAGTGCCTCAGGTGTTGCCTCCACCCCTTCCCAGTCTCGGGATGGGGCCCAGTCCTCTAGGAGGCAAGCTGCTGTAAACACTCCTATGAGGGCAGCCCGTTCTTTTCCTTGGTCAACAGTGAATCCGGCCAGCTGTCGCCAATTGTCTTGCCAATGGGTTTCAGCACGGGACAAGTTCACTATGGATTCAATGAGACCAAGAAATGACAATGGAACGTTCTTGGGGTGAAAGGGTTTACACCCAACTTTATTCCCACGGTGGCAGGTCAATCACTAGAATCCCGTTCACTTAGAACGAGTCTGCATGCAGCACGCCAGTCTCTGCTTCTGGGCCTGTCTGTCCCCACAGCCGTCTCAGACTCTGTCCTCAGTGCTGTCACCACTCCAGTCTCTGTGCTCCTGCAGCTGTGTGGCCCTGCCACCCTGTCGTCCAGAGCACTGAACGGAGCTCCTTGTAGTCAGTAACAATGCATTGCTGTCTTGCAAATGAGTTTCAGCTCCAGGCAAGTTCGCTATAGATTCTCTGTGACCAAAGAAATTTACAGCAAAGGGTTCTTGGGGTGAAAAGGTTATACCCAACTTTATTTCGAGGTGGCAGGTCAGTCCCTCGGTGCTACCACCACTCCAGCCTCCGCTCTGCTCCCCTACAGCCTTCCAGCCCTGCCACCCAATCTCCGGCCCCTGGGTGGAACTCCTCACATTAACACAATAATGTCTTATTGCCTAAAGGTGTGGAAGCGGTAGCATAGCAACAGGCCAGTTACATTTAAGTTCAGTGAGGATCCTGGCTATAGGAACCCCACTTTATCCACACTCCACCCCTCCAGGATTCTCGCCTGACAATCTACACACTTTCCATCTTCCGCAATGGTCCCTGCGCGAGAAAGCTGGAGCACTGTAACCAGATTCCACAACAGCAGCAGAGGATAACAACAACTTAGAGATAATAAAAATTAAGATACAGGTAACAAAAATTACAATAATCCTCAAGCCAAAGGAGGTTCTTAATAACAAAGACTTTAGGGGCGATAAGATACATGTTTTAATGCCAACATAGGCAAATCTTGTCCATCAGGTAGGATGCATGCAAGAGAGTGGCCCTGTGATAGGACTGTAGCAGGTAGGGGGTCCCTTCCAGGTCAGTATACCATACTTTACTCCTCTCCCCGTGGGGGTTACCGAAGGGTCTATATATAGTGCTACTGAAGGTGCATGCACTGGCCATAATGATAAAACAAAACTCCCCAGTAAGATGCTCCTACCTTCTGGCCATTCAGGATATACTACTGTGACCTTTGGTGGCCACTCTGCTGTTATTCCAGGAATACACAGAAGGCCAGCTTCCTGGCCTTGTCCCCAAGGTGCCAGGAGAGCCAGCCATCGTTGGTCCATGTGTCGAAAGGTCCAAGGCCATGTCTACTCAATGGAGTCTCCGGAATTCAGTGCAGTCGGTGCTGGCAGCAAGATGTTATTCTGGTGGCCAAACCTTGACTTCAGTGATTCTTCCTTCGTTTGCAATTGCAGCTGTATAGGGGAGGCAGCCATATGTGTTAACATGTCTACAGGGCTCAGGGCTCCCTTTCGGGGTCTCTCATTCAAACGTTGTAGCAAACCATAACCGGACTGACCATCCCTGCAGACTATTGGTATCTAACTTTAGTCCGGATTTTAACAAGGCATTGTGCCTCTCTATCATGCGTGCTGCAGTAGGATTGTACGGCACATGAAACTTCCACTTGATTCCCAGTTGTCGCACCCATTCTTGCAGTGTACGTCCAGTAAAATGGGTGCCCTGATCACTCTCAATTACCTGTGGTCGGCCATAGGCAGCAAAGAGATGCTCCAGGCCTCTTTTGGTCGTCTGCTGGTCTGCACAACGGGTAGGAAAAGCAACCAGAAGTCCAGTAGCTGTGTCCACACAGGTCATTGCATACCAATATACTTCTGACACAGGTAGAGGCCCAATATAGTCTATCTGCCACCTGATGAGGGGTTTAGGCCCCTTAGCTATTGTCCCATGTTGCTGTGGAACTCGGTGTAAGTCCCTTTTGGAGCACATGACACACTCCTGCTGGGCTCTACTAACTTCTTCGAAGGTCAAAGGCAAGCCCCACCGACAGGCTACAGCCCACATTGTCTTTTGCCCTGCATGCAGCAAACACTGATGTAGCCATTGGGCATCAGAGGCAGGCTTTCCTTCTAACCAACGTATCTGGGCCAATTTATCTGCTTCATCATTTCCTGGGGATGCCAGTGGCAAATGACCTGTCACATGGTATACTGTAATCATTTTAGTCTGACCACAGGCCCATAAATCTTGCCACAATTCTTGCCCCCAAAGGGGTCGGTGACCAACCAGCCAGTTGGCATGGTACCAGGTTGGTAGCCACAGGGTCAAGCCCTGATGGACCGCCTGGCTGTCAGTGCAGACAACTATAGGGGAGGGCTCCTGGCTGATCACAAGCCACATGGCCCGCAACTCTGTCCATTGGCTGCTCTTCCCCTCACCATCTTCCATCCATGTTGTCTCAGTCTTAGAATGGAAAGCTATGGCCCTCCATTTTGGGGGCTGCCCATGGCTGAAGCCATCTGTGTACCATGCATCTTTGGGTATAGGAGCTCTTCCCTCCTGATAGGGACTCTGCTACTAATGGTTCAAAAGCAAGTTCTTCCTGCTTTTCACTAGTATATGTCACCGGCCCCAACACGTGTTGGAGTTCTTCACTCAAGGGGCTACTAGAAAGGGCACTATGCTGCTGTAGGTAAGCACCCCACTTGGCTAGTGTGGGTGTTTGTGCCACGCCACTCCTTGGCTTTTGGGTCAAGTCTCGTACCCACCTCAAAATGGGATAGGTGGTTATTACCCTTATCGGGGCCATTCCAGTGATGGGTTCTGTAGCCAGCAAGGCATGATACACGGCAGCCAGTTGTTTTTCTATCAGTGTCTCTGCCCCTTTTCAGACTTGTGACCAGAATCCAACGGATTGGCGAGTTTGTTCAAGCCGCTGCCAGAGACCCCAGCCATAACCGTCTTCAGTGACATGAACGTCCAGCTCACAGGGCCTTGATGGGTCTATCACACTCAAGGCCTGCACGGCCTTGACTGCCCGTTTTGCTGTAGTAAAGGCAGATGCACATGTCTCATCCCAGTCCCACCTGATGCCCTTTCGTACCAACTGATATAAGGGCTTCAGAATTTGTGCCAAGTGCGGGATAAACACCCTCCAGTAGCCTAGAAGACCCAGAAACTCCTGTAGCAATGCTACAGTTGTGGGGGTAGGAAAGGCCTGGACTTTATCTATAACTACTTCTGGTATCACTTTGGTCTTACCCGACCAGATGACCCCCAAGAATTTGACAGACAAACCAGGTCCCTGAACCTTGGTGCTGTTCACAGCCCATCCGTTCTCCTGTAAATGTTGCAGCAGTCTAGGTGCTGCACCTTCTAGACCTGAAAGAGAATCAGACATGAGCATGACATCATCAATATAATGGTACAGCCACACCGTTAGTGGTTTCTCCCATGTAGCCAAGTCCTGGGCTACAAGTCCATGACAGATGGTGGGGCTGTGGAGGTATCCCTGTGGGAGGACAGTGAAAGTCCATTGCCATCCTTCCCTCATGAAGGCAAACTGTTCCTGACTTTCCTGCTCAATGTCAATGGAAAAGAAGGCATTAGCAAGATCTACCACATAATGATATGTTCCTAGTTCATGGCTGAGGGTATCCATCAAGCCTGCAATAGAGGGGACAGCAGCATGCATAGGGGGTATGACCTTATTCAGTTCTCTGTAATCCACAGTCATATGCCAGGATCCATCTGGCTTTTTTACTGGCCACACTGGGGAACTGAACGGACTATGGGTGGGCTTTATAATACCTACCTTTTCCAGCTCCTGGAGAGTTTCTCCAATCTCGTTATGCCCCCCCAGGCAGTTGGTACTGTTTGGTATTAGTCACCTGCCAAGGCACAGGCAAAGCTATGGGCGGGTGCCGAGCATGTCCCCTCAGAACTGCCTTCACCACACGTACTCTCAGTCTGAACTCACCTGCAGTGGTCTGCAATCATAGACCCTGCAGGATATCAATCCCCAAAATATACTCGGGGATAGGAGATATATACGTGGTATACTAATTGGGGGGTAGATGCCCTATTCCCAAAGGGATTTGGGCTTTTTTTACTCTGATAGCCTTCCCCCCATATCCATCTATGATAGTGGGGGTCCCGGAGAACCGCTCAGGGTTACCATGAATCAGTGAACATTCAGCCCCAGTGTCCACCAGAGCCAGGACACGTTGTATGTTCACTGGGGATCAATGGATAGCTATTTCAACACGTGGTCTCCGGTACCCCCCTAGTCCCTCAGGGCAGATACCTTGACCTTCCCCTCAGTCAAACCATGTTCCCCAATCATCTTCCCGTGTGGGCTCAAGTGAGGTTGGCTCGCTTTCCAGCAGGAAGTCTTGCAAACACACAGGCCGGACTCGTGGCTCTGTCTCTGATCTCTGCCTCTTTGGTCTTAATGGCTGGAACTGCTGCTCTGGTTTCAGCTGTTGCCATAGCTCTAGTAAGATCCTATTTGACGCAGCAGCCCAGTTTGAAAAAGACAGATGCACCCCTATGTTTATTGCAGCACTATTTACAATAGCCAAGAAATGGAAGCAACCTAAGTGCCCATCAGCAGATGAATGGATAAAGAAGAGGTGGTACATATACACAATGGAATATTATGCAGCCATAAGAAAAAAACAAATCCTACCATTTGCAACAACATGGATGGAGCTGGAGGGTATTATGCTCAGTGAAATAAGCCAGGCTGAAAAAGACAAGTACCAAATGATCTCACTCATATGTGGAGTATAAGAACAAAGAACAAAACAAAACAAACAAAAAAAAAACGGAAGGAACAAAACAGCAGCAGACTCACAGAACCCAAGAACGGACTAATAGTTACCAAAGGGAAAGGGAC
>JAQQAC010008880.1:44699642-44712781 GCA_029783875.1 Phataginus tricuspis | reverse complement strand
GTGACGCAGGAAGACTGTCACAGAGATGTGTGCACTGGGCTAAGAGGCAGTGGACTAGGGGCGGAGAGACATCAGGTTCTGGATGTATTTTCGAGATAGAGCTAGAAAAATTTCCTCAGGGATTATTATACCTATAAGAGAACAAGATGAGTCCAAGATGACTGCGTGCTCTCTCCCGAGCAACTGGAAGGATAGAACTGCCAATGGAAGAGATGGGGAAGGCTTTGGTGAATCAAGCTGGGGGTAGGGAATGGACATCAGGGTTCACTCAGTGAAATGTCAATCCAGTGAAATTGGACATGTGAGTGTGCAGTGAAAACGGACGGCCAGACTAGAGCTACAAACTTGGAGGTCATCAGGATATGGATGGTAAGCCGTGGGGCTGGATGAGGCCTCCAAGGGAGTGATGTGAAGGTGGGGCACTCCAACCTAAGGCGATCAGGGAGGCTCCTGAGAAGGAGCTGCTCGTGAGGTAGAAGGGGCGCCAAGCAAGGGAGGCAATCTGCAGTGGGGAAGGCCGGGATCCCGCAAAGGAGTGAGCTGTGTTTCATCAGGTAAGGAAGGTGAGAAGCGACCACTGGATTCAGCAACGTGAAAGGCACTGGCCCCCTTAGCTAGACCAGATGCGGTGGTGTGGAGGGACAAATGCCCGACAGGAGTCAGTTTAAGAGAGATTAGGAGAGGAACTGATGGGAGACAGGGAAGCCAGACAACTCTTTTGAGGATTTTGTGATAAAAGGAGCAAAGAAATAAAGAAATACAAAGACGCATCAAGAGAAGGGAAAATAATAGCATGTTTTTGTGCTAATGTGAATGATCCCGTAACCAAGGAACTGTTGATATTAAGAGAAAGTGGGGATAGAAGAAAGAGAGAAGCCTGGAGACCTGTCCTTGAATAAGCAAATGCGGAGAGCAAGAGAGCTGGGATTCACCCAGGCTGTAACAGGACCGAGGACTCTTGCCCAGCTCCATGAAGGGATATGGAAGAACAGAAACAACACAGGACAAAGTCAGGGATGTGTATCCTGGTTCGAACCACTGGGTAGCTGTGTGACCTTAAGACAAGTCATTTACACTTTCTGTGTACCACTTGCTGCTTCTGAAAACCAGTGATGATTACATGGTTGTCTCGAGGGCCAACCAAGATAATACATGTAAAAAAACACTTAGCACAATGCAGGCACAGGGTGAGCCCCCAGGAATAAGAACTGAATCCAGATGTGTGGGCCCTGTACCTCTCAGGACCTCAGTTTCTTCAAGGAGGAATTGTGAGCTTTAATTTAGAGACTGTGTAGAGGGCTTGGTACATGAGGGTGTCAGCTATCACGAGAAATAAGCACAGGTAGTCTTCACTCTGAGAAGGCTTCACATTCAGAGTGGGTCCCTGGCCCACTAAGGCTCCCCAGCCACTCAGGTCCCACTTTCCTTTAAGGTCAGTTACCTCTTCCAGAAGGACTTCTCCATTGCCATCCTTGTCGATTTCTTCAAAGAGGTTGGGTGACACCTCGTCATTCCATACAAACATGTATCCCTCAGGCAGGCCGGCCACAAGCTCCAGCAGCTCGATGTCAAACACCAGTACAGCACTGCCAGGCACTTCTCCATCTGCCTCACAGGCGGGGAGGCAGTATTAGGCCACAGGGCAGCAGACACGCGCATCCCCTCGCCCTCCCCCACCCGGGGGTCTAGCGGCCACAGGACGGCAGGCGTTTCTTGTGATGGCAAGAAAACTCAGCATCAGCAAGTGGTTTTTCCAAACTGCAGGCCGTGACCACTAGTGGGTCATGAAATCAGTTTAAAGGATGGTGACCAGCATTAAAAAAAATAAGTAATAGAATAAAATATCTAAGGGTACATTGCACATAGAAAGAACAGGTGTTATTTTATGAAACTTACCAATTTACATATAAAACCATGTACATGTATATATGTATGAATTGTATGTGTATGTGTAAAAACAGGTTGGGTAATAAAATGTCTCTTATGGTGTGTCTTTGTGAACATCTGAAAGCCACTAGTAGAGGCTATAACGGTAGAATTTTTGAATAAATCTAACAGCACAACTTAAGAATAATAGTATGCCTTAAAATCATGACCCAAGATAGGACTATATATACAAATTTGAGAACAGTATATATAGTATGGGCCCAGAAGAAGTTCTATAAGTCTATGAAAAAAATCTATAATATGTATTAATTAAAGTTATTATGATATGCTATAATAATTTATAATATATATCACAGGAGCATGGACTTACAGGATATCTACATCTTTTTTAAAGTGTTTCTTCTCAGATTGGGGTGGGGGGAAGTAGCAGAACGTATTTTTTTAATTATTTAAAAATTGTGAAAAAAAAGAAAATCAGTCCAATCTGCCTATGCCTTTTATAAGTTAGCGCTTTTATCTCCTCCAGATAGTAGGACCATACAAACACTGAAAAGGAAAGGGTTCCCAGTCCGCCACGTGTTGAACTCATTCTGGCTGAAGTCATGAAGTAAACCTTAATAGATCTGAGGGCGAGGTAAAGCTGGTTTTTCCAGAACTGGAAACTAATCTCTTCCAAAAGGAAATCTACTTGGAGAGTTTCCAGGTTGAGAAGCACAAAGCAAAGGCCTGCAACCTTGCAGTGCCGCAGGAAAGGACACCGTTCCAGAAGGAAGCGCTTCTCCTCGCCTCGGGCAGATCGCCTGGGACGCTCCTTCAGGGACGTTTCCCACACAGGGGTGGGAGGATGATTTCTTTCACAGAAACCCCTGCTTTCTCAGGAGGACATCAGGTATTAAAATGGCATTAACACCGAATTCACAGGGGTCTTTAAACAAAAGTGTGAAATACTTAAACCGTAGATTCTTTGGATTTTAAATGAAAGAAATGCATTTTGGTTCTAAACGTGGTACCCCAAAAAACACAAAATTCACGTGGTGAATATTCCCTAAACACCCTTTAAAAATGTTGCTCACTCACCCACGCCAGCCTCCCCGTAGCCCAGGTGAGGTGGAATGACCACTGTCCGTTTCTCTCCAACACACATCTCTCTGAGACCCATGTCCATTCCCAGTACGACTTGTCCTGATCCCAAAACAATATTATACGTTTTGCCTAAATTCCACCTGAAAAACAAACAAAACAAAAGAGTTCTGGGTTAGGTAGTCAACCCGTTGGTGCCTGAGAATACTTTCATGAGAAGAGCACATCACTTCTGTAATCTTTCTGCCAAAGACCCATCACGAGGAAACAGACAAACCCAAGTTGAAGGCATCTTCTGCCAAAATAACCGGCCTGTAATCTTCAAAAGTATCAAGGTGACAATCAAGGGGAGACTGAGGGCTGCGCCAGACTGTCGGAGCCTATAGGAAGGGGATCCTTTTGTTACAAAAGAACTTAAAAGGAACATTTGGCAAAGCTTCAGTGGGGTCTGAGAATTAAAAGGTAGTGTAACGTATCAAAGTTAACTTACTGATTTTGATGTCTGCATTGATTATGCAGGAGAAGGTCCATGTTTGTAGGAAATGCAAACTAAAGTACTCGGGGTAAGGGGATCATGGTGGCAACCTGCTCCCCAGTGGTTCCCGGGAAAAGAAGTTCTTTGTGCTGCTCCTGCAATTCATCTCTAAGTTTTAGTTAATGTCCTAGTCAGGAATTTTCATAAAAATTTAAAAAATATAATATAGTTAAGACCCTGGATTTTGGATTCTCTACGGAAAATAAATCTACTTCCAAATCTACAACATTCCTACCACTTCCTAAAGGCAAAGAGTGGGAATGTTCCTCAACGCCAAAGAAGAAAAGCCTTCGTTTATCTTGGGGTCCCTTGCTGATGGGAGCAACATGGGAGGGACAGACAGCCCCTTTGGGGTGCATCCCTTCCAGGTTCCTAGCCTTGCCTGCTGCCTCTTTCACCCCTCAAACTGGTTCCCAGGGCCTGGCTGGTTCTCTGGGACCAGCAAACCGAAACAGGGTTTGTATCTGTCCTACCTGGGACGAAACCAAAGCAAAGCCAACTCTGGCAGAGGGTTGGCCCCAGGCCTGCGGGAGGGGAAGGAGGGAGCAGGGTGTCCTCTGTCCCCCACCCCAAAATGCCTCCTTGTCAGCAGCACAGAGGAGCCTCACACTGCCTTTCTCCAGGGACCACTGGAGCCTTCCCAGGGGACCACTTGGTTTCCAAGTCTTACAGAATATTCAAGAACCCATTTAGTTATCAAATAATGAATGTATAGTCTTCCCGTCTGAGGCTGGTTTAGACACACGTTAAGAAAATCCTCCAGCAAACAATTTGTTTCCATGTCGTATCTGCAAATGCCACTGATTCCTTTCCTCAGGTCATCCTTTCATTTTTAGTTTTAGTTTTAGTTTTTGGCCAGTTTGTCTCTCAGACATTCTTCTTGTTCCTTCTGTGTGTTCCCAGCTTCCCACCCATTGCACGCTTCCTGCTTCCTGCTTCCTGCTGGCAGGCGGCCTTCTCTGGCTCTCCCCCCACGTTCCCTGTCCTCTCAGCAGCCAGCCTCTGCCAGCACTGATGAACAAGCGTCCAAAGTGGCTGCCTCGAGGTTTATGGGGCTATGCGGGGCTCAGGGCGGGACCAGGTTCCCATTTCCAGAAGGGGCTCCTCTCGCATACACAGGTAGGCAAACACCTGCAGCCCTTCCCATTTTCCCATTATCCCAAAGCTTATACCCAGAAGAGACCAGCAGGCACGCCTGGATGTTGCTCCTCCATGTAGATTTTCATGCTAACACAAATGACTCTCCTGGCATAGGATGGAGTTTGATAAGAGAAAAGAGCGTCACAGGGCTCCCGGATACTCTGCGAGAGTGCTGTGAGGCTGTCACACACATCAGAAGGCAGGAAGACTGACTCTCCCCCACCACGGGTAAGAGAAGCACATCCTGAACCCGCTGAGAAGGAATCCTGTTGTTCACTGCCACCCCCTACCTTCCTCTCTCACCACCATAAGAGCACCAGACAAGAATGTGAACATTGGCAAAAGAGATGACAGCAAGCCATTGACCTCATAGCCTGTTCTAACCTTGGGGACCATTTTCACTTGCATAAATTCACTTGATCCCCCAAACAACTACAAGCCGGGTTTCCTCCTGCTGCTACAAAGGCTCCTAATATTAGTGTGAGGAGGTTTACTGTAAGCCACATCCCTGTGAATATGAGCCCCAGGAGGTAGTATATATATCATTGATTCTATAATATATATTTTTTCGCCTTTTGACCTCTATGTAATTGAGATATATTTTACAATTCACAGCATGTCATTATTTTTTGGCAGCATTTTTACTTTCTTAGAGGTATATAAAATGATGCTTCTAATAATCAACACATTTTAGTTAGATCTGATGAAATATGCTAAATGCATTGGTGTACAGGATCTCATAGCACCAGAGAAAAATCCCTGAAGAGTATGTCCCTAGGGCTCTGTCTCCATGGCCTTGCTCTTCCCAGCCACACACACTGCCACCTAAAGCCAGAAGGCAGAGGGACCTGTGGGAGGGAGGAAGGCCCTCCTCATGGAGAATAAATACAGCAGCACACACCTCTTTATACGAAGCCCTTCTTTCTCCCCAAGACCAAACTTAGGAATCTAAGTCAGGCTCTGTATAGAAGTGGATGTACTTAAATTGAGATATAAAGAAAGGCTGAAATTGCTTCTCAAATAAGAGAATATATTGTTAATTTACATCATAGGATATGTCTAAACATTCAGAAAAATAAGCAAAGCTCCTTTTACCTGCATGATACCAGTTTATACTGTTGATTCTTATTAATATGTGTTCAGATTCATCTCAGCCAATTAACATTTATAAAATGTTCCCCTTGTGCTATGCTCTGGGCTAGATGTAAGGAATAAAAATATGAATAAACATGTTAAATGTCCCTAAGGCATTCAGACCAGCAGAAGAATTAGAAAGAAAAATAAATAACTAATAGGAGGCAACACATAAAACATCGTGAGACTTCAGAAGTGGAAGCAGTTGATTCTTCCTAGGAGTTAAGGAAAGATTTTGAGAGAAGGCGAGACATTTAAGCCATGGCAGAAACTGGCCAGAAGGAAGGGAGTAAGCAGTGCACAGCCCACACCACTGCACGTGGCAGCCTGGGAGGTGGAAGATGGGCCCCAGCAGAAGACGAGAGCAGAGAAGCAGAACAGAGCTGACAAAGACAGCCTGATGGCCAGACTTTGGAGTTGGGACTTTATCTGCAGGTAAAATTTTAAAGACAGCAGTTGTGACATCTGTTTTCAGTTTTCAACAAAGACAGTTTCACAGGAGCAGGAGGAGAGCATTCTGGGGAACTCAGAACAGTGCACCCAGCAGTGGAGTCGGCTGGCTCTCTGCAGTGGGGAAGGTGTGGAGACAGAGCTCTCAACCAGCGGCTGATGAAAGGCAAGGGTGGGAACACACAACTGTTATCCTCCAGGCTCACTCCCCCGCCATCCGACTGCCCTTACGTGGAATCCAGCAGGGTGCCATCCAGCAGCGAGGCGTTGTAGTGATACTTGAGGTAATCCCCCTTCTTACTCAGCACTGAGCAGTTGGGGGGCTTGTAGTGGGAGGTGATGCTGATGGAGTCGGAAGGGTTGTGGAAATCGATCACATGGATGTCAAACACCAGCACAGCTGAGCCAGGAATATTCCCTGAAGGACAGATGGGGGAGTGAGTGAGTGAGCCCTGCGGAGAGCAGCACCCACGCCTCCCGCACCACCAGGCACATCCTCACAGACCTGAAAACCCAGGGGACACTGGGAGAATGAAGCTGGAAGGCAGACAGAAGCGACCTACCCCTCATTTTATAGATGGGGAAACTAAGGCACGGGCTTGTGCAGGGTCACGCGGGCTTTAGGAGTGCAGTTTGGACTACAGTTCAAGGTGATGCGCTCCACAGACTCATCAAGCCTGAGCAATTTATGGCTAAGTTCATCACAGTAAGGAAATGAAAGCTCAGACAAATGAAGGCTGTGTGCTCCTGCCAGAGGTAGAGGTGAGATGGGAACATCAGCTAGAGGGTGGAAATCACTGCAGGGCCCTGTCCCGGCACGAGAGAACTAAAACTAAGGGAAACTATATAGGAGAACAATACCTAGCCAAACTGGCCACGTACACCCTTCATGATACAGCACACCTGACATCCAGAGTACTTTCACAACACATCCTGCTCGTCCTACACAAGATCATCAGTATGCTTTTCTTCTCCATTATCTCCACTTTTGAATACAGCACCTCACATCTGAACACTGTTTTACACTTTACAAAAGTACTTTTCTAATTAAATCCCTGCAGCAAACTTGTGACGTATTACCATAAATCCAGGATTAGCACTCGCTCCATGAATTTAATGACAGCTTCTCAGGGAGCTAGGGGTCCGAAGTGCACCTTGAACATATGCATTGGTCATTCAACACACGCCCAGATGATTGCAGAAAAGTTTAATATAAAAATGTTGTAAATAGTGTTACTTACAACTTAGAATCAAGAAAAAAGCCAACTCAGAGATGACATAACTTGTTCAAGAAAACAATACAGCTATCGACAGAATTCAGATGGAGATAAGCTATGTGAACACCAGCAGCCCCTCCCTCCCACCCCTGCCATGTACTTTTCTGTGTCTATTTTTCAGTTGCTCTCTAACATACACACTTAATGGGTACTTATTAAGTACCAGGCACTTTTCTGAGTGGTTTATGTGTATTAACTTATTTAATTCTCATTATAATCCCATATGCCCAACCTAGAGAGGAGTAAACTGAAGCATAGATTTTGGGGGTTGCATAAAATCTCTAATGTAGTCATTAGAGAAGCTTTGCTTTTATAGCAGAACTCAGGTGCCTGATATTCACTAGTGATGGGGAGTTGCTGATGAGTGGTAACAGGGTGAGGAGCTTTCCCACCAGAAACAGGGATTACAGACTGCCACGAAGGTTGCTCAGAACCAGAGCTTAGGGCTGCTCTGTGTGGGAAGCTAGCACTCTAACAGGGTGAGTGACTGTCAAACCAGAACAGTGGTTTCTCAACCTTGGTTGCCCATTAAAATCAACTGGGAATGAACCTTGAAAACATTATGCTAAGTGAAAGAAGCCAGACACGAAATCATTCTGCATGATTCCATCGATGTGAAATGTTCAGAACAGGCAAATCCATAGGGACAGAAAATAGATTAACAATTACCAGATGTGGGGGGTGTGTGTGTATGCATGAATGGGGAGTGACTGCTTAAGGAGTATGCAGTTTCTTTTTGGAGTGAGAGAGATGGAATTAGTATAATGGCTGTACAACCTTGTGAATACTAAAACCCACCAACCGAACACTTTAAAATAGTGAATTTTATATCATGTGAATTATATCTCAATAAAAAACTAAAAATCTCTATCCTAGATGTACAAATCCAAAAGAATTAAAAGCAGAGATTCGAACAGGTATTTGTACACCAGTTTTCACAGCAGCATTATTTACAATAGCGAAAAGGTGGGAACAGCTCATTGGCCAGTGAATGGACACATAAAAGGTGGTATAGCTGTACAATGGAATGTTATTCAGCAATAAAAAGGAATGAAATTTTGATATATGCTAAAATATGGATGGACTTTGAAAACATTATGCTAAGCAAAATAAGCCATACACGAAGGACAAATATTATGACTCCACTTATACCTAGAATGGGTAAATTCATAGAGCCAGAAAGAAGAACGGTGGTTGCCAGAGGTGATGGGAGGAGGAAATGGGCAGTTATTCTTTAATGAACACAGAATTTATGGTGGGGATGATGAAAAAGTTTTGCTGAGACAAAACGGATGGACCTCAAGGCCATTGTGCTAAGTGGGAGAAGTCAGACTCCGAGAAAGACAAATATAGTATGGTATCACTTATATGTAGAATTAAAAGAGTCAGAAATCGTAAAAACAGAGTAAAATAGTGGTTACCAGGGGCTGTGGGGTGGGGGAACAGTAGAGATGTTACTTACGGGTACAAACTTGTAACTAGTAGATCACCAAGTCCTGGCGATCTAATGCACAGTATACTGATTACAGACACCGATACTGTATTACAGACATCAAGCTTGCTAGGAGACTAGATCTTAATCATTCCTATCACCAAGAAGAAATGATCATGAATGATGTGACTGAAGTGTTAGCTAAATCTGGGGTGATAATCACACTGTGGTAAATAAGTGTATCAAATTGGTATGTGGTAAACCTTATACTTACACAATGTTACATGTCAAATATATTTCAATTAAAAAAATAGAAATAAAGTTTTAGGTATAGATAGTGGTCAGACAACCTTGTGGTTATATTTAGTGACACTGAATTGTATACTTACAACTGACTACAATCGTAACTGCGTATATTACATACATCAATATTTGAGAACAGCTGGACCTGGCATTGCATTTTTTGAAGTTTTCCAGGGGGTTCTAAAGGGCAGACAAGTTGAAAGAACGCTGTTCTAAATGGTCTATATGAGAGCAGTTGAGAGACTTAGGATATCCCGTCTCTGTAAAGAGGACCAAGTGCAGGCTGTGGTCGCAGTGCAGTGAGATTGATGGAAAAGAAAGCTGCGGCTTGACAGCTCCACGAACCGCTCTGAAGAAAACACGTATGGATGGGACCCAGAGTGGGACACCTATGACAGTACCTGCCAGCACTTGGCCAGTGCAAATTTAATCTCCCCTCAAAGGCACATTCAGATGCAGGCCTTTCTCAAGGCCAAAAGGAACACGTTCCTAGACCACCCACTTCCCTGGGCACTGACACCAGTTTGTCCAGTACTTTCCTAATAACTAACTCAGCCACTCAGGACCCAGGGAGTCCATGCCCACAGATTCTGATCTGGGAAGAGATTAATGATACCCTGTTAAGTAACTCTTGAGCATCCAGGTTGTACATCAGCTCCTAGGAAGTTAACATGAGTCAGTCTACCAAGTGCCTGATTAAGGCCCAAACTCACACATCTATTGACTCACTGACAAGAACGTAAGCTCTGTGTGGGCTGGGAGTTTTGCTTGTCTTTTTTCTCGGCTGAGTCCCCAGCACTTAGAGCAATGCCTGGTCATGAAGGCACTTAATAAATCTTTGATGAATGGGCAGATGGGGTTTCTGGGCATACAAAAAATAAAGACCAGACCTCAAGCCATAGGATCCCACCTGCCCCAGAACGACAGCCCCCCACCCCATTACCCCTATCCTGCTCTGCCTTCCACAGAGCACCGGGAGGCAGGACGACATGCTGGCCAGTGAACAGGTGAAAATAAATCTAACATTTCTTTATGGCCCTGACACCAGCCTCCTTGCAGAATAAACCCGTAACTGAGCAGACGCTCCCTTTCCCCATCTAGAATGCCTCCTCAAGAAAAGGCACAGATGACAAAAACTAAGGCAGTGGCTAGCGCTGCCAGAGGGAACAGTGCAGCACTCAGCGGCTGTGGGTTTCTTCCAAGGGCTCTGGGACTTCTGGCTCGAGCTGTCAGTTCTCCATGTATGGGTATCAGTGAGCCACTGCCTACTGGAAACCCATTCTTCCCCCTTGGCCTACAGCTCCATTACTAATTAGCTATTGTGGTCTTGGGCAAATGACTCAGCCTCTCTGGGCCTCATTACCTCAACTAAGAACTGTTTTAAGGTACAAGAGTTCATAGGCAGGAAGTCCTTGACACAGAGAGGATAAAATACTAGTTGTTTCTCTCTTTCCTAAAAGAGGTCTTAAAAGGTAATTTGGAAGTTGAGAGACAGAAAACCATTGAGAAAGTGATGCATCCACAAACCCTCAGGCAGAATCCATTCTCCCCTTCAGGGCTGCAAACAAATTCGAGTACCCTAAATTCAGGGCTGACCCCATGAAACAAAGCAGACAGTAGAAAGGGCGAGAACCTTTCCAGAAGGCCTACTCCCTGCCCTCCAACAATCCTGCAGGGAAAATGTCTACCACAAAATGAAATGTCCGTAATGGAGCCCTGAGAACCCCACGTGACCCAGCATATTGCTTTTTTCTGTTAAGTACTTACTGAAGGTTTACTCTGTGTCTGGCCCTGTGGTATGTTGTAAGTAAACCACAAATGTCTTCCATGTCCTGACATGCTTTTTAGGGAGATGCACAAGATCCTATACAAATCACAGAGGCCTGAAGACCTGGGTGTTACACGTCAGGGTGCCCCTCCTGCCCTGGTAACATATGATTCAGGAGGAAGCAGCCTCATGCCCAGAAAATTAATGGGCCTTCAAATGCCTCCCAGAGCCTTTTATAATTCTTCTCACAGCTCTGTTTCATACTTGATAGAAAGCCAAGAGGAGAAGAGTAATTTAAGCAAATGTTTTCCATCTATATATTCTTTTTAGAGAAACAATTTGTTCCTGAGGGCATAAAAAAATATGAATACTGAAGAACAAATGAGGTTCAAACTCAGTGGAAGGAGAGACATAATAAAGATTAGAGCAGAAATAAATAAAATTGAGAAGAATAAAACAACAGAAAGAATCAATAAAAGCAGGAGCTGGTTCTTCGAGAAAATAAGCAAAATACATAAACCCCTAGCCAGACTTATCAAGAAAAAAAGAGTCTACACATATAAACAGAATCAGAAATGAAAAAGGAAAAGTCACTATGGACACAACAGAAATACAAACACTTATGAGAGAATACTATGAAAAATTATATGGTAACAAACTGGATAACCTAGAAGAAATGGACAACTTTCTAGAAAAATACAACTTCCAAGGCTGACCCAGGAAGAAACAGAAAATCTGAATAGACCAATTGCCAGCAAAGAAATTAAATTGGCAATCAAAAAACTACCTAAGAACAAAACCTCTGGACCAGACGGTTTCACTGTGGAATTTTATCAAACTTTTGTGAAGACCTAATACCCATCCTCCTGAAAGTTTTCCAAAAAGTAGAAGAGGAGGAATACTCCCAAACTTATTCTACAAGGCCAACATCACTCTAATACCAAAACCAGGCAAAGACACCACCAAAAAAGAAAATTACAGACCAATATCCCTGATGAACATAGATGCAAAAATACTCAACAAAATATTAGCAAACCGAATTCGAAAATACATCAAAAAGGTCATCCATCATGATCAAGTGGGATTCATCCCAGGGATGCAAGGATGGTACAACACTCGAAAATCCATCAACACCATCCACCACATCAACAAAAAGGACAAAAACCACATGATCATCTCCATAGATGCTGAAAAAGCATTTCACAAAATTCAACATCCAGTCATGATAAAAACTCTCAACAAAATGGGTATAGAGGTCAAGTACCTCAACATAATAAAGGCCATATACGACAAACACACAGCCAACATTATACTTACCAGTGAGAAGTTGAAAGCTTTTCCTTTAATATCGGGAACAAGACAAGGATGCTCTCTCTCCCAAATTCTATTCAACAAAGTAATAGAGTTTCTAGCCACAACAATCAGACAACACAAAGAAATAAAAGGCATCCAGATTGGCAAGGAAGAAGTTAAACTGTCCCTGTTTGCAGATGACATGATATTGTTACTAAAAAACCCTAAAGAACCCACTCCAAAACTACTACACCTAATATCTGAATTCAGTAAAGTTGTGGGATACAAAATTAACACACAGAAATCTGTTGCATTCCTATACACTAATGATGAACTAGCAGAAAGAGAAATCGGGAAAACAATTCCATTCACAACTGCATCAAAAAGAATAAAATACCTAGGAATAAACCTAACCAAGGAAGTGAAAGACTTATACTCTTAAAACTACAAGACACTCATGAGAGAAATTAAAGAAGATACCAATAAATGGAAACACATCCTGTGCTCATGAACAGGAAGAATTAATATTGTCAAAATGGCCATCCTGCCTAAAGTAATCTGCAGATGCAATGCAATCCCTATCAAAATACCAACAGCATTCTTCAATGAACTAGAGCAAATCATTCTAAAATTTATATGGAACCACAAAAGACCCCAAATCGCCAAAGCAATCCTGAGAAGGAAGAATAAAGTGGGGGAAATTACGCTCTCTGACTTCAAGCTCTACTACAAAGCCACAGTAATCAAGACAATTTGGTACTGGCACAAGAATAGACCCATAGACCAATGGAACACACTAGAGAGCCCAGATATAAACCCAAGCATATATGGCCAATTAAT
>JAQQAC010008880.1:44656091-44699142 GCA_029783875.1 Phataginus tricuspis | reverse complement strand
TTTCTAGTTTTATACCTTTGTGATCTGAGAAGTTGGTTGGTAGGATTTCAATATTTTTGAATTTACTGAGTTTCTTTTTGTGGCCTAGAATGTGGTCTATTCTGGGAAATGTTCCATGTGCACTTGAGAAGAATGTGTATCCTGCTGCTTTTGGGTGCAGAGTTCTGTAGATATCTGTTAGGTGCATCTGTTCTAGTGTGTTGTTCAGTGCCTCTGTGTCTTTCCTTATCCTCTGCCTGGTTGATCTATCCTTTGGAGTGAGTGGCGTGTTAAAGTCTAATGGAGACTATTTTAAAACAGAAAAATAAAACAAAAGGGCCTCGGGAAAAAAATAACTGAAAAAAAAAGAAAGAAAAAGAAAAGGGCCTCAGGAAAATACAGGCAAATATTTATATACTCTAGGGAGAGGGACAGTCCCCAAAGACAGAAGAGACAGAAAAATAAGAATTAATACAAGAATAAAGGGAACCATAATGGAAAAGTTGAATGCATTTAACATAAAAAGTTTACATCAAAATATGGCCAAAATCACAAACACCAAAAATAAAAATGCAAATAATCAGAGAATATGCTTTCAACAGTATATAACCATAAAAGGGTTAATATCTTTAATGTATGAGATCTCAAATCAATAAGAAAAGGACAAATACCATGCCCTCACTATAAAAACAGGCAAAAGACATAAACAGGTAAACCACAAATGAAGATATCCAGTCAATAAACAGTTGAACTAATTTCAACCTCAACAGCAATTCAAAGAAATTCAGATTAAAAGTATAAGGTTCCATTTTTCTCCTATAAATTGGCAAATATGAATTAAAAATGATTCTCAGTGCTACTGAGTCTGCAGGGAACAGGGTAGTCTTAGACAGGGATGGGGAGTAAAACCTTCCTGGGGACAACTTAATAATGTATATCAAAAGCTGTAAAAATACATGTAACCTTTGACCCACAGATTTTTCTAGAAATTTATCCCAAGGAAACAATCTTGTATCTTAAGATTTAGTTACATAAATAATTACTGCAGCCCTTCTTAGAATGTCAAAAGGTAGAAAACAGTAGGGATGGATTACTTAAATTAAGGCAAATCTACATAATAAAATATTATGCAGCTATTAAGATGGACCAGATCCCAGTTCATTAACACGGAAAGCTGTTTAAAACCTAGAAAACTGAGGTTTCATTAATGTGGAAAGAAATCTGTACACCTAAAAAAATAGCCTTTCTATTAGAAATACAGTTTCAGGGAATAAAGGGCAGAACCAAGTTCGTATGTAACACATAACACACACACACACACACACACACACACACACACACACACACACACACACATTTTCTTATAATAGAAAAACTAAAAAGAACTCAACTATTCATCAGTAGGGGAATGGTTCAATAAATTTGGTATACTCACCAATGAAATACTATGCAGACATAAAAAAAATAAATGACTTCTCTCTATGCATTAGCATGGAAAAACCCCAAGGTAAAAAAAAGCAAGAAGCAAAATAGCGTATATAATACATAACATAATGTACATAATGTTATATACTATAAAGGGAAGAAAATAAGATAATATTTGTATTTGCTTATATCTGGATTAGAAAAAAAATCCACACACTGGAAGAAGAAAAAAGAAAATTATTAATAAAAGTGGCTAACTCTAAGCAGCTAGGGGAGAGGAGGATGTGAGGTAGGTAGGGACAAGTCGTATAACACATCTCAATGCATATTTGTTTTAATTTTGAACCATATGACTATTACTTTTCTCCCCCAAAAAACAAATGAAAAATTAAGAGACCCTGGGAATAGGAAGGATGTGTTATTCAAATAAAGTAACACCATATAAAAATTCTTCGGTACAGTGTTTTGGATGACTCAGTGAACTGATAGCCTATTACCTCAGAGAGACAGGTAGATTGCTGTCACTACTTGTTGCTCTACTGGGAACTAAAGGCGTGGTTTCCAAAAACACATGCCACTTGAATGAGCAAGACATACCGAACAGCCTGCCGCCGGCTGGGCTCTGAGCCATCTGCACAACTGCAGGCTGAGCCTGATAAACAAAACAAGATGGAATCACAACAGAGTCATGGCAATCAGCCTCTGCAGCATCAGGAAGGGAGCTGAACCAGTTCCCTCCAGCAAATCAGGCTTTAAAGACTGCAAAGCACTCTCACAAGCTTTACCCTTTAATCTAACCATTTCTCTGAGAAAAGTGCTAATAGTGGAAAAAACGGAAGCCCAGGAGGTCAAAGCCTGTCCAAGATCACCACACACAGG
Source organism: Phataginus tricuspis (assembly GCA_029783875.1). Classification (NCBI taxonomy): domain Eukaryota; kingdom Metazoa; phylum Chordata; class Mammalia; order Pholidota; family Manidae; genus Phataginus; species Phataginus tricuspis. Next base: position 44,696,859 of record JAQQAC010008880.1, on the reverse strand, counting down.
AACTAGAACCCAGGTCTCTTGGCACCAAGTCGGTTCTCTTCTCATTCGATCCTCTGGACCTCACTTCCACCCACTTCCCATCTTGGACCTCACAGTTGATTTATATTCGGATGGCTGAGCACAGTGTAATGGGATGGTGGGCGCCCAGGGGAACCTCCCCTGCTTTCCTGCAGACTCATCTGTGATAGGACCCGAGAAAGCCTGGTCTGACGACCTCTGAAGCAACTTGGTATCAGAAAACAGAAATCTATATTGGAGATGAAAATACCAACCACAGATCAACACTGACAGGGCATTCAGATAATGGTCTAGGCAGAAGCAGACTATATTTAATAAGATGTTCTGGTGAGCGAAGGCTCCAGCTGCCTCCTTACCTGGAATCAAAGAAGGTGCCATCCAGAAGCGTGCCATTGTAATGATACCTGAGAAAGTCCCCACTTTGACTTCGTCGCTCACAGTTTTCAGGTACTACCTTGTTCTCAATGGAAATGCCATCCTTGGGGTTATGGAGGTCCAATAATGCAACATCAAATACCAGAGATGCCTGTCCAGGAATGTCTTTCCCTAGAGTGGAACGGAGGAGGAGGATGAAATCAGGACGCAACATTTAGGAAGTACTTTACAACTCGACACTCATGGTGTTGGTGCTACTCATTTCTTGAAGTTTTCAAGCCAAGGAAATAAATGTTCTTCCACATCTTGGGTGGTCCCCCATGGTGCCTAAATATGCTCTCTCACCATGTTGTTCAACCACAGGCTGGCAGGTCTAATTCTTTTTATTAAGGTATCATTGATATACACTCTTATGAAGGTTTCACAAGAAAAACAATGTGGTTACTACATTCACCCTTATTATCAAGTCCCCCCCATACCCCATTGCAGTCTCTGTCCATCAGTGTAGTAAGATGCTACAGAGTCCCTACTTGTCTTCTCTGTGCTACACTGTCTTCCCCATGACCCCACACACACCATGTGCACCAATCATGATACCCCACCATCCCCTTCTCCCTCCCTCCCCACCCACCTTCCCCCACCCTCTGCTTTGGTAACTGCTAGTCCCTTCTTGGAGTATGTGAGTCTACTGCTGTTTTGTTCCTTCAGTTTTGCTTCGTTGTTATACTCCACAAATGAGGGAAATCATTTGGTACTTGTCTTTCTCCGCCTGACTTATTTCACTGAGCATAATACCCTCTAACTCCATCCATGTTGTTGCAAATGGTAGGATTTGTTTCTTTCTTATGGCTGAGTAGTATTCCACTGTGTATATGTACCACATCTTCTTCATCCACTCATCTACTGATGGACACTTAGGTTGCTTCCATATCTTGGCTATTGTAAATAGTGGCAGGTATAATTTGAAGCCTGACTTCATCAAAAAAAAGGAGCAAACCAGTATTCATGACCTGAGACTACAGTAAACATATTTTCTATGCTTGTGCTGGCAGATTAAGGCTCTATGTGGGTAAATATGCACCCACATGCAAACCCAAATACATGCCTCTGTGGCTTTCTGTTTGTGTACAAATGCAAATCACAGACACTTAAAGGCATAAATTCCAAAGCTTGGATCTGGTTGTGGAGAGCACTGCAGACTTTTTCTTTGGAACTAAACAGTCAATTCTTTTAAGATGCAAAATTCAAAACTCAATCTTTTCAGTGCATCTGAAACAAGATATAAATTAAACTAAAGCTAGCTGAGATAAAAGAAAAAAATGGCACCCACAATCCAAAATAAAAATAGTCCTTAAATCATCTCTATCTCACTTCTGGATGGTATGGCTTGGCTTAGATATTCCTAATATTGGGGATTTATTGATAAATGCAAATGATAATCCACATGAAGAGATCATTGGGCACTAGGTCTTCCTGCAAAGACCAACATCAACCAATAAATAACTCTAAATCCAGGACTTTGGGATAAAAGAAAGTTAACTAACAGACCACCTACCTCAACACCCTTACCACTGGTAATACCATACAGAGGAGGAGGCCTGGGTAAGCGAAGACCGCAAGCCAAGCCTCGGCTCCTTCAATTGGCTCTTCGGCAGGGTCCACCCAGACTCCTTGCCCTCAGGGGAGTGGTGAAATCTGTGGAAGGTGGGCTGCTGAGTCAGTCCCTGGAATGCAAGGTGTGGCCAATTCTTGAAGTGTGTGTGTGTGTGTGTGTGTGTGTGAATTTTAATCTTTTGTACTTTCTCTATCTTTTAATTTAATAGAAAAAAAGAAAGCCTTAAGTTAACCCCAGGGGTTTAAGTTTTTCTAGCATTATCATGTACTGAATGACTATTTGGGGTTTTTTATAACAACTTTATTGAGCTATAATTCCCATACCATACAATTCACCTTAGCTAGACCTGGACACCTAAGCACAATACTAAATTAAAAAGTATTACAAAACAACTATTTTAAATAAGCTATTTATTTTAAATATTTATATTATTAACTAGTTATAATAAATGAATAATAGTCCTCATATTAGAGTAGGTTTCTAGTTTTATTATATGTCATATGCATGTGGATGATGTCAAAAGGATTTGGGAACCAAGGGAAATGAACTTCCACTGGCCAAGGCTGAGACAACTTGAGCATCGATAAGAATGATCACGTATCTCACGGAGGGAGAATTAAGGCATATTTAGAGCTATTGTGTTCAAACTTTATTTTTCTTTTAGCAGGAAATCCCCACCCACCCTGCTTTTTAAAGAAACTGTCTGCAGTGGAGGTGGGCAGGGAAGAAGGCTAAGCCCCATCCACTTAGGCTCCCCTCTCCTCCTGCTCTGTAGACCTACAAAGCCAGGAAACACACCTTGGAAGACATTCTATTAGGGGGTTAGTTAAGTCAGGCAGCACTGTCAGTAAACTTCTTAATAACATCATGTTTTCATGTCCATTCTTAACTACATATATCTGCTTGTTTAAATGCCCAGAGGTCTTTTTGTTGTGTCAGCCTGTCACTATGATTAAATGTGCCTGAAATTCAAATATGAGTAACTGAGAAACTCTACCAGCTAATATTCTGTTTTTCCTCACAGTAAAACTACAAACAGGACACTTATTCAAATTACTGTTTTTTTCCAGCATTATGCTTTGCATTTGTCCACATGGAACTAAGTCCACAGGTAAAACCCACTGTGGGGGTATGAATCAGAGAAAATATGGTGATTCTGGCATCAGATGCTAAATTCTACTTTGGTGTTTACAGCCTTTACACTGTCTAGTTCAAATCCCATTTCACAGATGGGAAAATGCAGCTGGAAAGGTTGGTGCCCAAGGTTACAGCTGAGGAGGCAGTAGCAGACACCTAACTTAGGAACACCAAGGATCATGAATATGTGGAGGTTTACACAACTCAGTCATTGGATAGCAGATGATCTAGACCAGCACTGCTAGACAGAACTTTCTGCAGTGATGGAAATGCTCTGTATCTGAACTGTCCAGTGTGGTAGCCCTTAGTAACATGTGGCTATTAAGTACATGAAAAGTGGCAGTGTGACTAAGGAACAGAATTTTACATTTTATTTAATTTTAATTTAAGTATAAACAGTCCTATATAGTTAGTGGCTACCATGGTGGACAGTGCAAGTGGAGACCAGAAAGTCTGGTGGGTTTCACATGGTAAGTTACATTAATCACTGCAATAAAAGTAAGGACAGATAAGGGTGGCCTGAGGAATGCAAAGAACTTACCATCTCCATCTTCTCCATAGGCCAGAAAAGGAGGTATGGTGATGACGCGCTTCTCCCCCACACACATTCCCAACAGCCCTTTATCCATTCCGGGAATCAGCCAGCCAATTCCCACATATGTATCATATGTTTTCATGCGATTGTGACTGAAAACCAATGAGAAAGGGGAGAAGTTCCATGCCATGAGGGTGTTTTCAATTCATCCCACAGGAAGGTTTTAGTTATCCAGATCTAACCTAAATGGTGAGCCCTTCCCCATCCCCAGAGACAGGCATTTATGGATCTTTGCTCCCAAACAGAGAAATCCTCAAGTTAAGGAAGACATGAAAAGTGTAGCATTAAGCCACAGTGTTCCACAAAAATAGGCCTGCTAGTCTATCTAACCCAACATGAGAGGAAAGCCCAAAGGGTTCATTGTTCTCTGGCTGAGCACTTTACTTCTGCACTTCTCTGTAGGTTCATATTCATTCAGCCTGCTCCTCCACCATCCATGGAAAAACCATAAAAATGAACCAAAAAATGCATGAACCTACTTGGAATAGGTGCTGTTACTTAATGATGAGATCTCAAAATATGTTAATTTAGATAAACCTTGCTCTTAGATTTTTCTAAGATGTATGAAAATGTTGACTCTGGTACTGTGAAACATGAAACAGTAACCAAAAACCTTAAGTAAAGGAGTTGGTGCTGTAAAAGTTGGAAACCAGATTTTCTGGTTTCTCCAGGGGCAAAAAATCAGGTGAGATGGAAGGAACTAAAGGGCCCTTCACTACCCTAAATGGAGGCACTTACCTTGAATCAAACAGTGTCCCATCCAAGAATGTCCCATTGTAGTGGTACCTTACAAAATCAGACACCTGGATGGTCCGAGAGCAACTGGGGGGCTTGAAATAAGTGTGAATCTGAACCTGATCTTCAGAATTCCAAATATCCATCAGAAGTACATCAAAATGAAGCACTGAATTTGGGGGGATCACACCAGCTAAAAATTAAAGAGAGTTCACACTGAGAAGCTGCTGCCTTTCAGCCAAACGCCTAGGATGATGCTGAAGGGTTCAAGGGGTCACTGGTATACAATTCCAAAAATGGACTACATGCCTTCTCTCTTTCCTCCAAAGGAAATAGAAAAAAACAATTTTCCTCTCACAAGGGTAACATCAATATACCTATGTTAATAACACCTTCTTTCATATCTAGGAGAAATGAGCCTAAGATGAAATTTTAGCTGTGTGTTTTTGGGGTTTCTAGCTCTCCCCGTGACCCTCCGAGCCTGCAGAGGGAAAAAAAGGGAGAAAGGCACGCCCCGACAAGGCGAGAGCCGGAGAGATAGGAGAGATAAGAGAGATAAGACCCGGCTGTCCGCCCGGTCACCAGCCCTCGTTCGAGGACAATCAGACATGACAGGGAGCTCAGTCAAAGCAGGAACTCGTTTATTGCAGCTTAGAGCACGGAATATATAGGGTGTGGTCTCTTCTGATTGGTTCCACCTTATGCTAACAAGGCGATCTTCAAATTTCCAATTACGCACAGAGTTGTGCGCATGCGCAGTTGTCTCTGACGGAAGCAGTGGACCTAAGTGAGAACACGTGACAGGAAGCTGTGGCGCAGCAGAAATTCAAAAGGTTCTCAGCGGCCATCTTTGTGGTGCAGCTGAGATTCAAAGGTAGTTCCCCACAGCACGTATGAGTATGTGTGTGTTTGCTGCTTCTCATTTTCCCCAGTCTAAAGCTTTCAAAGATTCTCTGCCAATGTTCTGGTTGTTTCTGCAGATATGTTTATAAACATGGAACAAAAACTTACCAACTCCTTCACTTCCATAGGCCAGCTTTGGGGGGATCGTCACAAAACGCCTCTCATTTACACACATTCCGACCAGAGCTTGGTCCATCCCTGCGATCAGTTGTCCTTTTCCCACAAACACGTTGAAAGTGGAATCTCTGTCATAGCTGAGGGCCCAAAAGGTAGAGCGAGAGAAAGAAAAGTATGAATTAATCCTTCCCTTAGTGAAACTAACCAGTAAAAATGAGAAGGTCACTGCAGAGCAAAAAGCCACTAGAGGAGTTACAGGAAATGTCTTCACTGGACAAAGCTTGTAGGGCTGGACTTTTTTAATTGCCTTGAATATTGCTAGCAAATCTAGTCAGATAAACAACACATAACTCCCTACAAAAAAAATGTAAATTAAGTTAACTTTGCACAATAGCTACCAATTCTTCTACTAAAAAATTAGTTGGCCTTATGCTGGAAAATGAACAATGGAATCATGGCTGTGACCCATGCTGTCATCCTCCTGAATGTGAAACTCAGCAACCTACATGGGTTTGCCCAGGAGGAGACTATGCTGGGTGCTCGGGGGATATAAAGACATCCAAGATATGGACTTTGCCTATTGTAAAAAATTGGCAGAGAAACCCACAAAGTTTCAGACACTGTGTTTAAGAAAATGACTACAGGGCTTGGTTTATAATAATGAAACACTGGAAATAACTTAGAATTCAAGGATATGGCACTGACTGCATTTAAGGCAAGGACATACAAAAAAATGCTGTGTTCCCATATAAAATAACAGATCTCTCTGCACTGGCATGGAAGGACATACACATCAAGAGGAAAGTGCAGGTTACAGAGCCACAGTATAAAATAATGTCATTTTGAATTTACTTACAGACACACATGTGAGAAAATCCACAAGGTGATCAACATGAAAATATTATCAATGGTAATCTACAGGTAGGAGATTTCAGGTGACTTAATTTGTTTTGTCTTTAATTCTCTCTTAATTTTCAAAATGATCATGTAATACCTGTATAAAAGGATGTTAAGAGCTGTTGGCATTTACCTCATTAGGATGTTTTGCCCTTCATGTGGCAGCCCACTTCCACCTTTTCCTCATTTTCCCTAATGAACAGCTTGGGCCAACACTACAGCCCAGCTTCCTCAGACCTGCCCCCCTGTCCCTTCTCTCCTCCAGTTTTACAACCCATTTTAATAGCTTTACTTGCTCTGAGGTCAGTGAACAGACAGCAAGATTCCAAGTTCAGGCCTAAGCCTGAGGACAAAAGCACATGATCAGTTTTGTGCCCAAGACAGCTTTACACCTCCACTCTCCAAGGGACCAATACTGCCCCTGGGAATGCCAGCTCTTGAATTTCACTTGGCTGGGGACTCCATGCCCTGAACCATCATCAAACTGGTGGGCTTATGTGAATAATGGACTAGAACACAAGGCTTCAAAGACAGCCCAGGTACAGAACATGTGTAAAACAATGCACAGACTGGAAACTGCTTCAAAAATATGTTTTTCGTCCACAGAACCTGAATATAGCTCCCAAATTTAATGACAGTTTTTAAAAATAACTACTATTACAGAGCATTTATTTTGTGTCAGGCACCACGGAAAACTAAGTCTTGACATATACGACTCCATTTAATGTCATGTGACACTTCAAGGTGGTGCTGAGACTTAGGCTCCTGGGAGGTGAAAATTTTTCCAAGCTCACAAAGTTAGTCGAGTGGGAAAAAAGCTAGAACCCAGTACTTTTCTCCTCTTGCCCTCCAGAGCTTCCCTAGATGCTCGTAGTATTCATTTCTTCATTTGATGACTCCCTAAGCAAAGTGCTGAAAATAAAAAACACTTTTCTGAAAGAAAATGTAATTTACACACACAAGAAACTATCAATGCAAGATCAGTCTTATCTTCTGCTTAAAACTCTGACCATCTGGAAAAATAAAGTCATTCTGAGCAAATTTGTCCTGATCAGAACAACTGGCACAATTCTTGTGTAGCGTCAAGCCCAGAACTGGTCCATGAAAATTATTTCTGCAAGCTCTGGAATAAGCACCTACACAGCCTGTCCCAGGATCTGGCTGATTTATACCTTTTGCAGACGTTCTGCAGGAAACAGGTGATACATCCAAATTAGGCAGTTCCAGGAAACTTTAATAAAGGAGCTGGGTGCAAAAGTGTGTGGATGCAGAGAAACATAAGGGGCAGTGTAGTACCTCTGGGGTCGAATAGGAGGTGCTGTTGTCACACCTGGGTTTGAAGGATCTAAGGATAGTGAGGGTGTCTCAGGGCCACCTGACAGATGCAGAGGGGAGGGCGGCAGAGCAGGACCTCTCATTGAGGGACAAAGAGGTGGTGACTCTATAGGCGGGGAGCCAGGGGAATAAATATCTCCACGTCACTCTCCTCCCTCTGATCTCCAACTGATGCCCCATTGGCTGAACACAATCAGAAGCCAGATGACAAGAGGGTCATTGATATAATCCATACTATGCACATGTAGTCCATAGAGGTCAGCCTCCCAGAACAAAAGTAGAACAGGGGTAGAGTGGACCTAGAAAGGCAAATGGAAGTCATCCAGCACATCCAAAACTCTCCTTTCCTCCCCAGCAGCTTATTTTTTTCCCCTGCTCACTCACTGCTGCAGACCCTTTGATCGCCACCCTACATGTCTGCCTTCCCCTGCCCCTGTGATGGGAGGCATCTGCAGCACCCTTCAACGGTATTCTTCAAGATTACTGGCCCAAGGACCACTAAGACAGAAGACATCACATAAAACCCATCATATCCGACTCATTAAACTGCCTCCACACAAGCACACATTCATTATCTTGCAGCATATTCCTCAGGATAAGTAACCATTCCTTGTGGCTCTACCCATAAACCATAAATACTGTGGTTCTATTTCTAAATGTAGGCTTCAAACTGCAGTGAGGATGAGCTTTTAAAAAAATATGGAGCCGAATATACTTCCTCTCTAGAGCCTCTGAAGCCCATTCCTTCCCCAAGCTCCTAAGCAATTCTTTGTAAAAAAAAAGGACTTAGGAACTCAGAGAGGAGATCATTGCTGTCAAGAGATGACAACAAGATTTGGAAGACAGAAAGGGTATGAAGAAGTGGGAACTGACCTAGAAGAGAAGAAACAGAATCTGGGTGTACGGAAAAGAGAAGTTTGACCAAGGGTGGCCCCATGTGCCTCCGACCCTGCAGAGGCTGCAGAGTGGAAGGCGGCAGGGCAGAAGGAAGTCTGCAGCTTGAATTCTGCCTTCAGAACAGCTACACCCCACCTTGGAGTCCCTTCTCCACTCCTGTTAGCTTGGAAATTATAATTTTAAGCTTTATGGAATTATAAACTCTGCACAGATGTATTACTTCTTAAAACTAAAACTTTTTGCAAAATTCGACATACACTTACACTACTTGTTGCTGAGATAATTTTTATCTCAGATCCAGAAACAAAGGCCATATTCAGAGGGGAGAGAAAACTGCCCTGTAGTTGGAACTGACCCAGGTGAGATTCGACACCCTCCCCTAGATTGAGCCTGGGCCCAACTGCAGACTCGACAGTGGGGAAGGAACGTATGACTTTTCTGCCTCCCACCTCTCTCCCCGCAGCACACACTCCTGAAAACGACTCTGGGCTTCCCAGGCCCTTTGCCCAAGAGTATTTCCCTGAAACAACCACCTCTACCAGCAACTAATTAGCTCTGGCAGGGGGAAAAGGCAAGCCATTAATGAACTGGCAGGCTACCTGCTATCCAGAAGGAAAAATGGCAGACTGTTGCAAGGTAGGAAGAGAGAGAAGGCTATGGAGGAGGGAGAGATGAGCAAGGAGTGGAGAGAAGAGAAAAGAGAGGGAATGTATCAATTCACACCTCCACAGAAGATGCGACCCTGAAATGTGAGTAGAGGGTGTGGATGGTCTTTGACACATTAAAGATCATTAAAAGAAAAACTACAAAACAAAGTAAAATCATTACATTGCTATTGTGGATTTTTGTTTTTAAGCACCTACACAAGTTAAAATGTCAGATCTCTATAAATAATTATTGTCTTACACAAGTCCTCAAACCAGTAAAACATAGCTAAGTTAAATAAACAATATGAATGTACAGTTGCTCACAATGACCCACAAATGAAAAGTAGAAGCAATGCCATTTAGTCTTTGCAAGGTTAGGTTGGCTGGAGAATGGCCCCAGGGGACTCTAGTCAGAAGAACTGCCTGGAAGCTAGGCTCTGTTCCTAAAGTCAGCAGAACCACCCTGGGCTAATGCACTAGCAGCAGCTTCTCTTTCATCAGGTGGCTTTTCCATAGGAAGAGCTGCTATGCAGATTCTCACTTTCAAAGCTCCCTGCCTAAGTGAGCATGTCCGCATTAACCAATCTTCCTGCAGCACTCAATCTTCCTGCCTCCAGCCCACACCTGACACAATCTCTGGTGCAGCCTGGACCACTAGCTCTTCTCCGAGAAGTTGTCCTGCAGAAGGGGTGAGCCTTAACACACCTCACTTAACACCCACCAGGTGAGCACCTGACCCAAGTGGAACCAATCATCCTCTCACCTGGGAATGTCAAATGGAGACAGACTACAGTTAGTGTCACTGGACTCCAAGGGCCATGACTACAGCATGGGAACTCTGCTGGTGCTCTCCCTCCAGAGAGGGGAAGAATGAAGCCCCTCTGCGCCCCTTGGAGGGATGCAGAAAGGTACCTCAGTTCTTGATTTTGGACCATCAGGAGGAATTGGAGATTCTGCCAATAAATTCTCTCCCTTTCTGCTTAAGCCAACTGGAGTGGATTCTGTGTCCTTTTCCCACCCTGACTTGAGGGCAACGATTGCTTTTTCTTAGATAGACTTTATTTTTTAGAGCAATTTTAGTTTCATATCAAAATTGAATGGAAGTCGCAAAGAATTGCCATATATCCCCTGCCCCTACCCCACCCAGCCTCCCCTATTATCAACAACCCCCATCACAGTCGGGCATTTTTTATAATCCACGAACCTATCACTATCACCTGAAGTCCACAGTTTACATTAGGGTTCGCTCTCGGCGTGGTGCGTTCTATGGGCTAAGATGCATGTGCAACGACATGTATCCACTGTGGTATCGTACAGAGTAGTCTCACTGGAGAGCAGGGATGTTTATCTGTTCTATTCTCTGTGACATCTCAGCACCTTGAACAGTAGGTACTCGGTAAGTATTGTTTAATGAATAAGTGAATGAATGAGTGGATATATAAAATGAAGCTGACCTCTGTAATGAGTCTATGATTCTTTTAGAGAAATGGTTCTCAGAGTATGGTCCTCAGAACGTCAGCATCAGTAACACCTGGGAACTTGTTAGAAACGCAGGACCTACTGAGTGAGGCTCTGTGTAGCACAAACTCTCCAGGTGATTCTAATGCGTGTACAGTGTGAACACTCCTGTACTAGAGAACCGCACCTAACAGGGCACGCAGTAGGCGCACAATAATGGCTATTGAGTGTTTGGAACTTAAGAGCCAGTGGACAGGCCTGGAGGCTATGGACGAAATGGCTAGATGCTGGTTTGCCAGCTAAAGTTAACAGGAACATATTAAGCATCAGTCCCCAGATGGAGTCAGAGTGAACAAAGAGATCATTCCTCTAACCCTTACTCGAGGAATGCTATGGAATTCCTAAAAAGCTGAATCAGGAATGGCTGACAAGGAGCTCCCAAGATGGACAGTGCAAGCAGAACCCCACAGAAACCTGCAGGTGGGAAGCTGCTGTCTTCTCCTTGCACTGGGAGCAGCAGCCCCAGAAGCATAGGAACAGGCCCATGGAGGCTTTGAAATAAAATGAATGTCTAAGCCAGTGGTCAAGGGCAGAAGCTGAACCTCCTGGCAACTGCAAATGCCCATAAGCTCACAAGACAGCAACTGCACCAAGATGCAGATGGAAGGCTCTGAGGGAAGAAAGGCCCTTTGTGGTTTATAACTCTGGTTGGGGTGATAGTCATCCTTTTCTGCTCGGCAAAATCTCCACATCAGCAGCCAAAGTCCAAAACACCTTAGATTTCTCCTGTCCTGAGATCTTTGGGCAGGAACAGCAAAGTCATGTTCTAATACTTCATAAATTCCCAAAGGAATGCAGGCCCTAAAGAAGAACTCACATCAGTGAGCCACCTGCTGTGTGCCCTGCCCCTCCGCTCCACTGTCCTCACTGCAGCCACAGGCACCTTTGTAACATGCAAGTGTGAGGGTCTAAGTCCAATGATTAAAACTCATCATTGGCTTTCCACTGTCCTTAGACAAAGTCCAAACAAACTCCATAGCCAAGCAGACAAGATCTCTCAAAGGCTGGCCCCAGCCTTCCTCTCTGGCCTCCTCTTCTCACCTTCCTTTTCCTCCTGTCACTTCCCTACTCACACTCCAAGCTCAGCCATACTGAACAGCTTTCACACACCCCAAAACAATGCTCCCCAATCCCAATCCCTCACCCCTCAGCAGCTCCCTGGTAAATCTGAATCATCCTCAGGTCTTATCTCTGCCATCCTGGGACTCCATCCTGACCACTTCCCAACCCCTGACCCCCATGCAACATACAGTTAAGCCTTCTGTGTGTTTGCACAGCTCCTTGCCCTTCTTCCATCATATAGATGTATAGACTATAGACTCTGGCACTAAACTGCCTAGGTTCAAAACCCCACTCCACCACTTAGCCAGATTTCTTGGGCAAATTGCTTGAACTTTTTGAGCCTCAGTTTGTTCATCTGTACCCACCTCACTGCCTTGAATTCATCTGAGATTGAATGAAGTAATATATGTAAAAGCATTCAGTAAGAGCTCTGTGTGAAGTCTAGGTGAGAGGAGAAGTCAGTGGTATTATCTTTTCTGTACATATCACGCCATGTAACTGCCTGGTCTATAAATGGTGTGGACAGGGAGGGACACCATCTTCAGAGGCAGACCCTGCGTACATGGTTGCTGAATAATGGTAGCTCCTCTGTACGCCTCCCACTGATCCACACAGCTTCAGTGTCTGCCTTGCCTGGGGGGTAGACAACTCGTATAAATGGAAATGGTTAATTACCATCAGTGCAAGCAGGAAATTCTTCCTTATTTCCTAATTAAAGGATCAAGTGAAGGAAAATATACAAATGGCCAATAAAGACAAGAAAAGATGTTCAGCATCATTAGCCATTAGAGAAATGTGAATCAAAAGGATAATGAGATACCACTTCATATTTACAAGGATGGCTATAATCAAAAAGACAATTACAAGTGTTGGAGAGAATGTGGAGAACTAGGAATCCTCAGACGTTTCTAGTAGGAATGTAAAATGGTGCAGCCATGTTGGAAAATGGTTCGGCAGTTCCTCAAAAAGTTAAGCACAGTTACCGCAGGACCCAGCAATTCCAAATCTAGGTATATACCCAAAATAAATGAAAATGTATATTCACACAAAACCTTGTACACAAATGTTCATTAGCCAAAAATCGTAAACAGACCAAATGCCCATCAACTGATGGATAAACAAAATGTGGAATAGCCATTCAATGGAATATTATGTAACCATAAGAAGGAATGGATTATTGATATATGTTACAATATGGATGAACCTTGTAAACATTATACTAAGTGAAAGAAGCCAGACACAAAGCACCACAAATTATATTATTCCATATAGGGACAGAAAGTTGATTAGTGGTTACCTAGAGCCGGAGTGGAGGGGCGTGACTGCTAGAGGGATTTCTTTTTTGGAGTGATGAAAATGTTCTGGAATTAGACAGTTGTGATGGTTGTGCAACTCTGTGAATATACTAAAAACCCCACTGAATTGTATACTTTAAATGAATGAGCTGTATGGTATGTTAATTATATCTCAATCAAGCTGTTAAAAAAAAAAGCAACTGAAACAACAATAAGAAAGATCAATTCTAAGCACTTGCTTTGTACCATACAGTATGCTAAACAACGTTTGTATATTCAACTCACTGTCTTTCAAAAAAGGCAACAGAGGCTAAGAGTATTTTTAAAAAGATAACGGTCAGGAATGAGCCTTAGCACAGCCTAGGGCACATAGCAGATGCTCAACAAATAGTTTTCTTTGCCTGGTCTGGTGATTCACTGAGGGAAGTGTGGGCACAGACCTCGGCTTGTGACAGCCTCAGGGAGGAGGGCAGCCTGGAACTGGAGGAAAAGAGGCCTTTTAACCCTAATGCTAAACTGGAGAGAAGTTGGGAAGAGATATTGTGATCTTGGGGCAGAGTTGCAGGAAAGAATCGTGGGCATTGTGCGGGGCCCCATGGCAAAGCATAGTGACTTGGTCTGGATTACCTCCTGTCCAATGGCCACAAAGAGGGGGCAGTGGCAGTTCCAATAACAGACTCTGGACTTGCATGTGACTCCACTTAAGTTTCAACCTGACTCCACTTAAACAAGTTTCTTAGCCTCAATGGCCCAAGTTATCAAACTGGCAAAATGAGGGTAATGATAGTACCTACCTCAGAGAACTTTAAGAACTAAATGAGTCCATTATATGGAAAGCACTTAGAACTACCCTGCCACACCGTGATACGTCCATAAATGTTCAAGGCTGCTATCACCGGCTTCATTATCATCATCATCTGCGAAAAGCATCACCTGACTAGGCACTAAGAGGACAGTGCCAGAAAAACAGTAAAGGGAAGCGGCAGGCAGCCATCAACGCTCTTGGGGGGGGTCTCCTCATGGAGTGCCATTGTACACGGATTTCGCGTGTGTAAATGCGTTGGGCGGAAAGGAAGGGCGTGATCTTTTCCAATCCTGCTGCACAAGATCCGATACAAGATTCCAGTCCCGGGCGGGCGGGCTGCGGGAGCCTAAGGACCGGGAGGCTCACTCTCGGGCTTTAGAGATTTAGGGTCGGGGAGCTCTGGGGTAGGAGGAGGGAGAGGGAGGAGCGCGGGGCCCGCGGGGCGGAGCTGGGGGAGGTCCGTCGGGAGGGAAAGGCCTGTCCGGAGAGAGGGGAGCGGGAGAGCGGGCGCCCAGCCTCGCAGGCCCGGCCGGCCGCTCGGAGCGCGGTACCTGGAGTCGAACTTCTGGCCGTCGGGGAACGTGCCCACGTAGTGGTAGCGCACGAAGTCGCCGCTGCGCACGGTGCGCGGGCACTGGTCCGGCACAAAACGCCGTTGGATCTGCAGCTCCGCGTCGGCGCCCAGGCCCGCCACGGGCGCCGCCTGCCCGGTCACCCAGAGCAGCAGCAGGAGCAGCGGCGGTGGGGACCGCCAGCCCCGGGCCCTGAACGCCATCGGCGGCGGCGGGGAGAGGAGCCGGGGCGGGTGAAGCGCGCGGCACGAAGCTGGCGGGGGTGCACGGCGCTCGGGCAGCGCGGCTCGGGCCTGGGCGCGCGGCGGCGTTTGCAAACGTGGAGGAGACTCCCGGCCGCGCAGCCACCCCTTGCTTCCGCCCCCCGGCCACATCCGAGCGAGGGGCGGAGCCCCGGCCGCGCGCCAGGCCCGGCCTGCTGCGCCCTGCGCCGCGCAAGCTCTGCGTGGCCCGGCCCTGCGAGCGCGGCGGCCCAAGCCACAGGCTGGTGACTCCAGAGGGGGTCCGTCTGCGGGGGAGAAACGCGTGCTGCTCGGGACGGCGCTCGGCCCAAAGCGCGGAGAGAAGCGTTCGTCCGCCGGGCTCCGCCAGTCCCTTCGGAATCTCCAGATTTAGGGCCACGAGAAGCTCCACATGACCGCTGATCTAAGTACCCCTGCTGCTTTGGGGAGCGAGAGAAACACAGATTTTTATCATTGTTTTTAACTTAGTTACAAGGATGGATTCTACGTTGAGAAAGCCTGAAAACATACTTTGTTTTTCAGGATTTTTCTTGTAATGTTTAGAGAGACTGAGGGAGGCGTGTATCGCGAGGTTCCTCTGACTGTTATTCAGCGAAAATAAGTTGCTGAGTGATCCTCAAGCCATCTATGGATGCCCTGTGAGCTGATACTTAATAGCAAGCATCCCACGTGGTCTCAGCCGAGTGACAGCTAAGAAAGACCCAGGTGCCACAAGAAACTCATTAGTTCCAGTGCATTCTTAGTTTGGAATTGGTTATTCTTATTAAAAAGTTGGACAAATGAAAGCAAATCACTGAAAGTTTCTCATTCTCATTCTTTCGGACGCAAACAATCCTGATAAGCAAATCTGGTAAAGTGCAACAGAGAGGGAGAATGAAATTGGGCACCAATCTAATTTATAAATATAGGGGCAAAAATGCCTAAATCATGAGCAAATTTAATTTCAGTAATTTATTAAGGGAATAATACACCTTTATGTGGACTACCTAGGTGACCTGCAAGTTAATGAAGTGTCAGTGTTCTCTGTAAGAGAGGAATAAAACATAAGATTATTATAGATCTTGTTAGATCCCAGAATATAATGAGAAACTACATGCAGCACTAAAGTAATGTTCACTGTTCCTAATAGAGCTTATTCTATTGAAATAGAAAACCTATTAATATGTGTCATTCTATTAACACTGGTTATATAGGTGGTTGAATTGAGTGATTTGTTTTCTTCTATATACTTTCTAGGATTCCCTTACAGTTTTAATGACTATGTC
Organism: Phataginus tricuspis; assembly: GCA_029783875.1. Lineage (NCBI taxonomy): Eukaryota > Metazoa > Chordata > Mammalia > Pholidota > Manidae > Phataginus > Phataginus tricuspis. Next base: position 44,680,829 of record JAQQAC010008880.1, on the reverse strand, counting down.
AGTATTTATTATCAAGTTTTACACAGATACAAACAAGTCAACCTTGTTCCAGTTAGGAATCTTCCACTTTTTTTTTATAATTTGTTTTATTAAGGTGTCATTGATATACAGTCTTATGAAGGTTTCACATGAAAAACAATGTGGTTACTACATCCACCCATAATATCAAGTCCCCTCCACACCCCATTGTAGTCACTGTCCATCAGTGTAGTAAGATGCCACAGAGTCACTATTTGTCTTCTCTGTGCTACACTGTCTTCCCCGTGACCACCCCCACACACCATGTGTAGTAATCATGATACCCCTCAATCCCCTTCTCCCTCCCACCCCCTTTCCTTTTCGTAACTGCTAGTCCCTTCTTGGGGTCTATGAGTCTGCTGCTATTTTGTTCCTTCAGTTTTGCTTTGTCATTATACTCCACAAATGAGTGAAATCGTTTGATACTTCTTTCTCTGCCTGGCTTATTTCACTGAGCATAGTACCCTCTAGCTTCCACTCCTGTATTGTGACTGAAGAGCAAACGTCCCACTGTGACTGGTCAATACATGCCAGCAATCTGTGCCTCAATTTCTAAGACTTCTTCCAATTTTTAAAATCCTGTGATGCTGTAAAAGAGAAGACACTCCGGGACAGGGAGGTAGACATCTGAAAAGAGGCAGGCTGAATGCTTGGCTATCACTTCCATTTTGCTTTTTAAGGCTTCCAAGTGGTTTGATTTCTTGTCATTCCTTTTAACATGTTAATTATTTGATCAAACAGTACATGTGCTCTTCAATACCTCTTTGAATCCTAAAAGACATTTTGTGAATTTGATACCTGTAGCAATCTACCAAAGAGAAAGTTTACCTCTTGATTTTAGTGACAACCTTATCCTAAGAACTAATTAAAATCAAGCGGAAACTTAAAGTATTTCCATTAAGTTTCTGTGGGTGACTTTTTGAGGATGTCCCAAGTCTTAAAACTGACTTCTTAGTCAAGAAGAGTCAAGAGTAGACTAAAAGCTCAGAAAGATGGGGAGAAGAGGTGAGTAGGCATGAGATACTAGAATAAAAACGGGGCAGGGGGAGTGAGAAAGTAAGAAGAGAAAAATAGTGAATCAGTGAGAGAATAGAGAGCCAAGATAAAAAAGAATGTGGCACAATTAGAAGGACATAAAAACATCCAAAAGTTCTGAGGAGAGGATGGAGGATGGATGTGGGAGCAGCATGCAGGAGGGAAAGGGGATCTGAAAAAGGATTGGACTGAATGAAAACCAGAAAACCTGGTTCTTTCCTATCCCCCTCTATACAGGAAGTTGAAATGTTACGAGGGGAAAATCAAACAAGCAGGGCTGTAAAGAAAGAATTTCTCTTTTCATTGAACCTGAAATAAAATAGGATTCATGAGTCAGATCTAACAAGAGTAGTAAACCCCAGAGGCTAAGGCAAGTAAGCTGTTAACTTTAGCTTGGCACACACTGAGTTGGGATAAAGACCAGCATTAAGAAAGATATCCCCTGAAAAGTACACCTAAGTGGACTGCAGGCAAATGTGAAGGAGAAATTTGTTTCCAGCAGTGTCCCCTCGCCTTCCCTCTCCGAGGTTCCAAGAAATTCTCCCATCCTCAGTACTGACAGCACACCTGGAGTCACCACGTGGTTTGATGAAAAATCCTGTCCACCATCTTCCTTATGTAACATCTAAGTTGCATTTTGTTTTCCATCACATCTTCATCTTCCTGTAAGTATATTCTTGTCCAGATGAGGATGTTTTGCCGGTATTTACAAGCCATTTACTGGCTCAGGTAATTTACATTAATAGCTGAATTGATTCACACACTTCTTCCCTCAGAGGGAAACCCAATTGCCAAGTTCTGGGACATGTTAGTGTAACATTGTATGCGTATTTGGATTTTCTCTAATATGAAAGAGCTCCTCATATATGTTAGGTATTAACCATACTGAATGCCACATTTGAGGGAAATAGTCCATATGCTGTTCTTTTACTTTTTCTGTGATTTCTTCCATTATGTTAAAGTTAAAACAAGTATCATAACTTCACATATCAAATATGGTTTCAAAATATAACCTAGCTCGGCACCTAAGACTTTTCCATCTGGGTCCACAATTTAACACTTGTGCATCCTTGGGCACTTCTCTTAACTCTGGGCTTCCTCATCTATAAAATAAAGGTAATACTGAAGCATGGTAACAGCACGTATTAGGTTTTAATATTAACTCTTAAGAGCTTGGACAATGACGGCACATAAAAAGTGGTCAATATATATTAGCTTTAATTTTCATTTCCAACACCCAAGATGTGTCTAAATAAAGTATGCATTAACTGTTTTAACCATGCTCTGGAAAACTGGGGAATGTATATGGAGTCTTGCTTTCTTGCAAATTGAATGAAACCACTACATTTAACGAGCAGCTCCTGTGTGCCTGGCCACTGGGCAAAACAGCGATGACCTGCACAGGTTCGTGGCCTCCAGGGAGGAAGCCGCAAGGGCAGGCGGCCCTAGACCGCAGAGGGGCCCCGGCGCCCCCCACCGCCGCCGCACAGCCTCAGCCCCCCACCGCCGCCAGGGGGCGCACTCCGACCTCCGGCACCAGGCGGTCTGGCGGCGACGGCCTGGGTGCTCCCGGCACGGCCTGGAGGCCGCGTCGCGAAGAGGCGGCCCAGCCGATCTGTGGGGAGGCGGGGACAGGCGGCCTTGGCGGGGACACCAGCCCCTGCCCGGGCGGCCGCGCGGCGAAGGCGGGAGGGGGCGCTGCGGGCCGAGCGGGCGCGGCGCGGAGGAAGGGCCGTCTTGCCGCCGCCTCAGCTGCGCCAGGGGCCGCGATGTCGTCCCGGCCGCGGCGCGACGACGCGGGGACCGCGGGCGCACGGCGGCAGCGGGAGCCGCCGGAGCAGGAGCTGCAGCGGCGCCGGGAGCAGAAGCGGCGGCGGCACGACGCGCAGCAGCTGCAGCAGCTCAAGCATCTGGAGTCTTTGTGAGTCCCCGCCCGCCCCGGGTCTTCCGCCGGGAACGGGCGTCGCCCGGGCGCCGTGGGGCCGCGCTAGGCTGGGCCCTCGGAGACCCGCGAGCGGGCAGGCGGGCCGACCGTCGGGCCCGCCGGACCCGGGCACTCGGCTGCCGGCGACGGAGCCCGCGCGGCGCAGAAACCGGGCTCCGGGCGCCCCTCGGCGGAGAGGGAAGGGCCGCTGCCCGGGCGCCTGGGCGCGGCCTCGCGGCGGGAAGAGCAGGCCCCGCCCCGCGCGCGGAAGCAGCAGGCGTCTCCCTGGCCCCGCGGCGTGCGTGCCGGCTTGGGCGCCGGGGATCTTGCGCTCGGTCCGGATCTGGGGACTGAATCCGTGAGGCTGTACCTGAGCGCTCCGCCCCGTCCTTTCGGGTTTTTCAGTTCCAAGGACCCACTGGGAGCTGGGTAACCTCCCCATTCTCTTCTCTCCCGCTGTTAAGGGAAGAGGAAAAACCCAGTCCTGCAGCGTTAGCGTGGTGAGGAGGGGAGTACCAGAGAATGGGGTGAGGGGACTGTCGGGTGGGAGCCACACAGAGGCCAGTGTCGCTCAGCAAGAAGAATTAGGGCGAGAGTCATACGCTCTTGCTGGTCAGCATGGCCTGACTCAAGAGGCACTGCTGCCCCAGCCCCAGAGGGTTCAAGAAGAGTCCCGATAACCACTGAGAGAAGGGTAGGTTGTAAGGGAGGTTTAAACATCAGGTGGCACTTTGGAATAATGATCTTTCAGTTCTTTTCTATGATTCTGTCTTCCTGTAATTAGCTTTAGAAGGCAAACTTCTGTTTGGTGTTCACTGAGTTATTCCGTAAATAGTTCGTTTCTGTTTCAGGTTTTTTTATTTCAAATTAACTTGTATTCATCCTGAGCAATACTTGTATACACTTTTAAAACTCAAAGATTACTAAAAATACTACAAAAAGTGGTGGGCTGCCCAATTCACCCCCCACCCCCATCCCCCATCCCCCATCTGCACAACTTTGCCCCGCCCCCAACAAGGCCAAGGCTTCCATGTACAAATTTTCAGTTTTTAGTTCTTGGGTTTGACCGCATATTTGTAAATTCTATGCTTATACTACTTTCTTTCATTTAACAATATTAGACATTGTCTATTTACTTCTTGTAGTAGTAGATGATTTAGTTCTCCTAGCTGCCTTATTTCCATTCTTCAATAGCTCCATTATAGTAATTTTGTTAAATCAATGTTAGTATTAATATTATAACTATGCTATATTGTTTACTTTTGAACCAAATAGTGTTTTATGATTTTTTTTTTGGCTCTCTAGTACAACTTTCAAGTATTTAATAAGAGCCTCAATTTTGTATTTGCTTCATTTTCTATTATCAACTTCTGTTCTTTCCCTAAAGCCTCCAAAAGCTAGAGTACTTCTCCCACATGTTCCTATAATCAGATCATTAATAGGCTATTGTTACTTAGAATATTCCATCTGTTGTCCTCAAATAGTCATTGGTTACTTTCTAGATCTGGTGTATAACAACTGTCCTGGGACTTGCTTTACCACTCTTCTGCCTTGAAACCTATTCCTGAATTTCATGTGCTCCTCTTTTTGTCTTTACTCCCATGTTTTTCTCAAGCGCATTTTGTATCTTCCTGTGAAAGTGTCTACCAGATGTTAATTTTTTGACATCTTGCATGTTTGAAAATGTCTTTATTCTGTCCTCAATAGATAATTTAGCTAGGTATAGAATTCTGGGTCAGAAATTATTTTTGTTCAGTTTTGAAGTGGCATACCAATATTTTCTAGTTTCCAAAATTGCTAAGGAATCTAATACAGGCTGATGTCCTTTCTTTTTTAAGTTACCTATTCACCTTTACCCTACTTTTAAGGCTTTGGAAAGTTAAGAAACTTCCCTTTATTGCTGTCATCTTGAAATTTGCTGGTAATATAGATCTTTTTTTGATACGTTATGTGTACATTAAATGTATATGTGGATCTACATTTTAACTTCTTCCCGTCCTTTTTGCTTTTTTCTTTGTTAGACACCTGTTGATCCTCTTTTCTTTCCTACTGTCCATCTCTTTGACTTTTCATTTTACTTTGTAGATTTATCTTTAATTTCTTGTACTGCACATATTAAAATTCTGCTATCATATTTCTAAATTCAAGAGCTTTTTCTTACTCTGAAAATTCTTTGAGGCTATTCATTAATTTTTCTTTCTGTTTTCGTTTGCCCCCTCCATTGCCTCTGTGTTTTGCTTGCCTTTTCTTTTGATCCCTATCTTCCATTTTGAGCTTTTCTCCTAATGTCTGTGTGTCTGGGCCTCTACTCATATTTAAGAGTGAGGCACTATAAATCTCTTTTGATGAGAGTCTGTGTGTGCAAGAGAGAAAAGGTGCTCATTTTGTTGACTGGATAGCATCATTGTAGGGAGGTCAGACTGTAGGCTGCCCTTTTTATCAAGAAACTCTCAAAATGTCAGTAGGTGGAAATTTTTTAGGGCTCTTCATTTTCTCCAGGGAAGAATCTTCATCCCAGGGGTATATATGTCTGGCTGTCAGTGTTCTGGGATGCTTTGGGAGGGAGAGAGCTGAGTGTTCTGGAATTTAGACAAAAACTTTCACACACCTATTTTCAGCCCATGCTTACTATCATTCAGCAAAATCTCATCCTTGGTTTTCCTCAGAGGGGACTAAATCTGAAGTATCCTTCAAGGATTGGGCAGGCAGAGTCTCCTGATTGTAGGGAAGGAAAATAGTGGTGGCTTTAACCACTCCATGTCCATATTCAACAACCTCCACCTTCGAAGACTGTAAATTTCTGCACCCACATAAGTCACATTACCTCCTTCCACTGTCTCAAATTTGTTGAAATCTTTCTCTTATGTTATCTCCACTCCGGATTTCTTTGTGGCTTTCTACCTTTTTTATTTTACTGTTGTTTTAGAAAACAGATAAGCATGTTGGTCAGTCTGTCATGTTAAATGAGACCCTAGTTGTTGTTTTCTTTACAAATAGAATTTAAATCCTTTCATCCCTGATGTGCCTGCTTCAGTCTCCACTGGCCATTTTCTTACACTTTACTTAACTTTCTCTATTGCCAGACCCCTGAAGGCATCTTGAGTCTTCCATCTGTGCTCCAGCTCTTCTCACTCCTGGGCTGCCTGGCATAACAGAATGGACACTCAAAATATATGTGGCAGTTTTATTACTGCCTTCCAGCTCCACAGCAGCTAGCTTTAGGAGTAATTGTGTGAGATGGAATATGTTTACATGAAGGGCTTTTTAATTTTTTTATTAAGGTATCATTCATATACAATCTTATACTCAGGTTTCACATGAGTAACACTGTGGTTACTACATTCCCCCCGTATTATCAAGTTCCCACCACATACCCCATTACAGTCACTGTCCATCAGCACATGAAGGGCTTTTCTAAAAGAAATCCCACCAGTACTCAAAAAAAAAAGCATTTGAAATACTTGGGAAAATAAAGATTTCTTGCCTCTTGCCTCATACACAGTATTTCTTCCCTTCCATATTAATCTTGCTATACAGAGCAAGTTATTACAAAATGAATCCTTTAATAGTTGGTTTGTCAGATGGTACAAAATAATGAGCCTCACCAACTTTTAAAAATAGAATTAACTACAAAGACAAATGTAGACTTCTTGACTGTCCTAGCACAGAAGCCAAACTGCACATAAATATAACCCCATTTCAAAATCTGTTATATTTATTTTGTTTTTGTTTCTTAATACAGCTGTTTATGATTTTGGATTAGAAAAAGTTATGAGTGAAATTGAATACAACAGTATTAGCCATTTATTTATTTATTTATTTATTTTTACAATTTATTTTATTTTAGTATCATTAACCTACAATTACATGAGCAATATTGTGATGATTAAACTACCCCCTTCATCAGGTCCCCCCCACCAACCCTATTACAGTCACTGTCCATCAGTGTAGTGAGATGAGAATCACTACTTGTCTTCTCTGAGCTGTACAGTCCCCCCCCGTGCCCCCCCACCGTATGTCTGCCAATAGCCATTTATTTTTATATCTCTCTATATACAGCTTTTTCTGTCACACACATATTTAGCAAACAGCAACAGGTATTCAGTTTTACAAATATAAGCAACATGCATTAAAATAACTGGTGCTTTAAAAATACTGATTTACTAAGCCAGGCGGAGAAAGATAAGTACCAAATGATTTCACTCATATGTGGAGTATAAGAACAAAGAAAAAACTGAAGGAAGAAAACAGCAGCAGACTCACAGAATCCAAAAATGGACTAACAGTTACCAAAGGGAAAGGGACTGGGGAAGATGGGTGGGAAGGGAGGGATAAGGGGGAAAAAGGGCTATTACAATTAGTACACATAAAGTAGCAGGGGTTGGGGTGGGGTAGAGGGATACGGGGAAGGCAGTATAACACAGAGAAGACAAGTAGTGATTCTATAACATCCTTCTATGCTGATGGACAGTGACTGCGATGGGGGTATGTGGTGGGGACTTGATAATAGGGGGAGTCTTGTAACCATAATGTTGCTCATGTAATTGTATATTAGTAACAAAAAAAAATACTGCTTTACTTGGTTGATGGTTATAGATTTTTCACTCTATAATCTGACCCTTGGTAGAGACAAGATCTATCCTAAGGGATTATTTATTTAATAAGTCTGTTATATTTAATAGTCAGATGTTGATTTAAGTTTTTAGAATTATCTTTTTTAATATGTTAAATTAATTGATTAGCTCTATTCCACATTGTTACAGTCCTTTAACTTTGTGAAAACGATTATAAAATGGACTTCTTAGGGAGTGCCATTGCTAGTAATAGATTTCAAAATGTATGGTTCCATCACACTCCTCAACATCTTGGCAACAACAGTTAATATTTTTCAGGAATTTGTATTTCACCTTGACTGGCCATCTGTCCTTGGTTGTACAACTTTCGTGGCTAAAAGGATGGCTTACTGGATTATTGGATTTATAGACTGTACTACCAAACTCAGTTTGGTCTATGCATAAGGCAAAGCATGATCATTTCTTCAATTTCTGCAGCTTTCTATTATTCTTGCTATGTGTGACTATTTAATGCCAACACTTTGTTAGAAAATATTTTAAGCATTTACTTGGAAAAAATACTGTCATACCTAAGAAGCTAAGTGTATTCATGCCCAGTCATTTACTACATAATCTTCATGGGGCATATCCTCCTCTGTTTGCTTAGAAAAGCTCTGGATTAGTAACTCATAGCATTTGTCATTTATCACCCAACAAGTTTTCTCCCACCTCTGTTGGGTCCAGATCTTGGCCTTTATAATTCTAGTGCTGCCTTCTTGGGCTGTGTCATGAGGCAGCTGAGAGCATCAACTTGTCTTCAACAGAAGCAGCAGAAGCCAGTGTTGTGGAGTGCCTTTCACATGTGTGCTGTGAAATATGTACCCATGAGGAAATTGAGAGTCAGCTTTTCACCACTGAGTATGATGTTAGCTGTGGGTTCATCATATAAGGCCTTTCTTATGTTGAGGTATGTTTCCTCTATACCCAGTTTGTGGGGTTTCATCATGAATGGATGTTGAATTTTGTCAAATGCTTTTTCTGCATGTATGAGATGATCACATGGTTTTTATTCTTCCTTTTGTCAATGTGGTGTATCATGTTGATTGGTTTGCTGATATTGAATCATCTTTGCATCCCTGAAATAAATCCCCATTGATCGTAGTGAATGATCCTTTTAGTGTATTTTTCAGTTTGCTTTGCTGATATTTTGTTGAGTAGGTACAGCAATGTTGAAGCTCTCACATTTCCAAGTTTCTGGAGTCAAGACACAATTTTAAACAAGCTGCAGTGCCCAGGTGACCTCAGTAGAGTGTTCCTTGTAGATGAACAAACTGGGATGTTTGGTTGTTCGGTAGCTTTTTTTCATTCTTATTTTTGTTTATGACCCCTTAGGCATTCATGATTAAAAGCCAAATACACACGCTTTATTTAATATATCAATGCTTAAAAATGAACATGAGCATTTAGTTCTGATTTTCCAGATTTGGAATCCAGAGGCCTTTTCCCACAGTTCTGGCAGAGTGATGGAAAGTGAAAGTGAATTGGGAACCTCAGCTTGATCTGTGTCCTCAGGACTCTGGGGGTCAGAACTCTGTGGTAAAAGGGAAAATACATTCCCACACAATCATTTCTGTTTTTAGTCTAGCAGCATTCTTTATTGAATGCTGCCTGTCATCCAGGGAGGTCAGTACAGGCAAAGAGGGTGGTCAGAGAGCTGAGGAGCAGACAGCTCACTCTGCAGGTAGGACTGGCTGCGAGGATCGCCAGTTGGGAGCTGCAGGGAAGTGGGACACGGCGTCTCTAGGACAGGTCACCTTCACCACCTTCCCCTGCAACTGGCCCTTCCATCCAGCTCTGCCCCTCCCTGTGCTGCCCCAGCCATGTTAGAACACACCCCTCAACCCTCCCCCCCCCATGAGCTTCTTCAGTGCTGAGTAAGTGGAAGGTCTGCTAGGTAGACAACCCAGCAACTGTAATGACTGTTTGGTGCCAAAATTATCTCACAGGTCTTCTTACCTCACATTTTCGCTGCAATCTCTTGCTTTCCCTCTTTACAAAAATAAAATAATTGTGTTACAACACCAAGTGAGTTATTATTTCAGTGAATTTAAGGTCTAGGTCTCGCATCACTTCATGTGATCTCTGACTGCCAGGCATATTTGATGAACTGTTTTAGATGCAATGTAGTTTTAAGTTTCTCCTAAAAATATCCCTTTTACTTTGGCCTGCAGTTGCTTTAGCTCATTAAAATGTGTTACGTGTTAATAAAATGTGTTGGGTTCCTATGAACACCGTTGATGACAGGCCTTTTTTTCCTTTCTAGCTATGAAAAACCTCCTCCTGGGCTTATCAAGGTCAGTGTGAATTTGTACTTTTGGTTATTCTCTTAACATGTTTGACTCAGTAAGTTGTGAAAAACAGTCGCATTGGGGTTTGAACCTCCCTTTAGGATAACGCTGTTTCTTCCCTGCAGATGCCAGTGGGTTCCTACACTTTAGGCTTTGCACCAGCTTGTGCCTTTGTGGAAATGTAATCAGCCGTGTGTCTGTTCCCTCAGAGACGGCGGCAGGCCCACAGGCATTGTCAGCGACCGCCCCTTCTCCCTCTCTCACTCGTGGCTGCATCTTCCCAAAGCTCTGCTGCCCCGTGTTCCTTCTCTGACGTGCCCACTGCTGGTTTGTTGCATGTCATCGGCTCAGAGAACAGCAGTCTCTGAGGAGACTTGAAGTGCATCCAGTCCCACCTCCCCTGGTGCCGGCAGCCCTCCAGCAGCCCCACCCTACTGTACTGTCCTTCTGCAAAGCCAGACTTAAAGGAGTAAAAGCCAAAGCAGGCCTCTCTGTTTGTAACTTTTAAGTAAGAAAAATTTTCAGAAAACATTCTTCCATTATAAATTTAGTATTCATGGAAACTTGGAAAAAATCAGAAAGTAAAAAAAAAGCACCTTAATTGTATAATGCAGTTATTAGGTGGTAAAAATAAACTTCATAAATACAGCGTGTGTGAGATTATAAAACCATAACATTGGCCTTCAAGATACAAAAATCCATTTTAACTTAACATGTTGTTTTTATTCTAGGTAACCTGACTTGTTTAATGCTATGCTGCTATGCTTTGCCTCATCCCATAAAGCTTTTAAGTTAGCAGAGACTTTCTATGACCGTAGAATGTAATTTTTATGATCTAGAATCAGATTTTAGAGCTTAGAAGTCATTCCTGCATGAACACTAGTAACATTTCTCCAAGAACAGCTACATCATTTCTGTGATATGATTCTTCTGATTTATTTATTTAGTTGGTTTTATTTATTTATTTATTTATTTATTTGCTGGGTCAGGTCTAATTTGTCTTTCTTTCCAGTTCCTCAGAGGGTTATCAGTGATGACACTGGATCTCCAACCCATGAGAAAGCCAGGCAATGCTGTGTCCTCAAGCAGGTGGGAGAGAATTCCAGGGCTTCTTTTTTAACCATATGGTTTATATGTTGTTTCCTGTTTTAGGAAGATGAGACTAAGCCAGAAGACTGTATACCAGATGTGCCAGGCAATGAGCATGCCAGGGAGTTTCTGGCTCATGCACCAACTAAAGGCCTTTGGATGCCGCTGGGGAAGGAAGTCAAAGTTATGCAGTGTGAGTATGGAAGAGTTTCAGGTAACTGGTAACACTCGCTGGCACACCCAAGTTACATACCGCAATTTACACCTCGTCCTTCTTTCTTTAATTAATTTGTTCACCACAGCCCTACTAAAGTCATGGCATGACCTCTGTTTTGTAGATAAGAAAGCCAAATTCACGTGTCAGTGAGTGGTCTAAGGTAAGATGTAGAGCAGAGCTTTGATCCAGGGCTTCTGATTAGAAGTGCAGCAGTCTGGGCTCGCCAGTAATATTCCTGTAACACGAAGGATATTCCAAAAAATAACTTAAACCTTTGTATTTTATCACTAAAACTATAGCATTATTTCTATATGAAATTATCATTCAAATCACAAATTATATATGACATGTAGAATTCTAATTTATTGCAAAATTCAACTCTATAGAATATTCTGTACTAACAAACCAATGGCTATCTAAAAAAAAAAGGACATTTCATGGTTGAAATGCCATAGGACAAGGGATGCATTGGAGGGCAGTCCCTTTGGGTCTAACCTTAGTCAGTCACCCTCCATCAGAGGTGTTAAGGTTATATCCATAACCGCAAAGGAACCACAGGCCTCAGAGGTGGGTCTGGAGCAGGTAAGGTTCTGTGTGTACACCCTGTGCCTCGCCAGAGCAGCAACACCTTCATCCAACATAAGATGGCATTTGAAGAAAGGGTACTGCTGCCTTTTAAAGACATTTGTTTGTACAAAGATACTTCCTTCATCAAAATGGGACTTCCCACTCTCTTTTTCTCCCTTCCCACTTGAAACTCTTTTAGTTAGTCATTTTGATGTTTATCTTCATGTGTTTAAAGATCACACTTGTATTATATTGATTTTTCAGGTGTAGGCATTGTCTGTTGAAACTGCATAAGGAAAGATTAGAATTTAGCTCTCTCCTTCTCTCACCACATACATGTGCCCTTACTATATCTCATCTTCCCAAGAATAATTTTTTCATCCTTTTTGTTAGATAAATCTTTGGTATTTATTTTATTAGGATTATAGTCAGAGCTGAGATTTACAGTAAACTGATTACTTTTCCTTTCATGCATCCTGAATAACACTCTCTTTTCCTGTGGAATTAATAGTTGTCTTATTTTATGTGTGTGTGTGTGTGTATGTTTCTTATTATTATTGTTGTTTTTGGTTTCCATGTGCTGTTTTCTTACTCAGCCCCAAATTGTTCCCAAGCTTAATCTTAAGACCTTCAAATGCTTGAAGTATTCTATCAGTTTCATCTTTCTAATAATGGTTGCTCCATGTTCATCATCCAGGGATCTGCCCTCACTGTATGTCATCAATTGAATTTGTGTCCCCCTCAAATTCATATGTTAAGGCCTTAACCCCTAATGCAATGGCATTAGGAGATGGGCCTATGGGAGGTAATTAGGATTAGATTGAGTAATGAGAGTTGCTTTCATGATGTAATTAATTTCTTTTAAGAAGGGATAGCACAGAGCTTGCTCTCTCACTCCACTGTGTGAGGACATACCATGTGAGTACCTAGTTGTGTGTAAGCTAAGAAGAAACAATTATCAGAACCAACCGTGCTGGCACCCACATATTAGACCCCCCAGATAAGCAATCAAAATTAACCATGCTGGAACTGTGAGAAAATGAATTTCGGTTGTTTCAGCTACCTAGTTTATATTTTGTTATGGGAGCCCAACCTGACTAAGAAATCATCGCTCTGCACTTTCCCTAAGCTTTTTTCCTGTGTTGGATATCCGCTTTTTTGTGTGTTAAGTTGTCGTCTTTGTTATTATATTCTCTTGTTATGGTGGGGTGATTTCTCCTGTAGCTTCCTTTGAAATGGGTTTATAGGAGATAAATTTTTCAAGACCTTACTTTTCTGAAAACATCTTTTTTTTTTTTTTAGTTTTTAAAATTTGCCAGGGTATGGAATGGTAGCTTAAAAATCACTTTCCTTGAATTATCTTATATGTTGAAAACTCTGAAGACTTTACAAAAACTATTGGGAGTAATAAATGAGTTTGGCAAAGTGGCCGGATACAATATCAATAGAGAAAAGTCAGTTGCATTTCTATACACTGAAAATGAACATCTGAAAAGGAAATTACAAAATATTCCATTTACAATAGCTTCAAAGAGAATAAAATGCTTAGGAATTAACAAAGGAAATGGAAGACTTCTACAATGAAAACTATAAAACATTGCCAAACAAATTAAAGCCAAAATAAATAAAGGGAAACACATCCCATGTTCACTGTGGAAGACTTAAGATTGTTAAGATGCGGACTTCTGGGAAGATGGCAGCATGAGCAGGGCGGCAGAAATCTCCTCCCAACAATATATTTATCTATGAAAATACAGCAAATACAACTATTCCTAAAGAGAGACCAGAATACACAGAAAAACGCACAGCGTGCAGCTACACCTGAGAGGACTCAGCACCCCGCGAGGCAGATAACATATGGACCCGCAACCCAGCGAGACCCGAGCACTCCCCCACCCCAGCGCACCGGCGGGAGGAGAGGATTCAGAGCCTGGAGGGAGTGGAAGTAGACCCCGTGAAATAACCAGCCCCAGTGATCTACGTGGGGAGCATGGACACACATTGCGCGGTGTAGCGGAGATTGGAGAGACAGAGGGTGCAGGATCTGAGCAGGAAATGTGCCAGGGTGCTTGCACCCAGCTCCTGAGAAGGAAAAAAAAAAAAAGAAGAAGAAAAGCGTGCGCTTTTTTCAGTGGTCTTAAAGAGACAAGAGCCCAGCAGAGGACCAGATCGCCCCGGCACACTCAGCCCAGCAGGCTGGGAGTCCTGGGGAGATGCAGACCCCTTAGCTGGAGACTGGGAAAGGGTGGCTGCACTTAGACTTCCCACAGAGATCAACAGCCTCCCATTCGATCCCACCTAGGCCAGAGCTATAAAGGGCCCTGCGGAGCGGTGCGGCCACGGCTCTGGAATAGTTGAGCAACAGCGCCACCTACAGCGTCCCCACAGAATCCACTCCCAGTGGGCGTTTTTTTGTTTTTTGTTTTTTGTTTTTTGCTTTTGTTTTTCTTCTCTTTTTTCTTTTCTTTTTTCTTTTTTCCTCTTTTTTTACTTTTTTTTTTCCTTTTTAAAGTCATAAAGAGCCCAGCTGACATACATGGCAACTGTCAGCGACCATTTCTATAGCCATGAAAAGACAGAGGAATATGTTCCAAACTAAAATCAACCAGACAACCCCAGAGAGGGAGCCTGAAGGGATGGACATACACAGTCTTCCTGAAAAAGGATTCAGAATAAAAGTCATAACCATGCTGACGGATCTACAGAGAAATGTGCAAGAGCTGAGGGAGGAAGTGAGGGAAGTGAGGAAAGTCAATGCAGAAATCAGACAAGCGATTGACGGGCTTAACAGCAGACTGGATGAGATGCAAGAGACTGTTAATGGAATAGAAATCCGAGACAGGAATACAGAGAAGCTGAGGGAGAGAGAGATAAAAGGATCTCTAGGAATGAAAGAATATTAAAAGAACTGTGTGACCAATCCAAATGGAACAATATTCGCATTATAGGAGTACCAGAGGAAGAAGAGAGCGAAAAAGGGATAGAAAGTGTCTGTGAAGAAATAATTGCTGAAAACTTTCCCACGCTGGGGAAGGAAATAGTCTCGCAGTCCACGGCAGCCCACAGATCTCCCAACACAAGGGACCCAAGGAAGACAACACCAAGACACATAATAATTAAAATGGCAAAGATCAAAGATAAGGACAGAGTATTAAAGGCAGCTAGAGAGAGAAAAAAAATCACCTACAAAGGAAAACCCATCAGACTATCATCAGGCTCCTCAACAGAAACATTACAGGCCAGAAGAGAATGGCATGATATATTTAACGTAATGAAACACAATGGCCGCAAACCAAGAATATTGTATCCAGCACGATTATCATTTAAATATGATGCAGGGATTAAACACTTTCCAGACAAACGAAAGTTGAGAGAGTTGATCTCTCATAAACCACCACTACAGGATATCTTAAACGGACTGCTCTAGAGGGAAGCACCCCTAAGGCTAAAAAGATGTCACGAGAGAAAATAAAATCACCAAAGAAAGCAGACCATCCAAATACTAACTAAAAGCAAAGAATAAAACTCCTATATATAAAGAATAGAGGAGGAAGAATAAGAAGGGAGAGATAAAGAAACATCAGATGGTGTTCACAATAACTTGACAAGAAACTTAGTTAGATTCATAGATAGTAAAGAAGCAACCCTTGAACCTTTGGTAACCACGAATCTAAAACCAGCAATGGCAATAAGTACATATCTATCAATAATCACCCTAAATGTAAATGGAATGAATGCAGCAATCAAAAGACAAAGAGTAATAGAATGGCTAAAAAAGCAAGACCCATCTATATGCTGCTTACAAGAGACTCGGCACACACCCAAAGATATACACAGACTAAAAGTGAAGGGATGGAAAAAGATATTTCATGCAAACAACAAACAGAAAAAAGCAGGTGTTGCAGTACTTGTACCAGACAAAATAGACTTCAAAACGGAGAAAGTAGCAAGAGATAAAGAAGGACATTACATAATGATAAAGGGGTCAGTCCAACAAGAAGATATAACCATTATAAATATATATGCACCCAACACATGAGCGCCAGCATACGTGAAACAAATACTAACAGAATTGAAGGAGGAAATAGACAGCAGTGCATTCATTTTAGGAGACTTCAACACACCACTCACTCCAAAGGAAAGATCAACCAGACAGAGAATAAGTAAAGACACAGAGGCACTGAACAACACACTAGAACAGATGGACCTAACAGACATCTACAGAACTCTGCACCCAAAAGCAGGACGATACACATTCACCCAAGTGCACATGGAAAATTTTCTAGAATAGACCACATACTAGGCCACAAAAAGAACCTCAGTAAATTCAAAAATATTGAAATCCTACCAACCAACTTCTCAGATCACAAAGGTATAAAACTAGAAATAAATTTTAGAAAGAAATCAAAAAGGCTCACAAATACATGGAGACTTAACAACATTCTCCTAATTAATCAATGGGTTAACGACCAAATCAAAACAGAAATCAAAGAATATATGGAGACTAATGACAACAACAACACAAAGCCACAACTTCTGTGGGACGCAGCAAAGGCAGTTCTAAGAGGAAAGTATATTGCAATCCAGGCCTATTTAAAGAAGGAAGAACATTCCCAAATGAACAGTCTAAAGACACAATTACTGAAATTGGAAAAAGAAGAACAAATGAGGCCCAATGTCACCAGATGGAGGGACATAATAAAGATCAGAGAAGAAATAAATAAAATTGAGAAGAATAAAACAATAGAAAAAATCAATGAAACCAAGAGCTGGTTCTTTGAAAAAATAAACAAAATAGATAAACCCCTAGCCAGACTCATTAAGAGACAAAGAGAATCTACACACATAAACAGAATCAGAAATGAGAAAGGAAAAATAACGACGGACCCCAGAGAAATACAAAGAATTATAAGAGAATATTATGAGCATCTATATGCTAACAAGCTGGAAAACCTAGAAGAAATGGACAACTTCTTAGAAAAAACAACCTTCCAAGACTCACCAAGCAAGAAACAGAAAAACTAAACAGACCAATCACAATCAACGAAATTGAAGCGGTAATCAAAAAACTACCCAAGAAAAAAAACGCCAGACCTGATGGATTCACCTCTGAATTCTACCAGACATATAGAGAAGAAATAACACCCATTCTCCTTAAAGTTTTCCAAAAAATAGGAGAGGACGGAATACTTCCAAACTCACTCTATGAAGCCAGCATCACTCTAATACCAAAACCGGGCAAAGACCTCACCAAAAAAGAAAATTACAGACCAATATCCCTGATGAACGTAGATGCAAAAATACTCAGCAAAATATTAGCAAACCGAATTCAAAAATACATCAAGAGGATTATACACCATGATCAAGTGGGATTCATCCCAGGGATGCAAGGACGGTACAACATTCAAAAATCCATCAACATCATCCACCACATCAACAAAAAGAAGAACAAAAACCACATGATCATCTCCATAGATGCTGAAAAAGCATTTGACAAAATTCAGCATCCATTCATGATTAAAACTCTCTACAAAATGGGTATAGACGGCAAGTACCTCAACATTATAAAGGGTATATATGACAAACCCACAGCTAACATCATACGTAACAGTGAGAAGCTGAAAGCTTTTCATCTAAGATCGGGAACAAGACAGGGATGCCCACTCTCTCCACTGTTATTCAACATAGTCCTGGAGGTCCTAGCCATGGCAATCAGAAAAAACAAAGACATACAAGGCATCCATATTGGTAAAGAAGAAGTCAAAAAATTGTCACTATTTGCAGATGACATGATACTGTACATAAAAACCCTAAAGACTCTACTCCAAAACTACTAGAACTAATATCTGAATTCAGCAAAGTTGCAGGATACAAAATTAACACACAGAAATCTGTTGCTTTCCTATGCACTAATGATGAACTAACAGAAAGAGAAATAAGAAAAACAATTCCATTCACAATTGCATCAAAAAGAATAAAATACCTAGGAATAAACCTAACCAAGGAAGTGAAAGACCTGTACTCTGAAAACTACAAGACACTCCTAAGAGAAATTAAAGAGGACACTAACAAGTGGAAATGTATCCCATGCTCTTGGCTAGGAAGAATAAATATTGTCAAAATGGCTATACTACCTAAAGCAATCTACACATTCAATGCAATTCCTATCAAACTTCCGACAGCTTTCTTCCATGAACTGGAACACATAATTCTAAAATTCATATGGAACCACAAAAGACCCTGAATAGCCAAAGCAATCCTGAGAAGGAGGACTCAAATGGGGAATTACGCTCACTGACATCAAGCTCTACCACAAAGCCACAGTAATCAAGACAATTTGGTATTGGCACAAAAACAGACCCACAGACCAGTGGAACAGAATAGAAAATCCAAACATTAGCCCAAACATATACAGTCAATTAATATTTGATAAAGGAGCCTTGGATATCCAATGGAGGGATGACAGCCTCTTCCGCAGCTGGTGTTGGAAGAACTGGACAGCTACATTTAAGAGAATGAAACTGGACTACTGTCTAGCCCCATACACAACGGTAAACTCAACGTGGATTGAAGACCTGAATGTAAGTCATGAAAACATAAAACTCTTAGAAAAAAACATGCAAAAATCTCTTGGACATAAACATGAGTGAGTTCTTCATGAACATATCTCCCCGGGCTAGGGAAACAAAGGCAAAAATGAACAAGTGGGACTATATCAAGGTTAAAAGCTTCCCTATAGCAAAGGACACCATTAGTAGAAAAAAAAAGACATCCTACAGTATGGGAGAATATATTCATAAATGGCGTATCTGATAGGGGTTGACATCCAAAATATATAAAGAATACATGCACCTTAACAAACAAAAAGCAAATAATCTAATTAAAAAATGGGCAGAGGACATGAATAGACACTTCTCTAAAGAAGAAATTCAGATGGCCAACAGGCACAAGAAAAGATGCTCCACATCGCTAATCATCAGAGAAATGCAGATTAAAACCACGAGATATCACCTCACAGCAGTGAGGATGGCCAACATCGAAAACACAAACAACAACAAATGTTGGCGAGGATGTGGAGAAAAAGGAACCCTCCTATACTGCTGGTGGGAATGCAAATTTGTTCAACCATTGTGGAAAGCAGTATGGAGGTTCCTCAAAAAACTCAAAATAGAAATACCATTTGACCCAGGAATCCCACTCCTAGGAATTTACCCTAAGAATGCAGCAGCCCAATTTGAAAAAGACAGATGCACCCCTATGTTTATCACAGCACTATTTACTATAGCCAAGAAATGGAAACAACCTAAGTGTCCATCAGTAGATGAGTGGATAAAGAAGATGTGGTACATATACACAATGGAATATTATTCAGCCATAAGAAGAAAACAAATCCTACTATTTGCAACAACATGGATGGAGCTAGAGGGTATTATGCTCAGTGAAATAAGCCAAGCCGAAAAAGACAAGTATCAAATGATTTCACTCATATGTGGAGTATAAGAACAAAGAAAAAAACTGAAGGAACAAAACAGCAGCAGACTCACAGAACCCAAGAACGGACTAATAGTTCCCAAATGGAAAGGGACTGGGGAAGATGGGTGGGAAGTGAGGGATAAGAGGGTAAAAGGGGCATTACGATTAGCAGACATAATCTTGGGTGGCCATGGGGAGGGCTATACAACTCAGAGAAGACAAGTAGTGATTCTATACCATTTCACTACACTGATGGACAGTGACTGTAGTTGGGTTGGTGGGGGGGACCTGCCGAAGGGGGTAGTTTAATCACCATAATATTGCACATGCAACTGTAGATTAATGATACTAAAATAAATTATAAGTAAAATAAAATAAAATGAAATAAAAGGAAAGAAAAAAAAAAAGATTGTTAAGATGCCACTGCAGTATGGGAGAATATTTTTGTAAATGAAATATCCGACAAGGGGTTAACACCCAAAATGTGTAAAGAACTCACATGCCTCAACAACCGAAAAGCAAATAACCTGATTAAAAAATGGGCGGAGGATATGAAGAGACAATTCTCTAAAGAAGACATTCAGATGGCCATCAGGCACATGAAAAGATGTTCTCATCACCAATTATCAGGGAAATGCAAATAAAAACAACAATGAGACACCATGTCACACCAGTTAGGATAACCAGTATCGAAAAGACTAAGAACAACAAATGCTGGCAAGGATGTGGAGAAAGGGGAACCTTCCTACACTGCTGGTAGGGATGTAAGCGAGTTCAATCATTGTGGATAGCAATATGGAGATTCCTCAGAAAACTAAAAATAGAAGTGCCATTTGTCCCACTCCTTGGAATTTGCCCAAAGAATACAACTTCTCATATTCAAAAAGACATATGCACCCCCATTTTTATTGCAGCACTATTTACAATAGCCAAGATATGAAAGCAACCTAAGTGTCCGTCAGTAGATGAATGGATGATAAAGAAGATGTGGTACATATACACAATGGAATACTATTTAGCCATAAGAAAGAAACAAAGCCTACCATTTGCAACAACACAGATGGAGCTGGAGGGTATTATGCTCAGTAAAATAAGCCATGCGGAAAAAGACAAGATTTCTCTCATTTGTGCAGTATAACAACAAAGCAAAACTGAGGGAACAAAACAGCAAGATATTCACAGACTCCAAGAAGGAACTAGTGGTTACCAAAGGGGAAGAGTGGGAAGACAGTGTAGCACAGAGAAGGCAAATAGTGACTCTGGCATCTTAGTACACTGATGGGCAGTGACTACAATGGGGTATGGGGAGGACACAATAACATGGGTGAATGTAGGAACCACATTGTTTTTCATGTGAAACCTTCATATGAGTGTATATCAATAATACCTTAATAAAAGAAATTGTTAAGATGCCAGTGCTACTCAAAGTTATCTCCAGACTCAATACAATTACTATGAAAATCCCATCCTAAAATTCATATGGAATCTCAAGGGCCTGAGTCTTAAAAAAGAAGAACAAAGCTGTAGTATTCATACTTCCTGATTTCAAAACTTACTTCAATGCTACAGTAATCAAAACAATGTGGTAGTGCTAAAAAGACTAACATATAGGCCGAGAAATAAAGCCTTAATTATATGGTCACATTATCTTTGACAAGAGTGCCAGGGCATTAAACAGGGGAAAAGACTCTTTTCAACAAATTCTTCTGGTAAAACTGGATATACATATGCACAAGAATGGAAATGGACCCTTATCTAATGCCATACATAAAAATTAACTCAAATGGATCAAAGATTTAAATGTTAACACCTAAAGTTATAAAAGTCTTAGAAGAAAATGTAGGGCAAAGCTGCACAGAATTGGATATGGCAGTGATTTCTTGTATAAAACATCAAAGGCACAGGCAACAGAAGAAAAAAATAAGACAAATTTGACTTCATGAAAATAATTTGTGAATAAATTACATTATCAACAGCATAAAAAGGCGACCTACAGAATGGGAGAAAATGTTTTCAAATTATATATCTGATAAGGAACTATATCCAGAATATATAGAGAACTCCTGAAGTTGAACAACAAAGAAACAGCTTAATTAAAATTGGCCAAAGGACTTGAACATTTTTCCAAAGAATATATACAGGTGGCCATTAAGCCCATGCAAAGATGCTTAACATTACTAATCATCAGGAAAATGCAAATCAAAACGACAATGAGATACCACCTCATACCCATTTGGATGGCTGTTAACAAAAAAAAGAAGTGTTGGCAAGGATGTGGAAAATTGAAATATTTGCATACTGCTGGTGGGAATGTAAAACAGGATGCAGAAAGCTGTGGAAGAGAAGGATTAAAGTTGTTGAATAGGAAGGCAAGGCAGAAACCTCCTCCCAAAAACACATAAAATAGGAAAATACAGCAAATGTAATTAGACTGAAAATGACCTGAAGACTGCAGAACAGACCCCTTATACCTGAGGAAGAAGAGAGGACCACACAGAAAAGGGTGAGATGGCAAAGCCAAGATCGAGAGAGACCCAAGCACTCCCCTGGCCCCAGTCAACAGGCAGGAGAAAGAGAAATGGACTGGGGAGGGGGTAGGAGCCCAGGAGCACTGCACACCTGGCCCTAGAGATCTGCCGCAGGAGCAGGAGCCCACAATGAAATGGGTTCTCGTTATTATCAGGGTTGGACACCAGGGGCAGGTGGGACACTCTGGGAGGCTGAGACTCCAGCCAGTGTGGAGGGCAGGCACATTCTGCCATTCCTGAGACCCGAAGCAGAGGTGACACTTTGAAAGACTTGTCAGCATTTGGAGAGGTATCAGGGGGGATGAGGGTTGGATGGAACTCTGTCCTCAGAAGGAAGGGCAGGTGGAGGATATCTCCCCAGCCTTTCCTTGACTGAAAAGATCGGGATCTCTCGGGAACCACAGATGCTCCACCCCCCTTGCTGGCAACACAGCCCCCAGGCTCCTGTCTGTGCACACTCTAAAAAGACAACCTGCTTGGCCCAACAGTGGCATCAGACTTGCTGCCTGGCAGGCAAAGGGAGACTCTCCCAGCTTGCTTGACTCCATTTCAACCCAACTGGAAAGGAGCCTGGAGGAGCCAGCCCCAACAGCTCCTTCCTCCATGCAGGTGTCCAACCCTAGTTCTGTGCTTCTGGCTGGGGCACATTGGTCTGCCCACCCCATTAATCCTGCAGCCCTACCATTGCTGCCGGCCAGGCAGAGGATGGCCCTGCCCACAGCAAGCTCAACAGAGATTCCTGAGCTGATCCCAAAGGCAGCAGCCCAAGCAAACTGCCCACTCAGACTTAAAAGACTGAGCCAGACAGAAAGGCATCCCCACCCACGACATGTCAACAGCTGGGGCCCCTGCAAAATAGAACCAGGCACTAGAGAATAAAGTATCTTGAGCTTCTGGGCATCATAGCACACTTCTTCATAAAGCTATTACTCTTTAGACCAGAAAGCATAGCAGAGACATCTAATACAAAGGGAGAAATGCAGAATTTCTGAAAAAATGAGCAGGCAGAGAAATTTGATCCAAACAAAACTACAAAAAATAACCCCAGAGAGAGGGCCACATGAAACAGAGATCACCAGTCTTGATAAAGATTCAAAATAAAAGGCATAAACATTCTCACTGATTATAGAAAAGTAATCAAGACCTCAGGGAGGACTTCAACAAAGATAGAAAACCTGAAAAAGAGCCACTTAGAGCTGAAGAATACATACAGTGAAACAGTGGAGGAATTTAAAAGTAGATTCAATCATATAGAAGAGATGGTAAGTGAAATAGAAATTAGAGACTATGAAAACAAAGAAGCTGAGTAATAGAAAAAAGGATCTCTAGAAATGAAAGGATGATAAGAGAGCTATGTGACCAATCCAAATGAAACAATATTTTCATAATAGGGTCACCTGAAGAAGAGAATGACAAAGGGATAGAAAGTCTATTAAAGGAAATAATGTTGAAAACAACCCCAGTCTGGTGAAGGAAACATACTCAGATTATGGAAGCACAGAGGTCCCCTAACAAAAGGAGCCCCAGGAAGACAACACCCAGACATATAATAACTAAAATGGCAAAGATCAAGGATAAGGAGAGAGTTGAAAGCCTCCAGATAGAGAAAGAAAAAAGGATTGCTTATATGGAAAATCCCATCAGCTATCAGACTTCTCAACAGAAACTTCAAGCCAGAAGGGAGTGACATGATATATTTAATGTCCTGAAACAGAAGAACCTCCAACTAAGAATCCTCTGCCAGGCAATATTATTTAAATTTGAAGCAGGTACTAAACAATTTCTGGATAAACAAAAGTTGAAGGGATTTGCCACCACTAAACCAGTCTTACGTGATATGTTAAAGGGATTGCTATAGATGGAAATGACCCTAAGGCTAAATACCTTTCACCAATGAAAATAACCCAGTAAAGGTAGTAGACAAACTAATTACCAAGCAAGGACAAAATTAAAATGAAACGGAAGAAAAATCAACTATACACAAAATCAGTCAAGTGGGATACACAAAAAGTGCAGATTAAGACATTTAATATGAAAAATGAGAAAAAAGGAAAAAAAGTACCTTTAGATTGTGTTTGAAATAGAGTAATCAGTAATTTAAGATAGACTATTATATAGTAAGGAAGCTATCTTTGAACTGTTGGTAACCACAAAACTAAAGCCTACAATAAAGACACACACAAATTAAAAAAAGAAAGAAATCCAATTACAACACTAAACAAAACCATCAATAACAAGAGAAGAGTATAAGAGAGGAAGAAATGAAGAGAGGAGATACAAACAGCCAGAAAACAATAAAATGGCAATAAGTACATATCTACCAATAATCACCTTAAATGTAAATGGAGTGAATGCATCAATTAAAAGACATAGAGTACCAGAATGGATAAGGAAACAAGATCCATCTATGTACCGCCTGCAAGAGATTCATTTCAGACCCAAAAACATATATAGACTGAAAGTGAAGGGATGAAAAAAAATATTCCATGCAAATGATAGGGAGAAAAAAATCAGGAGTAGCAGTACTTCTATCAGACAAAATTGATTTCAAAACAAAGTAAGTAACAGGAGACAAAGAAGGACATTACATAATGATAAAGGGATCAATCCAACAAGAGAGTATAACCATTATATATATTTATGCACCCAACATAGGAGCACCTAAATATGTAAAATAAACACTAACAGAATTAAAGGAGAAAATAGATTGCAACACATTCATTTTAGGAGACTTAGAAACCACTCACATCAATAGATCAACCAGCCAGACAATAAGTAAGGTCCAGACAGCTTCACAAGCAAATTCTACCAAACACTTAAAGAAGAACTAATACCCATCCTTTTTTTTTATAATTTATTTTGGTATCATTAATCTACAATTACATGTGCAATATTATGGTGATTAAACTACCCCCTTCATCAGGTCCCCCCCACCAACGCCATTACAGTCACTGTCTCAACGTAGTGAGATGCTATAGAATCACTA
>JAQQAC010008880.1:44611282-44626720 GCA_029783875.1 Phataginus tricuspis | reverse complement strand
CACCAGTCAGTGCAGCTGTCACTCTCCACCACTTCATATTCATCCAGATCCCTACTCACACCTGACTCCTCTGTTTCCTTCCTACTACTTTCTGGTGACCACACTGGGGACCTCTGCTCCCTTCCATGCCAGCAGCACCCATCGCACTGAATTATTTCATGAACCCTGTTCGTCTGGGGTGACCAGGTAGGGGAAGTGCACAACTCAGGGTAGCTGTCACTCAGTATCACTTTATATATATCCCGATCTCTACTCCCCACTGAATCCACTGTTCCTGTCCTACTTTGTCGTGACGACCCCAGAGACTTCTGCTCCATTTCATGCCAGCAGCTCCTATCACACTGGATTCCTTCATCAAGCTTGTTGAACTGGGCTGACCAGGCAGTGGGGGAGACACACACCTCTGGATAGCTATTACTCTCTACCACTTCATCAACCACTTTCCAAGGGCAACCAACGTCCCCACTACATGTTCCCATTCTTCCCTCAATATAAAGGGGGTTCTGGCGTTTAGAGTGTAGGCTCAAGTCCTTAACTCCTTCATTGCTGGAGCAGAATGGCTTTTCCTGCTGGTACTTGGTGCCACCTCGAGCAGACTGGGACACTTTTGAGTTCACGGTCTTATGGATCTGACCTCTGTCTTTAACTTCACCTTGTGATGACAGGACCTGTCCTGCTTTATTCAACTTCATGTCCATGAGTGATCCTGCCTTTAACACCTCACGTCTTACAAGACACTGCTCCGACCGACCAGCTCTTTGGTCATCCTTATATGCAATGCCCTCACGAGGGTTATCGAGCACATCACTATTTTCACAAGAACTCTGTGAAATCCCAGTGTGCTGTGCCCCATTCTCTGGCACACCTTTACCGTAAGCCAGGTCATACAAACGCACAGTTTCTTTCATACTCTTCCAGAATTGTATAACGGGGGTTCCTTTGCCCTCTTCCATCCTCATTTTCTCTCCCTCTGACACACAGCGCTCTTGAGGTGCACTTCTCTGCACACTTTTATTCCCAGGGCTCTTACCATGGAGCTCCCTCTTCTGGGCAACACAAGAGAAAGCCCCACGTGTTTCTTCAGGAATGTTGTCAGTTTCCCTGTCAGTGTTAGTACTAGGGACACTGGCCACCCTACCTATGTCATGGCCATTGCCTTCTGAGTGGTTGTCTTGTTTTTCATTCACGTTTTTAGACTGCTGACATTCAGTTTGAAATTCTCTTGATTTATTTTCTTTTCTAAAGCCATTATAGTGCTGGAATTGTGGGGTGTTATAAAACACAGGTCCTCTGTTAAGTGTAGGCAACAGGGACTGAGATATGTGGAAGCCAGGATATTCGCTGAGCATCACTGCATATGGAAAATACACACTTCCATATCTGACACCTAGAAAGAGAATGTTGCAGTTAGCTGTTTCGTATCCTGTGGACAGTTACAACATTCAGCCAGCAAACACCCATATGGACACACCAATTGTTAAAATATTGAGTTTTTCCCTGCCGGTTGGTTACTAATGGCTCCCAGTGCCTCCCTGGGTATACCCAGGATGCAACAATGAAGGGTGAAGGGGCAAAGACGGAATAGTGGTGCCTCCAAAACCCTTCCTCGGCACTAGTGTAAGTATCTAATCTGACTAGTTGGGTCCCAGGCCATCAGTTACTCCGCACGTAACAGTTATTGGTAGTTAGTGACTTTTTACAAGAGACCAAGTACACACTCTCATGGACTGTCATGGCTGCAGAAAGAACACTGTATGTCAGGCCTTACAGAGCAAGGGGAAAAAAATGTTCTGTGGATTTAAAAGCCTTTCTAAATCTACTTGTTCAGCACTGTTCACTCACATTCACATGTATGTTCCTTCCCCCATTTCCACTCCTCAGGGATGATCATGGCAGTGATGTCAATCATGCCACACATTTCTCTCTTACAAGTACTTTTTTGGGAAAGGCATTTGATTTTGCAAGACAGATCTGTAAAATTAGCAAATCAAATTAAGATAAAACTTCTACTGAGTATACACAAGAAGCATTAGTTATACTCAGTGTTCATGAGGCAAATTAATGAGGGTGATATAGATCTTAGGAACTCAACTGCACTACTACAGAATGTATCAAAGTGCCCCTTGTACCTGGCATGTGTAGTAATACATGTGTACAAGCATTAGGGTTCTTCCCTTCATTGAAAGGAGGCAAATCTGAGCTTTCAGTTAAACAATGTCTTAAGAGGTTAGAAACAAACACAACGAAGTTCCGGTAAGGACAGAGACAGATTGCTTCCCCAGTAAGTCCCACCATACACAGTCAATTGTGTAAGACAGTAGAACAGAATACTTAGTAGCAGGTGCCTGCCACTAGACCACCTCAGGTCCACTATCCACTCACTCACTGCAAAATCATAGGTGTTAAAGTTGTTAGTTTTACTCCCATCCCTCTCAGCAAAATCTGTCTGTTCTATCTCATGTCTTCCTCTTCTGTTTCCAATGCAAAGGACTTGAGTCCTCTCTCAAGTATTCCCTGACATCATAGGTCTGTAATCCGTACTGCTTCCAGGATCTCTGACCCAACTTTGAATGCTCACTGCATGTACAGTCTGAATGGCTTGTCATGGCCTGTCAGGAAATGGGAAATAATGACTATGTTCCTTAGGATGGGACAAACGCCCTCTATTGGGTCTCTCACTGTAAATCATCTAATTACTCTCCCACTAATACCAAAGATGTAAACTAGACATGGGTCCCTCCCCGGATCCAACTTCTTCCCTTCCCTTTTCTGGGTCATCTTCTCAACCCCTTCTAACTGGTACCAAATCTAATTCACTTTTTCAAACAAAATCCTGACATTTGTGACATCAGCTGAACCTTGAGGGCATTTTGCTATGAGAAATCACTTGGACAGAGAAAGACGCGATATAATCTTGTTTTTACGTAAAATCTAGAAAACATGAACTCAGAAACAGTAGAATGGCAGCTGCCAGGGGCTAGTTGGTGGGAAAAATGGGAGATGTTCGCCAATGGCAAGAAAACCTAGCTCAGCCATTTTCTCACAGTAAATCTAGGAGAAAAATTCCCTGTGCTTCCCTCAGTGAGAGGGGCAAAGGAGCCACTGTGACATATACCAGGAGCACTGTTCTTAACAAGGCCAGACCTAAGACACCAGTTAACCAGAGCCCAACTGGTCTGGGGAAAAGGGATATACTTTTCTTTAGCTGACTATTCACCCTTTCCAATCCAATGGGAGGGGAGAAGTAAAGCATGTGCAGTTCACAGTCCAAAGGCATAATCTCAATAAAAGACTCAGACCTAATTATATTCCTTTGACAACCACAAGACTATGATCCCTTCCCACCTCCATCGCACTACTACACACCACATTACTCAAGTCCTATTTAGATCCATTCCTTTTATCCATCACATAATGCCTGACATTACAAGGGACACTAAAAAGCTAACTGTTGCCTCCAAAAAAACCTTTCTTTCAATATAAACATCAGGATTAAAAGGAAATTGATGGAGAAAGATGTACCATGCCAACACTAATCAACAAATGGTCTTGGAACTGGACATCCACATGCAAAATAATTAATCTAGGCAGATGTTATACTCTTTGCAAAAATTAACTCAAAATGGACCAGAGATCTAAACATAAAATCCAAAACTGTAAAATTCCTAGAAGATAACACAAGGTAAAACTTGATGACCTTGGGTATGCTGATGACTTTTTAGATATAACACCAGTAGCACAATCCACGTAAAAACTGGTAAGCTGCACTTCATTAAAATAAACTCTGCCAAAGACACTGTCAAGTGAATGAAAAGACAAACCCCTGGGAGAAAAATATTTGTACAAGACATATCTAACAAAGGACTATTATCCAAAATAGAGGCGTATCTCAGAGAGATTGCAGGTTGGGTTTTAGACCACCGCCATGGAGCAGGTATCACAAGAAAGTGAGTCCAATGAATTTTCTGGTGTTCCAACACATATAAAAGTTATGTTTCCACTATAGTCTAGTCTTTTAAGCGTGTGATATCATTATATCTAATATACGTATCCTAATTAAAATGTTTTATTGCTAAAACACTCTAAACACCTGAGCTTTCACTGAGTTGAAATCACTGATCACAGATCACTGTAACAAACATAATGTAAAAGTATGAAAATTACAAGAATTAGCAAAATGTAGTGAACATAAAGTGAACAAATAATGTTGGAAAAATGAGACCTGCTGGACGCAGTGCTGACAAACCTTACGATTTGTGAAAACATGGTTTCTACAAAGTTCAGTAAAATAAAGTATGCCTATTTACAAAGAACCCTTAATATGTTAAGAAAACACCCCGACTTCACAATGTGACTTCAGATCTTAATGAACACCTCACCAGAGAAGATGCACAGATGGAAAATAAACATGTGAATATTACCAAACCTGGAACATCTCAGATATCCTTCAGAAGGCGAGAGAGCGTACGAAGTGCTGTACATTCAGATGAGGGAGTATTATTTCAGCAGTAAATGGAAACGAATTGTCAAATTATGAAAACACATGAGGGAATGAACCTGAAATGCCTATTACTTCTTTTGAAGGCAAACTGAAAAGCTACAAACTGTATGATTCCAGTGACAAGACTCTATGGAATAGGCAAAGCTATGAAGACAGTAAAAAGATTGGTGATTGCCAGGGGGAGGGAGGATGGAGGCATGAATAGTGAGGGGCCTTTCAGGGCAATGAAACTCTTTAGTAGAATACTATGATGATGGACTTCTGTCAGGATGCCTTTATCCCAAACCATACACGTAGCACCAAGAGGAAACTATGGTCTTTAGGTGATAATAACATATTACTATAGGTTCACTGATTACAACATATCTATCAGCCTGGTAGGGAATGTTGGTAATGGGAGAGGCCATACATGGCTGAAAGTATCTGGAGAATCTTCATTTATGCTCCATCTAGTTTTGCTCCTAAAAGTGCTCTAAAAAATAAAGCCTACAGAAAAGAGGTAGAGATCCTTGATATGCATAGACTACATCTGGAGAGACACCCCAGCTACTCTTAACACTTTTTTTTGCCTCAGAGAAGAGCACTTGGAAGACTGGGAAAAAGCCAGAGGGAAAGACTTCATTCCATGTTTGCATACGACTTTAATTTTTAACCATTTTCATTTGGGTACTTTTTTGAAAAACAACTTAAGCCACTTTCAGCTAAAAGATGTTCTGTTATTTAGAGAGTAGTCACGCCTCTCATGCTGGGTAATTCCTACTCAAAATGACTACACAGGTTAACAAAACCAGGATACTTTGCATCTACTTGCTCAATTCATGTTTAATTTGCCTAAAGAACAGCTCTACACCTTGAGCACAACAGTCATGGTGTTTAATATACAGTTTCATCAAGCCATTTAACTTTCAATACATTGTCACTTTCTAGCTAATTATCCAAAAATGGTATAAATTACCCTCTGTGAATCTATCAGCATCTTTTCTACAGCCAGTGTCCATTCTATCTTCTTTTTTTAACAGGTCCTCAAGCCCTAATGAAATTGGAGGCCACCCCTCTCTGTCCACATGGTACAGGACAGGAACACACCAACAGAACGTGAGCATTATCACTGGTCAAGAAGACTCGTCCCTCTTCCTGGCTTGGTAATTAGAACAGGGAGGGCATGTGACAAAGCCAGACCAAGGAGGGGCAGCTTTGTAACTCTAGTTGAAACTTTTGGAAGAGAGAACTCTTCTCTGGGATCACTAGCCATAAAATCATTACAGGCCTGGAAATGCTGTGACCATCTTTGCCACTTTGAAATGATGGTTCAGCATGAGGCCAACACAAAGAAATCAAAACCTAGAATAGAGGAAGAAAAGACTCGACAATGGATTATGTCCTTTGATTCCCTCTGGAGCCAGACTGTGGCTTCCCTCTTGGAATCCAGATTACGCAAACAATAAATCCTATAAATTAGTTTTTTCACCAAAATCTAAGTGAGGCTGCAATTAAAAAAAAATCTCATTCTTACTCCCAGTCATCACCATTTTCATTGTGATCCTAAACCACAACTCTGAAGAATAAATATTTTAAACCTCAATAGGAATGATGTGTAAAAACTATAGAGGTCTGTAGGGTCTCAGCCTTTTCACTCAAAGAAGGTTTAAGACAAAAAACGTTTTTTCTTTCAGGAATTTCCTCCCTCTATAGTCAAGTGTTTTCCACCTACATTTTCTTCCTTTGCACCATTTCAGTATCTGTATTAGATATCTCCAGTGAAAAAGGCAATGGGATTGTTTACATAGGAAAACTCTTTAAGGAATTGGTTCATGTGGTGGTAACAAGTCCAAAATTAGCCAGGTAGCCTGGATCACTGGAGACACAGTGAAGAGATGAAGTCAGAGGCCATATGGTGGTAGAACTCCTTCTTGCTTTGGCTGGAATTCTGAAATGGCTGCCACTACCAGCTCCTTGGATGACTCAAAGGTTCTACTAACCAACTGGGAACAGTTGTGCAATGTACACAACATGCTGTCTCTATAGCACAGTACACACAAGTTTAACAATACTTTTGCTGCAGGAGGTGTGAGAAGGGAGAATCACCCCCAGGATTCTCCCACTCTGCCTAAAGTCTCTGCACTTCCCTGTAATGAATGAAATCCTGGATGTCTACCTTACATTTTCAAGTCTTGTCTTTCTTCCCCCCAAATAGTTTTCTGACCTCAGCATAAACTTTTGAAATCTTTAGGCCTTGATGAAAACATTAAAGGACTAGGATGTCTAACCTCTTCCAATCTGACTGCTCTCAGAACATAAGATTATTTTGGGGATGACTCCTGTGTGACCCTGGGCAAGTCACTGACTGAGCCTCAGGTCCCTCATTTATGCAAGAACAGCAGCAGAGTACCTAGCTCATGGGGTTGTTGAGAGGCCTAATGAGGGAACCCATTTCTAGCAGAGTAACTGGCATATTGC
Source organism: Phataginus tricuspis (assembly GCA_029783875.1). NCBI lineage: Eukaryota > Metazoa > Chordata > Mammalia > Pholidota > Manidae > Phataginus > Phataginus tricuspis. The sequence goes on along the minus strand of JAQQAC010008880.1, from coordinate 44,619,762 downwards.
TAGCATGCAAATGTTACCTGTTAATGCGAACTTCAAAAGCTGCCCCTGTTTGCTGCCACAACCTCTTCTGGGGACAGGACGGGGTGAGGAAGGGAGGTTAATAGAGAAAAGTACTAGAAAACCTATGGGCATTGGTTTACCGGGAGGGTCCCTAATCTCACTGAACCTTCTTGGATTCCTTACCTGCCCCAGGAGCAGAGAATGGATAATAGATGGGATGCTGGTACCAGGAACTCAGGTAAGGATGCTGGGCCATGGCCTGCACATAAAAGGGTCTGGCGCTACCACCGTCAAAATATGCGTTGTTTTCTGAAGATGATTTCATTCTCTAGCCTGTAAAAAAGGCGTTCATATTTAGGAAATGTCAGTCTCATTCGGCCCTGAAAAAGCTGTGAAGGTAGAAAAGTCTTCCTAGTTCCCCTTCAGAACTCTAAGCTTGGTGGCAGATTCGCTCCATTCTCTTTCCGCTCGCCTGGCCTTCGCGACACAGGGCCGCAGTGCGTTTAGGACTCGTGTAGCAGCACCCAAAAACTGGCCCGCGTTGTGCCTTAGCCTGTTAACGCTCCCGGTGCAGCTGCACCTTGGGAAGACTGAGGCCTTGGAGGCCAGCAAAGACCCAGTGAAGGCCTCAAACGTGAGGGGCGGTGCCTTAGGCCTGGCCTAGTGTTCTCATGTCCTCAGCCTTTCCCGCGTGGCCACTCGGGATCCCGCCTCAGGTTGGGCAACGGCTTAACGTCTCCTCACCTAGGCCTCACCCTGCCACTCTCGACCCTCACCTCTCCCACAAGCCACTCTATTACTACTCACCCCCACACCCACTGCTTCGCACACACCCTGCTACCACACTGGCACACAGACCTCTTCTAGTTCGGCGTCTATGACTAGGAGAGCCTACGACGTCACACACCACAGCACCGTACCGAGCCCAGCCACGCAGAGCTTCTATGGCGGCTCAGGAAATGGCGCCCACCTTTATATATGCGGCGGAACCGGCACGTGCTGAGTCTTGCGCATGCGCATATCTCCCGCAGGTTGCCCGCGCATGCGTCCTTTGCGAGGCTAGCCACTCCCACACCCCACACCCCAAAGCGCCTGAAGTAGCCAGCGTGCGCTGTTCCGTGGCGGTAGCCTGCAGCTCACTGCACTTTGTTTTTGGGTGAACCCTCAGTATTCTTTTCTATTCTTCCGTGGTGCGTTTAGCGCCATGGAGTCAGCTCTTCCCGAGGATGGGGGGCTCCCCTGTTCCCCTTGCTCTCCTGGACCGCCCCTCCATTGAGTGTGTTTAAGCAGCTTCTCCTTCCTTGAGCCTAAGGCTTCCAACACTTAAGGAAGAGGAGCAGATTGATGAAAAGGGGAGAGGGAGGAGGCCAATCTGGGCAAAATACAGGCTTGAGAGGAGGAAGACACACGTAAGGGACGCTCAAGCCGGCTTAATGCCACTGTGAGTAAAACCTGGAGAGAAGAGGCTCTTGCCCTAGGACGCCACTGTTTGGGAAAGTGGTGGCACAGAAGTCGTCTGTGACATGAAGGATATGCAGTTTGAAAATGAAGCTGGCACATACGCACGACTGTATGTATGTGAAAGGAAGACAGGATAGTAGTTAAGGGGAGTCGTGGAAATAGTAGGGTTTTTGTTTCGGTTTTTAAAGACCGATTTGGATATCTTTATCTCCTGAATGGAGAGACACGTTATAGATAGTGGAGATAGAAGGGAGATTAGCGGGATGTTGTGAGGAGATAGCGGTATAACTAAGACTGGTTACAATGTCTTGGACAAAAGAAAATTTGAGATCAGAGAGAAATGAAGTCCTGAAGGCAGTAATTTAAGTGTATTTACATCTCTTGACCTTGATTTATGTTCAGTGAAGAACAGAAATATTTGCAGAGAAAATTGGAAATTAGGATGACTGACAGCATTTCTGGATAGAAATTGTGTCTGAGGAGAAATAGCAGTGTCTGAAACTGGTTTATGAATGTTCTTGTTTTACATAAAGAAATCTGGAGGTATGCCATTCAGGGCTGGGCTGGTAACTCTTTGCTGTCACAACCCCATCTTCTCTGTACTCTACCATCCTTAGCACTGGCTACCATCTCAAAATTGCCTCATGTTCCAAGATACCTAAGCAGAAAAGGGGATGAAAGTAAAAGTATAGAAGGGCACAAAGGCCACATAGCAGCTTCTGCGGTGTCATCGGTTTTGTTCTTGCAGAGCTTTACTACCCAACTTCAAATTTTATCACATTGGCTTACCATGGGAAAATGAAGTCTTCTAGCTGGGCATATTGCCACTTGGAATAAACTGGGATGCTGTGATAAGAAAGAGAATGGGTTTTAATTGAGCAGACAGGTAATAATGTCTGCCATACTGATGCAGGGAATGGAAGAAGCAGTCATCTACAGACATGTAAAAGAGTTGCTGGTAGAGCTGAGGAGTGACCTGGGGTGGGGATCAGCAATTTGTATTGATCCTCATCTGCAGAGGTACGTCACTTGCTCCATCATATTCAGTCCCTTGGGAGAAATACTGAATGATTTTCAAGGACTGTGGTTTTGCAGGGTTTGTGGAAAGAAAAGTTAAAGGTTCAAGAACATTCAGTATAATGGTGGAAGAGTAATACATGATGGCACATAATGTATTCCTTGCACTTGTGTGACACTGAGCTTGAATGACTCCTTAAACTTTATTTCCTAGATGCCTCAGCTCACCATACTTAGAGGAATAGAAAATAAGTAATGTCAGAAAGGAGCTGATCAAATGGAGACAAGGTAATAGAAGTCAGAATTCTACATGACAGTCAAAGATCTAGTGGAGGGGTTGTGGTCAGAGAATGGAAATTTGAAGTTTAGGATTTCAGATTTGGAGCAATTGCAAATTGTAACAAGGTCCATAGGATGGCTGTATTAATGTTTTGCTGAAGTGCTATGGGGATGAAAAGTCATTGGTGCTGAGGAAGGAACAGATCTGGGAAGCTGGGTTTTAGGATGAGTCACCCCTTTCATATTACAGTCATTTAGAGGTTCCATGTCCCAAGTGAATGTGGCAGAAAAACTTAACTTGATGTTTTTATTCATAATTTTATAATGTTTTTTCTTAAAGACAGTCTCCCAAATTTTATAATATGCAGTCCCCAGAATACTTGGATCTGCCACAAGCTAGTGGCCATGCCTCAGCCCTGGAGGGTATGGAGAGTGGGAGAATGAAGACCCTCCTATGAGGGCCGCTTAGGACAGGAGTGTCCTTGAGAAGGAACAAAGTTCAGTGACTATGCAGTAAATAGGTGGAGGGATATGGTGACTTACGTTTAGTCAAACAGGGTTTGCGGGCTGCATAGTTGAGAGGGTTGGTAGGTAGGTCAGCAAGGAGCAGGACTGGAATGAGAGTGTCCAGAAATGCCAGCCACTTGGAAGCTTTGTGTTTGAGGCTGTTCTGGAGGATGTCAATGATTAAACAGAGTGGCACTACCTCATCTATAGCTTCCAACTAGACCTCTGATATAAGGTGGTTTTTATACCAACTGAGGCATTTTATGTGAGATAGTGTCTGAAGTTAGATAACAGTTGCTATTTTGTGTTAAGGTCCAATTAGTAAACTGTGTTCTCTGTTCAGGATTCTAAATGGGTATTATTATCATCACCTCTATTTTAACATGCAGACACCTGAGATTCAGAGAGGTGAAGTAATCTGCCCATATATGTGAAATTGCAATCCTACTAGTTGGAAAGGGATTGGGCTGGGGCCTTTGGGTCTCCAGGCCCAGTACCTTTTCTAATGCTTGGGTGGGCAGTGCTGCCCTCATTTTGACAGTATGACAAGTCTCTGTCTCACATAAAGCCAAGTGATTTCTACTTTCCCCAGATGACTTGCTGAATTCAGATTGAAATTTTGAACACAAGTTTAACGATAGTCTTTCCACACCTTGAGCCTCCTCTTTAACATACTGGTCAGTAATACGTTAAAGATGCTCAGCCTCACTCTTTTCCTCCACAAATACTTGAGACCTTACAATGAGATCAGCACAATTTTAGCCCCAAGGAAACAACAGGGATGAAAAAACAAAATTATGATTCATAGGGAGCCCACATTCTTGTGAGGTATAAATGAGATGCTACTGGTAACTATCAGACTAAGAAAAGTTGTACAATATCAAGGGTTAAGGAGGAAGTAAAGTGAAGAAAATGTGTATACATTGCTGATGACAGCATAAATTGGTAAAAATCACTTTGGAGAGCAAGTAGATAATATCTTAAACAGTTGAAAATGTGTCATACTCCATGATCCAGCAACTCTATTTCTAGAAGTAGCCTAGAAAAAAATCTTGCATATACACACAAGGAGCCATTTATTGAAAATGTTCGTTTCAGTAGCATTGCTCATAACATTAAAAAAAAAGACCTAAATATCCATGGAATGAGAATGTATTAATTATAGTACAGACAGATTATGGCGATATTACACAGAAGTTAAGTGATGGAACTAAAATTACATCTGTCTCCATAAATCTTAAATACAAGGTTCTAATTTATAATTTCCTTTACAAATATCTTTGAGCTACAGTTTTTCTTGCTTTTGACAATTATTTCTTTTATTTAAATTATGTTTTCTAATTTGGGGGTATATAGGAATGCTATTGATATTTATTGATTTTATATTCTAGCAATTTTGCTGAACTCTCATTAGTTTCAATTTTTTGGTAGATAGATTCGACTAGATTTTCTATGTGGACATTCAAATCATCTACAAATAATGACAGTTTATTTCTTCCTTTTCAATGACTGTATTTTTATTTCTCTTATCTTAATTTTCTAAGACCTTCAACACAATATTCAACTTAAAAAACTGACAGCAGTTACTGTGGTCTTGTATGTAATTTCTAATGATTCACCACAAAGAATTATTGTAGGTTATTTTCTAGGTACTCTTTATCAAGTTAGTAAGGTCTCTTTTATTCCAGATTGGCTGAGAAGTTTTAACGTTTTGAATGAATGTTGAGGGTTTTTTTCTGGTTTATTTTTTATTGAAGTATCATTGATATACAATCTTATATTGGTTTCAAATGTACAAGTGGTTCAACAGTTACCCATATTAATAAACCCACACCCCCACTAGTGCAAACATAGAAAGATGTCACAGAATCATTGGCTATATTCTCCATGCTATATTACTATCCCCATGATCAACTTATATTATGTTTGACAATTTTTATACCCCTTTAGCCCCCACACCTCCCTGAATGTTGAGTTTTAACAAACTGTTTTCTTGCATCTATTGAAATAATCTTATTTTTTCTCCTTCATCTTGCTAATAAGGCAGATTCCTTAATATATTTTTCTCTCATTAAACAATCCTTGTATTCCTGGGACACACCCAACTTGATCTTGAAATATCTTAATATATATTACATACGATTCCATTTGCTGGTATTTTATTTAGGATTTTGGAATCTAAGGTTATAAATGGGATGGCTTTAAATTTTAAATTCTTTTATTGTCTTTATTTCAAGATATCCTAACTTCATACAATAAATTAGATAACTTGCCATCTTTCTCTATTCTCTGGAGCAGTTTGCTTAAGAGAACGCTTATCTACCTATTTCTTGAAGGTTTGACAGAATTTCTCTGAAAGAATGTGTTCTGTATTTTCTTTTGTAGGTAAGACTCGGCTACCGATGCAGTTATGTAATAATCATAAGTCTGGGTTTTCCATTTATTTAGTTTTGATAACTTGAATTTTTCTAAGAAACTGTCCTTTTTGTCTGAGTTTCCCAGTTCATAAGTATTAAATTTTCCATAAACTTTGCTTTTTAAAAATGTTTGTGAGTAATATGGTTTGTGTGTAAATATGGTTTCATTTTGATTAATATTGTCTTGTATATTTTTCCTTGATCAGTGTGCTCAAGAGGATATTCATTAGTCTTATCAAAGTAGCAGCCTTTCCTTTTGTTGCTCCTCTTTTGTATTTCCTATATGATAAATTACTATTGTTATTCTCTTCTTAAATATCTTTGGGTTTCCTTTGTTGTGTTTGCTTTTCTAGCTTTTTAAGTTAGACATTTAGCTAATTTATTTAAATTTCCATATATAAATTTCTTTCTAAATACTTCTTTAGTTACATTTCACAAGTTTGTTAATTATTAGATGTTCTTTTTTATAAAAGTCCCTTAGAACAAATTTTTGTTCTGTTCAAATTCTCTATACCCTTATTAATTTTTGGTCTCCTTGATTGATAATTTCCTGAGTGACATGTATTAGAAATCTACCACTGGGACAGATTTTTCATTAGTAGAAAGAGAGTCACACATATGAAAAGGGGGAATAAACCCAGTGGTGTTGATTGGAATTAGAGATATTAGTGTGAACTCATGGCTTTAATATAAATATAGATGGCTAGCTATAGGTATATATGCAAATGAGTGTGTACATACCTGTATATATGTGTGTATGTATAGGCTTACATCTGTTTTCTGGTTCTGTTTGTTGAGAGGGTCTACAGCAACAATATTTCAGATCTAAGGAGCACACCTAGCCCTTAGATCTTGGTTTCTAAATACAATTCTCCATTAAAAGGAATCAGAGCTTGGGAAATGGCTGATTCTAGGCTAAGCAAATACAGAGAATCACAATTTCCTGGAGCAGAATCCCAAAAGCAGGAATCTCTGAAGGAACAAGCACCAACACAACAACCTGAACTATAATTGACAAATTCCTGGAGGCTCAGGGTTGAGAAATCTGAGAATTAATGACAAGCCTGAGAAGTTATTGGTAGGGTCCCCAGATTTTTGTGAGTTTTAGCTCCTGGAGCTCTACCAGCTTTTCATGGTGTGTGTTGAGGAATAATCTCCAAGTGTTTTCGGCAGAGGCAGAGGAACTATTTTTAAATTTAATAGGTTATTCTGTTCTTTGCATCAAGCTCTGCCCTCAGGAGAAAGTATTTAACCAGAGCATAAGCTGCTGGGGTTTTATCAGAGTGTAAACTACCTCAGTGAAGAAAAATTCCAAACTTCAGCACAGGCTAACTGTCCTGTCCCACCTAAGTGTTGGCAGGGAAGGGGACAGAGAAGATGTGTGAAGTTCATAATCCAGAGGTACAGACTCACTAAAAGACTTAAGACCAAATCATAGTTTTATAGAATACTTGCCCTGCCCCCACACTTTATCACCACCTTGCTAATGACTTATTTATAGCAGTTCTTTACCCAGTATCCATGACGTACTTTACCCAGTACATTATATCCAACTATCAAGAAAAAATTACAAAGACACACACACTAAAAGGCAAAAAAAAAAAAAAAATCCCAGTTTGAAGAGACAGAACAAGCATCAAAATCTGTCTCAGATATGGTAGGAATGTGGGAATTATCAGACTGGGAATGTAAAACAACTATGATTAATATTCTAAAGGTTCTAATAAAGTAAACAACATGCAAGAACAGATGGATAATGTAAGTAGATAGTTCCCCATTTGTTTTCGGATAGAGTCCAAATTTAACATACAAGCCCCTTCATGATCTGTATCTACCTCTTACCTTCTCTCTCTATATCCTGTCATTCTCAAATCTAGTATACTCCATGTTCCAGTCATGGCAAATGACCTAGTTCACACAACATGTATATGAGTGCCTCGCCAGGTACTGTGTAAGGCATGGGAGAATTAACAAGATATAAAAGTGGTTTCTGCTTTCATGGAGCTTACATTATAAAAACTTACTTATAATCATAATAAGGGCTATGAGATAAAAGTATTGTGAGAAATGAGAACATAATAGTGAAGCCTACCAGAGCTCATTTAAACCTCTGTGCCTTAACCCCTGCTCTATTCCTCTGTTAGTTCCCTTATTTTCTTACCAATCCTGCCCTGTTTTCTCTGAGAAGCCTTTCTTGACCTGCTTGTTCTGTAACACCCTGCACATAATTGCTTTCACAGAATTTATCTCACTGGGTCTTTTTTCTCCAACACTCCTATTGCTCTACTTCTTTTATCTCCATGTCTCAGGAGAACTTATGATCTACCTAAACTGGATACTATAACGAGCTGTGATTGTTCACCTTGCAAGCTGAGAGGTAAGCTCTGTACAGAAATCAAGGTACTGTTGATGCTGATAATGCCAAGCACCCCACAATTGTTCTACAATAGCTGCTGCAGAAGGAAAGCTGAACGAGTCAGCCTCCTTTGACTACAGCAGCCCCTTTTTCCTGATGCTCCAGTCCCCTCTGAGACATTTTAAGTGGGGATGTCAAGCTTGAGGGAAGGAATGGCAAACAAGTACAAATATTTGAGGATAACTGTTCAACCTGTTCTTTTGCCAGTTAAGAAAAGCACAACATCAACCATTGTGGAAAGTAGTATGGAGGTTCCTCAAAAAACTCAAAATAGAAATACCATTTGACCTAGGAATCCCACTCCTAGGAATTTACCCTAAGAATGCAGCAGCCCAATTTGAAAAAGACAGATGCACCCCTATGTTTATCACAGCACTATTTAC